>CM075693.1:34037212-34770337 GCA_037954015.1 Psophocarpus tetragonolobus | reverse complement strand
CAAACAAAATGTGAAATTTTGGGTAAGGAAATGCACAATACTTAATTGCATACCAAAAGAATTAATGTGCAATACCCAACAAAATGTTCTTAACATCCATTAAAGATGTCTATTAAGATACAATGAATTATGTATCTCAATTAAAATAGGACAAAAATAAATAGTCAAGTCCTATAAAGTATGTCATATCACAATTAAATGTGCACAAGAATATATGACAATACAGATAGATAAGTCTCGAGACATGATACAAAATTATATACTTCTAAAATTTTGATCAATATTAAATTTGGGTAAAAGAGATGCACAATGCATAATTTTATGCCAAAAGGATTAATGTGCAGTACCCAACATCAGTTAAAGATGTCTACAAAGATACAATGGATTTTATGTATCTCAATAAAAATAGGACAAAAATAAATAGAGAAGTCCTATAGAATATGTCATATCATAATTAAATGTGCACAAGATTATATGACAATAAAAAATATATAAGTTTCGAGAGATAATACAAGATTATATATACTCCCACTAATCCTTAATATACCAAAAAAATATTAGGATTATCATTAGTGTACACTAGTATTAAAAGTTCTAGTGATAGTGGGATGATGACTTTATAAGATAATAATAAAAGTGAATTAAAATTCACTATTATTCTACTTAAGGAATTAGAAAGTAGTAGAATAACAAATGATTAATGAGAGAAGTGGTTAAAATAACAAGAATATGAAACCTACAAATTCATCCATAAGAATAAATAATTCTCACAAATGGTTTCATAATTAACCACATATTAATCAATCTTTACAAAAATATTGACCCCTATGAGGATCTTGAAAAAATAATTACATGAGTGAGAAAATAGATCACTTGATAATTTTACGTAGAATATGAGATCATAAGCAAGTTCTCAAGTAATCATAAACAAAAATCAAGTGCTATAATAAACAATATTTATGCACACTTGAGAATAAAACATGATTACACTCAGCGGAAGAATGAGACATATTCTTGCATATATTAAGGATATAATAATAAATAGTCTCTAACTCTCATCAAAATTTATAATGGACATAGGTTTATTTATATATCCCAAATAAAGCCTCTAGCTTTTACAAGAATACCATTAACAATATTATAAAATATGGTATAGAGAAATTAATCTCTTAAAATTTGGGATTCCTATATTGTCTTTACAAGAATTGCATACTAATATTGCAAATCAATAGAGAGTTTGTTATACAAGAAAATATTTTACAAGAGACCAATATAAAATCCTTAATATAGATCCCAACAATGTGATCACAAATAATGTGATAAGAAAAAATAATTTTATCAAGAACATTTGCTTTTGCACATGTATGATTAATTGGACATTTAAAGTAAAAAACCTTATATCACAACAATTTATTTTATAAGATATTAATTAAAATTCTAATATACAAAATCCTTCCACTTGATAAAGAAAAAATAAGTTGACATAACAAAAAAATACCCAGAGGGCTAAATAAAATTCAAATATTTCTTTATCAATATATATATATAGAGAGAGAAAATTTGCACCACAAAAAATGCAGCATTTTTTTTTTGTTTTGAAGGAAAAATGTCCAATTAAAAGTTATAAGTCAATATGGAACAAAAGGAAATGAGAGTGTAAATTTTGGTTCCATATAAATATAACTAAACATGATCAAATGAGGGAAATAAACTGAACATTACAAAAATAGGGAAACATTATGTAATTCTAAAAGTTCAGTTAAAAGAGAATCCCTAAAGAAATTACAATGTACTATAACTTATATCAATAAAATCCTAATACCGATAGGGTATTAAAAAATCATTAACATAAGCCAAGAAAAATACATTGTATAACACCAAATTACATTAATAACAATACACCGATAGAGTATAGTTATCATCAATGCAATAAAAAAAAATAATTATATCACAAAATTCACATAAATGCATCCAAAATAGTGAAATTATAATTATGTAAATAAAAAAAGAAATTATGCATATTGTCCAATAAATTTGCATAATTTTAATCATATATATTATATGACCAACATACAAAATTCACATTATTATACCCATGATAGACAAGTAATAATAATGCAAATTAATAAAGAAAATTATGCTCATAATAGAAGGACAATTAAGATTGTGCATAATTAATAAAATAACCTAAAATCAATTTATAAATGATAATTCAATATTAAAGAGAGTACAGTATAATTGGAGAATACAAATACTGTAAAGAATTATCACAATGAAAATAGGTTAAAAAATTCAAGATTATAATAGAAAAAAAATTTTAATTTAATCTTGAATTAATAAATTTTTTTTTTATACTCAAAAATACCAATAATATAAAAATATTAAATAAATATGGTATTTGTGAAAAAATAAGAATATAAAAAATTAGCAACCACATTCATTGCTTTTGAGAATGAATTTAACACACGAATCATCATACATGATCGTATCAAAACGACAAAGTTCTCCCTTGACCAAATCACAAAAATTTGGGTATAAAAAAATGAGTCTATGCAACCCCATTAACACTTTCCAAAGTAAAGTTAACACAAATATATTATGTTGCCCACACAAATGACTCACATTGGTCAAACATAAAACAAGGAAAACCATTAAGTAATTTTGAAAACAATTTACCCCAAAATTATTTAAAAGAAAACTAGGTTTTAAAGGGGTAGCACTTAAAAAGAAGTTTCAATATATAAGTTACCCATGTCAGGGTAAGGGAATGAAACTTTAACATGTTATTTTAATAATAACAAGTAGCGTAAACCCTCTTTTTTTTTGTGAAGAAGATAATAGTGAACTATATTATAAAATTTCACTAATAACACAAAAAAATCTTCAATTCAAATTTAATTTTCTAATAGAAAACAATCATAATTCTCTAATAGAAAACAACCATAATATGTATCTAATTTGGCTCTGATACCAATTGATGGAAATAAAAGAAACCTTAAATCAATAGATACAAGATTATAGTATGTATAGAGAATTAAATATAAAAAGATAGAGGAAAGAGAATCTGTGTACCTCAGATATATTGAATTGAAGTTCTTGATCTTCAAAAACAAAAACCCTATGAATGATTATTGTAGAGATATGAGTTCAATAAGAACTCTTGAGGATTTTACTACCTACTTTCTAGGGGATTATTGTAGAGAATGTGTACTGTTGTTGTTGTTGTTGTCGTTATAATTTGCTTAATGGGATGACAAATCATTAATCAATAATACAAAGATAAATCATTAAGCTAGAATGACAATTATAGACAAATCTTATATTAGACAACGAGAAATTTGAGCTACAAAATAATATCCGATAGGGATATATATCATAAATATTTCTCATAAAGTATACAGAATAATGTAGTTCAATAAAATGATACTACACAAGATACTACCCTTGATAAGTGTCCTTGTAAAAATTCAAATTCTCCTAGTACATGTGATTGTAGTATGGATTTATTACACATATTAGACGAAACAACAGAGGATTATTCCTCTTAATCTAATATACTAGAAAATGCAGTTGAAGTTTTTTCCTCAATAAAAATTTCAAAATCTATAAAATTTGAAAATATTCAACAAATTCTTGATAGGTTGAATAAAACAAATATAATAGGAGAAGATCCTACAAAATTTTGAGACAGAGATCCCATAATCTGTAAATTGGAAATTGTTAATCCAAATTTTATCATCAAAACAAAAGACATTCAGTTTAATAATTGGGAACAAGAAGAATGTCAGACTCACATACAGAATTTGTTAAAACTAAAATTGATAGCACCTAGTGTTAGTCCACACAGAAGTCCGGCTTTCATAGTCAATAAATCTTTTGAACAAAAAAGAGGAAAATCTAGAATGATTTACAATTATAAAAGACTAAATGATAATACAGTAGAAGATGGATATTCTATTCCATCTAAAGATGTTTTAATAAATCGAATTCAAGATGCCAAATGATTTTCTAAATTCGACCTAAAAAGTGGATTTCATCAGGTTAAAATGGATCCTAAGTCAGTAAAATGGACAACCTTCTCATGTTCTGCAGGTTTATTTGAATGGAATGTTATGCCATTCGGCCTTAAAAATGTTCCTGCTGTTTTTCAGCGGAAAATGGATAACATTTTTAAAGATGTAAAATCTTTTACATGTGTATACATTGATGACATATTAATTTTCTCGAAAACAAAAGATGATCATTTTCATCATTTAAAACAAGTTTTATACAAATTGGAACATTATGGTTTAATAGTTTCAAAATCCAAAATGGAAATTTGTAAAAATTTCATAGAATTTCTCGGTACAGAAATTGGCAATGGAACCATAAAACTCCAACAACATATATCTAAAAAAATACAAGATTTTCCAGATAAAATGGAAGATACTAAAACACTTAGATCCTTTTTAGGACTTTTAAATTATGCTCGAAGTTTTATTCCTGATTTAGGAAAATACACATTCCCTTTATACAACAAAACCGCTTTAAAAGGCGAAAGGAAATTCAATTATGAAGATATAAAACTGGTTCAGAAAATAAAACATATGGTAACAAAATTACCAGTTTTACAACTACCATTAGATTCTGATTATCTTGTAATTGAATGTGATCGTTGTGAATTAGGATGGGGAGCTATCCTTAAACAAAAGAAAAATAAACACATACCAAAGGCAGAAGAACAAATTTGCAGATATGCCTTTGGTAAATACACAACAAAACAAAAAATTTACAAAACTAGCACTGATTACGAAGTCAATGCTATCATACATGCAATGGATGCATTTAAATTATTTTTAATAAATAAACAGGAAATAACAATCAGGACTGATTGTGAAGCCATAGTTTCTTATGGCAAAAATCAAATTAACAATGACAAAAAACCTCATAAAAAGATGGTTACTCTTTAAAGACTACATAAATTTTTTTGGAAAAAGTATACATTTTGAACATATTAAAGGATCTGACAATATTTGTGCTGATATATTATCCAGGTATATCAAGTGAAGACTTGTATCTCTACAAAGACCTGTTAGGTCATCTATACAAAGATCCACATGATGGAAAATACAAAAAAGGGAGTTTATGGCCCCAAACAAGTAAAGTCTCCTTTTCAGGCTGATCAATATACAAAATTTGGCAAACAAGAGTTGCCAATTCTTACAAATATTTTCCAGTACCCTAGAAGAGACAATACAAATGTCAAATTAAATGTTTTAATTGACAATATTTGGAATATTCCAAAATATAATACACAAAATGAACAGTTAGTTACAAAGGTGAAACAAAACATCATAAGCGTCTTATACAGCTTTTGTTGCCATGATAATAAAGGAGTAGCATTAACTTCTCCTGCCTCTCCTTCTGGGAAAGGTTTTACACATTTCGCCCTTATAACAGGCAAGAACAAAGGTGTTTACACCACATTCAGAGACCTCAATGAGGTAAAACAAGACCAATTTTGGTGTACATACAAAGACTTCTATTCAAAAGAAGAAACAGAAATGGCAGTTCGGTTAGAAACAATCGATGAAGAAAAAATAAAAATTGCCTTACAATTTGAGCCTCATGCTCAAACAAAAACATATGCTACGGCTGCTTGCAGTATCCCCTAACAAATAAATTCAAATATCCTTCTGGGAAAATTTGGGTTAATACAGGACTTTTTGTTTGAGGTTCATTCAGAAATAACAAATTACGAAGGTTTATTCGTAAAAATATAAACATACTTCAATAACAGAAATTCGTGTTTGGGATCTTCTGATTATTGTAAAACTGTGGATAAAGACTGCACATGCCAGTTAAAATTCATAGTCAGACGAGCTCAAATAAATTTGGGTTCCTTCAAGTCACACTTATACAGGGACGTTCTGATAACTCCTATGTTACTACTAGAAGCTGGTTGTCTCCACTCTTTGATGATACCTCCCACAGACAGATATTCAGCTCTGTCTCCTACATTAAATTCAGTCATAAACGAAATTCAGGCTGAACATATGCAACAAGTGGCTCTACAGATTACTACTTCCCCAAGAAGTGTATACAATCCTGATAGTGTAGCCACACATTTGATAAAGTTATTCACCGAAACCAATCCAGAGCTGCAGACTCTTACATTATTTGAGCATGATCCACTCAAAGGATTATCTCTAAACAAAGAAAAATTGTACCAATACAACCTCTGGAAGGCATACATTGAAGGATACAACTGGAACTTCTCCAAAGGGATTCCGAAATTTTCACTCTTTTAAAGGAAACCTAGAATACAAAACTATATTGGAAAAAAATAATGGGTAATAAATTTCACTCATTCCAAATCGATGCTAACCTTTCCCTCGTAAAACACTTTTAAAAAGAAAGGTTGTACAAAGAAATATATGAAGAAACTGGTTTTTATGGCCAGAACACTCCTGGGATATCATCATTCCCTTCCGATTGTGAAGACAATGAAGACCAGAGTCTTCCTGAGCAGATGGAAGAAGAAATACAAGATTTGTCCACAATAGCTCGAGTAAAGCAAGCCAGTTAAAATTTTACCTATGACAAAGTAATTTTATTTCTTTATTGAAGTAATAGACTGAAGGGTAAAATTTACCTACATAACAGGTTACCAGTCACCAGGTTACCTACAAAGCCGGTTTCAGGTCACACAAATTTTCTATAAAAAGACCATAAGCCTCTTATGCTGAGCAGGTCCCAAATATACTCCTCCCTCACTCTCTAAACTCACTCTCTCACATGTAAAAATTTCCTTTCATCAATAAATCTGAAGTTTTCTGCAACCGCTCCCCTCTCCTTCCCCTTTGTAAGTATTTTCTTTTAAATCTTGCATCTATTTTATTTTACGCATGGAGTAGTTTTCTTGTAAGGTATCTTCGGATGCCTTAAGCAATAAATATTTAAAGATGCGATGATCATTTAAAGGCTTATCATATGTTAATTAAATTTACTTTCCATCAAGTTTATAAGCAGATGTCTAACCGGCTCTGCCAGATTCAGTAGCTTATAAACTTGTCGTATTATGTAGTTAGTCTTATAGATTTATATTTTCTATCAAGATTATAGGAAGATGTCTAACCGGCTCTGTCAGATTCAGTATCATATAATTTTGATCTGTTATTCTATATATTTCCTTCTCTGTATTTTTAGTTTTTCTCTTTTTTGTTTTTCTCTCTCTCTTTCTATTTTGTTTTTGTCCCTCTTTCCTTCTTTGTATCAGAATATAAAAAATAATATCATTAACGGTATAAAAAAATTGTGTTTGATTAATATTTATAAATTTCATGTAAATTTTATTTAAAAAAAATTAGGCAAAAAAAAAATTATGCATATACAATTTGATGAATTGAGAAAATATTATTTATTCTCTCGTCCAAGAAAAAAAAATATAATTAGTATAATAATTATATTTTTTGTTATATTATAAAATAATTTTAGTGTAGGTTAAAAAATACTTTTAAATATGTTTTAATATATTATAAAATAATTTTAAATTACTATAATGAAAATTTGTTAAATATTTTTAATTTTTTTAAAATTATCTTATCAAATATATTTAAAATAAAAATAAATTTAAATTATTTTGATGAAAATATTTAAAATATTTTTTTATTTATTTACAGTATATTTAATTAGTATTTATATTTTTTGAGCTTCAAAATGCCGACCGGTTTCACTTTTTCTCGCACTTTGTCTACAAAAAAAATAAAAAAAATCCAACGTATTCGAGTGCGTGTGCCGCAGCCTGTAAAGTCGCGGAGTGTAAAAACATGGAAAAAAATGAAAATACCCATTTACACCTCATCCGTGTGGTGCACACGTGTCCTCTTCAGTTCCTTACAAACACAAGTTCGGGGCTCTAATTTCGTGACAGGCATTAGTGGCAGTGACACCGCACCACTCCATTTTCTCTTTGTTCTTTTCATTTCTTTAATTTCTTCGATTATTCAATTCCTCTGAGACTGTGCTCGCGGCGGATCTAGATCGCCGGCGATGGCGGACTTGCCGGAGGATCGCCGGCGTTCTTCTAGCGCTTCGGAGGACGACGGAAACGGTAAGCACGTGGAGGACAGTGCATGCTCGGTTGCGAATGGAACAAGCAGTTCTTCAACTTCAGGTTACTTCAATTCTTTTCTCTCGATTCTTTTTGTTCTCTGGTTTGGTTGTTTAACCGGTGGATGATGGAAATTGAAAAAAAAGTGGCAAAGAAAAAGTGAAGAAATCGGTTTTGGTAGTTTAAGCGTTAGCCAATGGAAGAGGTTAGAAGGATGATAGGAAAGTCCACATCGTGAGTTCGAATCCTTAATTAACACAATAGCAAGAAAAAAAAAGTGTTAGATAATGGAAATTGAAAGAAGTAACAAAAAAAAAAAAAAAGAAAAAAAGAGAAGAAATGTGTTTTCTTAGTTTAAGCGATAGATAATATGGAAATTGAAAAAAAGAAGTAGCAAAAACAAGTTGTTTAAGCGTTGAATGATGGAAATTGAAAAAACAAGTAGCAAAGAAAAAAGTGAAGAAATCAGTTTTGGTAGTTTAAGCGTTAGACAATGGAAGAGGTTATAAGGACGATAGGAAAGTCCACATTGGGAGTTCGAATCCTTAATTAACACAATAGCAAGAAAAAAAAGTGTTAGATAATGGATATTGAAAAACGAAGTAACAAAAAAAAAAAAAAAAAGAAAAAAAGAGAAGAAATGTGTTTTCTTAGTTTAAGCGTTAGATAATGGAAATTGAAAAAACGAAGTAGCAAAAACAAAAAGAATAAAATTCATTTTTGGTTGTTTAAGCGTTGAATGATCGAAATTGAAAAAAGAAGTAGCAAAGAAAAAGTGAAGAGATCTGTTTTGGTAGTTTAAGCGTTAGACAATGAAAGAGGTTATAAGGTTGATACGAAAGTCCAGGTGCTTGAGGTTATAAGGTAGTGAGTTCAAATCCTTAATTAACACAGTAGCAAGAAAAAAGAAGTGGTGTTAGATAATGGAAATTGAAAAAAGAAGTTACAAAAAAAAGGAAAAAAAGAGAAGAAATGTGTTTTCTTAGTTTAAGCGTTAGTTAATGGAAATTGAAAAAAGAAGGAACAAAAACAAAAAGAAGAAGATTAAGTTATGGATGCTGTGTTTGCCAATGGGATAAGGAGCTCTTCAGCCTCAGGATACTGCAATTCTCTCTTGAGCCTTTTATTCTTCCATTTGGCTCTCTGTTTTGGTAGTTTTTTTTTTTTTTTTATTAATAATAACATAAATCACTTGGCTTGGATTTACTAATTTAGTTCCTCACCCCTTCTCAAGAGTTATTCTACAATGATTGAACTTAAATCCTTCTTCACAAACTCGTGTTGCCAACTAAATTATGTTGATTGGGTTTAGTTATGGTAGTTTAAGTGTTAGAGAATGGAAATTGGGTTTTGTTATAGTAGTTTAAGTGTTAGAGAATGGAAATTGAAAAAGAAGTAGCCAAAAAAATAAAACAGAGAGAGGGAGAGAAGAAAATTAAGTTAGGAGTTTGTTATTTTTGTATTTTGGTGAAATTGGAATCATGAGATTCTTCTTTTCTTTGAAAGTCGATCTGTTTGCTGTTCTGAGTTGTGTTTGTTTGGGGAATAGAGGGAACCGAGATTGAAAAGAGAGCACAAAAAGAGGACAAATGTATTTATATGGAGTTCATTATTTTTTTTTGGGTGAAATTGGGATTGTGAAGTTTTTTGTTGTCTTTGAAGGTTGAACTGTTTACTGTTCTGAGTTGTTTTTTGGAAATAGAGTGAACAGAAACTTAAAGTAGCAGGAAAAAAAGGAGTGAAGTAAGAATATAAATTGTTTTTGTTGAATATACAGTGTTATGGTGTCATAGGATTTTGAAATTATTTGATAAAAGATACCTTAGTTGACATAATTCTAGTATTTGCTCTCCTTTGATATTGATATTTCTTTTGCAAGAAAACTTGATAATTGTTGCATCTTATTTTGTTCGCTTTGTGTCGCTAAACCCTAAACAATAATAAGAACAAAGCCTTATTCCACTAGGTAACATTAGCTACCAGACCACATGACACCATTTGGCATAGTTGAAAACCAAAACTTCATAAATATTATTCAGCCGGAGATTCCCTTACGACTTTCTCTAATATCCATTTTGGTATCTTTCTTCTTTCACATGACTAAAAACACTTAATCTACACTTCTAATGATGCTTCTTTTGGCTTTCTTTGTACAAGTCCAAATCACTGAAGTCAGTTTTCTATTATCTTTTCCTCAATTAGAGCTACCCAATATTTTCTTGTGTATCTCATTTCTACTACTCTCTTATTTCTAATATATTTTTAGAGTCCAACATTCATTACTATGATAGCTATGCTATAAAACTTGTCTTAGAGTTTGGTAGATACTTTGTGATCACAAATAAATCGTGATGTGTTTTTCCGTTTAAGCCATATTCCATATATGACATCCTGTTTAATTTATTCATCATTTTGTATGATTGATCTTGGTATTTAAACTTTGAAACTTGTGTTAAGATCTCTTTTCTCATTTTTACTTCTAATTCATAATCCCTTGTCTCTTACCAAATTTGCAATGCATATAGTTTGTCTGAGTCTTACTCTTAGTCTTAGCAGAACACTCTTTATAGCTCCATAAGAAAACATCTTTAGAGAAGAGAATGAAGGATGTACAGAAGAGGAAAGATATCCTCCTAGAAAAACCAATGAAAAGCAAAAATCGAAGATACAAGAAACATTAAGTAGCAAATATTGTCAATGGCTTTGTACGTTCAACAAACAAACCCTTTGGACTTCATAAAGTTGATTGTGCTTAGAATTTTTACATAATAAATGACATATCTCTTTTCCTTATATCTTTTATTTGATCATGTTTTGTTAAATTTTATGCTCATCTTTGAACTATATGTGTAATGCTCTTTTTTTAACTCCTCATTCAGACATTCCTGGCAAGGGGTTATCTAAAGTGACCACATTGCCAGCAAACATATCTTGTGGAGATAGACTGGAGTCAAGTTCAAGTGAGTTTAAGATGAAAAGGTCAAAAACAGAGAGGCATAGACACTTAAGTCCTGAAGATGCAGCACAAATTTTTGATGACAAAATTCCTATCCAGGATAAGGTATATTATTGTGATCTATCGTGTGATTTTTCACTTTTCCTTTTTCCTCTCATTCTAGGGGCATTTATTTTTGTGGCGACATGGTTACCCTGTAAATATATCTTAATTAAAGAAACTTTGTGCCCCCCAAAAGAAACTAGAAACTCTTATGAATTGTTTGGTTGGGGGATTTGGTAAAGAAAGATGAAGGGAGGAAATGGATGATTGATGCTTGTAAATATAGAAATAAGTAAAGCTAGAAATTTGGGATCTTTTTTTATTTTTTTTCCCTATATCCTTAATTATTTTCTTTATTACTTGATTACAAACAAAGGCCTAATGTGTGTGACACACTTTTTTGTTATCTTATATGGTATTAGTGTTTTAGGGTTATTGCTACTATACATGCTGTTCATCATGAGTGAATAGTACCTGTTGCCACAATAATCCCTTTTTGGCTATTGCCATGCTTCCATTTCTTTGTTGTAACCACTCCATTAATGTCACCGCTCTCCAGCAACCCAAATACTGCTTAACACACTGCCAACCATTGCTGGACAGGCCAACTCTATTTCGGACATGGATTGCACACAATAGCATCAAATTGGCACGTGAACATATTTCTATTGAGACCCATCTGCCGAGGACCATCTTGTTGTTTTCCATGTCTGTGATGACCCTTTCTGTCCTTCTTTTCCCCCTTTTCTCTCATGACCTCTAGCGACTCTTCCTCTGATTCTGATTTTGATGCAACATTTACCAACAACTGGCTGATTTAGGATAGTGAATTGCAATATTTGGGCTGTTGCTATCCAGCCTTGGATATTCCCACCAAGGATCAGAATTGTCGGCAGCAAATTGATCAGTCCATATGCAGCGTCTTTCAACCTTCAACTTCAATATCCTACTTTCTCAGTTGTTATGACGTGTATAGATCAAAGGACAAAAAAGTCTACTCCAATTATGTCCATCACGTCTATAATGTGGTGATTTATATGATGTCCACCAAATAAGGGAATATGAATATGAATATGCAGACATATCTTGGTAAGCTTGATCATCTACTTGTCAATTTTGCTAATGTTATGCCTTTTAGACTTTTACTAGTGATGTAGTGAACTTTTACCTGAAGAAAAACCAATACATAATGGTTTTTGCCCTTCTCGGTCTGGTTTTTGACTTTGACTTTGTTCGTAACCAAATCCCATTGGCTCTTACTATTCCTACCTATTACATGGTCAATGAACAAGTGTTGCGCCTTTGCACTCACATTTGATCCCAATCGTTTTACCGAACTTTGGTCCTACTAATATACAAAATCATTGGTGAAGGAAAGCAAACAATCAGGAGAACAAGTCAAATGACTGATTCAAGGTTGTCAAACTCGAGTTTACATAGACTTGTTCGCGGGAGCTTTGTCAAACTTCACTCGAAAACTCATAAGAGAATATTTATTTATATAAAAAATAAATATTAAATATCTATGGATAATATAATAATCCACTATTTTAACCCCACTATATATAGTACGTATCATAAAGCGATATATGTATAGTTTAATAGATTTTATATTTTTTTTACATATTATAAATATAGTTCTTCTTATTATATTCTTTACAATGTATTATTATTATTATTATTTAGATACTTATATTATTTATTATGTATTATTTAGTTGTTATCACTATTATTGTTTCATTTATTATATTTTTATTGCTATTATTTAATATATTATATTCATGTACTATGTTTTATTTAGTTTATTGTTATTATTATTATTTAGTTAATAGTTACTATATTTTGTTATTATAATACTAATTCTATTTATTACATTTTTTTATTTATACATCATGTTTATCATAATAACATAATTTATATTATTATGTTATATATTTTATCTCTATTATATAATATTCTAATATATAATTATCATTTTATTATTATACTTGACCCAAAAAATCTAATATGTTTCTCGCTTTCTCTCATGCCATCAATATCACTAGTGTTCTTCTCCTTCCTTCAGAATAAAGACGACACTTGTTATGGCACCTACTTCAATGGACAGAATACTGGAGCAATGTATACAACTGCAGTTACTACCCTGCAGCTTTGGTTTATATTGTAACCTCTGGTTAGTTCTAGTTCTCTGAAGAGTTAGTTAGACTTTGCACTATTATAAATAGTGCTTCTGGTTACTCTGTAACCGCTGCTCCCATTCATTAACAACATATATTCTTCTCTGTTCAGATTGCTCTCTAAGTTTTCTCTATGAAATTTGTTAATCAAACTCTAACAGTTCTGTTGATGCAGCTCCTTCACCCTCTCAGCATTTTAATCTCATTGACATTCCTCTTGTTAATAACTTGCCAATACCTCCCTCATCCTCTCCTACACCCATCCAATCTAAAAACCAACCTATCCCTATTATTGATTCTACACAACCTGCATCTTTACTAAACTCATCAACTACCATAATTGACCGCTGAACCTGTTAGCACTGGAACTAGCCCCTCTCCTTTACCTAACAGGGCAGCCAATGTTCACCACATGCAAACTAGGTCCAAATTTGACATTGTTCAACACAAAATTCGTCCATCTCTCCTCCTAACCCATTGTGAATCCGAAAGTGGAATATGAAAGTGGAATATGATGCATTAATAGCAAATAAAACCTGGGATCTTGTTCCTCTTCCACCAAATAGGAAAGCTATTGAATATAAATGGGTATTCAGAATCAAGGAAAATGCTGATGGTTCTATCAACAAGTTCAAAGCTAGATTGGTAACAAAAGGATACAACCAAATTCTTGGATTTGACTTAATGAAACATTTTCTCTTGTAGTGAAACATGTCACCATTAGACTCATTCTCACCCAGCTTTCACAAATAAGTGGACACTTCTTCAATTAGATGTCAACAATGCCTTTCTTAATGAGGGTTGCTTTGAAATAGTTTACATGACTCAACCTCCAGGATTTTACGTTGGCAATTGTCCTTTAGTGTGCAAACTGAACAAGGCTCTATGGGCTTAAGCAAGCTCCTAGGCAAATTTCAAGCAACTCTCCTTAGATTTGGTTTTGCTACCAGCAAGTGTGATCCCTCTTGTTATCTACAGCTCTAATTCAGACTGTTTATTTACCCGATATATGTTGATGATATCGTCATTATTGACAGTTCTAATATTCTGGTTCTAATATTGACCTCTAAGCTTCATGAAAATTTCTCTCTCAAACAACTTAGTCATTTGGACTATTTTCTTGGAATTAAAGTCTATCAATTTATAGCTAACCCATTGGAATCACCCTGAACTGCAGTAAAAAGGATTCTAAGGTATCTTAAGGGTAGCATGCTCTTTGGTCTACAGCTGAAACCAATCACCTTCTCTCAGAGAACCCTTCACCATAAGGGCTCTATGTGATGCTGATTGGGCATCAGACATTGATGATAGAAGGTCTACATCAGGAGCAACCTTTTTTTTTTGTCCCAATCTAATCTTTTGGTGGTCTAGAAAGCAGCGAGTTGTTGCTAGGTCTAGCATTGAAGCAGAATAAAGGAGTTTAGCTAAAACCACAACTAAAATATCGTTGATATAAACTCTTCTAACAGAGTTACAAATTTCTGTACTCACCTATTGTTTACTGTGATAATCAGAGTGCAGTAGTTCTATCTCATATTCCTGTTTTTCATGCTAGAACCAAACACATGGAAATCAGTATTTTCTTTGTTAGAGACAAGGTGATCAACAAAAAACTTATTTTGTACCACATTCAGTCCATTGATCAATGGACCAGTGTTTTGACCAAGCCTCTCTCCCCACTAGACTCGGTTTTCTAAGAAGCAAACTCAATTTCCTTGAGCCCATAGTTATCAAAATCGCGAATTAACTCTTAGAATCATACGAGTTTGAGTTTACAAGCCCCCGGCAAGTTAAATCTCATGTAAAATCGGAAGAGTAGTAAACTCGGTAAAATCAGAGTAAACTCGTAAAATCAGAGTAAACCTGGTAAAATTGGAGTAAACTCATGAGTAGACACGTGAACAAATTTCTTGAGTGATGTTTTTCTATGTTGATTCTAATTTTGAGTGTTTTAAATATAATCTGTATTTATGTCTAAAAAGGTTTTGAAATTTTGAGTGTTTCAACTCTAATTTCTACTTATTTGGAGTAATTTAAATTATTATGTGGATTTGAACTTATTATGTATTGAAAAGTTTCAATTTTTTATATGATTTATAGTCATATTTTTAATAAAGTAAACTCTTACGATTCTACGAGTCGAATTTACTGAACTCTCACGGGTTTACGTAAATTCTCAATTTTAATAACCTTACTTGAGCCTTCTACAAAGTCTCAACACTCAACCACCTTGAGGTTGAGGGGGGAAATGGAGCATCGAATAGTTAATAACAAATGTTCTTCTCAATTTCATTATTTATGGTTAGATAGTAATTAGATATTTACTTCTTATTACCTATTATTAGATTGATCTTTTGTCGTTATTAGAAAGATGCTATGTAATCAATATTGATCTTATTTGATCATATTGACTCATCATAAATAAAGACATTGTGTGGTCATCCAACATACATTTACACTCTCTAAGTTTTCTCTATGAAATTTGTTAATCAAACTCTAGCAGAAGCATCTCAAATCTTGTTAATGGCTGTAATCTTTCATGATTTCTACCATGAATAGTGGTGCGACGACCGCTAAAGCGAACTGCTTTGTGATGAGGTCCAATTCATTGCTTCGTTCCACCAGCCAGCGATTTCAGTGCAGTAGTCCACAATTCAAAAGGCCAAAATGACATTCATACGTTTCATTTTTTTCACCCATTGAACTTGTCAACACGCCCTTCAGCCTTTAAGTGTTGAGTGGCGGTTGGGGATTGGGTGGGAGTATTTCGCTCTGGCAGCAGTTTTGGTAAATGTATTTTTTTATTATTTTGAGCAAATCCAAAATCTTTATAGATCAAACTAATTATTAGTTCCCAGTCATGGGTTGAATTGAATCCTATACACAAACAGTTAATAGAATAATAGAAAAAGATTTTATTGTGTCACTTAAATTATATATAAATTCTTTAACCAAAGAGTTAATAAGAACAAGTTCTTGATTACCAAGAATAGAACATTATATATTAAGTGGGGATTACTCTTTATTACCTATTATTAGATTGATTCTTAGTCATTATTAGTGTAATTTATGTAATCGATAGTGATTCTATTTGTTTATTATAAATAAATTATTGTGTGGGACCAAATATAAATTTATGCACATTTATAAAAATAATCAATCTAAAAAAAAAGAACAAGTTTCAACCGAAGATTACTTTTTTATAAAAATAAATTTTAACAAAAATAAATTTTTGGCTTTGTATTATTTTGGCAATTCAAAATTTCTTTATCAAAGAAAGCAATATTTTTAAAGCTGAAAAGGATCCATTACAAGTCAAACAAGCCAAATAATTGTAGCACAAAAGTATTTCATTATTTTGTGATCACACATGCAAGACAACCATGCCTTATTTTTTTTCCTTGTCGTCATCATCATCATCACTGTATTTATGTATGCTTTTAATCATTTATGACTGGTACTTCAGTTGATTTTTACTACTGTGCAGCTTAAATTGTTGAACAGAATAGCTACTGTAAAAGATGATGGAACTGTAGAATTTGCAGTTCCTGTAGATGTTGAGCCTGAGGCAATTGTTGCTCGATCTAAACAAGAAAATCATGTTGTTGATGATTCACTTGATGCAACAGACTTTAATTACATCCCACCAATGAACATAGTCATGCTTATTGTTGGTACACGAGGAGATGTGCAACCATTTATTGCAATAGGCAAACGCTTGCAGGTATAGAGGCATTTGCTTATGTCCCAATTTCTTTTTTGCCTACTTTAATAAAAACATACACAAGCCATGTGGAGATTTGTTTACGTTTGTTAAGGTAGGTGAATGATTGTATCTGTGGAGACATTTTATTGCATTTATTTTTTCATTTCTTATGTACTTGTTAGAAATTAGAACCATTCATGCACACATTGGCCATTTGTTAAGGAGGCCAATGATTTTATCTATAGAGATACTTTATTATGTTTATATTTTCCATTTCTTATGTATATGTTAGAATTAGAGCCTTTAATAATTGTCCATGCATAAGGTAACGTGGACCAGTGCATTGTCCAACATCTAGTGTAGAGAACTTGTGTGAGGGGACCTTTTAGATCTATAACAATTCATGAGTCTTCACCTAAATAGTTTAAGTTGATTCTTGATAGAATGTATACATGATTGTTCTTTGTCTTATGAAAAATGTTCTACTAAGAACATTCAATTAATAAGGAGAAAGGAAATATTATAAATATGTGATTCCGTGTTTAAATTTGTGCCTTGGTGACCAGTTGGTCATGCGTTCAAATCGAAAATAGCCTCTTTGCATATGTAAGGGTAACGCTTCATAAAATAATACTATCTCATAATTTTGCATTGTGAGGAGCCTTTGGGCATTGACATATGTTAGTTTTTACGTCATTCCATGTTTGGTACTGTGCTTTCACATTGCTCTAATATTCGTAACTGCTATATATTTAGTTTCTTTGTGGTTCTTATTTCTGTCGTTTGTACTAATGGGAATTTTCCATTTTCTGCTGAAAATATTATGTTAAATTGGTACCAAGATAAAAGGGCAAATGGATTTACTAATGAGAATTTTCCATTTGAACAAAAATGATATAATATTCTCATTCAAGAGATCAAAATACAAGATCCTTTCTTAGGTGTTACCTCTCCACTTTGTTAATTTTTCCCAAAAGATCCCCTTAGTCCTATTTATTCCTCATTTCCCAGAGTAACTAACTATTGGAATTCAAGTGTGAAGCTGAAGTCACACGTTGGTTAGGAAAGTTGAGCCAATACATAAGTGGGAAATACCCACAAATCTAATGTCTTAAAGTTTTGGCTTGAAGGTGATGTCTAGTTCGCTTGTCTAGTGTGCTCGAGATCCATTATTGAAGTCACTCTAGTGTTTGTTCCTCTGAATAACTAACAATTGGTATCAGAGTAGATGGTTTGACTAAGTGATCGGTTTAGACAAGTATGGATCAATGAAGGTGGTGGATCCAAGTATGAGATTCCTTTTGTCAGAAGTCTTACTAACAATGTAGAGGTCAAACGGCATGTGGTGTGATCTGTTGATATATACTGTGGTGGGGATGGGGCTCTAAAGGCCACCATTGAGTACTCGTGGATGAAAAAGGCTCCCGCTTGAGGGAAGCTACCATGTGGCATGTGGAATACACATACTTGTGTGGGTGATTGTTGGAGTTTGAGTGTGAAGATGAATCCCTACATTAGGTAAAAATGAGCAAGTTGAGTAACATATAAGTGAGGAACACTCAAATCTAATGTCAGGTTTTGGGTTAAAGGTGATGTCGAGTTCACTTGTGTTGTTTGTTTGAGTCCATGCATGGAGACCAGGTGTCATGTCCTATGGCATTGGAATGGTGGAGAGCAAGGCAGTGCAAGGTACTAGAGCGGGCAACTATTGGATAATTGTGATTGAAAATGGTTTCCGTTTGAGGAGTTACCAATACTTTTCTCCATACCTTTGTCCTATTAATTCTCCCCCTTTTCCCAGAGTAATTAATGCCTCCTAATCCAGCCAACTCTATGCTGTTCAGTTAGCAACAACTGTTATAATTGTTACCCTACCCCTTATAATAGTCAGAGTAACTAATGCTGTTAACTTCTATCTGTGTTTTCGCTAACATATACCTGTTTAACTAATGACTTGCTATCATATTTATTTGGAAAAACCCAAGCCCCACGTCGGTTACGGTTAGAGCTAGAGTTTTCAAAGAGCATATAAGTGGGTCAATCTTCACTATTTGAGCTAGTTTTTGCTGTTGAGTTAGGCTCAAAAACCTGTAATCTAATAATATTTTCATTGAATTAATACAGTTTTCTGTTTATTTCTTGTACGAGGAAAATAAATGAACTGAATAATTTGTATGGAAGTTATATTTGTATTCGAAGTTGATGTTTTTAATTT
The DNA here is from genome assembly GCA_037954015.1 of Psophocarpus tetragonolobus. NCBI lineage: Eukaryota > Viridiplantae > Streptophyta > Magnoliopsida > Fabales > Fabaceae > Psophocarpus > Psophocarpus tetragonolobus. The sequence continues at coordinate 34,751,149 of CM075693.1, read as the reverse complement.
TTCTTTACTTGCAGGACTATGGTCATCGTGTTAGATTAGCAACCCATTCAAATTTTAAGGAGTTTGTTTTGACAGCTGGGTTGGAGTTTTATCCATTAGGCGGTGATCCAAAAGTTCTTGCTGGTTGTATGTACCATTTACCCATGTACACATTTCTTCTTCCACAGTTTGAGAGGCTTTGTGCGTGATGTTCTTAATTTTTTCTGTCCCACATCACCTTCCAATGTGTTTTTTGTTTGGCAATGTGAAGGAAGAATTTTTGGTAAAACTAGTTTTTGTGTAGTAATAGTTAATACCTCAAGTGGTTAATCAAGTCAATAAATTTTTATCTTAAACCAGTCATTCGTCATTCTTGATTATCAAGTGATTGAAAATAGTTGGAACTTATTCACTGCAAAACACTTGACACTTGATTTTGACCTGTTAATGTTGGTTTTGATGTGTTTTGACTTTTGATACACATTCTTGTTTTGACTTTTCACCATTTTTTTATTGTGAGGTGTTGGATTTGTACATGCGTGTGTGCACATTTTATGTATGACTTGAAGGTTGCTTCTTGTTGTTTAATAATATGTTTTACATTATTTTACACAATAATATTTGTAGATGTTAGTTATTATAAACTAGGGTTTGGATTAATCCCCTTTGTATTTATAATTACACCCTAATTACTCATTCTTAATACATGTGTACCTCCAATACAAGACACACAACATTCAAATATTTCTCTTTTCTACATGGTTTGGTTTGGATTCCCTTCTTTCTTTCCCCTTTTATTTTACTGGTTGCCCCCAACATTAGTCATGAACAGTACCAACACAGGCCACAATTGGAAATAGATCCTCTCGATTTCTTTTTTGTCCATTTCTTCCATTTCCTATACTTTAAAAAGTTAATTGAATATAAATGAGATAACTTTTATAGAATGTAACTTTCATTTATTGAAAAACTTAGTAATGGAAGGAAATGGAGAGAGAAAAAATGGAGAGGATCTTAACTCCAATAATATTGCTCTTCCTCTTTTATTTCCCTTTTAAATATCTGTTTCTTCTCAGTTTGTAACTAGTTTCTCTCTGAACTTTCTGTTGCAGTGTTCAGAACCGAGTGTACTACAGTTAGCTATAAAAAGTTGCTTCTCCTTAGTTTTTAACGGACTTCTTAGAAAGACATTTCTCTGTTTTTATTCTACATTTTCTCTTTCCATTATGGTATTATGAGTAGGGTTCAAATCCTAGCAATTTTTATGCTACTGTGATTTATCTCTGCCGTGATTGCATTATTGCACTCTTAGTTGCAATTTCAAATCTCATTTTCCTTTACCTAGAATTCTGATTGGTTCTTTGCTACTTTGTGATTTTTATGATCTCTTCCTTTGCGACTCATCTCTTGCAATCTCACTTTGTGATTTTGGATATTGAGTTTTCAGATCTTGCAATTCCAGATTTTGTGATTTGTGTTGCATTGTTGTTGTCTCTGCCTTTGTGAGTTCCGATTCATGCTATGATCGAGCCTTAGTGGAATTACAGAATAAGAAATTCTCTAGATTCCATCTAAACTATTTTTTATTTTCTCCATTTAGCAACTTCCATCTTAAATGTCCTCCTACATTCAACAATAACAATAACAATATAATATTAATAAGTTGGTGTCTCATGAACCACAATTTTGTTAGGTTTTTCTTTGTTTTCTCTCTGCTCTTTCTCTGTCCTGGTTTACATTGCGTCTATCTGGATTAGACTATGAGTTGGGCATGCTTTTCAAATATGTTGACCCTACTCTCAAATATTTCTTGTTATGAATTTGTAAATGTGATGTTATATGGTGAATATAGACACTGATACTGAAGACTTATGCATACCTACCTCATATAGTTGTTCCCCCAAATCCTTGTTTTGATTGCTGGTTATTGTCCAATGAAATTTGAATGTTTCATAAGCTCAGTGTCCTACATGATCCTAAAAATATAGCATATATTACTTTGATGTTTGTCATGAATAAGGTATTAAGTTATTAACTAATGGTGTATTTGGAAGAAAGGAAAGAAAATAGGGAGGAAGGAAAACATGGATAAAGATGCAGTTTCTTTTATTTGGAATTGGTTGAAGAGAAAATGAAATGAAAACTTGTTCTTTTAAGCTATATTTTCTTTACATTTTCTCTCCAATTCAATTTTTATTTTATTTTTTCTTTTCTTTGACCTTCTTTCCTCCCATAAGAGCCTTAGTTCAAATCTCAGAAGTTGATATCTGTCCTCTTTACAACTATGTTCTATTATTTTACCTTTGGATTCTTTTTGGACCAGATATGGTTAAAAATAAGGGCTTTCTGCCATCGGGACCTTCTGAGATACCTGTTCAGCGACATCAAATGAAAGAAATTATTAATTCTCTACTCCCAGCTTGTAAAGAACCTGATATTGATTCTGGTGTCCCCTTTAAGGCTGATGCAATCATCGCCAATCCTCCTGCATATGGTATGTTTTCTTGTTAGTTACATGTAGATAATATTGTTTGCTGTGCATTTATATTTGTTTATCAAGTGAATGATTTCTAAATTATGAACTAATTTTGCATTAGTGTTTTCATAGCATACATAACAAATCTTAAAAAAGGTTTGACTGCCATATTCGAGAAGTATACAAGATTTCCTAGCAAAACCAAGTCATTCTGAAGTGTATTTGAGAAGAATTAGGTGCTGTGTTTGAGTTGGTTTTCTAGTTTCCTGTTTTTTGTTTTGAAATGCATTTTGAAAATAGATACGTATTAGGCTAAAATGGTTGTGATTTGAGTTTGTAGTTATTTTTAAAACATTTCTACACTACATGGGCCCATGGCTTCCATCAACCATTCATCTCTGTTGAAATAATGAATGCATCTCTTCATGGAGATTTATAGGAGAAGCTATGCATGAAAGGAATGCTAGTTCTTTTTATGTTGTCATAGAATATTTTCCATTCTAGTTTCTCAAATTTGGGTTGCTCTTTCTGATAAAATTATCTCTTACCTTTCTTGTTACTTGGTCCTTTCTTTCTGCCTGTCTACTTAAATTAGCAAATTTACTGTTTGATGCATATTTTTGTTGTCCTTCTCTTTCTCCATTGACATTAGTACATCTTTAGGGCATACCCATGTGGCAGAGGCGCTTAAAGTTCCCATTCATATTTTTTTCACAATGCCATGGACGTAAGTTTCTTCTTATTTCTGTAATATTTTCTCTAGTTATTTTCTCGTTTTCTGTCTTTTTAATTCTTTAGAAGTATGTTGTGTTTCTTTTAGTTTTCTCGATGATTCAATTTTGAATTTTATACAAGTACGTTTATCCTTTTTCCCCAGGCCAACTACTGAATTTCCACATCCTCTATCACGTGTAAAACAACAGGCTGGTTATAGGGTGATTTGTTTATTCATTGTTGTGTCTGTTAATCCCGCCTAATTTTTTGCTTTTATGTTTAACTAAATATTGGTCATTTATGTCTTCAGCTTTCATATCAAATAGTTGACTCTTTAATATGGCTTGGAATACGAGACATGATTAATGATCTTAGGAAGAAAAAGTTGAAACTACGACCAGTCACATATTTAAGTGGCTCACAAGGCTCTGAAACTGATGTTCCGCATGCATATATATGGAGTCCTCATCTTGTTCCTAAACCAAGAGGTGGCTGCTCTAGATTCCATTGTTCACATTTTGTTTTGGTAGTCATTGTTATATTAAGTTCCTTGGTTTTTAGTGTGCTCTGTGCTTGTATTTTATTATTATTTTGATCTTTCTAACTGATGAAAATAATGCTCAATAAATTATTTCTTTCAATATGGGAAGGGGTGAGGGTGATCCCTGACACAACGGTCAAATTGTGTCATGATGACCAATTGGTCATGGGTTTGAATCCAGAAATAACCTCTTTGCCTATGCTACGGTAAGGTTGTATACAATTTCTCTCCTCCATACCTTCGCAATGAGAGGTCTGGGCAATGCAGTATGCTTACGTTAGAAGAAGGGGTGGGGGAATCCTATTAGTTTTGGAACAAGCCTTCTGCTTTCCCTTTTGTAGAATGAAGTAGGCTTGGCAACAAGGCGTAGCAGGAACGAGTATTACATTCCTATTTCCATCCCTGCTCTCGAAACTCGTCCCCATACCCGACAACGGGGCGTAGTTGGAAATTAACAATAGCAAAATTATAGGAAATAAAGGGTAGGAAAGAACATGGAAGCTATGGGAATGAAGGAGGAAAAAGACGTCCCACTTTAAGCCCCTTTGTGATCATCAATGATCGTTGATCCTACACAAGACAACCAGATTTTGAGAGCTCAACTCGGCAATCATTGTCAACTAAAATTGACCAACAGAAATAAGGTTACTAATAAGAAAAGCTGAAACAAAGACATTGGTGAAAGAGGAAGAGAGATCACCTATTGTTGTGATAGGTAAATTGTTTCCATTAGCAGTATGAATTTGAAGATTACCAAAGTATCTTGATATTTGTATGGCCATGAGCATTGTTGGTCATATGATTGGATACACTGAGTCAAAATACCGAGGAGAAGAAGAAGATGGTTTACCTGAAATTCCTAAAGCAGTAAATGTGAATATTTTCATTTGTTGAACATTTCAGGGCTTAGGGTTTGCACAGAACTAGAACCATGGGATTTGGTGGTCTTATGGGACATTCTTTAATGATATTACCATCCTTTTTGCAATAATTGCAGAGCTTGACAAACCTTCATAGATAATGTCATTATATTCTGCTCAAAGATTCATGAAATGAGAATAAAATTCAGAAATGGAAAAACTATCCTGTTGGAATATAGCAATTTCATGTTCAAGTTGAAACCTTCGAGCAGTGTTATTCTGGCTATATATCTTCTTTAAATTTTCCCACATATTGGCTGCAGTATTGAATGGTCTGAGATTGAGAATGAGATTAGGATCTATAGATCCTGTGATCCATGTCATGATTTGAGCATATTTCACTTGCCCCTGGGCATGTTCAGTTTGCTGGTTTCCTGTGTTAGGAGTAGAATGGAGTACTGTCAACATATGACCCAAAGGGTCTTGCCTTTGACAAATATCTCAAATTGGAATGCCCATGTTGAGAAGTTCTTGCCATTAAGGTGAACAAACAAGATATCATACTTTTTAGTGGACATGATGCATAGGAAAAATAATTAGGAGACCACAAGAAAGAAACTGCAGAAGGGACAAGGATAAAAAAACTCAGAAAAATAAGGAGGGGCTAGGAGTTTGTGAGAAGACCTAGGATAGGATCATAACCACGACAGATACCATGTTAAACTCAGAAAAATGTAGGTCACAAAAGCAGTGTTCTCTCCTATGGAGAAATCTCATTTAAATAATCTGGATACAATCTGATTTCCAGCCCTCTGTTCTAAATGTTATGATACATTTGGCTAACAAATAAGGATTTAAATAGTCAACAAATCTGTGCAAATATTTTACCCGATAATAACACAAATTCTGCTGTAAATAGCCAACAAATCTGTGCTAATAATAACAAATATTATACCAATTAATTCCATTGACAGAAGTATCCTATCTGTTCTGCTTTGCAGATTGGGGACCAAAAATTGATGTCGTAGGGTTTTGCTTTCTTGATCTTGCGTCAAACTATGAACCTCCCGATTCCCTTGTAAAATGGCTTGAAGATGGTGACCAGCCTATTTACATTGGATTTGGTAGCCTGGTGAGTTTTTTTCCCTCTCTTTCACTATATTCTTAAACATATTATTTCTGTATGCTAAACCTAACTAGGAACTTTGCTTCAACTCACTTGAATATAGGAAATAGCTTGAGTGACCTAATCCACTCAGCTTAAACAATAGTATTTATATAGATATTTGGGCAGGAGTACATAAGAAGCCAGCTAGGGAGCAGACTAAGCCACCCTATACTGGAGTATAATAATAATTGCAGTCTTAACTGCGGTAGTTAGCTCAACTGCATTTATGATTGTTAGTTAGTTTGTTATATTTATGTTAAAGCTTGTCAGTTTGTTAGATTTTCTATTAGCCTTTTCTGTTAGCTCCTTGTGCCAACTGTTAGGCATCTTCCTTTTCTATAAAGTCCGTGTTGTATCTCTTTTGTTCCTGGATTGATTAATAATAAGAAACTACTCTATTTTCTTCTCTGTCTGTTTTACCCTTACTTTTAGAGCACCGTGAGATCCATAGCCTGGATTGATTAATAATAAGAAACTACTCTATTAGAGAAGCTGAATGATTCGAACTTTTCCCTATGGAAACAAGTTGAACTGGTCATCAAGTTGCATTGCTTGCACCAGTTTGTTGTCAACCCTGAATTTCCTCTTCAGTTTCTCAGTGAAGATGATTGTGACATAGGTTCTGAGAATCCTGCCTACATCTCATGGGAACAACAAGACCAAGTGTTGTTAACCTGGCTTCAGTTGACTGTTTCTTCTTCAATTTTGTCACGAGTTCTTGGATCAGTTCACTCCTACAAAGTATGGGAGAAAATCCTTGATTACTTTCATTTGTAGACACGCGTTCATGCTAGGAAACTTTGGACGGAGTTGCACGACGAATCTTGATGACAAAACCCATGCGTGAGATTCTTCTTTGTGTCAAAACTCTTGCTGATGTGTTGGCTTCAGTTGGTGATCCTATTTTTCACAAAAAACATGTTGATGTAATCCTTGGAGGACTTCCACAACAATACTGCTCCATTGTCACTGTTATTGAGAGTTGATTTACACCTGTTCTGATTGAAGAAATTGAAACCTTGTTGCTTGCTCAAGAACCGCGAAACAAGAAGTATCGCAAGCAACTGCTTGCCAAATCACCTTTGATCAACCACACTCATAATGCCATTGAGAACCTTAATTCCTTTCCTGCTCACAGTTCAAATAAAACCTTAAATCAACAATCTGATTCAACTAATTCATGAACTAATTTGCATGGAGGCTTCATTCGCAAGAGTGGTTTGACTCGCGAAGGTCGAGGCTGTGGAGGAAGATTCTCCAATTTTCAATGTTAAGTGTGTTAAGTATGGACAAATGACCTCTTTTTGCTACTATAGATTTGATTAAACCTATCAACCTCATCCTTCTCTCTCGCTGCAAGATCCTACTGGGCAAAATTTCTCTTAGCACAATCCATTTCCCTCTCAAAATGTTTACAATGGAGGATTTTAGCAAAATGCCATCGACAAACCAAACAACAAATGGACTCCAAATTCTCATCAATATAGACCTGCTCAATTTCCACATAATTCCTCATATCCAAGTGTTATAATAGCTAATACGAACACTCAACCCTGTGCTCCCTCTACATGGATTCCAGATTCAAGTTCCTCTTTCCATGTAACTGGAGAATCTCAGAACTTTCATGATACAAACCAAGTTTGCACTCCCTTGATCTTTCATCTTGAGGTTCTACATACCAAGAAATGGAGATGGAAGGAAGAAGAATGGAAGGTGGGGCGCCACTCTTGGGAAAGAGATAAGCCAAGAATTGTTTAGGTTTGCCACAAGGGAAATAATTTTTTATAAAAGCCAACTAGGAAGAGGTTCCTCAAGAGAGAGGATCCTTAAGACCTTTTACTAGAGAATGTGCTCACAAAGAGACATTTTCATTCAAATTTAAAGGTGAGGATACAAGAGAGTGGGAGGAGTATAAATAGCCCAATGGGAGAGTTTGAGCACACAATCCAAGGCAATGTGGGACTTGGGCTTAATTAGCATTAAGGCTAATTAAGCCTAGTCTTAAGGCCCTAAGAAAGTGGCACCTAATCTAAGCTCAAGGGGGTGCAAATATCAACCTATGGGTGAGGCGAAAATAGGCCCAAGATGCCTAAGCTAAGCCCTCACACTAAGCCTACTCCTCAAAACTCACCAAAGACACCTCTTCTTAAACTAAAGGTAAATGGCCTAAATATATGGTCCAAAGAAAATTACAATCAATTTAATATTTACAAAGAATTATCCCAAGACAATGGCTTAAGTCTTCAATGATCTCCCTTCCTTGGCATGTCTTCCTCTACTCCTCCTAACTATGATGCATGCTAAGTGGGTTTGCATTAATTCAACAGCTAAGTCCTTTTGAGGAACTTGACAAAATCTACATTGGTAATGGTCAAGGTTTGAGCATAAATCTCTTGGGTTCATCTACCTTTCTTTCTCCTTGTAATCCTAAAGTATCCTTGTCCCTAAATCATTTGTTACATGTCCCTACTATAACCAAAAACTAATCAATGTCAGTAAATTTGCTAAAGACAATGGTGTTTTCTTTGACTTTCATCCTAACCTTTGTGTTGTTAAATCACAGGTCACCAATGAAGTCTTACTCCAAAGCTGTGTTGGTCTTGATGGTCTATATTTCTTTCCAAGTATTCATCTGCAAAATCCACCTGCTGCTTCCTGTTGTGTTTTTAGTTCTGAACAAGTAGTTAAATCTGCTGAAAATACTTGTAATAGTTCCAAATCTCAGATTTTGTAGCATGCTAGGCTTGGCCATCCAAACTCGTATGTTTTGAAAATTGTTTTGAAACATTGTAATATACCCATTGTTAACAAAAATCCTATTGAATTTTGTTCATCGTGTTGTGTTGGAAAATCACATAGATTTCCATCTTCAATTTCTAATACTATGTGTAATTACCCCTTGGAATTGGTGCACAGTGACTTGTGGGGACCCTCACACATTCCTTCTAACACCCTACATTTGAGACACTAATTATTACAAAGATAAAAACAGACTAAAATAATACATATTCAACACTCCCCCCTTAAGCTGGAGCATATAAATTGTATGCTCCAATTGAATCTGAGGACCCCTCAAGAATTTGCTTAATATATCTGCAAGCTAATTATACCAGCTAACAAACTCGAACTTTCCTTGGATAACAACTCTCTCACAAAGTGACAATCACTTTCAATATGTTTAGTTCTTTCATGAAACATTGGATTGAAGACAATATGGATAACTGCCTCATTATCGCTGTAAAGTTGCATTGGTGGAATTTAATAGAACTTCAACTCTTGTATAAGTTGTTTAATCCACACTATCACACACGTAGTTAAGGCCATAGATCTATTTTCAACTTTTGAAATAGAATCGAGCAAAAGTATCCTATTTCTTACTCTTCCACGAAATAATGTTACCTTCAAGAAATACCCAATAACTAGTAGAAGAGTGCCGGTCTATGGGTGATTCTACCCAACCATCATCATAGTATCCAATAATTTGACTATTTCTTGTCTTTATACAGAAGACCTTGATCTGGTGCCTTTTCAATGTAACCTGAGAATACGTCTTATTGCATTCTAATGATCAATACAAGGGGACTTCGTGAACTGACTCACAACCCTAATTGCAAAAGAAATATCTGGCCTTGTAATGTTGAGATATATGAGCCTCCCAACCAACCTTTTATACCTTTCTGGATTTGAGTATAATTATCCCTGAATAGGCATCAACTTTTGATTTGGTCCGTCCATAGCGCTGATGGTGGGCCTCCTTTGGAATATATCCAATGCATACTTTCTCTGGAAAAGTACAATGCCTCATTTGGATTGAGGTACTTCTATTCCAAAATATTTTAGATTACTAAGATCTTTTAGTTTGAAAATGATTGCATAAATGCTGCTTTAGTTGAGAGATTTTGACATCATTCCTTTTAATGACTATGTCATCAACATAAACAACCAAATAAACATATTTTCCAGTGGAGGTGTGACAGTAAAAGATAGAGGTGATCAACTTCACTTCTTTGCATTCCAAAATATTTGGGTAATAGCTAAATTTGCCAAACCGAGCCCTTGGAGACTATTTAAGGCCATAGAGATATCGATGAAGTTTACACACTAGACATGAATTCAGGATAGGGAAATCTAAATTCATTGATGATAACATCTTTGGAGATAAAGATTTCTGTTGAAAACAAACACTTGTATCCTTTGTGAGATGATGAATATCCTAAGAAAACACACTCTTGTTACTGAAATCTAATTTATGACTGTTATAGGGTCTGAGAAAGGGAAAAGAGGCACAACCAAAGGTTGTAGGGAATTGAAAAGTTAAAAGCTATAGTTGGAAGTTTGTTAATAAGATAAATTGCAGTGGAGAAGGCAAAATCCCAAAACTGGAGGGATAAGGATGCATGACAAAGAAGAGTTAAACCAAGTTCAGCAATATATCTATGTTTTCATTCAACAATGTCATTTTGATGGTGTGAATGGTATATCTAAACTCACTTTGTTTGTAGGTTCTTGAGCTTGGTGTTGAATTGCAATTCAACGATAGCTTTGAATTGCTGAAAAACATTAAAGGTTTTTTATTTAAAGGTAATTATTTGTAGAGGGAACATGCGATGGTCCCCAAAGATCAGTGTACACTAATTCCAATGGAGCATGATAAACAATTGGAGATATAGTTGAAGGAAGACAATATGACTTCCCCACACAACAAGCAGTACAAAACTCAACATTTTTATTTGAAAAAGGTATATTACAATGTTGTAGAACAAGTTTCAATACATGCTGATTGGGATGACCTAGTCTATTGTGCCATACAGAGAAAAACTTGTGGTACAAGAATTCTACAAGTTGAAATAGAGTTAGAAACTAAACATGAAGGAGTATCATATGAGAGAGGTTGTGGCTTGAGACTTGGAAAGCAGTACAAGCCATACGCTCCAATCAGACCTTGCACCAAGACTTCATTGGTGACTTGAGATTTAACAAGATAGTACGTCTCGTGGAATTCAAAATAGACACAATTAGCTTTAGCAAATCTGCTTACATGCATAGAGTTGATTTAATGACAAGAAAACACAAGGATTACAAGCATAGAGGAAAGAAGAGGAATCAGAAGAATGTATAGGCAAACCTTGTCCATTCCCAATGTATATTTGATTTGGACCTTCAAAGTGATCAAACTGCTGAATATTTTGAGAACTACCAATTAGATGGAAGGAAGCCTCAAAATCAGGATTCCAATTAGTGTTAGGAGCATTAGCAACCATAGTTGAAGGATGCTGAAACTAATTTGGATGTAGCTGATACGTGGTTGAATGCCAAGTGTTTGAAAACCTTGGTGGAGGATTTTGCATGTTGAAACTTTGCATTGAGTGGTTAAGTGGGAGTCACGTCCTTGGCCTTGGAACCACAGCTGGACAGCGGCAACCCAAATGCTATAGTTGAGATTTCCAAAGAGTTTCTCACAAGGAATCGGTAGAACGTTAATAGAAGTCACAGTAGAGTCAGGATGGAGGAGTAGCCATAAGAAAAAAAAAGGAGCCAAACAAAAACTCATTGAAAGGAGCCAAACAACCTATAAATGATAGCGGACGAGGCAGAGAATTGTGGCGGGAGAGTCACCAGAGAAGGGTGGTTGTTGACGTGCTGCCAAAAAACGAGACGTGCCTCTCATGGGCTGGAGAGAGGCAGTGCCTGCATTGGAGAACGATGAAGATCCGTTGCCATCGCTGGAGAGAGCTGATTCTGGCAGTAGGTTGCACGATGGGTGGGTCCCACTAGAAGTGGGTGTACCAGGCTTCATAGTGGGTCTAACGCACAACACTGGAAAAAAAAAAAAGGTAAAGGAGAGAAGGATCGAGACCCTAAGCTTTTGATACCATGTAAGTGTATGACTCTAATTGTGTGAGTAAAGCACACATGAATTTCTTATTTATAATGAGTGATAGGTACAATAAAAGAGAAACAAAATAAATGTAATTAATGACTAAATCCCTAAAGATAATATACTACTTACTAGAATCAAACATATTTGTAATAGTGATTTTATCTTAAACTCTTTTTCTTATGGAGGATGTCTTATCCTTCTTTCTTATTAAATTTCTTTTTCTATAAAAAAAACAAATGTTTTTATCTGTAGTTTTCAATCTTATTTCAACTTTCTCTCATTTTTTTACAGCCTGTTCAAGAACCAAAAGAGATGACAAAAATAATTGTAGATGCATTGGAGAAGACAGGGCAGAGGGGCATCATCAATAAAGGATGGGGAGGTCTTGGAAATTGTAATATTTTTAATTCTTGCTTTCTTGTTGGAATAGTTTATTAGTTGAGGAGTGCTAGCAATACACTTTGTAACATACTCTATTATTAGTTGAAATTTATTGAAAACTACAAAATTAGGAAAGAGAACTATTTAATAACAAGTGAGACCCACAAAATTTGTTTTCGATAAATTTCAACCAGTCATATAGAGTGTGTTCAAAAGAGTGTATTAAATTAAAGAGTGTGTTGCTAACATATTATTTATTATTAGTTTTATGTCCTTTTCAACAACATATCTTTTTTCCAGTGGCAGAACCTAAGGATTCTATATACTTATTGGATAATTGCCCTCATGATTGGCTATTCTTGCGTTGCAAGGCAGTGGTAAGATTATCTAGTTATACGTAGTTCATCCATTCTAGTTCAAATTGAAATATTACAATGTACAACTAATGATCATAATTATACCAAATTTTTAAATTCTTTAACTTCATTGTAGTTGTTACATGGCGTACATAACATTGCTTTTGTTTGGAAATTGTTATAGGCTAATATTATTCTTTGGTGTCGCTGTAGAGCACCATTTGTAAAATTTAATAAACCTTTCATTTCCATTTACATACTTCTTTGCAACTGACTTAATCAAGTATTTCTGTTGATGTCCAACAAGATTTTGCTTCTTGAGAGGCAAACTCAATGTGCTTAAGCCCTTTGCAAAGACTCAATCAGCTTGAGTTGGAAGGGGGTATTGAATTAGTGTATAGTGTAAAGGTTCAGTTAAAAACTGCAACCTTGGGTTGTTAGTTGGGGTTAATCAGTTTGTTGTTAACTGTTTTCAGTAAGTTGTGCCAGTTGTTGTTAACTCTTTTCAGTTAGGTATGCCAGCTGTATTCATATGGTTTAGTTAGTTATGTCAGCTGTCCTAATCTGGTTCATCTACTAGCCTTTGTATTGCCTCTATAAATATTTGTTAGTGGGGGAAAATAAAAGAATCTTTCTTCTTGTGTAGTTGCAATGTTATCAATGGCGGACCATGGCGGTTTGCCAAAAAAACACCATATGGTGATGGCATTGCGGGAAATGGCGGACAACATGGTAAACTAAAAAATAACAATATATTTATGTATAGACACTAATAGATACTAAATATAAATTTAAGAACTACAAAAACATAACATAAAACATGAAATATAATTAGAAAACAATAAAGCCAACACACATACATGGCAAAAACAACAGATATAAAATTAAAACATAATGTTCTTCGTCTAATTAACTAAGAGTTAATGAAACATAATCCAATAATTTGAATTAACTAAAATGATAAAACTTAAGACAAACAAAAAAAAAGTCTCTAAGAACTAAAGTTGAATCATCTTCATTAATATATAACAAAACAAAGCATAAAGAACAACATAAAAAAATTATCAACAAAATAATATTTATAGAAACTATTAGATGTAGTTCAATATATGGGCCTAAGCTCATCTCCTTGTATTTGCTCTTTTCTACAGTATATATATAATATCTCCTTGGTTGTGCTAGACACACAAGGATTCATGCATGTTCACCTTTTTCTACATGGTATCTAGAGTCAAAGATCGTTTCCGGCTGATTTCTGCCGCGTCTACTGCCGTCATTCTAGTCGGCAACCCTGCCATCTACGTTGTCGTCCTCCGGCAACTCCAATGTCACTGGCATTTTCCCCTTCGGAGCTGCCATGCACCCTTAAGCACGTCGACAACAAACGCTTGTCTTTTCACTTCGCTTCTCCGGCCACCGTGCATGACAGCGCGTTCGATGTCCATTCCGGCTGTGCTTACTGGCATTTGACTTACCCTGTTGTCCTCTCTTCTGATTTGGTCTCGAATCTTCCATTGGGTCTCATCGTCAATCTTTTCTCTCCTTTAGGGACGCTTTTTCTTCTCTCTCCTGCAGCCTTTTCCCTTCGATCTGTCTCTTATGGCTTCTGTTAAGTCTGACTCGTCTTTGTTTACTATATCAATGAGCCTTTCTCCATTGACAAGTTAGATGACACAAACTTTGACACTTGGACCTCTAACATCAAGCTCTAGCTTAAGGGCCAAGCCTATGTTGATAACCTCACTCAGACAGCAACCTCCATTAATGAGAAAGACCGTCCATACTGGTTGAAAGTCGATGCTCAAGTTTGCAGTGCTATAAAGTCGACTATTCATCCTTCTTTGAAGCAAATATTTCGGGGTCATGACACCTATGCTGGCATTTGGGAATCGGCTTGGTTGTTGTACACCAATGATATTCAGTGCCTCTATGGTGTGTGCCGAAATCTACTTATAGTATCATTGTCCCTCACCGACTTGACAATCCCATGGCTGAATATTTGGGTAAGGTTTATGGTCTTCTTCATAAATTCAATGAACTATTGTCCCTTATTGCCACTCCTGCTCAGGAACTAAAGTAATGCAAGACATTCTTTATGTTGATGACCTTATATGGACTTCCCGATAAGTATTAATCTATTCATGATTAGATTTTGGGGTCTCTGACTTTGCCCACTCTAAACTCTACTTGGTCCATTCCTATTACGTGTGCCATGCAAGTTATCACTGGACATACCTCCTTCTGTTTCTCCTGGTGACTCCTGCGCCTTGGTCTCTCAGCGTGATGATCATAATCGCTCTCGCAGACCTGGCCGAAGTCGTTCTCGATGTGACTATTGTCACAAACTTGGTCATACAATTGATAGGTGTTATGTGTTGCATGGTTGTCCTTCACGGTTGACTACTATTGCTGCTGCTCAAACTACCCCTTTTGCCCCTGTTGATTCTTGTGCCACTTCTAGTAGTTCTAGACCTCTGATTCTGTTCAACAACTTTCTCAAATGGTACCAGGAATGTCTGGTCTCTAGCTCCACTGCTTATGTTGCGCACACCGACACTTCCTTTGCTGGTTTCACTCACTTTGCCTCTTTTGGCCCTTGGGTTCTTGACTTTGGCACCACCGATCATATCTAGTAATAAGTTTCTTTTCTCCTCTCTTATAACTTCTGATATTTTACCCTCTGTCACTATGGCTAATGGCTCTCAGACCATTTTTCATGGTGTTGGTACTGTCCCTATTTTCTCTTCTTTCACGGTTGATAATGTACTTTATGTTCCTAGGTCTTCCTTTTTTCTATTATTCTTTAGTTGACTCACTTGTTCTCTTGATTGTCTTGTATCTTTTACTAAAGATTCTAATTTCTTACAGACCAGAGTTCGAGACAGATAATTGGGACCAGACAAGAGTCAAATGGCTTTTATCTCAGTTGTAGATTCCCTTGCTCTCATTCATTCTCAATTAGGTCATCCTAGTCTTGCTAAGCTTCAATGCCTTGTATCGCGTTTATCTAAGTGGTCTAATTTGTCATGT
Source organism: Psophocarpus tetragonolobus (assembly GCA_037954015.1). Taxonomy (NCBI): domain Eukaryota; kingdom Viridiplantae; phylum Streptophyta; class Magnoliopsida; order Fabales; family Fabaceae; genus Psophocarpus; species Psophocarpus tetragonolobus. Next base: position 34,735,763 of record CM075693.1, on the reverse strand, counting down.
GAGTCGTGTCAATTAGGAAAACATAGTTGTAATTCTTTTCCTAAGAGTGTCCCCAAACGAATTGTCTCTCTTTTTCCTTTAGTTCACTTGGATATTTGGGATCCGAGTCGTGTTCAGTCTAGTTTAAGTTTTCAGTATTTTGTAACTTTCATTGAATATTATTCTCGATATACTTGGTTATTTTTAATGAAAAATCTTTTTGAGTTGTTTTCCATATTTCAGATCTTTTATAATGAAATACAAACTCAATTTGGTGTATCTATTCGTACCTTTCGTAGTGATAAAGCTCGTGAATACCTTTCTCAGTCTTTTCAGACCTTCATGTCTTCTCATGGTATTCTTCATCAAACTTCATGTGCCTATAACCCTCAACAAAATGGGGCCGCAAAACGTAAGAATACATACCTTATTGAAACAATTTGAACTCTTTTACTTCATGATCATATGTTCCTCCAAAATTTGGGAAGATATTGTTCTCACTGCATGTTACCTTATCAATCGCAAGAATACATACCTTATTGAAACAATTTGAACTCTTTTACTTCATGATCATATGTTCCTCCAAAATTTGGGAAGATGTTGTTCTCACTGCATGTTACCTATAACCCTCAACAAAATGGGGCCAGCAAACGTAAGAATACATACCTTATTGAAACAATATGAACTCTTTTACTTCATGATCATATGTTCCTCCAAAATTTGGGAAGATGTTGTTCTCACTGCATGTTACCTTATCAATCGCATGCCTTCTTTTATTCTCAATAACCAAATATCTCACTCTGTTTTGTTTCTTCATGATTCACTCCATCTATTACCCCTTAGAGTTTTTGGCTCCATTTGTTTTGTTCACAACCTTAGTCCTTGTCTTGATAAATTATCTATTCAATCTCACAAGTGTGTGTTTTTAGGCTATCCTAGGTCTCAAAAAGGATATCAGTGTTTCTCACATTCCCTTCGTTGATACTTGATTTTTGTTGATGACACTTTCTTTGAGTCTTCTTTCTATTTTTCGTCAAATTCCTCTTCTTCTGAGCCTATTTCTGTCTCCACCCCTTCCCCTTTTGTCTTCCATCCCATAGATATGTCAATTGTACCACCAATCCACCACCTTCTCCACATCCTTTTCGGGTTTATCATCGTTGACGACATGTTCAACTTCCCGCTGGGCCATCCATTAACTTTACTTCGATGCCACCTACTCTATCTTCTTCGGCTCCTCTCTGTGTGTCTGATCTACCCATTGTTCTTTGTGAAGGTACACGCTCCACTCGTAATCTCTTCTCTCATTATGTTAGTTTGAGTTATTACAAGTTGTCTTCATCTTTCTATGCTTGTTTTTCTTCCATTTCCAATGTGCCCATTCCTAAAACTGTAGGTGATGCCTTATCCCATTTGGGTTGGAGATAGGTCATGCTTGATGAACTGTGTGCTCTTTAGAACAGTGGTACTTGGGATCTTGTTCCTTTGCCTCTTGGAAAGTCTGTTATTGGTTGTCGATAGATCTTTACTAAAAAAGTTGGCCCTGATGGCACTATTGATCGCCTCAAAGCTCGTTTAGCTGCTTAAGGTTATACTCAGATCTTTGGGTTAAACTATACTAGCACATTTTCTCCTGTTGCCAAGATGGCTTTTGTTCTAATTTTTTTAGCCATGGCTGTGTTTCGACATTGGCCCCTCTATCAGTTGGATATAAAAAATGCCTCCCTTCATGGAGATTTATATGGAGCAATCTCCTGGTTTTGTTGCTCAGGGGGAGTCTTTCGGATTGATATGTCATCTTTGCAAATCTTTATATGTTCTTAAACGGTCTCCCAGGACATGGTTTGGTAGATTCAGTGAAGTAGTCCAACAGTTCGGTATGAATCATAATGAGACTGATAATTTTGTGTTCTATCTCCATTATGGAGGTGGGTGCATCTACATGATAGTGTATGTTGATGACATTGTTACTACAGGTAGTGATACCCATGGAATTTCACAGAGAAAACAAGACCTCTGTCATCGTTTTGAGATAAAAGACCTTGGCAAACTTAGATACTTTTTAGGCATTGAGGTAGCAGAATCTGACAATGGAATTACGATTTCCTAGAGGAAGTATGCATTAGAAATTTTAGAGGAGGCTGACCTACTAAATTCCAAGCCTAATGACACACCTATGGATCCAAATGCTGAACTTCTGTCAAGTCAGGGGAAGCCACTTTTAGATCCTAAGAAGTATAGGAGACTAGTTGGGAAACTGAACTACTTCACGGTTACTTGTCCTGACATCTCCTTTGTTGTCAGTGTGGTAAGTCAATTCCTTAATTCACCCTGTACTGGACATTCGGATGCTGTCATCCGCATTTTGAAGTATATTAAAGGAGCCCTAAGAAAAGGTTTGTTATATGGGCACAATAATGATACTCGGGTTGCAGGATACTCAGATGCAGATTATGCAAGTTCTCTTATTGACAAGAAATCTACTTCTGGATATTATGTTTTTATTGGTGACAACTTGATTTTTTGGAAGAGTAAAAGCAGATGTAGTGGCAAGATCTAGTGCAGAAGCAGAGTATAGAGCTATGGCCTTAGCAACTTGTGAACTTATTTGACTCAAACAACTCCTTGACGAATTGAGATTTGAGAGGTTACACAAATCACCTTAATCTGTGATAACCAAGTTCGAATCCAGTGTTTCGTGAGAGGACCAAACACATTGAGGTAGATTGCCACTTCATTCGTGAGAAGATTGTATCTGGAAACATTTCTGCCTAGTTTGTTACCTTCTATGATCAGCTAGCCAATGTTTTTATAAAATCATTGCAAAATCCTAGAATTGATTATATTTGTAACAAACTTGATGCATATGATTTATATGCACCAGCTTGAGGGAAGTGTTAAATGTAGTTCAATATATGGGCCTAAGCCCATCTCCTTGTATTTTCTCTTGTGTACAATATATATATATATATATATATATCAGTTGTGCTAGACACACAAGGATTCATACATGTTCATCTCTTTATACAAAAACAAATAAAAAATTAATAATTTTTATTGTTTTACATTTTGTAAAAATTATTAAAGAAAGTAAAAAGCCAGGCATTGACAGCCACCAACGTCATAAGCAAGAAGAAGGAAGAGAGGGTCTCGTAATGGGTTTAGACATAGGAATCGGGAGAAGAAAAAAGGAAGAAGAAAAAGAGGTAATAATGCACTAATCAAAACGAAAGAACACATACCGGAAGCTCACTAACAACCACCAATGTTGTCAGAATGGGTCGCTGAGATTCAGAGATGGTCAGTGGAGTGGTTCGGCATCGCCTAAATGGTTCAACTTTGTAGGCTTCAAGTCAGCAATTGTAGGGTACCACAAATTTACAAAGATGAGAGGGTGTGTGGTTTTTTTCAAATCTACAAATAGTGGGGCAACTTGGGACTACACCGCCCTTGGAAGAGACTTGGGAGGCCTCGATTGCCTTGTCTCTGGCCGTGCGGCAAGAGGGTCTCACTAGAACAGGGTGCGTGGGATTCACACGTCGACATAGTAGCGGATGGTGACATGACTTCAAGCGTTTTGCTCATCAAAGTAGGGCACACCTTTTTGGCCCATAGCCCACCAATGACCTTAACAACGGCGACAAGATGAATGGTGGTGGCTCACCCTTGTTTATTCGAGCAGAAGCGGAACAAAGCTCCTAGGATTGGGAGCTCTGTTACCAACTTGAACTACGTTGGGAAACAAGTAATTTTATATATATATATATATATATATATATGTATATATATATATTATTCATATCAATTACATTCTTAGTTCATGAATTTATAATTATTAAACTCACTAAAAGGAAAATAAAAACAAAATACAAATGATGAAATAAAGATAATATCAAATAAAATAACTTTAAAATATTTTTTCTGAATAACTAAAGATTATTTCCAACAGAATGCATTGATATGAATTCTAAAGTATGTTAAACAGGGATTCGGTTGATATTGTGATGAAGATTGAGCAACCATGTTGATTGATAGACTTTCTATTGGAGGAAATATTGTTTCTTGGAAGAGTATAAAACAAAATGTTGTTGCATGGTCAAGTGTAGAAGCAAGGTACAGGGTACAACTACTTGTGAACTTATTTGGATAAAGCATCTCCTTCAAGAATTGAAGGTTTGGGAGATGAAGTTATTTTGTGATGATTAGGCAGCTCTTCATATAGCCTCCAATCCAAAATTTTTCATGAAAGAACTAAGTTTATTGAAGTTAGTTGGTATATTGTCTGGAAAAAGGTTCTTTCCAAATGTTAAGATAGAAACCTAGGAATGAAAAATGAGAGTAGAACTTGAAAGAGAGAAGAAAATGCTCTCCGAAGTTTCTATTATGATTGTTGAAAATGGAAGACAATCAAGTATTATAGGCTTACAAGTACACAACTACCACAGACACAACTGGCAGACAGTTAGAATACAGCTGGCAAAATAAACTAACTGAAAACTAACAGATAACTAACTGCTTCCTTTATACAATATTCTCATACCAAAAAACTCATCACAGAATCTGCTAGTTCTAGTGACAAACCAGCAGGCATCTTTAGAAAGTTTCTAAGGGTACTAGAACTCAATTTGTTAGTTCCAAACTTGGAATACTTATATGCTCCAACTTGAAGGGGGTTGTTGGAAAGAGTTATGATTAAAGGCTAGGAGGTTACATGATTTTTCAGATTCGTACATCAGTAAGAGAATATTGTTCACTGCTGTTTATTGTACTTAAATGAAAACTCTAGGATATATACATGACCTGCTGTTACTGATTTTCGTAACTGTGCTTCAGTAGAGAAATCCAGGTTACATGAATATAGTCATCAATGAAAAATTCCGTGTGAATTATCTATTTGCAAATTTTTATTCAGTTTTACCTTTTTTATTCAGGTTCACCATGGAGGTGCTGGAACAACAGCTGCGGGACTCAAAGCTGCTGTAAGATATTCGTAGCTTTATAAATACTATATAATTATCATATCTTCTGATTCTGTTTTTAATATTTGGATCATTTTTGGCAGTGTCCAACAACCATTGTTCCCTTTTTTGGTGATCAACCATTTTGGGGTGAGAGAGTACATGCTAGAGGAGTTGGTCCTGCACCTATCCCAGTTGATGAGTTTTCACTTACAAAGTTGGTTGATGCTATAAACTTTATGCTAGATCCCAAGGTAAATTATAAGTTTAAAAAATATATGCAAAAGCCATCAGAGAGGAGCTTGCTTCATGTAAAAGTAAATAATGATGATTCATTAAGTGATACGAATACTGTTTAAGGATTATAAATATGTGAAAATGTTATGTTATCATAAAGTCAAAGCTTGACAAGTAGTCAAGTACACAATTATGTTATCCAACTTGAGTAACCTTTTCCTTTTTATTGGCCAAATGTTAGTATTGTTAGTTTTTTATAGCGGTGAGGATTGAACTTGCTACCTTTTCCTACCTCCCTCTTTCATTAACCAATTGAACACCTAAACTTGAGTAACTTTTGCTCTTTAAGAACATGATTAAAGGGGTAACTAGACTGTTGAACTGTATGATTTTAGTAATTAATAAATATATATAATAAACAACTATAGGTTGTGCAAGATTAATGTAGATTATCCCTTGTTTTTATTTTCTGTTATGCTTGTGTATGTTATAGGAAGGATTGCTGTATTTAGGAAGGCTAATATTATAGAATATCTGATTGATATGTCCTAGATTCAGGATAAAATTTTCCTTTCCTCTTTTCTCTTTTTTATGCTCCTTCTGCCTATTTATACATGTACCATTTGGTGCTTCGTATCAAGTCAATATTGTAGAAACATACAGTGGATAGGTTAATTTCTCAACCAGTGCTAGTAAGCCACTTGGTATGATCGGAGTATAGAAGCTGAATCTACCACCTTTGATGTTGGTGGCTGATGTGAATTGATAGGTGTTGAAGATTTGATCTTGTTTTATATGATTTTATTCTGTTTTTATATCTTATTTAGTTATTACTTTTACATTATATGATTTGATTCTACATTTATCATAATTTATTATGAACATTTTAAATATAGAGCTGAGGAACCATTCTTCCTCAAGCATTCAGAACAACCCAAGTATCTCTTTTAACTTGGTATCAAAGGGCACCACCTCCTATGAGTCTGAAAAAAACAAAAAAACCTAAACAATGTGTAGAGGGTTCCTCGTGGTTGTCCCAACGGTCATCTCAGTTCAAGGTTGAACCATTGGCATCCAAAGTAGAAAACAACGATCTATCTACCCTCGGAAGCACTGTTGGAAACAGTCACCCACACGCCCTACCTAATCGGCACGTGAAGTTTACATGCCGCCCTCCTGGCCTCCAATCATGACACGTGATGGGCTCAGTCAAGTTGACTCATGAAGAATCTAAGATAAAACTAACACGAACAGAGAGATTTGTAGAAACTGAAGAGGATATAGCATTAGTGTTATTGAAGTCCGGGTATTGATATTTATATAGCTGCAGTTGCTTGATCTGCGGGGTATGCTGACTAGACTACAATTTATCTGACAGCTCAGCTTAACTGACTTTAGTTAGTTAATTACTTCAGATACTATTAGAAATGGTTAAATTGATAACTATATTATAAATGGTGAAATTAAGTCTAACTCAATCCCAAAAAACTGGCTTGTAAGGTGAGGTTTGCACCTCACCTTAACCGATACTAAGTAATTATAGCAACAGCTACAAGACTAGCATATACTTTATTAGAAGTTTATCATTCTGTCTTCTTCACTCACTCGTGTTGGTCATTGCCTTTATCTTGTCTATGTGGATTGTTGACAAGTCTGATGCTGATGAGACTAGCATCCAATGCCTCAAAAACCATCTAATTTGTCAATTTCAAGGGTTGGTACTTGCAGTTTTAGGAAAAGAAAAATGATATTTCCTATCATTAATTGATTAGAATTATGAAAGTTTATAGGTAAAGTTGGCTAGGAGATCCTATAACTTCAGTGATTACGTAATAAACATATGGATAAGATAGCGAGAACATTATGGAGAATCAGATCGGTTAAGGTTTGAATAATCTAATCTTGATGTTAACCACCTAAATTTCCAATCCTTATTTGAAATTTAAAAATAAATGCACATATGACAACACTGAAGTTATAGGACTAATAAAGAATTCGGAATTGGGTCTAAATAGTCTCTAAGAATTTCTTCCACCACTTGTGAAGAAGGAACAAATGGCAAGCAGGTTTGTCATCTTGGACCTGCTGAAGCTGGACTTAGCTTAGTCAAATGTTTTATGCTTAACTTATTTGTTTTGTATTTGTCAGAAGGGACGATCGGGAGACTAGACGTACATATACTGATAAGAACCAAAAATTTAAATGAGAAAGAAAAGAATTTTATTGAATAGTAAAAATAGGAGTGAAAAGTTTCCCTCTCTGCTATACTTCCCTTATTTATATCTAATAAATCCCTCATTAATAATCTAACTATCTTATTGAACATTTTGTTTGACCCTGGATGTTGTTGAAAGATAGTTCCCAAATGAGGGAAACTTTCATTAATTTTTTTGGTGTTCTGCAAAGCAACAAGATTTTGGTGGAATTCTTATTTTTAGATGGGTGCATTATTGCTAAAGATAACTGTTACATTTGCTTAACATAACTCCAGGTAAAGCAATCTGCAATGGAACTTGCTAAGGCCATGGAAAATGAGGATGGAGTGACAGGAGCTGTGAAAGCATTTTTTAAGCAGCTTCCTGAAAAAAAATCAGAGTCTGAAGCAGATCCGCAACCACCCAGTTTTTTCTCTATAAGAAGATGTTTTGGTTGTTCCTGATTCAAATGCAGTGGTCAAACCCCACCTTTTGTTAATTAATAGTGTACATCTCAAATATTTACTGCATCTACCGAATCTGATTTACTTGCCACCCTGTCATGTGATTGAGTACATTCACGCTTCTATTCCTACTATTTGAGATTCAATATGTATGTAAATTTTCTGTTGCTTTATTGTAACTGTTCGGAATGTATTTTCATTATGTGTCAATGTTCTGCATTTAGCAATGTTTTTTTTTTTTTTTTTTTTTTTTTTTTTTTTTTTTTTTTTTGCGTCCCTAATATTCTAGATAACACTTAAAATTGTTTTAAAATATTTTTAAAAATGATATAGATAACACTTGAAAGATTCAAAACAAAATAAAAAATATTAAAGATCCAACACGAAGCAACAATTTATTGACTCACATGCAAAATATCTATCAAAATAGTCATTTTAATAGTACACTAATGCCAACTTAGTCTTTTCAGCAAGGAGAGTTCAATGCCCAACTTTCTATGGTGATTGCAGAGATCAAGCTCTCAGGGTTTAATGAATTTGACTTTGTTTTTGAAAAGATATTTAAAAACTAAATTTTAAAAATTATTTTCTAGAAGAGAAAAAAAAAACTTATTTAATACGTGTTATTTAAAAACTGTTTTGAAAATATAAAAAAAAAATGTGTTTATATTTGTGAAAATTACATTAATAAAAAGCAAAAAATATAAATTATTTTACTTGTATTTTAAGTTTTTAAAACGAAAATACTTATATGAATGAAAGCAAAATTACTTATAATTTCTCTTTTTTTTTAATTTTTAAAAATTAAAAAGACCAAAACTCTTGAAAATTAATTTAAGAAAACAATAAAAAAATAGAATTTCTATTTTTTGTCTTTCAAATTGCTAGACTCTATATTCGGTATCACAATAAAAAAATTAAACAAATGGCATTAACACCTTCAAAACTTTTTATCAAATTGTATATACTTTTTTTATTTTCTTGTACTAATAACATCTATACCGTTTTTATTTTCTTGTGCTAATAACATTTTTTTAAGTTTAAAACATTATATTGATATCCTTATCTTATATATTTAAAAGTTGTATACTAATACTCCTGAGAAATACGAAAGTAATAATTTTAAAAGTATGAGTACAGTATAATTAGATAAAAGTATAGTAGATATTATTGTAATTCGTTCGAAAAAAATTTTAATAACACAAACCATCTAATTAATTAATTAAAATAAATGTAATATCAAAATGCATTTGTCATAAATAGATGTATTATTTAAATATATTCTAAAATAATTGGAAAATGTAATTTTTTCATTATAGAATTCTCGCTTTGGATTTCATTTTTAATATTTTGGTGTATGACTGAAGGAAAATCCTAAGGTTGTTGGTGAAAAATATAAAAGCAATTTAGAAAATTTTAAAAATGACAGTGTATGAAGGAAAACCCTAAGGTTCTTTCAGTTTCAAGAAAAAAAAAAAGAAGAAAAAAAGTGTTAAAAAAGAAAAGAAATGAGAATTAAAATAGAGTGAAAATTAATCTTGTTTGTAGTGTGAAAAGTGGTGGGATCAAGATAAAATTTATAAATTAAAATTATTAGAATTACAAAATTACTCTCATATATATATATATATATATATATATATATATATATATATATATATATATATATATATATATATATATATATATATATAAACTTGTTTTTTTTTTAAAACAAAGGAAGGTTTTTCTTCCCTACACTTCCATAAATTTCTCCCTACACCTTCAAAATATTTTAAAATGACTAAAATTTCCTTGAGTGACTCTTCCATAATGCATAATCGGAATTAGCTTTTAACAAATACAAATTAACTAATTCTCATTAAAATTTATTTTTTCCAAATCCAAATTCCAGAGGCTTTTTTTTTTCTTTCACAAATTTGGATCCTTAAAAATTTATTCTTTTTACAAGTCTAGATTAGATAATTCAAACTTGTAACCTCCAAATTACTTAATCCAAAGGTTTTTTTATCGGTATAAATTACCTACCCCAAACTTGTATTACAAAACGTAGTTTTAATGAATCTGGATTAGGTAATCTGGATTCATTAAACCATGTTTTGTAATACAAATCCAGATTAGATAATCCTAATTTGTAAAAGATTATATTTTGATGAATCCAGATTTGAAAAAAAAAAACCTTCAAATTACCTAATCCAAACTTGGAAAAAGTATTTTAATGAGTTCTAATTAGGTTATTAAAATTTGAAAAAAACAAAACACAAATCCAGATTACCCATTCTAAGGATTAATTAAGGGTATTTTTTTAGTCTTTAAAATATCATGGAGATGCAGGAAAAAACCTTAACTCAAGCAACAAATCACTCCATCCATGGAATAAATTGACAAGACTACTTAAGTTCACATACTAGAAGCATGTTTCATAACAATTCATAACTTAAATTTGAGCAGATGCAATAAAAATGCCAATAGAACTGAGTACAAAAATTTCACATTGCATGCAGTGAGGACTACTTACACTGTTTTGGCCTAAAATTTTCAGAATCTAATAGTTTAACTATTAGTTTTTCTAGCTTCTTTGATCGTAAAGTGGGTTTAATTACAATTGGATTTCCATAAACTGCACAAGGGTCATTTCCCAAAAGAGGATTGCCAATGCACCAACCCCCAGGTGTAAAGTGACCATGTGATCTTCTCAAGAGTTCCTTGTCAATTTTGTTGAGAACTGGATCATCCTGAGCAAACTTTCGAGCAAAAGGTGCACCACTTTGGACCATGTCATCAAAATGCTCCAATTTTAAGAACAATGGATGCTGTTTTGGAGGGTTGTCCCACCTTAAATAACGTAAATCATGATTGATGGTTGTGTTTTGGTAGTTCTTATGATTGCAAATGACAGTGTGGAAGTATCCCTCCGGGGATGAAACAAAATTTGTGTAATACATGAGAAGAGTGCGAGGAAGATTATCCCAACCCCAAACACAAAACTCAAGAAATGATTTTGTCAAGACAATCCATTCAGACCCTGCATGGAAGCCAAGCCACAAGACACTGTTATGTAAGTAATAGTAATACAACTAAGGTCTTTTTGGATAAACTTTTCAACATGGGAACAAACTTCATTCATTTGGTCAATGAAATGGGTGAGGATTCCAGTGCTTTTAGATCACTTTGGCTAGTTAGACCATTAATTGAATGCAGTGAGACATCTAATTAGATTAATTCCCAAATTAGCTATTGTATTGTTGAGCTATTCTCAATAAGAAATAACTCCATGTACAGAGCCTATCGTCCATACCAAAGTCATATTATTACTTTGTCAGAGATCTTAATGACAATGAAACAAGAAAACTTACAAGACAATAGGAAGCATATTTGAGAAACTTAAGCAGCATATAGTTAAAAAGGAAAATGAAAAAATGAAACAAGAAAACTTACAAGACAATAGGAAGCATATTTGAGAAACTTAAGCAGCATATAGTTAAAAAGGAAAATGAAAAGAGAAAAAAAAATAAGGATATGTTAGGACCTAGTGGAAAATAAGAAAGCCAAAGCTGTAGATATCTTATTATAACTAATACCTGTGAATAACTTGAACGAAGATGGAACAGATCTCTTCTCTTTAGCCCAGTAAACACCAGATTTCTTTGAATGATATAAGCCTGGATCTATAATGATAGGCCTAGCTCTTTGATGCCTGAGACCACAGTTTCAAGTACACAAATCATGAACCAAAAGTTTACCAACAAATATAGAGAATGTCAATGGATAGATAATATACATACTCTTTCCAACCAATATTACTTGTATGCTCAATGAAATTTACATCCCTGGGCAAGAATGAAAAGATGAGCAAGAGATCTGAAGCAAGGATTTATATGGGAAAAAGTTAGCTAAATAAAAATTATTTATATTCGTGAAACAACAGACTGGGATTTGTTTACAAGACTCAACGAAAGTACCCATTGATATAAAATACAACAACAAAGATGAGAGTGATCAAATAAGATCTTGAAGCATTTCCTACCTACACATATATAGAAACCTGGTATCTTATTAGAAAGTTAATATGGGATTTCTCCCTTGAATATAATGCTTAGCTTGCATAACTTATAGGGTCCCTCCCAATGACCAACCCAATTCTCTCACAAGTGAGACAATCTCTCTTCAACAAACCAAACTAACTATCTAAAGGGGGTATGATCATAAACATAAGACAATGAACCATGAATTTTTTCTCCTTTAGTATTACCATGTAGCCCAGCTCCAAAGATAGAAGAAGATTCTTACCTGCCACTTTGTAGAAGCATATTACCAAACAGAAACTAATTTTGTGACATTGATGTTTATGGTAGGTGAATCCTATCCATTGACGGATTATGCACGAACAGAATTAATAGAAGAGGGACTGTATTGATGCTGAGAAAATGTAGAAGCAGCAGAAAATAGTAAGAGTACAAGCTCCCAGGCAAGGAGAAATCCTTTGGCCCCAACTCCCAGGCACAATGTCAAAAACAACTCTCAGGTTTTCTACGAGAAAATTTCCTCTATAAACAAATCTCATGAGATCTGTTTTCCTCTCCCCAAACCAACTCTCCCTCCTAAAGCTTCTTGGTTCCTCAAGAATATACCTATATTAGGGGCCTAGACTAATTGTTAGGATATGTTTGAGAGTGAGGTTTTGGGGGAAAGGGAGAAGGGGAACTTTAAATTTTAAATTAAGTGTCATATAATGTTTATAAATTAAATAAAAAATCAGGGATTTAAGTTTATTCCTATTTATAAATTTAAAAAAATTATTAGAATAGAGAATATTTATTAGAAATGAAAATTTTCCGCTCCGTTCCCTTTCCCTTGAAAACCCAACTCTCAAGCATACCCTTGGTAGCCATTGGGTTGGATCATAGTTTGCTAGGTTAATTTGGATCCAGTTTCCCACTGGTTTATATCCAATATGAATGGAATATAACTGTAGAGTGTAGAAGACTGACTTCCTTTTAAGGGTAGGTTTCTGTTCATTCATCTTTTCCTTTTTTCTGCTTTAAAACTTGAAAGGTTTTAAAAAGTGAGAACATATGAGTTAGCTGTAGCATTCTATTGCATTCTTGTAATTCAAGGCTTGTGCACAAGGGATTTGCATGCTGTTTTACCTAGGCTGAAACAAGTTGCTATTATTCATTTGGGGATTTAGCCAATACCTGAAAGGCTGAGACCTACTGAATATATTACACAGGAAGCTTCAAGAATTAATATTCCCAGTCTTCCATGACTAGTTGACTACAAGAAGTTTCCCATGACAAACTCATAACAACTTCTAGTTGAGAGGTGCTGCTTCTTGGTCAATAGCCAACAGGCCAACAAAAGAGTCACATGTTAAACAAGAACTAAGCTCAATGTCATTAGAGCTTGCATAAAATCCCATCCATGTACTTAGGTAAGTGATATTAAGTGTATCTCTCCATAAACATCAGGACAACTGAAGCACTAGAATGTCCTTTTCTTCTTTGGTGACATGGGGTTGCCAAAGGCCATGAGAAGAAAACCACAAACTAATGCAAGTGTGTCTCATACATGGTGAAACCACTTAACACACTCTGATCAGATGCAAATGCAATTAGGTTCTGCTTCTGACATTTATCCCACAAAGCATGGAAAGGAATTGGATTTAGAAAATTAAATCACAGGAAATACAATGTTGTGCAGAATTGTTTAGAACATTGAATTTTACTTATATACCAGTGAGGAACATAGATCTCATGGTTTTTAGTGTTGAGAAAACATAGAAAGGAAGATCCAAAAGGACTTCAAAGGAAGGTGCTAAGAAGGATCTCATGGAAAATAAAACTCTGAATTTGTTCTTTATCCAAGTTAAATGGTACCACATGATCCATGTAGTTAACCACACCTAATAGGACAAGAAATTGTTGTTGCTATTGTATAGGCTAATCAATAAGCACAATAATAATGACGACTTATACATGGCCTAGATGAGTTTACCTTGGAATCCACAAGGATAAAACAATTTATTTGACCACTATTACCATAAGAACAAATGTAAGAACATTAAAATTAATTAAAATCACTATATAATTTAGCCCCGAACCAACAAAGTTGCAATAGATCCACAAACATGCCCAAATTATCTATCATACATGACTCTCAAGTTAGTACCTGTCATTATCTTCTTCAAATGTGTGCAAGTTTAACTCAACCATAAAAGCTAGTTCATGAAGGTGAAAATTGATCCTTAGATACATTAATTTGATCATCACTAATCATTATGAAATCTCCAACACACACTTCTTGTGCCAAGGAAGAAACAAGATTAGAAATCTCCGACCAATCACAATAACGTATTGCCCAACAACAACTTCCAAGGTCAACTTCTAGTACAATTTTAGAATTTGAATTTAGGCCTAACTTAATGCATGTTTGGTTTGTAGTTGGAAATGCTATAACACAAGTTCCAATGCAAATCTTTTTTTTATCGGCCAATGTTAGTAAATCATAAAAATGTTAGTTTTTTTGTTAAGAGTGACAATCGAACATGCTACCTTCTCTCATTCTCTCTTTCCTTAACCAACTGAACCACCTCCTATAACTCCTATCTCCCAAAGCAAATCCAACAACAAACCCAAAAGCAATTCTTCTTATCCATTGGCATTACTAGCATGTTTCTCTCCATTTCTTGGATGCAAGTTTTTGTGTCAGGGTGGAAGCTCCAACTTCAAGCTTTCGCGTATTTGATCTAATTGACATAATTTCAAGGATAAGAAACACAGTACCAAACACCCACTACTTAAGCCTCAATCTAATTTCGCAACAAATTCTCAAACATGCTCTTAATTCAAAAAGCTAGCTCATCAAATTTCCAAGTCAAACAGCATACAAAACCACAGAATCAAAAACCAAAGAAGAGTGAGTGACAAACCATCCTGGGAGATGAGAGGATAATCAGAGGCACTGAGGTTGACAAACCAGTCCCAATGAGGGACCCTCTTCAGCAGCAATGCAACCGCATGAAGAGTAGAAGCAATCACAGTGGGGCCCTTGTAAGTGACCAAATCAGCCTCACCCACCACCAAAACATTCCCAAATGCAGCAAAAACACTCTCAGACTTCACAAACTTAGCAAGGTCCAATCTTTCAGCATCAGAAGCTTCAAGATCGAGATGGAGCAGGTAGTAGTTTCTGGGATGATACACTGCCTTGAGAACCCTTTTAAGCTGCGGTCCCTCCCCTTTTGTTCCGGTTAACAAGTATGCAAATTTCGGAAGATTCGCTTCAAGTTCTTCAGTGAAATTAACCTTCGAAGAGGACCATGAAGATGAAGAGGGTTTGGTGAGGGGAATGAGGAGGAACATGAACAGGAGGAGCAGAACGAGGATGATGCATATTATTACTGTGGGAATGAGCATGACCCATTTGCGTGGTCTTTGGTACTGAGAATATTGGGTTCGTTTCATGTTTCAGAATGATGTTGGTTGTGGTGTTTTGTCGGAAAGGTTTGATTTTTATTTTGGTTTTGGCCTTCAAATTTGTTGGGTTGCAGATTGCTAACTAGTGAGATCCTGTGGAAATGTAAATCCGCAGGTTGAGAGGGAAATGATACCGTCTTTTGTAACTTTCTGGATTGAAAAACATTTGATAGAGACTTGGCATCTGCGGGGAATAGATCTTTGTATCTGCCAACTCAGGATTGTGATATCAATTTTTTTTTTTTTTTATTAGGTTTGGAGAAGTTAGCAAAATGTTACTGTTTTGAATATTAAGTGTTTTTGCAGTGCTGGATTTATGTTTATAGAGTGAAGTTTTCAATTTTTTAAAATATAAGTTGAACTTAGAAAATAAATTATTTATTTTACCTTAAATAGAGTCTCTCACTTGAATTTAATATTTACTCTCTCTTTCATTCCCTGCTACTTAAATATTGGATGAAATTATAAACACTTGAACACATTATTCTTTATTTCTTTTATAACACAATAACATTAAAAAAAATGTTCACAAATACAATTTTTAATATAATCGAGAGGAAAGGTGATGCATTCGCAATGGAAAGTAATTTTACATTATCAATGAATTACAAATTACTGTTAAAATGACTTTTCAAGTAATTAATATTAAAGAATAAATTTATTGTAAAACTTTTTATTTTGGTTTTTTTAATATTATCATTAATTTACTTGTATATAAATAATTCCTAATTCATTTTCCGCAAAATAAATTAAATAGCATGAAACATTTACAAAGAACCCTCTGTAATACTTAGTTGTAAATATTTTTATTTTATAAAATTAAAACTTAAATATGTTTCAGATTCTTGATATATAACTGGATTTTGTTTAGATTTTTATTTTTTTTTTCATATTAGGTCTCTACTTTTTTTTTCTCTAGAGAAATTTAAATAGAACTTAAAAATTGCTTTGAAATACTTTATAAAATTGTTTAGATAGTGTCTAAAGAACGACTAGAACAAAATTAAAAATTTATTAGGGATTTAAAAAAGAGTAAAATTTATTTGAGATTCAATGCAAAATTTTTTATATATAATGAATCCGAAACTTATTTAAGCTTAAAATTAAAATATTTAAATATTCATATTTATATTTTATAATTAATAAATATTTTATATATAAATAAAAATGAGTTAAATAATAACACAAAACTATTAACAGTTCATATAAACACACGTATTGAGCAAAAAATAATTTAATTAGCAAAAAGCTTATATACATGACAAAGCATAAATAAAATATGGACAGACATCTATAGGTGGTGATTCGTTTTTCCTGCGTTTCTCTAGTTAGAGCATTATCCTATGGAATTTTAGAGATAAATTGGATAGCATTGTCCCATGACGCAATCCATTGTTATTCGCATTATGAATTATGAATAAGCTACAAATCGGTTTTTCAAATCCAACCATTGAAACAAATATTATACTACCTTATTAAAAAGAAAGAGTTAAATTGATATAGATTATCCGTATATACTAATTAAATTAAAAAAATATTTAATTGGATAATTTTTTTTCTTTTCCTAAATAGTTTTGTTATATAGAAACTCTTTATTGGCTTGGGAACAAGTAAGATACATGTACATCCGTGAGGAAATGAAACATCATAAATAGTGAAAATAAAATATATTTAAAATACATTTAACCTTTTTAAAACAGTTACTCATTGTTATATATATATACTCAATCCTCTCAATATCCTAAATTATTCCAAGTTGGTGTTAGCACACACATCCCTTTCCTTTACCTTATCCTGGTTCTTTGTTTTCAATTAACATTTTTCAGCAATGGTTTTCTCACTTTATATGCTAAGGTTTTTCTACGATCTACTTCATATTCATCTTTGTTTGAGTTTTATCAACTGATTCTCATCACTTTCTCTAGTTACTTTTCTCAAATTACAAAATTATTTTAATTAACATAAGGTTTGTATATTGAATCTGCAAAGAGCTAAGTTCATAAGATGAGATCCAGTTTTGACTTTTGGTCAACTATTTCATTTGTTCACTGCAAAAGCAATCCCCTTCACTTTGCGTCCAATCTCGTGAGTTTTTTCTTTTCTGCTATAGAATTTTGTTTTCTTTATTTTAATTGCCAGTTAGAAGAATAAATTAATGGTTAATAATTAACCGTTAATCCATATTTTTATATATGGTTGATCAATATTTTTACTGACTATTTTAATTTAAATTTTTCATTTTTTATTTTTATTTTATTTTCTTCATTCTACACAACATACCCTAAATTGTTTTTATTACGTACCATTTACTGTGGTTTAAGCGAAAATCAAGATATTTAAATTTTAGCTTAGTTTAAACTTAATTTTTTTTTTTTAAATATAAGTTACCTTTTAGTTTTTATAATTTTTTTTACAAGTCGAAAAAAAAAAGAAAAATAAACAGACAAACTAGCTCCTTTTATAATTTGAAAATATTCTTATGATTGTTTTTAACAGGTTCATTCCACTATTTTTTATTGGGAAGAGATCTAATTAGTTCAAGAGTAAATTAAAGATATTTACTTTTTGTCTCAATATTTTATTTTGTTGAAATCTAACGGTAAAATTAGTTATTTATTACAATAATTAGATCTTAATAAAATAAAGGATGAAGATGTATAGTAACTCCCTTAAACTTATTTAAGTGAATCTATTTCTTTTTTTATTATATAAAAGTCAACTTTTTATTTTATTTAAATAAAATTAATTATTTTAAAATCACTTTTACATAAATTAGTCAAATAAAATTTATTTTTATTATATTAGATTATTAAAATAATCAATTATATATAATAATTATTAAAATAATATAACTTTTTCATATGCCAAACACATCTTCAGATTATATAGATTTCAGCTTGTCTTGTTTAAAAAATTGTTTTGTGAAATAATAAAGATGTTTGGTAGCGCAACTTAGATAGGTAAAATCTATTTTGAAAAAAAAAATTATAATATAAATTTTTTTGTTTATACTATTTTTAACAGCTTTTATATTCTTTTACTGTGTAAAAATTATTTTTTATTGTATCCCAATAAAGTTAATTATTTTGGAAACACTTTTCACTAACTTAATCAAACATTTTTTTATTATAATTGATTTTACGTATAATTAATTATTTAAAATGGTATATTTTCTTAACTATTCATACTAGGGATGGCAGCAGGGCGGACCAGGTGCAGGTTTGATCCTCCCCGTCCCAGTCCTCGCAAAGTTCAAGGTGGGTTCGGGTTCGGGTATAAAAGGAGCGGATATAAAATTTTAATCCTCATCTCCATCGCCATCAGGTATTTTCGGGTTCGTGTATACCCACGGATACCCGTCATATTATTTTTTACAATTTAAATTTACTTATTTATTATTAAATAAATTATATATATTAAGTTATTAATTATATTTTAATTTAAAAAGTATATAAAGAATAATTAATAACAAGAAATTATAAATTAAAGTTTAAGAATTGAAACTTTTAATTATATATATAAATTTAAATTTACTATATAATCATTAAAATTATAACAGGGCGGGTACAAGTTCGGATACGGGGCGGGTAGTCACCTACCCATACCCAGTTTAACACATCGGGTAATACCTGTACTCGTACTCATACCTGGTCAAATCAGGTAATATCCATAAAAAACAGAGCGGATTGGGTGGGTACCCACAGATATGGGTATTTTTGTCATCCCTAATTCATACACACCCTAGATAAAAAAAGAGTTTAAAGGTGTTGACAATGTACAAATATTTTAGAGTGTTTATCACTTGTTATTTTAGCTAGGTTAAAATTGAACAGGTAGCTGAAATTGTTTCAGCTCCATTTGGTAAAATAGTAATTGAAGCTTTTTTATGTAACTACTAGTTTTTTTGAAAAATTACTTTAATTAGCTTCTTTAAAAAATCTCCGTACTTTAAGTAACTAGTTGATTTTTTTACAACTTTAGCCTTCATTTATGCATTATCCCCTACTAATTTAAATATGTAATTATAGTAATTTAAAGTTTAAATATTTAATTACAAACAATTATAATTTAAATATATAATTATAACAATTTTAAATTTAAATATATAATTAATTTAAATATTCAATTATAGTAATTTATAATTTAAATATATAAATATAGAAATTTATAATTTAAATATGTAATTATAGTAATTTATAAATATGTTATAATTATTTTTAATACCTCATTGATCTAATAATTAATAATATTCTTATTTATTATTTTACAACTTTCAGCTAATTGATCAGCTAATTTTATTAAATACTTATAACTAGTTTTTCAACTTTCAACTAGTTTTGTCGAACACATCCTTAAACTATTAGTAGAGCTAAACAATAGGCTAGGCACAATGGGTCAGTCCATAGTTAGATGAAATGGATTTGATTGGGCTTAAGAAATTTAGATTCATAGAAAACCTTTAAATGAGATCGTATAGAGCGTAGGTATAGAACCTAACCTATTTGGATTGAATTTGATATTCTATTTAAATTAACCCAAACACCACTATAATATATTTTAGGCTTAACTGATTGTATTTTTGTTTCTCAATTTTATCAAATCCACAATTTTTTTTTGCTTCCATTCAAAAATAAGATATTTTGCTTTCTTATTTAAAAAAATTATTTATATCTTTAGTTATTAAGTTAAAGTTTTTTTTTAAAAAAATTTAGTCTCTATAATATTTTTTAGTTATTGTAATTCATTATTTTTTCATTTCTTATCCTTGTCATATATCTCTATCACAAAAAATTAATGTAACATCTTTATAATGTCATGTATGACAAATTATTGATGTCACATCAAAATTAATGTCACGTTATTGTTACATCATAGGGATTAAAAATAAAAAAAAACTTACAAGAACTGAAAATGAAAATTAAGAGAAACTTGTAAGAGCTAAAAAAGTGAAAAATAAAACTTACAAGAACTAAAAATGAAAAAAATACTTTGATTAATAAAAAAATTGTTGGAACAAAAAATTTTTATGCCTGTCAAAATAATACTTTGATATCTAATTTTTTTATTAATCTAAATTTTTCCCCTTAAAAATATTTTGGTTTTCTCCTTGGTGACACAAGGGAGAAAAATAATAATAAAATAAACATGCATTCTAAGAGTAAAGCTAAAAAATGTAATTCATACATAACAATTTACCTACATTAGAACTTTTATATGTCACCTTTTAGCTATGTCGTTAAATCACTTTACAATCATTTATTTATTTCTAATTAAATTATACATTATATTTAGTATTTATATTTAAATATTTGTCTCTCTAAAAAAATTAAATATTTTTTTGTTCCCACGTTATACTTTTACTCTAGGTATTTTTCTTTTTTGTAAGTTTTTTTTTTCATTTTTAGTCTCCTAAGTTCTTTTTTTCATTTTTAGTACATATAAATTTATTTTTAATCTTTTTAAGTTCTTTTTTACTCACTTTAACATAATGATAATGTGACATTAATATTAATGTATCATTAATGATGTGATAATGTAGTGATGTGACAATTACATCATCTATTGATGATGTAAAGCTTGTTGTCATTAATATGATATCATGATGACATCATTATTGATGCTTTTATTTTAAAGGAGGTTCACGGCAAGAACTAAAAGTGAAAAAAATACTAAATTATGACTAAAAATAAAGAAAAAAAATTTATAATTACTAAACTTTAAAAGCGTTAATTTACAAAAACCAGATACATAATTCAATCATTTAAAAATAATAATTTTTTCTCGATCCACTAAATTGAAAGTGTTGATGTTAAAAAAATTAAGAATGTTAACCACCATATAAAAATTTATATCCAATATTTTTTAATTTACATTTTTTCCAACTTGAATTAATTAGATGGAAAGTGTTGATTTCGCAAAGTCAATTATGGAGAAGCTCATAGATGTAACAATATTACAATCAAGTTATATATTTTGTTTCACAAGCATTGTTGAGGAGTTTGAAAAGGAAAAGGAAGCTTTGAAAGCAAAAGGGATAACTATGGAAGAATATGTTAAAGTGGCAAGCAAGAGAGCAGAAAGCATACAAAGTGATGTAGTGTTTTGGCAAGAGCAGGTTGATAAGCTTATTCAAGAGGATACTGAAACTAAAGTATCATGCCTTTTTCGGTGGTTCCTAATTGCAAGCAACAATATAGTAAAGGAAAAGAACTAGCAAATAAAACTAAGCAGATTAAAAGACTCATAAAAAAAAACTTTGAAAGTGTTGGGATCTCTCATAGTGTTGTAAGTGTTGAATATCATTCTTCTCAAGATTATATTTCATTCAAAAGTAGAGAGTTGAAATACAAAGAACTTTTGGATGCATTGTCAAATGAAGACAATTATATGATCGGATTACAAGGGATGGGAGGCACAGGTAAGACAACATTAGCAAAAGAACTGGGTAAGGAGCTTAAGAAATCAGGAAAGTTTGATCATGTCGTTGATACTACAATATCTTACGCTCCCAATATAAAAAAGATTCAAGATGATATAGTAAGACCGTTAGGGTTATCACTGGAGGATTGTACTGAATCAGAAAGGCCAAAAACATTATGGAGTAGATTGATCAATGGTGAGAAAATTCTAATAATACTAGACGATATATGGGAAAATATTAGTTTTGAAGATATAGGGATTCCATTTAACAACAATCACAATGGTTGTCAAATTCTTATAACTACTTGCAATTTAAGAACATGCAAGTCAATGCAATGTGACAAGATAATTCAACTTGACCTCTTACCTGAGGAAGATGCGTGGATGTTGTTAAAAAAGCATGCTGATATAAATGATAATCTCTCTAAAAGTGTTCTAGATAAGGGTTGTAAAATTGCTAAAGAATGCAAAGGATTACCAATTGCAATTGTAGTTATTGCTAGCAATTTAAAGGGAGAACCACCTCTAGAAGAATGGAATGTAGCCTTAAAATCCTTGCAAAATTCCACACCACTAAGTGATGATAATGAAAATTTGGGTAAAATTTATAAATGTCTGAGATATAGCTATGATAATATGAATAATAAAAAAGCTACAAGATTGTTCCTATTGTGTTCTGTGTTTCGAGAAGATCAAGAAATCTCCATTGAAATTTTAACAAGATTTTCTATTGGAGTGGGTCTTTTTGAGAAAATTGATGATAATTACGATGCAAGTCGAAGTGAAGTAGTTGTAGCAAAAAATAAACTCTTAGATTAATAGCTAATGAAGAGATTAAAGCAATGAATACATCAAACAAAAATGAAATATCATTGCTTGAAAAGTTTAAAAATCTCAAATATTTGTTATGTGAAGGAAACAACATGGATGTGTTTTTCGTCAAGTTTGATGGGTCTATGCTTGAGATTCTAATTATCTATATGGATGGGGATGAGAATGATTATGTGAAAGTTCCAAATTCCTTTTTTGAAGACATGACTAGACTTCGAGTTTTGTATTTATCCCATAAGACCTGGATCTGGAGGAAGGCAACTCTATTATTACCAAAGTCAATTTTATTGTTGACCAATATTCGATCTTTATATCTTGAAAGATTGGACTTAGGTGACATCCTATTCTTGGAGATCTACAGAGCCTTGAGACTCTTGATTTGGTTGATTGTTTAATTGATGAATTGCCACATTAGATGGAATAATCCATTTAAAGTGCTTGAGAATTACTCTTCATTGGAAGAGTTGCATTTTGTTCGTAGTTTTCCGGTTGATACATTAACAATGGATAAAAAAGTAAAGCTTTCAAAACTACAAAGGTTTTGTATTGTTAATGAGTTTCCTTTCTATTTTAGGGCAGACTGGTCAAGAAAGAATTCACTATCTGTTTCAAAGGTTGATGTTTTTTTCTCCAATGAGACATTCAAGCATCTATTGAAAACAACAGAGTTTCTTAATCTATTTGGACTTCGAGGGGGATGGAGAAACCTCATTCCTGATATTATTATGGCAGAATATGATGGTACACTTAATCTAGTTCAACTTCATTTGGCATTTATTTCACAACTAGAATGCCTTATTGACACTAATCATATTGGTTCTCATGTACAAATTGTCTTCTCCAAGCTGGTTGTTCTTAGACTTAAGCAAATGGAAAATTTGAAAGAACTATGCAATGGTCGTATTCCCTTCAAACTTCTGAAAAGTTTAGAGAAATTAGATATACGTAATTGCATGCATTTACAAGACACATTGTTCAAGAGCAAGTTAAGTCTATGCAATCTTAAGTCCATGAGTTTGAACAACTGTCCAATGTTGACATCTCTATTTCAATTTTAAACCACACAAAGTCTGGTGTTGTTGGAGCGCTTATTTATAGAGAATTATGAACAAATGAGAACTCTGATAACAAATGAAAGAGAAAGAGAGGACTTAGATGAAGAAATCATTGAGGGTGATAATGATAACATGAGTGATGGTTCAATGTTTCCAAATTTAAAAGCTCTTCAAATAAAAAGGTGTCCAAAGTTAAATTTTATATTTCCAAGAATTGCTACTCAAGATGTTCCAAAGTTGGAAGATATTGAAATACATGATTGTGTTGAACTAAAGTACATATTTGATCCATGCCAACAACATAAGCATGAAAAATATTTACATCTAGAGACGAGGGATGTCATATTTGTTGCACTTAAAAAATTGGTTCTAAATGGCTTACCAAGTTTTGTTGATGTTATATCAAAATGTGATCAATCCAAGTGTTCATTTGAGAAGTTATGTTGCAAAGATGACTCTAAGACACAAAGAAAATCAGACTCCATCAAATGTAATATTTTCCCTTGGAGTAATAAATATAGACAAAAATTAAAGACTACAAAAGTTCCTTTACATTCCAAGGATCAACTGCAAGATTGCTCTCTCTCTTCTGTAACATTCTCACCTTTTATCTTTTAGATACATAACAAGTGTCTTGTATATTTAAAATTGAAAATATTCATAAATAAGTTACATTTAAATATGATTATTACAAAAAATTTATGATATGTTATTACTAATTTGTGACATGTATAATCATTGATAAAGATAATAAGAATAAAATAAAAAATACATGACAAATTGTTTATTTATTAATAGAAAATTTTGTAGAATAACTAGAATTTGAAACTATTGAATTAACATATAAGTAAGTTATTCAACAACAAACTTTATTATATGTTACCAAAAATATATTTTATACTACATATTAAAAAATTACATTATCATAAAAGTAAACTATTTGTTCATTGTGAAAAAAAAAATTATTACACATAGACATATTGATTCGAGTGGAACAACCACTCTAATGAATGCTTTACACCAAATCATAGTAACTCATAATATAATATATATATATATATATATATATATATATATATATATATATATAGAGAGAGAGAGAGAGAGAGAGATAGATAGATAGATAGACAAAACACACATCTAAGGTTGTTAAACTCATAAAACTCAACAGACTTGACTTTTGTAGGCTTATAAGATTCTACTTAAGAATTAAAATAATAAAAAATATATAATTAACCTACATATTCAACACTTTTACAATATTATAAACCACATCACTACCAATATGTTAAAAAAAAGTTCTTAAAATTATAACATTTGAAAAACTAAAAAGGCACAAATCTCATCAAATGTTATTTTCACTCCTCTAACGATATCACCTTAAACATCATCATCTCCAACACCATCAATGTCTTCCTCACATGAAAAGTGCACATCGTTAGGTTCAAGAAAATCTATGTTTTCTAAATCAAAAGCATCTATTGGTGAATCATTTAAACTTCCTTCAATATGTCCCACAAATTCAACGTTAATGTTAATGCCTCCATCACTGTCACCTTGATGATGCCCAACCTCAACCTCAACATCTACATTGTTAGCTATCCATTCATCATGAAACTCTATCTCTTTAAATGGAAGAGCAATAAATTCCTTATGTTGTTTGCTTTTCAACTTCATGTTATACATGACATAAACCAAGTCATTTATTTTCTTTTAATGCAAGTAGCTTCTTCTCTTTTTATGAATGGATAGTTAAAAATAAACTTTTAAACATTACAAAAAATAAACAAACCAAATTAAAAACACAAATAAAGTAATAATGAATTACCATTTCAAATGAGATCAAATTACCCTCACACCTATAAAAGCTACATGTCAAGCTCAATAATCACTGATTGCAAACATTTCAACTATGGCGTACCATTCCCAAACATCTCCCATCATTTTGCAAGTTGTATAGCCTTCTTAAATCATTTGAATCTTCCATTTATAAAAGGCCTTTAGCAAAATGAAACTCAAAAACTTACAAATTATTTTTTCCTCTCTATCTTTCACCAATCTTCTCATCCACATGTGCAATCCCTCTTTCACCTTAGAGTCATAATGTCTAAAAGTAGCTTTTTAGTGAAAATAAGGATTGAGATAATATGTAGTTGCATGCAAATGCCAATGAAGTCGATGATCTTACCCCTTCTTAAATGATTTTCTAAACAGACTCATAACTACACAAAAATCAAATATGTTATATTAGAAATAGTTATGAAAATAAATAAGGAATTTTAATTTAAAAAAATATAGAAAATTTACTTTAATTTTGTTAAGGTTACATTTTATCATGTCTTTTGCTTTAACCATCTCTTCATATATGAAACCGATGGCTGAATTTTCATCTGAATCCACCAATTGAAAACTATCATAATGAGGCAACAAATTGAACCATATAGTTACATTCTTCCAAAATCGATTATCCAAAATAACATTGCTACTTTTTTCTCATCTTGTGAAGTTTCAAACTTACTTATTTACTACTCTTTAGGGCTAAACATGGTCATTATTGATACTTTCAATTCATGAATAAAAGCTAAAGTTAAATAAGTTGTGTCAATCTAGTCATACTAAACCTAATGAGATCACTTCCATTTTCTGAATTTCTTCATAATTCTGAACAACATTGCTCTATCATAAATGTAGGTGGTGATCGTTCTTCCCTTATTTATGGTAGTCTAATGTACCTTCAAATGTTTCTAAAAAATATATAGTTTTAAGATATAGATAAACCCAATACAATAAAGAGTTCAAAAATATTTTGTTCACACTTATTGGTAATTTATTTCACTTCTAAATATTTAATTTGAAATTATTGGTGGAATGTATGTAATTTAATTGATGTGATTTTTTCTATTTATTTATCATAAAGCTTGTGTATGAACATGAAGCCTTTTCTCACTTTGGAAAATCGTTTACAGGTACCTGACTTAGAAGTCAATGATGTAATTGGACAAGAAAGGGTTATAACTATTCAATTGAGTTATATGCCTCAGATAATATGCCTTTTTTTGGCCCCCGAGATCTATATTACTTTAAAAATGTTAGAGTGCTACAAATAACAAAATGTGAAAAAATGGAAGCAATATTTTCTTGTTCTATGTTAAGATGCTTACCACAATTGCATATTCTAGACATATGTGGCTGCAATGAATTAAAGCAAATAATTGATGAGGATACAAGGAACCAATTAATGTCATATGTTCCGTCTCTAGAGACCGTTTTTCCAATGCTAAAAGTCCTTGTTATTGAAGAATGCAACAATTTGAAATCTATCTTTCCTATTCCTACTTCCAAGGTATTATCTAAGCTTGAATGTCTGGTAATTAAAAGAGCAGCTATGCTTGAAGAAGTATTCAAATGTGGAAGTGATCAAATTGTTGACATTTCAAATCTAAAAATTGCAGTATTTGTTGAACTTCCAAACCTCTCCCAAGAGATTGAATTTACAACTATAAAGGATTGTTTGGTCCAAAATTGTCCAAAAATCTCTTTGACATCAACATTAACTCCTGATAGGATCCGACAAATTATTTATTCTGGCATCAAAGAAGGTACACACTATACTTTATACATTTCAAAAGTATCACATGTTGGTTTTGCATTGGTTTTATATAGTAACATATGTTTCCAATGAATATAAGGGTTGCTTTTATTTGAGGATAAGAAAAGATAATTTATACCATCAAATTTTACATGTATGGTTAAGGCTTGTTCCCTCTCACTTTCAAATAAAATGACTTTGTCTTTTTTTTTTCTTTTATCAAGGATCAATTTATTACAAAATTAAGTATAAGAAACTTATTTTTAATTTATTCTCAAAATATGTATAACTAATTGGCATAGGTACCTGAACTTTCAAATAAATTCTTAACGAAGTACATTAACTATTTTTATTGTAAATGGATACCTAAACTTTAATTCTCATTGAATAATTGGGTACTTCTACTTAATAGTTTTTATAAAAAATTAGCCATAGATACATAATTAGACATCGAAATAGGGAACAAAAATTTGTTGAGAATCCAATACAAAATTCACTAATATCTTAGGAACTAAAGCATATTTAAGCATATATTTTATTAGGTGTAGTTCAATTGATTAAATAGGATAAGTGAATTATTGTAAACCTTCGTACTTGTGTTTGATTTCAATGGATTAAAAATACATTTTATTCTTTGCTTTTTAAAGATGGTGTTAATCTATATTATAGGGTCTGATGGAACAAATGAGTATATTGGAGAAATATTACAGGAGGCACTTGATGAACTTTACAAAGATTTTGAAGCTGATGAAGAGATTACTAATCAAACACTTGATGATCTTTATCAAGACTCTAGAGAAAGTGAAGAATTTTCATTTGGCACTAAAGTTCAAGTAGCAACAGATTCAGAATTGATTAGAAGGTTACGCCAATGTCCCTTATATATTTCTCCACATGAAAGATATTCACATGTAAGTATGAGGTTTTCTTAATTTTGTTGAAATTAATTCCTAGATACTAATTCTTTTGTTGTCACCATAGGTGTTTATTTAAATAACAAACATCTTAGAGAATATGATGTTTCATATATAAATCCTTCGTGCTATAATGTATAATGCCATTAGACTTTGTAAGTAGTAGGAAACATAATTTCAATAGAAATGAATACTAATTCCTTTATCTGGCTTTCACAATTATATTGCAACTTTTCTTTTAACCAAAAATATATTGCAACTTAATTATATCCATTTTTATTATACAAAAAATTTAGAAGCAAGTAATAGAGAGAATTCCATATGTATAACAAATCTCTAACAGAGGAGGTATATTGGTCTGGTGGTAAAGTGAAGAGATGAGGAAGAAGATGTCATGGAGTTAAATTCCCCCACTAACAAAAACTAATATCTTAACAACTAAATTTGGTCTATAAAAAAAATCTCTAACATCAACTCTTTTCTCAATAGACATTTTTGTAGGTATATATGTCTATTTTTCATGTTAAAGCAAGTACTAAATAAGTATAGCCACTCTTCTTTTTTTTGAATTTTTATATAGGAAATTAGGAGAAGCTTTGAAGAAGGAACTTCATCAACATTTGCCGGGACAATAGAATCGTCAATTGGTTCAAAATCAGTTAGTCAATTATTTTGCCCATATTTTACTTTGAGAAAAAAGTGACATATTGATGACCTAAAATAATTTTTATGCTACCTTTAATAAAAAATAATTATTTATTTAAATTTAAAATAATAAAATTGATTGTTTTACACTACCGTTATTATATATTTATTTACTTTTGAATGTATAGTAAAAGATAGATACAAGGAAGTCTATTTAATTTATACAATCAAGTTTTCAAATAAGTTCCGATGCTTAATTAAAAGTTGTTGCGAGTTGCTTAAAAAAAAAAGTTTAATGAGTATACATCGGTATAAAAGATTTTTATATTGATATTCAATCATAGCTTTTTATTTATGTGACTTTTAAAGTAATAATGAGTAAAGTCAACAAATTACCATGAATGAATGGTTGTGATTAAATATCAGTGTAAAAATCTTTACAATGACAATGTATGCTAATTAAACTAAAAAAAATTGCATGGAGTTCACGAAAAAAAAACTAACAGTGTGTGATTTTTATTCATTAATTGTTATATGTAAGGAATTTTATAAGATTTTTTTTTACAGTGATTAATTGGATTTAAAAAATTAGATCTAATGAATTGGTTTAAAGAAATACAATAATTAAAAGTTTATTTTTTTTATATGTATAACAATATAAAATAAGTTTAACATATTATACACTGAACACTAAAAATATTTCATCAACACTTATTTTTTTATGACATTATATTACTTATTCAACTACATTTATTACTTTCACATTATAACACCGAAAGTCATAAGTTAATTTTTTCATTTTTCCTAATTCGTGCCCCAAACACCTATAATTGGACTTTAAAGAATCAAAAGGCTAAACCATTTTTTCCCTACAAGGAGTATTCATTCTTAAACTTTTTATTTTTGGAGAAAAATTCATACTTAAAATAAGAAGTTAAAATGTCATAAATATGTGATCCATTATAGTAGTTGTAATATATATATATATATACACTTTTACTTACACTTGTGTTTTGAAAGAGAAAAAAGTTGTTGCTTAGTTATTGTTGAGGCTTAATACCTTATTTATTGTTTTCTTCTTATTCCTCCCATTGAGATATTTGGCTCTTAAAAATTGTAACATATGATAATGAATATGGTGACCCTGACCTAGAAGATGATGTAATAATTGATTCAATAAATCTATACATGTCTATAGGGGCGTGGTGGAGGTCAAACACCAGTACATTCTTCTTCATTTGTAAAAACAAAATATGATACCACTGAAGATGTTGGTGTTGGAGACATTCTAGAATGTTCTAAGCCTACAACTATCCATTTTGAGGCCATT
Source organism: Psophocarpus tetragonolobus (assembly GCA_037954015.1). NCBI lineage: Eukaryota > Viridiplantae > Streptophyta > Magnoliopsida > Fabales > Fabaceae > Psophocarpus > Psophocarpus tetragonolobus. Next base: position 34,705,668 of record CM075693.1, on the reverse strand, counting down.
ACTACAGGTTAAGACTATTGCATTTATTTTCTTTTCCTATGACACCCATGATTAATATAGTTTTTTAATTAATCATATTTTTTATAGACAAATGTACTTAGTTGTTAATGTGTGTTAGTAGAGAAATTTGATTTAATTAACTATGATTGTATAATTAGTTTTTAGGAAGGCTTAAATAAGTTTTTTTTCCTAAAGTTTTACTAAAAATCACTTTTTGTCCTTAAAATTTTAAAAAAAAAATTTAGTCTCTGATTCACTTTAATTCTTTCTTCTCCAGTTAACGTCGTTAAAATATTGACGATAGAAAGTATATTTTTATACTTGTGAATCACTCTCACTCTCAACCTTAATCTCATCAATCTTCAATTTCACATTTAGCACAATAATATAAACAGAAACTTATAAATGAACAACATTAAAAAAAAACAAATTAATTTCAGGGACTAAAAAAGTTTTTGAATTTCAAGAACCAAAAGTGATTTTTAGTAAAAGATAAAAACTTATGTAAGCTTTTTACGAATTAGTTCTATAAATAGATCACTTTGTACTCTTATTTTATCTTTTTCACATCAATTAAAATTATTTACTCCTATGGTACTCTAACAAACTAATATTACTCTTATCAATGATAGCCGACGAGTTTTTTAATCTGAAGGTATTTTAGATTATTTGTTGATTTCATTCTCTTAACATGCTTAATTTCTTTTTCTTTCATTTTCAGAGAACTTCTCTCAAGTCACTGACGAATCAATTTTTGCTTCTATTGTGACCAAGGAGCTAGAGCAATTGGTCTCTAAGAACCATTTGGCTTTTGAGAATTTGTCTTTATTGACCAACTTTCTTCTTAAGCATCCTCCAGCTCATTTAACAGACAATGCAGTAAGTGATAAATACAAGGGTTTTGCCTACACCTGTTTGGCGGAGCTTTTGAAATTCCTTCAAACCAATAATGTGTTTGATGTAATGGGGTCAAACCACTCTGAATTTGTAGAGTTATTACAAGATGTGCATAACCTTGGTTTCAATAGGGATTGGTTGGATAATGTTGAAAGATGCATTACAGAAATCACTAGATTTAAAGCTTGTTTTGATTCAGCATTTGGAAGATCTTAAGCATCAATTGAAGGAACATGATGAATTTGTTTTGGAAGTCATGAGTCACTCTGAGCACCCCACTTGTATATTAGACAACTTTTTTTTTCTTCTCATACATTCCCATTTTCAAAGGTTGGTTGTGTTGAAATGTTGTTTGCATATTTTTCAAGGACTTCTAATAATATCTATTCTCAAATAAAAGGTGCTAAGCTAATATTTTATTAGTAATTTGTCTATTATATATCAGATGAAGTATTAATTTTCTCTAAACATTAATTTTGACCTATTTGTAGTTAATATGATATTTATTTTGTTGATGTTAATTATGCATCTTTAGGATGGTTTGTGAGAAAGTCACGTAGAAACTTTTTGTTTAGAGTGATAGCGTTTGGCAAAAGCGTCTCATGGAAGCATCTAGCGAGAGTAGTGTCTGGTGATAAGATCTTGTCACTGCGTCTAGTGAGAGCATCTTGTAAGTAATATCTAGTAGAGATTGTATAATAGGAGGATCTAAAGTGAACCATCTGGTGCTCACATGTGTAAACCATTTGATGTATGCTTTTGACTATAGCTTTTGTTGTACCCCTTTTGTGATGTCTAGCCTTTAGCATTTGTCCTCTGTAAAAGAGTGCGTGGGTTAACAATGCTACATAACATACATTAAGCCCTATATACCTCTACAAAATAATTTTCTATTAATAGGAAGCATTTTCACCCATTCGATTATAATGTTTCTTTCATTCTCTCTCTCAATTCTCATTTCATTCTTGTGTTCATGAATCACTTGACCTTCCTAATATCTTATGTGTGTTTCTAAGCTAAGAAATCTAACTAGTGGCGTTATCTATAGGGAAAAAGGTAAAACAATCAAGAAAGATCAGTGATCATGGCAACAAGGTTTGATATTGAAAAGTTTTTGGGATGTGATGAATTTGGACTGTGGAAGATCAAGATGAACACAATCTTGTGTTAAAAAGTGTTAAAATGGATGGTGAATATGTCACCATCTTTGACACCAACTAAGAAGAGAATCATGATCGATAAAGCGAGAAGTGCAATCGTGTTGTGTCTTGCCGATAAGCCATTGAGAAAAGTTGTCAAATAGAGAATCACCACTAATATGTAGTTGAATGTTGGAGGTTTAATTTGTACATGACGAAGTCCTTGGTCCATGCTCTGTCTAAAGAAGCAATTCTACTCTTTCAAGATTATGTAGTTAAGAACAGTATAAGAGAAACTAACAAATTTCCATAAGATGGTGGACAATCTAGAAAAGCTAGAAGACGAGGAGAAGATTGTCATTCTCCTAAATTTATTGCCAAAGTTATTTGAGCATTTTAAGGATGTGTTGTAAAGGAGAGAGAAATGAATGAGAATATATTGTGACAAGTGATGAGAGAGAAAAAGTGGGGGACAATTACTAATTAATGAAGGGTAAATTTGTAGAAAAAAATCAGCTACTAACTAAAACTAGGAGATTTTTTAAAAATCTTTGAAAAAGTTGGTAGCTATGTAAAAAGATACCAGCCTTTTGCTAACCAAACGAAGCTGAAACCATTTTAGCTACCATTTTAGTTTTTCAGTTAGTTAAAATAGCAAGTCAAATACACTCATAAAGTGTAATATGTTTTTTCAAACATTTAAGGGGTTATAAGGTAATAACGAATATTAGCACAATGTTTTTTTCTGTTTTAAAAATGGGTGTAAAAGTAAAAAAAAAAAAATGAGTGTTTTAAAATTTTATGATACCACTAAAGAGTTTCTCTCTGCACCTCCATGATTTTTCCTTGCACCTCCATAACCCTATGAAATATCTAAATAGTCTTAGGTAAAAAAAGGTAAGACTACTTCCCTCTCCACACACTTCTCTTCACTCCTTCGTGTAGCTTTTGTTTATGTCTGGGCACACACCTCCTCCTTTGTTCGTCTCCTAGCTTCAACCAAGTCTGGCAACACAGCGACCAACTCCTCCTTTGTCTCCCTTCATTTGAATTTTTTTTTACAAATCTAGATTGACCCATCCGAACTTGTAAAAAAAATTGTAATTACAATTCCGGATTGGCCTATCCGGACTTGTAAAAACATTTATAGAAACAGGATTCATTAAAAATGCAAAAGGGAAAAGAAATTGTACCAAGTGACAGATTAAATTGTAGACTAGAAGAAGAGAAAGAAACAATAATGATTCACGATGGTTGTCACTCATTCACCGGAATGCATTCAATGGAGAAAATGAGAGAAAGGCGAAGAAAGAGAAGAAGAAGACGGGGAGGTACAGACACAAGACGAAGAAGACGAAAGAGAGGCGCGAGAGGTTACCAAATTTTTACTTTTTTAACCTAAGGCTATTTTTGTGATTTTTAAAAAATATGGAGGTGTAGGGAAAAAACTCATAGAACGATTAATGCAAAATTGAGTATTCCAATATTTTTGTAATTTCAAAAAATCCAATATAATACACCTATCATCTTTTAAGAAAGTGTTTCTTTTTAATTAGCTAGTGATCGAGATAATTAAGGAACTATTATATTATAGTTTTAGGAAAAATATTGTATAGGGTTCTTATTCAACTCAATTCTATAAAGGAGAAAAATCTCTAGATCTTTTAAAATTCGATTTTTAGTTATTAAATAAATGAGTTTTTTAGACTAATTAAAGTTAAATTTTAAAAATTTTAGAAAATTTGACCAGTAAAACTAAAACTTAAAATTAAATCTTTAAAAAAGTTTAGAAACCATGACTAATCAAATTAAAGTGTAATGACTAAAAACATAACTTTAAAAAAGCTTATCCTTTTAGAAAAGAAGTAAAAATATGATGGATCATATAGCAAGTTTAATATGAATCAGGTGGCTCCAACACCTTGAGATTAGCTACTTGAAAGAGTTATTTTTCTAAGTAAAGCTATGAATTACCAAACTTAGAGTTACTTATTAAAGATAGTCACTTGTTTCACAGTAGAATTGGACATTTGTCCAGAAGATAGATATTTAATATTTTTAACACTGACAAGAAGCTACTTATTTTAACAAGAAAAGTTGAATAATTCAATGGAATTAGCTTAGAAAAATGTATAGAAATAGACTGAGTTAAGTGAATGTAAGTTGCCATGTCTACCAATTAAAATAAAAGAAAGAAAATTATAAAGATGAAAATCAGCTACAGAGTCAGGATTTTAATGTAGTGGGAGTAATAATTAGAATAACTTTTGCAATAAACATGTTGGTGGTACTTAATAAATTAGTGAATTTTATTTTTGAATCCTAATAAATATTTTTTTTTTATGTTTGGTCTCTAATAAAATTTTAATTTTGTTTTTTATTCACAAAGCGCTATCTAAAATATTTTTTAGAACTTTTAAAGCATTACCCAAAAATTTTAGGGACAAAAAATAAAATAAAAACTATTAAGGACCAAACATATAAAAAATTTAATAGGTGCAAAAAAATCATAAATTTATTAGAACCAAAATGTTTAAGCTACAATTTTTTTTTGTTTAATTATATGAGAAAAAGGATTGTACAGGAGTGTACAAAGTTTTACCCTACTGCATAGTGACATTCAATCACATTCCTTTATTTATGCTAAGTTTATTAACTTTACTAATTAATATTTTAAAATTCATATAGATAAAAAGTTGTGTGACTAAACGTCAGTATAAAACTTTTTTACAGTGTATACTAATTAAACTTTAATTATATATATCATCCATTAATTTGAGACCTCTAGTTAAGCTCAAACAATCTTTTACTAGTTGATTCATACTCTTGATGATAATGATAATAACGAGTTTGTAATCATAAAATATAATTTTCTTAAATATAAATATATTTCATGATTGTTTTGTAATGTCTTTTTTATAGAGTAGATAGAAATATATATTAGTTGAAATAAAATATGTGTAAAGATGAATGAGAAATAAAATTGAAAGAAAAGGTATTTGGTGAAAAATAGTTAATGAAAAAGATAGATAAGAAGAGAGATAAATGTGGGAATAATAAGATATTATAAGAGCATCTCCAATATAATATACTTGTAAAGTTGCTTAAAAAATTAATGAGTTGTCATTAGAGCGGGATCCTACAAGATAATTCAAGTTGCTCAAAGAGTGAATGAGTTGCTTCATGAAGGAACTATTGCTTATGATTAAGAAAAGTATTTTTTTTATGCAATCTGTACAAATTAATAACAATATGCATCTGAAAAAAAAATTATAAAATTGTGATTTTCTTGAAGTTGCTTATCATTTCTTCCATTAGACTAAAATTAAGTATGAGTTGCTTAGCAATAACATGAAATTGTGAAAACCACCAAACACTTCTTTTAATTTAATAAGCAACTCATGAAAGTTGTTTTCGATTGAAGATGTTCTAATATTATGTTAAAAGCTTACTACTTAAAAAATTAACATATTCATAAACTAAGAAAATAATAGAATTATACAGATAACTTATTTTCTTTTATAACATTAAAATTTATTAATAGTTGAGATAATATTTTTTATTACAAAGTAAAAATAAAATAATATATTTATATAAAGCCAGTAAAAAATTTAGTGGGGCCACACTTGATGAAAATGTTAAGCACTAAGTTTGGAAGTCCGAATTTCGTACTTTTCATAAGCCATTAAAAAGTTCTTCGTAGTAGTTTTGTTTTTCCAAGCTTCTTATATATCCCTGAATTTTGATTTCGTTAAACAAGTTGTTTGTATTTTAAGAATTTATTTTGAAAACTATTCAACCTAATTTCTCTTTGTTAAAAAAATAAAAATAAAAGATAAGTTGGGTAAAAACTACGCGAAACCTTTCTAAGATTATTATTATTTTTGAAAAATATCAAATAATTTTTTAGAAATTTTCTTAATATTTATTGATAAAATATTAAACAAAAATTTAAATACGTTTAATATATTAGAAACTAAAAAATAAATTAGTGAAATGATGTCATAACGAAATATAAATAATCCTTTTGCAAAGTATTAGTAATATGAATTTTTATGGATGAAATTTGTTTACCTAATAATAATTAATTCAAAGAAGACCAACTTTACTGATAAGAAAGAAAAGAAAAAAAGGACATGTTTTTAAAAAGGGTGAATGGATAAGGAATAACGTGTGCCAACAAGGGAAAAACTGAGGGTTTGTTTGAAAATAGTTCTTTAAAATTTTTTCAATATTTTAGTATTTTAAAATTAAAAAATTTGTTTGGGTAGTTTTTTTTTTAGAATTGTTGTGATTTTTTAGTTTTTAAAAACTAAAAAATAGGAACAACTGAAAGTAGTTTTTCCTTTTAAGTTTTTTATTTTTATTTTGAAAACTCAAAATACAACCACAATATATTGTCTTTTACATTTCATTGATGAAATTTTAATAAATATGAATAAGTTATTTCATTTTTACATCTTCAAAACAGTTTTCAAGTAACACTTGCTAAATAAATCTTTTTTTTTTTCTTTTTGAAAACTATTCTTTGAAAACTCTTTTTAAAAACTAAAAAATAAAACCAAACGAATGAAAAACAGACAAGAGAAATGGCAGTTAGCTAATCAATTATTATAAAGTTAGTATAAAACCAAAAGTTTTATATAAATGGCAAACAAAACATGCTTTTTCTTTATTTGATTGAACCAATACCTGCTTTGTCAAGAGAATGGTCCACCTGTTAATAATTAAATTTTTCGTATCAATTAGTTTGATGAATTGGATAAGAAAATTAAAAAAAAAGAAAAAAAAAAGTGTCAACTAAAGAAAGTGGAATGTGCACAAAATTCTAAATAGTGGCATATTGGCTATGCAGTGTAAAATTTTTCTAGTTTTTGCCTTGCTTGTTTCTCAGTTGCAGAATTTGATTTGGATCGAACATTACCTTACTCTTTTAAAGTTGGAGAAAGAAAAAGATTGTTGAACACATATATGTGCTCCGAAATTAAGGTAAATAAAAAAACACTTCATCTCTTTTTCATCTCTATATTTCATTTGTTCAATTTTTTTTATAGATATCAAGATTTTAATTAAATTAAGGTTTAAAACTGCAATTATGGGGGTTCTTGAAGTTTTTGAAGTTACATTGTCGCCACAGTTGGGACAACGACATATTAAGAGGTTTTTGAAACTGCAAAGACTTTTGCATAAAACTTTTTACATCATATTAAGAGGTATGATTAATGAATTGTGTAAAATTTTTTATAACTAAAGTGCATGATTTTTTCATCTAATTTGCGATTTTCATAATTTCTATGCACATATTTCCATTTTAGTCTGCAATCTGGCATTATATGATCAAGAATCCTGCACAAAGATAGGTGCTATAAGGCTTTCAATTTCTTGATGCCAGTTTCACTATATATACACTACCAGAAAATACCTTGAGTGATGTTTTAGAATGGCTAATTCAGATTTATTAAAATATTTTTTGTTATTAGGTAATCTGACCCTGTAAAAGAAAATTCAGATTATCAGAAATTTTTTTACAAGTTCAGATTAAGTAATTTAGATTGTAAAAGACACTCTGGATTACAAGTTTGAATTACATAATTTGGATTTGTAAAAAGAAAAAAACTTAAGTAATTTGAAGTTTTTCTTGCACGTCTAAATTACCTAATTTGTAAAAAAATAAATTTTTAGGAATCTGGATAGAAAAAGGAAAAGCAACTTTTGCACTATCTAATTTGAACTTGTAAAAAAATAAATTTAATGAGTCTTAATTAAGTGATTTAGATTTGGTAAAATTCAAATTTATATTAATTAATCTGAATTTGGTAAAAACTAAATCCGTATTATTCATTCTGAAAAGTCACTTAATAGTATTTTTGTACTTTAATATATTATGAAGTTACAAGAAAAAAATTTATGGAAGTATAGGGCAAACAAAATTTTCTTTATATAGTTTGAGAAGAGTTAAAAGCCTTTGATTTGGAGTTGGAGTTCTATGGCCAAAATTTTCGTGTATGCCCTTTAATTTTTGTAATATGTCTGGTAATAGAAGTGTAAAAAAAATTATCTAGAATTATATTTAAAGAAAAAAGAAATACTTAAATCTTGTTCTTATTTAAAGAGAATTTTCAAATTTTACTTTTAGTTTCATCTATATATTAATATTTTTGGTTTTTATTCTATCAAGTGTTATTTGTTTAAGGAATTATAAAATTGGTTTAAAAGTAAATTAAAAAATGAGAGAGAAATCATAGATTTAAATCTCTTTAATGACAAATTAATCGCTGTTTATAAAGAAAGAGTGTTATTTGTTTAATGAATCCACCAATTTCTATAAAAAAAAGTCACCTAATGAATCGACCAATTCCTATAAAAAAAGCAGTGACGTTAAAACTACATGTATATATAGTTTAACCTATAATTTTTTAGTACTTTCATTTTTCATAAAGTTCCTTTTAATCTCTCAACAATTTGTTTTGATAAATTTTTGCAATTCAATTATTGTTCCTTTGGGTTATTACTCTCTTCTATCAAATATAATTGTTAAGCATGGACGTGTTATCCCTTTGACTTTTTATATGAGCTATTATTTGAGTATGCATGCTTTGAGACATTTCCTACAACTCTTACAAATTATAATTTTTTCTCTTTTGAGGTGTGAAACTATCATAAAGAGATTTTGATTTATTTTTTTAAAAAATAGTTGAAACAAGGAAATGCAATAAGAAAAATCAACAACCTACTTAACACTGGGTTGAAATTAAAATTGAAATTCAACACTCCAAACTCCTTCTACATTTCTTTCCTTCTTTGTGCAATCATAAAATACCCCTTGATTTAAAAAAAATAAATTCATAACAAGTTTGGATTAACTAATTCTGACTCACAAGTTTTTTAACAAATCCGAATTAGTTAATTTGGATTCGCAATTTTTTTAACAAGTTTTGATTAGTTAATCTAAACTTGTTAAAAAACTTGTGAGTCTGGATTAGTTAATCTCGATGTTAAAACACGTGTGAGTACGGATTAGGTAATCTGGACTTGTTATGAATTCTTTTGTTATGAATTCAAAGGTATTTTAGTAGTTATGTCAATTGTAGGGAAAGAGAGGAAGATGTAGAAGGAGTCCAGATTAAGTAATGGAGAAGATAAAATGCAATAAAAAAGAAATAAAAAATAAACCCCAAATATGAGCATCACCACACAGTCATAGAGAAAAAAAAAAAAGAAGAAAAATAATTTACTACACATTTTTAACTTGAGGAAATAGTCTTTTTTTTTAAAAAAAAAAAAATATAAAGATGTAAAAAGAAAATAGGGACGTCCACTAAGAAAAAGTCAAAATCAACGTGAACATTCAAAATCACGAACGAGTGTAACCATGAATCAAAATGTCAGACACCAAAACCAAATATCCACTAATCTTTGAGCATTTTCAAATCTTATTCCATAGTAATAGTTCCAAACAAAAGCTAAACCCTTCCATTTTGAAGTGGGTTATTGATTGTACTTATTGCATTTCATTCTTTGTTGTTGTTTTTTTCAAATTTTAAAGCACTTTTTATTTTCAATTTTACATTGCATAAAAATCTTTAGTTAATGATAATCGTTAGAAAATGTCTCGAATTAGAAACATTTTAGCATGTTATTGTTGTGTCAAATTAATAGTCCAATTGTAAGTCACATTGGGTCGTCATTGTCACTTAAATGTGATATTGATGGGCTAAAACAATGACAAACAATAACTTAGGGTTGAAAACCAATCATAAAAATGTAAGAGTATATAAATTTCAAATTTAAAATATTGTTTTTAAATTTTAATATTATTATTCTTTTTAAAAAAAAACCAAAAATAGAGAATTGATTATCGATGATTGATGTTGGAGATGAAGGTTGGAGTGATAGTCGGTGATTGACGGTCAGAAGTGACGTTCAGTGGCTGGTGGTTGTTGGAGGTGGCGGCTGATGATCAACAATTGTAAATAGTAGCCGATGACTAAAGTCTGAGATGGTGAGCAGTGACTACTAGTGGGAAGTGGCAGTTAATTACCATCAATCAAAGGTAATGCTTGATAACTATTAATTATAGGTGTTATTAGTGTTTCGAGTGACATGAACTTGAATAAAACCAAAAACAAAAATCTAAAAATCAAATTTTATTATTTTTGAAATTGGACGAAAACTGTTTAAAAAATAACTAAAAAATCAAATCAAAACTATTTTTTTAAAAAACACATTTCTGCTTACAAAATACAGTTATCAAATACAAAATCTAAATCATCCTAAACGAGATTTTAGTTTAAAAAAAAATCATATTTGATCTTCATAGCAGACTATTGAACATGTAACAACTCACGTGACTGTTATATCATAACGTAATAGAATATTTTCAAATTTGACAAAGATGAAATTTGAACAATGATTTTTTTTTCTTTTTAATACTTTGTTGTTTAGACTCCCTAAGAATCTGTCGATATTTTCAATTAAATCTTCTTGTTCCTATAACGGTCCTATAGAAAAAAATTGCTATGCTCTTTCTTCATTCAGAAAGGCCTTATTCTAAATTCCACCAAACATGTCATTGTTATTAATTTGAAACATCCTTTTTTGTGAATACAAGAAAAAAAAACCAATTTACATTTTTATTATTTCTATTTTAGAAGATATCAATCCATATAGATATCTTCTAAAATAGAAATAATAGAAAAAATACATTCAATTCTGGCTTCGCTTATCAAATATTTTTGTTTCATATCGATGCGTACGATATTTTTTCAGCAATTCATGTATATGAGAAAGAAACTTTCATTCACAGTTATTTCTTTTTATTAAAAAAAAAAAGAAATGAAATACAATATTAAAAAATTTTACAGATGAATAAAAAGAAATAAAGTAAAAAAAAATGTAAAATAGAAATTTAGAATTTATAAAATATATGATCTATAGTAGTTTCCTAGACAAAATAGAAATAAGATAATTAGGACACAAAAATGATAACCGAGTAAATATATATATTTTATTTACTGATTAAGTGAAAATTAAAAAATTTTAAGAGAACAACAACATATTTACTCTCTCTATATATATATATTTCTAATTCCTATATATAAATATTGATAACTTGAATTCTTAGTTTTACAAAATATTAAGTCAATACTTAACTTGGCAAAATTCCTTTATTTTATTTTATTTTCATTATGTTCTTTACTATCTTTTACATATATACAATAAAAAGAATTAAGTAACTGACATTTTTTTAAGTGAAAGATTAAAAAAAACTGTTATTTATGCATTAAATAAAGTTAGGGATCAAAGTAATTGTTTATTGTAATTTCATGTATTAAAAAAGTAGGAAATGGAGATAGGAGATAAAGATGCACGAAGAAGAAGGATATTGCACTACGCTTAGATTATGGGAAACTTGAATAAAACTTGAATAATTCAGTGACACATAACTTCCTATATCTATGTAAGTGAATTACTTGCTTTATATGTTTTTATTTTTCTTTTCTACCCACGACTTGCTTTCTTAAATTTTTCTGATGGAAAATAAATATCTGTCAAGAGTGGATAGTGTTTGCTAGGATACTTATGGTAGTTGAAGGACAGTAATGGTCAGTGGAGAGTTGGTGTAAGTCCCTAGTTTTCTACCTCGATGGGTTGAGAAACACGTGCATATTGCGCCAACAAGTACAGATGTATATTTTTTATCGTCTTCATAAAAAAAGAAAATTCCCGATAAGCCTTATGATTTTCTATATTCTTTAATATTTATTGTTTTATAGTGTATTCCGTAGATACCTTACCTTATATCTTAATATCTGCTTCTTCTTTCTTCTGCTTACTCTGCTCTCTTATTTAGAATAACAAAAAGATAGAATTGACAAAAAGATAGAATAACAAAAAGCAATAACAAAGAGCTGGTTTTATACGGCGGTAGTCCGCGCAATACCAGTTATCAAGGGCACACCTTATGAGTTTCTCAACCCGACAAGGCTTACAAATCCCAGGTTTTCGAAAAATCAAGGGTGAAACCCAGGTTTTCAGAAGAAGATGAGAAAGAAGGTGAATACACAGACATATGATAAGCCTTTAAATGATTATCGCATCTTTAAATATTTATCATTTTAGGCATCCGAAGATACCTTAGAGAAGTGACTACTCCATATCTAAGTTACATAAACAAGAAACATAATATAATCACAGCGGGGAGAAGAGGGGAGGGGTCAAGAAAAACTTCTGATTTTATTGCAGAGAAGAGGTGTATACAAGAGGAGAGTTTTAGAGAGAAGGGAGAGAGTTTTTAGAGAGAGGGAGAGTGTATTCTGAGACCTGCTCCGAATAAGAGACTTATGGTCTATTTATATACAAAGTGTATGACCGGGAACCGGCTGTATAAGTCACCTGATGATTGGCAAATTGTTGTGTCGGTTTTTACCCTTCAGTCAATTACCATAAGGTAAATTTACTGTGTCACAGGTAAAAATTTTATTTCAACCGAGTGATGGATGCAGTAAAATCTTGGAACTCTTCATCCATTTGTTCAGGAAGAGATTGATCGTCTCCTCCTTTAGAAGGGATAGAGGATGCTCCTGATGCTCCTGGTGTTTGTTGGCCATAGCAGACAGTTTCTTCGTATATCTCTTTGAAGATTCTTTCTCTTTCAAAATGCCGGACCAGAGTAAGATTGGCTTCAGCAGGGAAAGGATGAAATTTTGATCCCATGCTCTTTTTCCAATAGAGTTTAGTGTCAAGTGTTTCTTTTAGTAAGATCAAAGTGTCTGAATCATGTTTGGAAAAATTCCAGTTTGATCCTTCTGTGTGTGCCTTCCAAAGATTATATTGGTAGGTCTTATTTTTTATTAAGAGAGAGAACTTTTAAGTCATCATGCTCCGTTGTTTAAAAGGAATGAAATTCAGGATATATTTCTGTATATAATTTAACAACATGGGTAGGGACACTGTCTTGAAGAGTAATACTTCTAGGGGAGGTGGTGATTTGTAAAGCTACTTTTTGCATGTGTTCAGCTTGAACTTCGTTGATGACTGAATTAATTGGAGAAGATAAGGAATGAAATCTATCTGTGGGAGGGATTATTATAGAGTGTAAACATCCTACTTCAAGGAATGACATAGGAGTAATGAGGAAATCTCTGTGTAAGTGTTGTTCGAAATTTTCTAAGTCTGTGTGGGCTTTTCTGATTAAATATTTTATTTGACATGTACAGTCTTTGGTTACTGATTTACAGTAGTCAGAAGAGATGACACAAACAGTTTTGTGATTAAAATAAGCTTGGATTTTAACAAATAAGCCATTGAATTTTATGGCTTCTGAGTGTACTTCAAAAAGGAATTCTTGTAGGAGGTTAAATTTGGATAAAAGAATATTTGGGTTAAGGTTGGGCGGGATGCTAGTGGCACCAGCATATGTCTGAGTTTGGATTCTGGGTTCCATTTGTAGGGCAGATTTGATCTTTTCTTCGTCAATTGTTTGAAGTCTTACTACCATTTGAGCTTCTTCCTTAGAGTAAAATCCTTTGTAGGTAGACCAAATTTGGTCTTGTTTAGCTTCAGAGAGGTCTCTGAATGAGGTGTAAACCCCTTTGTTAGGCCCATCGATTAGGGCAAAATGTGTAAAACCTTTTCCTGAAGGAGAGGCGGGAGATATTAAAACAACTCCTTGATTGTTTTGTCCATAAAAGTTGTATAAGGCGCAAATGATGCTTTGTTTTACTTTTGTGACTTGAGATTCATTCTCTGATGTGTATTTTGGAATTTCCATATATTGTCTATCAAGACATTAAGCTTGATGTTTGTGGTGTTCCTTCCAGGGTACTGGTAGACATTTGTAAGTATAGGCAATTCTTGTTTGCCATATTTTGTGTATTGATCAACCCGAAAGGGTGATCTTACTTGTTTGGGGCCAATAAGGCTCTTCTTTGTATTTTCCATACGGATTTGTATATGTGATCAAAACTGATCTTTGTAGAGTATCCGGAGCTTACTTGATATACCTGGATAATATATCAGCAAAAGTATTGTCAGATCCTTTTATGTGTTCAAAATGAATATTTTTCCCAGCAAAATTTATATAATCTTTTAGTAATAACCATCTTTTATGAGGTTTTTTATCATTATTAAGTTGATTTCTTCCATAGGAGACTATGGTTTCGCAGTCTGTCCTAATAGTTATTTCTTTTTTATTTATTAAAAATAGTTTAAATGCATCCATGGAATGTATTATGGAATTGACTTCATAGTCAGTACTTGTTTTATAAATCTTTGGTTTAGTTTTGTATTTTCCAGAAGCATACCTACATATTTGTTCTTCTGTTTTTAATGAATGTTTGTTCTTCTTTTGTTTGAGAATTGCTCCCCATCCAAGTTCACAACCATCACATTCAATTACTAAATAGTCTGAATCTAATGGTAGTTGTAGTGTTGGTAAATTTGTTATCATTTGTTTTAATTTTTGAACCAATTTTATATCTTCGGAGTTAAATTTTCTTTCTCCTTTTAATGAAGTTTTATTATATAAGAGAGATCTGTATTTTTCCAAATTAGGAATAAAACTTCTAGCGTAATTTAATAAACCTCAAAAGGCTCTAAGTGTTTTAACATCTTCCATTTTATCTGGAAATTCTTGTATTTTGTTAGAAATGTGTGGTTGGAGTTTTATGGTTCCGTTACCAATTTCTGTTCCTAGAAATTCGATAAAACTTTTACAAATTTCCATTTTTGATTTAGAAACTATTAATCCATAGTGTTCTAATTTGTATAAAATTTGTTTTAAATGAAGAAAATGTTCATCTTTTGTTTTTGAAAAGATAAGTATATCATAAATATAAACATAAGTAAATGATTTTACATCTTTGAAAATGTTATCCATTTTACGCTGAAATACAGCTGGAGCATTTTTTAAACCGAATGGCATAACATTCATTCGAATAATCCTTCTAGACAGGAAAAGGCTGTCCATTTTATAGAATCTGGATCTATTTTTACTTGATGAAATCCACTTTTTAAATCAAATTTTGAAAACCATTTAGAGTCTTGTATTCGATTAATAAGTACATCTTTAGATGGAATTATATATCCATCTTCTACTGTGTTGTCATTTAATGTTTTGTAATTGTAAACCATCCTAGATTTACCTCTTTTTTGTTCTGAAGATTTGTTAACTATAAAAGCAGGACTTCTGTGAGGGCTAACACTAGGTGGTATTACTTTTAATTTTAATAAATTTTGTATATGGTTTTGACATTCTTCCTGTTCCCAGTTATTAAATTGAATGTCTTTTGTTTTTATAATTAAATCTGGATTAATTATGTCTAATTTACATGTTATAGGATCTCTATCCCAGAATTTTGTAGGATCTTCTCCTATTATGTTTGCTTGGTTTAACCTGTCTAGGATTTGTTGAATATTTTCAAATTTTATTGATTTTGAAATTTTTATTCAAGAGAATGTTGTAATGGTATTGTCTAAAATATTATCTAAAGATTGATTTTCATTTATTTCTTCTTCTGTGTATAAAAATTCTGTTGTGCATTTGCATGTGTTAGTATTTGTTGGATTTTTACAACTACAGTCTTTAGTATTAATTTCATGTTTTACTGAATCACCACTAACTATGGGTGTCATTTGTATTTTATCACTTATCATGACATAATCTTTATTTATTGTAATTGATCTGTTTTGTCCTAAGATAAAATCTAGGCCAATTATCATACTTTGTTTAGAGGGAACTAAGTTTTCTACCCTCATTGTTTTTATAAAAGTTTTATAGCCGAAAATTTCACAATTTGTACTGAATTGAAGAACAACATTATTCACTTCTTCATCATTTATCATGATTTCTCCGGACATTGTCCTAGTTTTTTGAATGTGTTTACTCTTGACTATGTTTTGGTTTGGGGTTACAGTTTTACATATAACTGTTTCTGAACATCCTGTGTCTATTAAAGCTTGTATTGTTTTTTCTGTAGATGGTTTATTATTTATCTTTGGGAAGGTTAATTTAACTAATACCTTTAAAGTTATTAGCTGTTGTTTATTACAAACTAATGGGATACATTCCATTGTTCCCATCATGTTATTTTGTTCGTGTGTGTTACTAGATTCAGGAATATCTATTTTAGTTTTCCCTTTTATTAATTTTTCTAAAAGAATTATTTTTTCTTCTAGATAATTTATGCGGGTTTCTAATACTGAAACTCTAGTGTCAGTTAAATCTTTACTTGATTTATTTATATTTTCTTTCTTTTCAAAAGGGGGTATATCTTGTGTTTTTGTATTCAAATGTTTTTCTGCACAATTAATACAAAAAATTTTATAACAGAGAGGGCAATGAGCCCTTTTTGATATATGAAAATATCTATCACAGTATGTACACGAAATTGATTATGTTCCTGTATAAAATTGTATTTTGTGTGAACAGGTTTTTATTTCTAGGGTATTCATTAGACAGTATCCTAATTCATCTAATATTTGACTCATTTCATTATATTCTTCTCCCATTGGGAAACCATTTTCATTGTTAGAATATAAATGACTATATTCATTATTTGTAAATTCATTTATTAAATCATAATTTTTATGAATTTTTTCTGGGTTTAGTTCATCTGTGTATTCTGTTATACTAATGACAGATAAAATTTCTGAATCAGTTGATACATCTTCATCTATTGGAAGAAGGTTCATATGACAAGATTTTATTAAGTTTGCTTCTTTTGTGTAAAGATTTGAGATATTTGGACAATCTCTAGAAAAATGTCCTGGTTGATTACAAGCAAAACATTTTAAAATTTGTTTGTAAGTTTTATTATCTCTGAATTTTCTAACATGTCTATTAGGATTTAATGTAGGCTTTCTAGCATTAGATGCTCGTATTGTATATGTTTTACTAGGATTCTTTGGTCCTAAGTATTTTTGTGTATTAATATTTCTAGGTTTATTTATAGATATATTTCTTCTGGTTTTAAACCTATTTTGAGAATATTGTTGAGGGGTGTATATTTGTTTACAGATCCCAGCATCTGAATGCTTAAGCTGTTTTTGTATAGCTATGTGAGTACATGTGTCTTCCATTATTTTCATAATATGTTGTATACGTATAGAGAGGTTATTCAGGATGGGAGTAACCTCATCATTTTTCCAATTTTCTCTAATTTTTTGTCCTAATTTTCCTGGTAATTTTAGGAACATTTTATCTCCTATATTCACGTCATGAAAGCAACCGGCTATAGACGCATATAATAGATAGTCTTGACAATATTCTTTTATTTTACCAAAGTATTCTATAGACAATCTTTCTAGATGTCCTAGATAAATTTGTTGTCTAATTGTATTGCCATCGTTGGCAGATTGTGAAGTGAACAATAAACAAGAGAACAAAAATTGTAAATGTTTGGACCAGGTTCTATGACCAAAGTATTCAGATCATTAGGGAAATTTTTCTTAAAAGATTCCCATCCAGATCTAGCGATATCGCCTAAGTAGGTTTCTCCTTTAACGATCATTTCTTGAGAAGACTGCACATCTTTTTCATGGTGTATGCCATCATCACAAATTACAGCAGCAGTCCATTGTTCTATGTATGTTGGAAGGAGTTGGGGATCTATTCCTCCTATGTTTAAAAGTAAATTTGGAATTTGAAAATTTGGTTCTACTGGTAGTCTTTTACCATGAGAGGTGTATTTATTATCACTAAGGACTATATTTTGTATAGTTTCTCTGGGAAGAAATCCAGGACTGTAATTTTGTGTTCCGGCTGGATCTAACCTATAATTTGTGGCAGAGGATTCTTCATGATCATTTATTAATCCTACTTTTGTATTTTCAGAAGTTATAGATAATTCATCATCTTCTTTGTCTTGTAGTTTTTCTGTAAATTGATAAGAAAATTCTTTATCTTCAATTTGTTGTTCCATTTTTAATTTTTGTAAAAAGGTATTGACTATGTCATCAATTTCATCATTTTCTTTGTTTTCTTGAAGTTCTATGACTTCATTGTGTTCTAGGGGGAAATTATTCCAAGGTTCCCAATTTGGATTATTAATGAGGCTATGTTCTAGTGAATCTTGTCTAGACATAATTTCTAAAGTACCTTGCCTAAGCATGACTATGTTTGCTTGATGATGGTTCCATTCTTCGTCAGTCGTGTCATCATCTTCTTCATCATCATTGTCTATGATATTCATCATGGCAATATGATCATTGTCAGGAATAGCGGATGTACTATCCCTTCTGTCTTGTTCTAAATCTATTAATGTAGTGTTTCTATAGTCTGTGAAGCTTAGACTAAGGTCTCTAGACCTATTGTGTAAAATAGCAGAGTTTGGGTTTGTGATGGGATTACGTTCATCCCTTTGTAAATGAGTTTGCCATAGATGACCCTCATTTCTTCGAGTAAAAGCCTGGGCAGGCAAAAATTGTGTACCAATAGAGCTAATGGTTTCTTCTAATGGTCTAGTATTTATTCTGTACATAGAAGAAATATAATTACTTATTCTTCCTATGAAAGTTATGTCTAAGTGTAGGTTATCTCCTATCCAATTTGTTCCAAAACCTATGGTTTGTACTTCTAGACTGATATGGTTGACAAAGTCTGGAAGGGTAAGTGTAAAATTTGGAGCAAGGTATATTAGAGATATGGGTTGATTGAAATACAACTTCAAGATATTTCTATGGATAGCATACCCAATAGGAATCAAACAACTGAGAGGTTTCCTGGAACTTCTCGAAGATTAAGAGAACATAATACTAGGAGACAAGATCTCATCTAACATCCAGGAATCTTAGATAGATTTCTACACAAAAGAAGATCTACTAATGTTAGAAGACTAGAAGACTTAGTAGATATACAACAAAATATTGATTTCTCCAAAAATCAAACTTAATTGTTACGGAATCATCTTCTATTCAAAACTTTTATAGAATCATTAATTTAAACCAAGTAATTATCTCGTTAATATATGCCATTATCCTTCAATCAGTTGTGCTATGCCACATTCTTACATTGGCACACACCTTTCCTTTCATCTTTAACTTGGACATAGTTGAAGTAAACCATAAAACAACACAAGTTGTGTTAAGAGTCCCAAAATATTGGGTAGGGAACACTTAAAGATGATGATGGATGCAGATCAATATGTGAATTCATGAATCTAAACCGATCTAATTAAATCTGTGAACTGATCCACATGTAATTTGATTAAATTCAATCAAATCTGATTAAATTCAACCATAGACAAATTGAATAATGAATTTGAACTTTCAAAATTCATAGATTCGTAGATGGATCCGTTTAATTTAAAGTTTAATATTTTTATTATATATATATATATATATATATATATATATATTTAAAAAGGATGTAAAAAGGAATTGACAATACAATTTAAAGTTTGAATATTATTTATAAATTAAAGATTTAAAGTTGAAAAAACAAAACATTAAGTAGCATGGTAATGAAGATTACGAGTTATTAAATTTTATTGGTTTTAGCTTTTTAGAATTAACATTTTATCATTTATAAACTACTTTTATATGTAATTTTACTTATATATTATTTTGAAGAAAAAGTATATGTCTTAATTTTTTTAATATATTTTTATGTTTCCTATCTTATTTACTATCTTTTATGAAAAAATAAAATAAATCTAAAAAATTATTTGTAATCCGTGAATCCAATATGATCTAATTTGTTCTTAATCGAATTAGATAGCTAATTTATTATTATTATTATTATTATTATTATTTTTTGCAAATCCAATTTGATACAATTCATTAAATTTGATTGGATAAGATTTCATTTTACTCCTTATTTGATCATTCGATCTAATATGATCTGTCAACATCCTAGTAACATTTCTTGATATGATATTTAAGTTCTGAGGTAACAAGAAAAAACGACAATTGAGTAATGGCAGTCACGCACTCAATTATTATAAAATGTGTATAATGAAAAAAAATTAAAATGAATTGCTAGAAAGACAATTTAGTTTTTTTTTTCTTCTTTTATTTGATTGAACCAATAAGGGCATTGTGAAGAGAATGGACCATCTATTAAATAATTAAATTTGATGCTATCTATTTAGTTATGAAGAGTTGTAAAAAAAAAAAGATAGAAAAAACCATAAACCCTAAACTAAAATAAGTATACAATGTGTACAAAATTTAAAGTGGGGCTTTTGGTATCTCTGCAGAGTAAGAACCTACAACTGTTCTAGTTTTTGCCATACCAGTTTTCAGTTGCAAAATTCTATTTGGAGTGAACATTACCATAAAATTGGGTTGAGGGAAAAATTGTTCAACATATATGTGCTCTTAAGTTAAGGTAAACAATACTCCCTTTATCTCCTTTTATCTATTGCTTATTTTTTCAACTTTCGTTTTTCAGTGAATTTATTACCCAATAGGAAGAAAATTAAAAAATGCAGAGAAGTAACAGCTAAAAACAAAACAAGTAAATAAGAGAAATGATATAAGAATTTTCATTTATTGATAATTATCTTTCAATTGAGACAATTATATATAAGGGAAAATAGAAGACTTAAAAATGAATAACATAGAGTTAAAGAGAAATAATAACACAGAATTACGGCTGAATTGGTTTAGTTTTACTTTTTAGATTAGTTGTTTGATAAATATTATTTGAAAATTATTTTGAAAATATGAAAATAAAAAAACGTGTTTTTATTTATGGAAATGTCATTAATGAAAAGTAAAAAAAAAAACATTCTTATTGTATTTTAAGTTTTAAAAAAAAAAATAGAAAACTAAAATTGTTTATGATTATTCTTATTTTTAGTTTTATTATTTCAAGAAAACAGTAATCAAACAAGAGTTTTTTAATTTTTAAATATTAAAATATTAAAAACAATTTTATAAAACTATTGTTAAATAAGTAGATAATCTTTGATCCAAGCTGGTTTAGTGAGTGGACGATATATTTTCTCAAATTATCTTAAATTATATGTTTTTTGAAAAATAATTGAATTTTTTTATTCTTTTGAAAAAAAAGAGTATTAATATTATCAATTTTATTTTAATCTGCCAATATTCCCACAAATTAATAAAATACTAATACAGTGAAATCTAAATATTGTTAATTAATTAACCATTGATCATTTATTCAAATGTTCTTTAATATATTGAACAAACTTTAATTCTAATATAATTAACTCAGAGTTTAAATGTTGAAAACAGTTTTACACTGTAAACCTTCATTTATATATAAAAAAAAGGTTTACACTGTAAACAATTTATATGACTTTTTAATTAATTATTACTGAATTTAATAAACTTATCTTAAGTAGTAAATTAATAACAGTGTGTAATTGATTTGACAATAAAATATGATTTGACAATAAAATAAGATTTGAGAGATGGAAGTAGTTGTGATGATGTATAAGCTTTCATTTAACCACTTAGCAAATTAAATGACATGACCTGTGTAATTGTGCTTCTATACTTGTACTATGGAACCAACTACAACCAATGTATATTTCACAAATGTAACAACTTGATATCAGCCATATTATATTTATGCAGAGAGAGAAGCATGTTTATGCAAGAATACAATCGATCCAACTAGATGATTCATTATTATCGATCTATCAGTCATCTCGTCTACCTATCTAAATTCTATTAGCAATGAATTGAATCATAATGGTTCTTTTATATAGGAGATTTAATCGGCTTGGATGATCCAATTCGACTCGATATAACTAAAAAAGATTGAGTTGATATTTTTTTAAATTGGGTGAAACTCAACTTTATCTGATTAAACTCAATCTCTTACGAGTTGTTGAATGATGGATTTAGTGAATTGATCCTGAGACATAACTCAAACTCAACCTAATAATAATATTATATTATTATTTATTATTTTAAATTAAAAAAATATCTTTAATAGTTTAATTTATAATGTCTGAGCCGAGACTGTGACGTATTAAAGCAAATACTCTACATTGCAAGGATACACCTTTACTCCAACTAGCTAATTTTTCTTTTGTGAATAAAAAACCAATAATGAGTTCTCTTTCAATAGTTTAAACTCATATGTGAATTGATTATTTACATTATCAAAGTTAACTGTTTATTTTTATGTTAGAAAATTATATATTCTATTTTTTTAAAAAAATATTCTAAAAAATATGAGTTTAATTGGTATACACTGTCAGTATAAAACAATCAATCATGACTTTTCATTTATGTGACTTTTAAAGTAATAATGAATAAAGTCAATGTGAAAATATTTATACTGATAGTGTATATCAATTAAACTCAAAATATATTAAAAAAATTCTAAACATTCAATTTATTATTTAAAATAATATTTTTTAAAATGATGACTTAATTAACTCAACCCAACCCAACTCAATCCGTTCAATGACAGGTAGGTTGGATTGGGTTTAATAAAAAAAAAAAAAACATAATCAACCTAATCCGATGAATTATAATTGAATAAGATTTTGAATTTATTTAAACTTGACTCAACCTAATCCGTTAATAACCCTACTTTTATATTTGAATTCATTTGTCACGTTATTTAACAAAATTTGACGTTTCATGTAGCTGTTTATATATATATATATACATGATTTTTTAAAGTAACAACAAGAAAATTTTCTCTTAAATGCATCTATCAAAATTAAACTCTTTTAATTCGTTTATACTTTTAATTGATATGACGGAGACAGGAATTGCCACATGGCCACTGCAGATTGGAGAGTAGAAGGAGATTTTGGATGGTGACGGTAGGAAAGTGTAGATCTAAGGGTGGGGATTGGGTACACGTGTTATGGTAGCTTGGTATGATCGTGTGGTAGGAAGAGGTTGTCGGCATGCTTGTTTGTGCTCCCGCGCCACAATAGATAGTTTCCCCTCAGTTAATTACAGCTCACAGACAACTCACTGAAGAAATTAAATTAATTATTTATGTTGATAAATAAAACTCATCCAAGTTACTATTTACGTATATTAATTAATCGTGTAGTTTGGAGAATTTCAAGTTTGAATAGGGTTATATTATTGTTAATTGTTAACTCTGAATTATTAATAGCATTTTATTATTATATTATTGTTAATTGTCAACTCATTTTTTTTTATTCCACCGTTTAAATATCAATTTCATTTTTTATTTCAATAAAAAATCACATTTTGTGATCTTAGAATAATTTTGATGATTCTCATAATGTTTGCTTTTAAACATTGGGTTGAAGAGAGAGACAATAAAAAAATATTATTTTTTTAATAATGGGTTGATTTTGCTTGTTTTTGTAGAAAAACAAGATATTCACTTAGATATCAATTCCTTTTTTTTAATGATTGGTCTTGCCAAGATCATATAGTCAATTTTCAAGAACACACATTAAGGATGGTGAGGGTTGATCTTCGACATTAATCTTGAAGTCAATCAGTTCTTCCCACGGACATTCATTTGAGTAAATGATGGTGATCTGCACGTGGAGATCTTTTCTTGAAAAAGAAGACCCAAGATCAACACCCTTTAAAAAAAAACATTTTTTTTATTGTCTCTCTCTTTTCATACCCATCCAAACCAACAACAATCTGGGAACCAACTCTAAAATGAACCCAAAACAACATATCAATAACAATAACAAAAACAAATAGATCAACAAAGAAAAATACCAATCATTCATTAAAAATTGAAACTTTATTGAAGAAAAGAAGAAGGGGGAGGGGAAGAGTGATGCGGCAAAGTTGGGCAGAGTGCATATGAGCGACGGAGGCACGAATGAGCGACGGAGGCACGAATGAGCGATAGAGGCACGATGGAGCCGGAGGTGTCCGTGAGAGAAAGGGGTTGTGGGTGGGGAAAAAAGAATGAAAGGGAAGGGGGAAGGTGACCATTGGGCGAAGAGAAAGGTGGTGTGGCAGTGGTCGTGGTTGTCAGTGATTTTGGGCAGGGAAGAGAGAAAAAGAGGGAAGGGGGAAGGGTGATCATGGGTGAGGAAGAAAGGAGGTTGCCACTGTGGGTAATTTTTACATATAATTTTCATGCTCCCTTCAAACTCATTCTCTGTCTCATAATAGTGATTGTTTGTGTTACGTTCAATTTTATTTTTTTTGTCAAATAGATTCAAATCAACACAATTGGCAATCCTACTACAAATATTTTTTTCAAGCGTATCAAATCCCACCACCAAATGAAAATAACTAAAATTTTTTAAGGTATAAAAGTGTGTATCTACTTGAATTAAAACCTACTTTTATGATAGCTATATTCAATTAAACTTATTAAGTTTTTTATTAATTCATTGAATCATCTAAGAGTTAAACTTACTTTTATGATTTAATTCCTAGGTTTCTTCCCTAGTGTTATAAAAATTAAGTTCACCTTTCAATCCTTTCCTAATTATTATGACTACAAAAATAATAATTAAGTGTATTGTATCAATAAAAGCTAAAGAGAATAAATCATAAGAAATCCAATAAAAACATAAAAGTGTTTAATTAATCATCAATGATTAATCCTCAATCTTAAAATAAAAGGTTTTACTCACATATAATGGTGAGTACAAAAATAGAAAAATAAAAACGACATAAAAAATTTGAAAAAACAAAGAGTGAAAGGAAAAGGAGGAGACTTCAAGCCTTCCTCCTCCCTTAGCCCCCTTGGCTTAAGAACAAAAATTCTCTATTTAAACTAGCTTAAACTGATTATACAAAGGAGTGTGTATTTTTTACAAGAATACAATCTTCTAAATTTTATTAATTAACTCCTTTATTTTCGAATTGCCTCCAAAGCTTCAAACTTCATTTCAATGCTACTCCAAGTCAGTTCATTAAATAGTAGTAAGAGTCTGTTTGGATACATGTCAAAAACTCTACTGAGAGCTTCTTTATTCCCATTAGCTCTATTTCACTTAAAATTAGTGTCTGTATACTTGACATTTAATAATTTTTTACTTCTTTGAAAACTCTAAGTAGAGCTTATGAAAAATTTAATTTTTAAAGCTTTTTATATGGTCCCATTCTAGGTGATTGTAAGTTTCTGTTTCTTTTGTCTAACAAATATTTAAATGATTTTAATGTGATCTCTTTCGACAAATTAAAGTTGTTGGTAATAAAGGGTTCTTTAAATAACTTTAATGTCACCCACAATGATTTTTTAGTAATTAAATCATTATTAATAATAAATGTGAAATGTATTAATGTGTTACCTTCAACTATTTAAAAAATTGTAGAACAAAATTAGATATAAAATTAACAGTGGAATGTCATTCAAACTATTTAAAAATTGTGAGATGAAATTAAATATAAAAATAATAATAAGATGAAATTGAATACTTAAAAAAATAGTGGAACAAAAAATAAGTTGTGATATATAACAACTTGAGCACTACATTAACAATAGAATTAACAATGGATAGTACAATAGTTTTGTGGGAATATCTAACCTCAATTTTATCAATTTTATTCACAATATTTAAGAGAAAAAAGTTTATGCATTCATCTTTGTTGTTGCGCTAATCTCTCTGACTTGAATCTTGCTTGGTTGCTGCGTGATTAGTACAGACATGTTTCTTGCTTGCTGCATATTACTGCATATATAGGGAGAATAAGTCACATACCCCATATCTGTATTGGATCAAAATAATATCCATTAAAATTGGGGTAAATTCAAGGTATAGATATTAACGTCATATCTATTTGCTATCTCTTTGATAATACTAAATATTTGTGTATTAATATACAAAGTTGTGATTATTTATATTTCTTATACTTATGAAACTTAAAATTACCCTTGTCCTTGGTACCAATTTAGGTATAAATTTATTGTTTCATAACAATGTGCTTATTTGAAAAATTTCTCATACAGGACCAAAGTTGGACATGAGTAAAGCAAAAAAAAAAAAGTGTAAAGGAGGTAGAGGAACTCAACAAGCATGGACACCTTATAGGAAAAAGGCATAAAATGGAGAAACATCTATTGGATCTCGCTCATGGAGACAACGACTCGCTTAAGTGGATCTTAAGACAAATTAGGAATGACAACGATTGGTCAAATATGTGTATTGGTTATTGGACAAAGAAAATCAACACCTACCACTTGCTTAGTTACCCTAGGGTATCTTTTTAAAAATGTAACTTTAATTTTTCAATATAATATTAATATCAAGGTTAGTTTTATAAAATTACGACTCTCTTGTATATATTTATTAATTTTTTCTATTTGTGTAAAATATACTAGGACAAAACTTATTTTGAAATGCAGGAAGTATAATTTTTGTGAGATCTTTTCATCAAGTAAAAAAAAAAAAACCGAATCAGGGACTGTCACTAGTAAAAGAGGTTGTGTCAATGACCATCATAACTTTGGTCTTTACTCTAGACACTTGATGGAAGTTTTCAGAAATTTGAATTAATATATTCTCTAATTTGAAGTAACACCTACTTACATGGTAAAAGACTTATATGTCATTTATTTTATCTCTTCTATTCTTCTCTAGCAACGATTGTTGGAGAGTAAAAATATTTGAAAATTTGCACATGGTTGCTGGAGAGTAATAGGAGAGATAAAATAATAATAATTATACTAAATTAAATTAATATACTAAAAAAAAGAAATTAAATTACTCTAATAAAAAATAAGAAATTAAATAACTATATTAAACTAACCAAATATTTAATTAAATAACTATACTAAATACATAATTCATTAAGTAAATTAATATAATAAATATATAATTATTATAATAAAAAATAAATAAATGAAATAACTATACTAAAAATAATAAATTAAGTAATTAAATTATTGTACTAAAAAAAAGAAATTAAATAACTACAATACATGAATTAACTACACCAACAAATGTTTAATTAAATAATTATACTAAATATGTAATTCATTAAGTAAATTAATATAATAAACATGTAATTATTATAATAAAAAATAATAAACTAAATACATTAAAATTAATTAAATTACTATACTAAAGAAAATAAGAATTTAAATAATTATACTACATGTAATTAACTACACTAACCAAATATTTAATTAAATAACTATAGTAAACATGTAATTCATTAAATAATTAATATAATAAACATGTAATTATTATAAAAATAATAAATTAAATAACCATACTAAAAATAATAAATTAAGTACACTAAAAATTAATTAATTACTATACAAAAAAAGAAAAAATTAAATAACTATACTACATGTAATTAATAACACTAACCAAATATTTAATAAATAATTATGCTAAACACGTAATTCATTAAGTAAACTAACATAATAAATATGTAATTATTATAATAAAAAATAATAATTAAATAACTATACTAAAAATAATAAAGTAAGTACACTAATAATTAATTAAATTACTATACTAAAAATAGGAAATTACTATATTAAAAAAATAAAACATTAAATATATGAATATAATATATGTAATTAACTACACTAACCAAATATTTAATTAAATAACTATACTAAATATGTAATTCATTAAATAAGAGGTGTGGAGAGAGGACTCTCGGTAAAAAAAAAGGGTGAGTAGAGAGGAGAGAGAGAAAATCAGGGATAAAATAAGAATTTAGAGAATTTTTTAAAAAATATAGGTGTTAATTCAAAAAGAAAAACATTTATACACTGTCGTCAGGTTAAAATGTTTTACACTGAAGTTAATTACAATCTTTTATACATGGTAGCTTTATTAACTTTAATAATTAATATTTTAAAAGTAAGAGTTGTGGTTACTAGTGTAAAACTACTATTAATGTAACTAATAATAGTATATAGATGTGAAACTTTAATTCAAATAAGGGGTAATTTTAATTGAAATTTTTGAAGTTTTCTTGTACCTTTTCCATATAATTAAAAATCAACAACAACCTCCACGTCCAAATGACAATATTTTCATGTCTTCATAAAATAGTGGTTAACCTCTTAAAAAATAAAAATAAAGTAGTGTTAAAGTTAATTTTAAAAATGTGGTACATTCTATAATTCTAGGTTACGTGTTGTCATAAAAATAAAAACACAAAACATTAATTTTTTTAACTATTATTAATCAAATTTATAAAATTATAAGTAAAGTTCATTAACTGACGCAAACACAGAACATTATTTTTTTATTATTATCAGCCTCAAAATAAGTATTATATTAAATTATTTTCATAGATTAACAATGTAATAAATAAATAAATAAATAAAAGAAAATAATTAATTTTTAACTTTAAAAATAAGTATTATATTTAATTAAAGGTTTATTTATAAAATTAATCTTATAATTAGTAAAACATTTAAAAGCTAAACTGATATTTAACAGATATATCATTTAAAAAAGAAATGATTTTAAATTAAAATTAAAGTGAAATTTATTTTAGGTATTTTCTATTTTTATTTTCAAAAAAAAAAACATAAGTAATGAAAATATATATGGTTATAATTTAGAAAATATCTTTTCTCGAAATATTTTTAAAAAATGACTCAAAATAGAAAACAAAATTTTTTTTTTTAGTGTTATAAAAATTAAAACTTTGTAAACTAAGAACCTAATAATAATATTGTAGTTATAAAAAATCTATATAAATATATTTTGAATTTTATATAAATATTTTTATCAAATTTAATTAACTTTAAAAATATTATTTTTTTTAAAAAAAATATAAGGTGGAAATAAAATATTTTTTTTTGAATTTGGAAAAGAAATTTGTTTTCAGAAAATAAAAATTGAAATATTTTTATGAAATCAAACATTATCTAAATATAACATTTATTTTGAAATATTTTGAGGCTAATACTTTGTGCATTGTATGGTAAGAGATAATTTTGAATAAAGTCTGATTAAATAATGTTATATTTTATTTTAATTAATTCAAATAGTTTACAATGTATATTTAATATGAATTATTTAAAAAATTAAAATATAGCAGTTTTAATAATACTTATGAGATTTTTCATTTCATTTATATAGGATTATTATTATTATTATTTATTATTTAAAATTTTATGATAAAAAATATAGCAAATAGTAAATATTATATTAGTTATGTTAAAAAAATTATATATTAAATAAGTAATATATATATATATTAATTACAATTAGAAAATAATATATTAATTATGAAAAAATACATCTATATTTTTGTTAAAAATATTTAAAGAATGTTAAATCAAATTAGATTTTACATTTATCTTATTATTTATAGAATTTACATTTTAATATTTAAATTGGTGTATAAATTAATATGTTATATAACAATATTTAGTTTACTCAATTACCTTAATTATATTTATTTTTATTAAAATTATTTTACCCAATTAATTTAATTAAGTTTTTTTATTAATATCAACTCTAACATTATTTTCATTGTCATTTGAGAATCTTAGTGGATATTCTCCTTTTTCTATCTCTACTAATAATGTTATTTAGCCTCTTTTACTCAAATGTTATACAAAAAGAATATTTTATTGCTAATCAATGTTTTTCAAGGAGCAAGTACGAATGTCCATACCATTGTCTAATCTATTCATGCAGCTCTTGTGGGAATGTTGTGTAACATCCAAATTCAGAATGCATTCTTATGCAAAATGAAATGTGAATCTGCTGTATTGTATTATGAGATCATTTCTCGGGAGCACCTTTTTGTCTTTCTCTTAAAACATGGGTGCTCTTTTATGAGGCATCCTTGTATTTTTTTCTTATATTAATATAATTTCTTTAGCTTATAAAAAAAAAAATTTCTTAATATAATTTCTAAAGTTACTACAGAGAAGATTGTGATAAATAAACAAATTTAGATATATCACAATCTTCTAGAGTTATAAGAAATTATCACAAAATTATCCTTGTGTTTTTGTTCCACTTCAATTTCATCTTATATTATTTTTATATTCAATTTCGTCTCAAAATTCTTCAAATATCATTCCATTATTAATTTTATATTTAATTTTGTTTTACAATGGTGTAACACATTAATACATTTCACATCTATCATTAATAAGAGGGTGACATTAAAGTTATTTGAAAAACGGTAGATTTCCAACAACTTTAATTTATAAAATAGATCACATTAAAATTATTTAAATAATTATGAGACAAAATTGAATCTAAAATAAAATTGGCATTTTAAATAGCAATATTTTTATTATCCACAAATTTAAGGTGATAATTAAACTTCTTTAAAAAATAAATACCACTTTAATTTGCAATAAAATTATATGTAAGACTTTAAAAAATAAAATGTGAAATGCAAATTTCATTTGACAATTCAATTTCATGTTAGAAGTTTGTAACTTAAGTATTAAAAAATATTCAAATTACATAAAACAAACTCTATCAAATTTTAAACTAATCATATGCCTAGATAGGAGCGTTGGGATTACTCTCTAAATAATCTCCTTAGCTTATTAGGTGATGAAGGTTCACTTCTAATATCTATTACTGAATTAAATAAATAACATTATTATATTAATAAAAAAGATGTATAAAAAGGATAAAATAGTTTATATACGAGTATTTTCCATATTATTTATGCTTGTTTGAACAAAATAATATTAGAAAAATGCAAAAGGGAAATGTGCAAACAGTGTTGGAATTGGCTTTTATGTAACATTAATAGACAAAGGACAAATATATTTAACAATAAGATTACATATGATCTGCAATTAACTGGGATTGCAACAGTAATTACTGTAATTAGGGAATTGATTATGTACAATATTAATTTGTAAATTGTTTCCTTATTTTCTAAAAAACAAAATTGTACGGTTGAATAAGGGCCTGGGCGTGAAAGGGTGTGCTACAAAGTCACCTTAGTTGCACTCACTTTTGGCTCGCCTTATTTGCGGCCTAAGGGGGTGTTTGGTATCACATTAACTAGATAGTAGATATAAGACTTAAATAAAGCTTATAAAGATAAATCGTTACCTTTCAAGTTGGTTCTGAGGTTGAGTTGAGCTGTAAACCCAACTTCTAAGATTCATAAGCTAAGTGTGATGCAAAGAGAATTATAAGGTTATCTTAGTAGTAAAATCATATGAAGGAAAAGAAGAGTTCCCATTTGTCTGGGCAAGTAAAATCACAGATTCAAATCCCTACAACCAACAAGAACAAACAACTAACAGATAAAAAATAGGATGCAAAGAGAAAAGAAGAGTTCCCATTTGTCTGGGCAAATAATATGGTTCTTACTTCTGACCAACTTTATGCTTCTACATGGTATGATGATTCATAATTAATGAAACGTTAAGAATTATATGATAAGATATTCATGAGTCTCTGACAACACATTCAGAGTATAATGCTCAAACAAAACGATTTAATATGTAAAATGAACTCTGAGAGTGTAGTTAAAACACATGCTTTCATCTTCTCCTGCATCTATTTTTTTCTCTCGAAACAATAGTTAACTAACCTTCCAGCACAAGCAACAACAATCTTCTACTTTGGAAAGTCAATCATTGGTCTTCCTTGCGCCCTTACAGCACCTAGCAATCCAGCAATTGCAACTCCGGCTGTTCCCTGCACGTGGAGAATTTTGCACATTTCAAGCACTGAAATTGCACAAGATCTATCATACATAGCTATCGATATATCAATAATAATTCAGACACTTCGTAGCATTAGGAAAGTGAATCAATCACAATATTGCGTTAGAATATACTCTACGACCCTCCTGTTCAAGAATTTCAAATTATGGTATAATTCATCTACAATCAAATGGATATAAAAATTTGAAAGAAAAATGGTAATAGCCTTTAGTTCTCTCAAACCTTGGCTTTTAAGATCCAAAAAATATACATTGGGAGACAGAAATCATTATTATTCATAAAAGCATAAGGAAATTAAATATAGAAGAATTACAGGTTGAAAGTCGCATTTATACATCTAAATAATTTAATTAACTTGCCACGTGTCCCACGAACCTAATTGGGTAAATAAAACTCACATATGAAAAGGATTAAAGTTAATGCCCCCATGCAGCCCACAATAGAATGAGATATAATCCAAGTGTTGCTTTGATTCTCTGAATGTAGTGCCTCACTGCTAACACCAGTGTTACTTATTAATTATTAGTGTTGAATTACTTGACGCTGAGAAGTGTGACAAATAATTCTAATTTTACTGCATCGTTGTTCTGCTCAAGGAAGGGACGAGTAGTTCAGAATTTGCCTTCGGAAAAGATCAGAAAAATACTACTACAATTGTAAAAACAGGTCAGCACAATTTATTTATTTCGATTCACATTAACCTACTTAATAAATAGGTTGTTTTAATCTGGCTCACCAACATTTTATGGTTAAAAAAAGGCATTTTCTTTAACACCCCTCATTTGTTATTTTCATCCTCCAAAGTTTATATTTTTTTGTAAATTTCTAATATACCCTTATCCTTATTTGATTTGAATTTTTTGAATTTATTTTTTTATTTTCTTGTCTTTTTGTGCTTTTTCTTGCTACTCTTGTGTGTCAAACACAAATTCTCACATCCTGCCCTATTGTAAATCCCTAATCATTCTTATAAGTTTTTAGGGTATTATTTATTGATTTAAGCGCCATTTGAAAAGGAAAATACAATTTTATTCAGGTATGAATTTCTTGATTTAAAGTTTAGGGTTGAGGGTTTTGAAATTTATGATTCAGGGTTTGTTTGTGTTTTTATTCGTACTACGTCGATTGTTACAGTATTCCGGATCAGTTGATCTGGAACTAACAATATTTACCGCAGACCACCCAGTCTAGAATACACATTTGATCCAATTCTGGATTAGTTGATCCGGAATATACATAATACATTCTGGATCAACTGATCCAGAATATACCTAATACATTCCGGATCAACTGATCCGGAATGGACATAATACATTCCGATCATGTTGTTCAGAACATACTTGCTGAACCTCATTTTCCTTTCGGATGATGTGGTTCGGAATATATAGCTTAATCCCATTTGAATGTACTTCGTTACGCAAATAGGGTAAGAAAAGGGGAGGGTATTTTTGGGTTTTGAAAAAAATTGTAAAGCCTTGGGGTGTGAATAGAAGATAGGGGGCATTAAAAGCAATTGCCTAAAAAAGTAAGCTCAGCTCGGCTCACCACGGGTTGGTGGGTTAAACGGGTTTCCTCACTAATCCACCTAAAATTAAAAAAAATATTTTTAGGAAAATTTTTAACTATTTTTAAAAATATTAAAATTTAACTACTTTTATGATAACATTAATTTTAAATTTAATGAGTTTAAAAATAAAATAAAAATAATTAAATGATATTCTTTACTAAAAATCTATATTTACAATGTGTTAAATATTAGTTTTAAAATATAAAATATTAATTAAATAATACTGATAAACTAAAAAATATATTTTAATAAAATATAGGTGAAATAACTAACATAATAATTTTAAAAAGTTAAAAATAAAATAAAATAATCATATTCATATAATAATAAAAATAAAATTTAGGTAGGTTGGTGAATCAACCCAGCTCACCACGGGTCCAACCCGGTTGTAAGTAAGTCAACTTATATATGCAATACAATAAGTTTATCTTTTTATTTTTTAACTCGGCCTGGCCCGAACCCGTGGTGGGTCGGGCCAACCCACGGGTCCGGGACCCACCATGTATCGGGACCCGTTTTGAAAGCTCTAACAACAACACATTGGTTCACTCATTCATTGAAATATTTTAATAAAATAAATGTTATATTTAAGTAATATTTGATTTCATAACATATTTTCCATTTTTATTTTTTGACAACAAATTTCTTATAACTTTTTTATAACTACAATATTACTATTAAGTTTTTAGTTTATATAGTTTTAATTTTTTAAAACATTAAAAAAAATTATTCTGTTTTCTATTTTGGGTTATTTTTTAAAAATATTTTAAGAAAAAATATTTTTTAAATTATAATCACATATATTTTCATTACTTCTATTTTTTGTGAAAATCAAAATAGAAAATATCTAAAATAAATGTCACTTTAATTTTGATTTAAAATCATTTGTTTTTTTTAATTGATATATCTGTTAAGTATCAGCTTAGATTTTAAATGTTTTACTAATTATAAGATTAGTTTTATAAATAAACCTTTAATTTAAGATAATACTTATTTTTAAAAGCTAAAAAAATTATTCTCTTTTATTTATTTATTATATTTTTAATTTATGAAAATAATTTAAGATAATACTAATTTTGAGCCTCATAATAATAAAAGAATAATGTAATGTGTTTACGTCATAGTTAATGAATTTTACTTTATAATTTTATAAATTTGATTAATAAAAGTTATAAAAAAATAATGTTCTGTTTTTTTATTTTTATGAGAACATACAACCTAGAATCATAAAATGTATCATATTTCTAAAAATTAACTTAAACACTACTTTATTTTTATTTTTTGAGAGGTTAAACAATATTTTATAAAGACATGAAAATATTACTGTTTGGATGTAGAATTTGGTGTTGAGTTTTAATCATATGGACCAGGTACAAGAAAACATCAAGTGCTTAAAGTAAAAACCACAGTTATGATAATCATTGACACAACCTCTTTTG
The DNA here is from genome assembly GCA_037954015.1 of Psophocarpus tetragonolobus. Lineage (NCBI taxonomy): Eukaryota > Viridiplantae > Streptophyta > Magnoliopsida > Fabales > Fabaceae > Psophocarpus > Psophocarpus tetragonolobus. The sequence continues at coordinate 34,671,096 of CM075693.1, read as the reverse complement.
CTAATGACACTTCTTGATTCCGTTTTCTTTTACTTGGTGAAATCAATTTTATCTTAGTATATTTTGCAGAGATAAAAAAATTAATAAATATATCAAAGAGAGTCCTAATTTTATAAAACTAACCTTAATATTAACAATACATTGAAAAATTGAAGTGACATTTTTAAAAGATACTCGAGGAGTAACTAAGCAGGTGGTAGGTGCTGATTTTCTTTGTCCAGTAACCAATACACATACTTAACCGACGATTGTCATTCCTAATTTTTCTTAAGACCTATTTAAGCGAGTCTGTTGTCTCCTTGAGCAAGATCTAATAGATGTTTCTTCATTGGGAATTTCACTCTGCACCTCAATAAGTTCTCCTTAAACCTCCATAATTTTTCAAAATGACAAAAAAGTCTTTAATGAGAACAGTAAAAATTTAATTACCACGTAATTTTTTCTCTTCTCTTTCATGTGCACCTCTCTCATTTCACATCTCTCTCATTTGCTTCTCTCGAATGACTTCATTTTTCTTCTCACTGAATCAGTAACTTTCTCTTCTTTTTCGTGCGTTGTTGTTCATCCCCTCTGCGTTTGCTTTGTTCTTCGTGGTTCAAGTTTGTGTTTATCTTCTCTCGATACATTATGGAATTAGGTCTTTTTACAAGTCTGGACACCCTTATCGGACTTGTAAAAAAAATTGCAATTTTTACAAGTCTAGATACCCATGTCTGGACTTGTAAAAAAAATTGCAATTTTTTACAAGTCTGGATACCCCTGTCCGAACTTGTAATAAATTTTGCAAATTTTTTTACAAGTCCAAACACCCTTGTTCGGACTTGTAAAAAAATTACAATTTTGTACAAGTCCAGATATCCCTATTTGGACTTGTAAAAAATTTTACAGTTTTTTTTACTAGACAACCCTGTCTGGATTTGTAAAAATAATTAAAATTTTTTTTATTAGGATTAAATTTATCTTTTACTTAGGGTATTTGAGACTTTTGCTACGTTTATAGAGGTGTAGGGAGAAACTATGGAGGTGCAAGAAGAAATTCTCTTCTCCATTTTATGCCTTTTTCCTACAAAGTGTCCATCCTTGTTGAGTTCCTCTACATCCTTTGCATCTCTTTTTTTGCTTTTCTCATATAGAACTCTATTTTTATATGAGAAAATTTTCAAATAAGCACATTGTTATGAAAAAGTAAATTTATACCTAAATTGATTAATATCTACACCTACAGGTATCTCCTTGGATTCGCCCAAATTTTGATGAATATGATTTGCTTTGATCAGGTGCAGATATTGGTGTGACTTATTCTCCCTATATATGAATTTGTATCAGTCTTATTATAATTTTTAAATAATAAAATTAAAATTATATAATTGATTTCAAATTTTAATTCTTATATTTTTTATAATTTCTTGTTATATATTATTCTTTATAAATTTTTAAATTAAAATATGATTAGCAACTAAATATATAACTTATTTAATTGATCAAGAAATAAATTAAAATTGTAAAAAATAGGAATTAAAATATGTTGTATTTTCTTTTCGTATTTTATGCAAATATTATTTTAGGTGATGGTCGTTTTAAAATATGATAAATTATTTTAGAAAATTATATTTCAGGAAATTATATTTTTAGAAATATTATTACTTAACGTATTTTTTCATGGAATATTTAAGATTGTGTTTTGTTATACATTCATAGGAATTTTTAAATTTTAATATAATTAAAATAAAAATTTAAAATAGAAATTATATGTAAGTTACTTTCATGTATTCACCCTTGAGTATATATTATGTAGTAATTACTTTTCTATGAAAACATTATATATTTATCCGTGAGCTAAACTTTTGATTTGGAGAATCTCTTATGAAGTCTCAACTATTGTAATTTGTAGTAGTGGCGGGAGGATTTTGGACCCTCTTAACTTGAATATCAATTAGTCTAAAGCTCTGTTTTAGTTTGATTGACCATAATTGTCAAGTATCCACCATTGATTATTTGCTTCGAAACAATTAAAGTAAAAAAATATGATCATAACCACCTCCATCGATATGGGTTATAGTGTTTGTTCTTGTGAAAAATCTAAGAGTGAAAGAAACACGTGCATAATAGATTTAACTTTTTTATCAACAAAAATAATATAATAATAATAATTAATATTTATAGATAAATAAAAAAACAACTATTTTCGAGATTTCATCTTATCACTGTGCATATAAATATCCTTTACTTTAACATAGAAAAAGTATAATTCATGCTCTTATTATCTATATATTTATAAGAGATCCTATATTGGAGTATGAAATTTTTGTATCTGTGTTTAGAGAATCTTGATATCTTACATGATAGTGACATAATAATTTTTTCTTCAATAATACCATCTCATCAAAATATGAACTTTTTTTAATTTTCATTTATTTGAGGAACTTTATAACAAATACATTAATATTTTTTTTAATAAAAATTAAAATTAAGTTTAGAATTTTACTTTGAAATTCCTAAAAATTAATTCTACTATTTATATGTTTACTTTTTTTTTTCCTAAAAATTGCAATGTGATAATTCTTAATGATTGACTTTAATACAAACTCTCCATAACTTTTTATTTTATTTTGTAATTGTGACTTTCTCTTATCACTTCACGATTTACGCACTCTATTTTGTGATAACAATCTTCTATGTAATAACTCTTCAAGCACTATATTAACAAAAGAATTATCAATGGACAATAAAATAGTTTTTGTGGGAATATCTAATTTTTAAGGTAATTGTTGAATAAATATATTTGTTTTTTTTTAAAATGAAAGTTGTGATATAATGTTTGAAAGTAAATAAGGTGTTAAATGTTCACAAGTAACACCCTGATTTTATTAAATTTTATTCTCAATATTTAGGAGAAAAAAGTTTATGCATTGATCTTTGTCTATGACCCACACTAAAATAGTAACAATAATTAAATAAAAAAACCATTACCATAAAATCAAAACCTTTATAAAAAAAACACGAAAACTCTTAAAAAAAACACGTTAGCACAAGAAGAGAACAGAAACCGAATAAGAAGAAAAGAAAAAAATGGAACTAATGTTACATTGTCAAAGTCAAATTAGTTTTGACTATTTGTAAGCTATGCTAAACAAGAAAGTTGAATCAAAACACTAGTCATAAAAAAAAAAAGTAAACTTACATCAAACAAAATTTTGACAATGCTTAAATGCTATTGCGACATGTATAGTAAGTACAAATATGTTACTTTCCAGAGTTATTTTTCCCAGCTATAAAGAAAGAGATTGACAAACTGAACATACTTGAATTAATAATTAAAAATTTCATGCCTTGCCATGCACTTGCTGATGCTTGTTTCCCTTATGAACTCGCTTAAAAGAAATCAAGTTTATAAATTTTTTATTGTTTGGTTGCAGAAAAATGCTTGCCATGTTGATTGGAGCAAATAGTAACTGAAACCTATGAATCAACTGAAGCAGGGCTTAAAACACTACTATGGACCTAAGGAATTGACCAAAGAAATTATTCTCCTTCTCCAGCTTGTGAATGTTTTCCTCATCCATGGGAAGTCTAGAGGTATGTGAGATACACTGATACTTATAATTTGGTTAGCTCAATTGGGCTACCAAATTTGATACTAAGCATCTGAAAATTTTAAGTTATTTGTTCACATTGTGTTTGCAAACAGATATGTAATAATGTATGACATATAAATTAAATGTATCAGTTAATTGATTTATTATCGACTAGTGTAATTGAAGGTGATGCTTACTTTCATCTATTTTTGCAGCATGGATGCTCCCTACACGTGGTGCCACACGATCAACATGCTGAATAAGAGAAAAAAATGCCAAAGAATGAACAAATTGTTGTGGAGCACACTCTAACGGCCAGCACAGGCAAGTTCGATACACCCTTGGGTGGCTCTTTCTTTGCTACACTGGCGTGTTTCTTGCTTCCTTCAACATCATTACATATAGTATAGGGACTAGGGAGTGGTGTGGAGTCTCTGTTATTTTCGTGAGTACAGATTTTGTTGAATTTCTCTCTGGCTTGGAGATACTCGTCTCCTTTTTGCTCCAAAGATGCCACTGGGTCCAAGTAGAGAAACAAGCTCTCACTTGGGTGAAAACACCACTCTCTCACCCTCTAATGTATTCTACTTAGGTAGAAATGTAAAATATCTCTGTGACTTTGTTTAATTATTGTTTCCCCTTGTTTGGAGGAGTAACTTTTCTGCGGGCGAGAAAAACGGAGCTCCTTGTTGGTAATTATTGTTGATGATAAAAATTAAGGGAAAATCTAAGGTGTCTTTGTTAATTTTAGTGGTATTGATATTATAGGTTTTTTGTCCAAAGCTAATAATGAGAAGATTTTTCCTATGTGCATGAAAATTAGGGGTGTGCGAAAATCATTTTTTAAAAAAATCCAAACTGAACCGAATTGTTTAAGTTCTTAAACTAAGAATTTGAACTGTTTTAGAGAACTAGTTTAGAACCGAAACCAGTTATGAACTAGTTCAAAACAATTCTAAATTAAACTGGTTTTGAACTGGTTTTTTTTAAGCACTGAATTTTCCACAACTGAGTAGATACAGCCACAACAGTATGATTCTCCTATGATCTCCTAAAATACATACAACTAAACATGAATGAATTAACAAACTATTGGTTAAGTTTAGAGTTTAACTGTAGAGTACAATTGATGTGGATAGTAGAAAAATTTACAACTTGATCATGCAGTGTGTCAAAAATAAACTTTTCTCAAAACTCCCTTAACTGCATATCCAATCATAACAGTCCCCAAACACAAAAGCTCTCACATTGGTCCTGAAACATGCACTCTGCCAATAAAATTAATCCTCAGTTTTCTATGCATTGTTGAGACCAATGCATGAGTTGTTATTGGATTTAACTTTGAACTGCTGTTTGAGACTTGAATAGGTTGTATACACAGAATTTAACCGATCTTTATAAGTGTATTCACTATTCAATACTTTATGTGAACAACTCCATTTTTCGATTACCTAAGGATTGGCTTGCCAATGAAATCTAGTATAATTTTACAACTATTGGAGATTTAATAGTTGAAATACCTAAGATTTTGAATAGTGAAAATAATACCTCTAATATCATAAAGCAGTAATAACAAATGCATTAAAACATATTCCAAATACACAATAACCCATTTCAGGTAAAACTAATATCCTTTGTAATAAAATCAAATTATAAACTCACACTGTCCACAAAAGACTTGCATTTGTTGTTTCAAATTGTAAATATAATCCAAAAATAGTTTTGAACTTGAAATTTTATTTTAATTTTACTTTTTGATCCTGAAATTGAAAAGTATGCATGCATGGACTTCATCCAAACATCAACCATGCAAAACATGCTTATATAGAAAACAGGGTAGGTTCGGAGGGACAAAGTGAAAGGGAATAGCTATCCACACGACAAAAAAGATTGGCATTAATGTCCCCATAAAGGATTTGGAATACAACTGAAATAGCAAATTTATTTCAGTGGAACATTTCATCAAACAACATCAATATAATAATAAAGTTTTTCACACAGTAACAAAATTCCACCGAACTCAACACCAAAGTTAGACCCAAATCAGTGGAACAAAAGAGTATGAAGTCATGAACAATAGAACATACAATAACTAATAAAAAAACCTAATAATCATTTTATGTTTAACAATTAACATACCTTGGGGCTTGGCAAACGCAATGGTTATTTCAGTTTCAGACTTCAAATTCATATATTGAATTGTATGGATGTGTGAGCGTGTTGCTGGAATGCTGGCTGCAAGCACAGTAGAGTTGTAGGCTGTGAACAGTGCAATTGAGCAATTGAGTGTGTTGTTTTGTGTCCTGTGACTGATGTGAGACTGAGCGAGTGAATGTTTCTATTAAAGTTGCAAAAGAGTGAACCTAATTGGTTTTAAAACCAGTTTGGTTTGGACCATTTCTAATTAAAAAACCAATTCAGTTAGATTTTATTAAACTGGTTTGGCTTAAAGCGGTTTGGTTTTGTTCGAAATCAATTCGGTTCAAATAAGTTTTTTTCACACTCCTACTGAAAACTCTTTATGGTGGGTTTACCTCTCAATTGTTACCTTAGTCATCTTTGTTTCCAGTACTATCCTCAATCTTTTATTAAGGTTAATAAATTTCCAAAAGTTATTAGTTAATAAGTTTTTTAATTAAAGAAATTAATAAGCCTTCTTTCAATAATAGAAAAGCCTTAACAAGTGATATACCTTCATCAGGTGATCATCCCCACACCCACACACCCTGCCCCCTACTCATGCACACACGCTCACACCCACCGCCACTCGTGATACGAGGCAGGTCTAGTGTTTCTCCTACAAATAGTTTAACCATATTGCTAAAAATTGTACTAAAAAATTTTGCAATTACTATAAGCAACATGGTCATATCTTCACTGAGTGCCCCACAAGGCCAGCAAAACATCCCTTGAAAGCCTTGACAGCCACGGTTGGTTCAACATCGCACTCTTCTTTCCCTTGGTTTGTTGATTCTGGGGTCTCCAATCATATGATTAGCTCTACTACACATTTGCACAATGTTCACTCTTACAATGGCACATAAAACATTCAAATTGCTTATAGTAATACCCTTTATTTGCTGTTGGACACCTTAATTCTTTCTTTCGGAATGTATTTATGTCTCCTGATCAGACTTCCAATTTAATCTCAGTTGATCAATTGGTGCATAATAATTCTGCTGTTAATTTTTCTTGAGCTAGTTGTTTGGTGCAGGATTAGGTGTCGAGGAAAGTGATCGGGAAAGGGTCTAAGGTGGGTAGATTCTTTTCAATAATATATGTTATCTTTAAAAAGATATGAACAAAAATTTTCCTTACAAAATTTTAGTGATACTAATTTATCTTATTTCATATTATTTGAACATCAAACTTTGGCTTAAGGGGTATGACTATGCTGATCACCTTACTCAGACAGCTGTCTCCATTGATGAGAAAGATCGTCCACGACAGTCAAAAGTTGATGCCAAGTTTGTTGTGTTCTGAAGTGACTATTCATCCTTCTTTAAAGCAAATATTTTGAACCCATGACACTTGTGCTAAAGTTTGGGAATAGGCTCAGTAACTATACACTAAAGATACTCACTGTCTCTATAGCGTGTGCCAAAATCTACTGAGCAGCATTGCCCCCCCCGCATTGCTAGTCCCATGGCTAAATATTTGGGTAATATTCATGGTGTTCTTCATGATTTCAATGAACTATTATTCCCTACTGCCACTCCTGCCCAGGAACTAGAGTAATGCCAAACATTCTTTATGTTGATGACCTTATATGGGCTTCCTGATAAGTATTCGTCCGTTTGGGATCAGATTTTGGGGTCTCCAACTGTGCCTAATTTAAACTCTGTTTGGTCCATCCTATTGTGTGTGCCATGCAAGTTATAACCAGACATATCTCCTTTTGTTTCTCCTGTTGACTCCTCTGCCTTGGTGTCTTAGTGTGATGACCGTAATCGCTCTTGCAAACTTAGTCGAAGTCGTCCCAACTTGGCCACACCATTGACTGATGTTGTGCTTTGCATGGTTGTCCTCCACAAGCGGCTACTACTATTGTTGCGTAGACTACAACCCCTGCTCTTATTGATTTTGGTGTCACTTCTTCTGGTAGATTTGAACCTTCGACTCTCTTTAACGACTTTCTCAAATGGTATGAGTAACATCAGGTCTCGAGCTCCATTGCTTCTATTGCGCACACTTCCTTTGTTGATTCACTCACTCTGCCTCTTTTGGTCATTGGGTCCTAGACTCTGGCACCATTGATCATATCTTTGGTAATAAGTCTCTTTTCTCCTTTGTTTCAACTTCTGGTCTTTTATCCTCTATCACTATGGCTAATGGCTCTCGGACCCCCTATCATGGTGTTGGTATTATCCCTATTTTCTCTTCTTTCTTCATTGACAATGTACTTTATGTCCCTGAGTCTCCATTTAATTTATTATCCCTTAGGCGACTTACTCGTTCTCTTGATTGTCTTATTACTTTTACTAAAGATTTTGTTTTCTTACAAGACGGAGTTCGGGACGAATATTTGGGACCATATGTGAGTCAAATGACCTTTATCATCTACAGACGTTTGCCCATGTTGGCTCAGTTGTGGATTCCTCTACTTTCATTCATTCTTAATTAGGTCATGTCAGTCTTGCCAAACTTCAATGCCTTGTACCAAGTCTATCTAAGTTGTCTACTTTGTCATGTGAGTCGTGTCAATAAGGAAAATATATTTGTAGTTCTTTTCCTAAGAGTGTCTCTGGACAAGTTGTGTCTCCTTTGCCTTTAGTTCACTCGGATATTTGGGGCTCGGGTCGTGTTTAGTCTAGCTTAGGCTTTTAGTCTTTTGTAACTTTCATTCATGATTATTCTTGTTGTACTTGGTTATTTTTAATGAAAAATCATTCTGAGTTGTTTTCCATATTTCAAACTTTCTATAATGAAATTAATACTCAATTTGGTGTACTTATTCATACCTTTTATAGTGATAATGCTCGTGAATACCTTTCTTAGGCTTTTCAGACCTTCATATCTTCTCATGGTATTCTTCACCAAACTTCCTGTGTCTATACCCCTCAACAAAATGGGGTTGCGAAACGTAAGAATCGAAACCTTATTGAAACAACTCGGATTCTTTTACTTCATTGTCATATTCCTCAACAATTTTGGGGAAATGTTGTTCTCACTACGTGTTACCTTATCAATTGCATGCCTTCTTCTGTTCTCAATAACCAAATCTCTCACTCTATTTTCTTTCCTCATGACTTGCTCCATCCGTTACCTCTTAAAGTTTTTGCTTCCACTTGTTTTGTTCACAACCTTAGTCCTGGTCTTGATAAATTATCTGTCTGATCTCACAAGTGTGTCTTTATAGGCTATCCTAGGTCTCAAAGGGTATAAGTCTTTCTCATCTTCCCTTCGTCGATACTTGATCTTCGTTGATGTCATTTTCTTTGGATTTTCTCTCTACTTTTCATTCAATTCCTCTTCTTCTGAGCCTATTCCTGCCTCCACCACCCCCCCTTTTGTCTTCCATCACACAAACATGTTTGTTGTACTCATCGATCCACCACCTCCACCTCCTTTCTGGTTTTATCATCGTTAACAACATGTTCGACTTTCCATTGGGCCAGCCACTGGCTCTACTTCGATGCCACCTACTCCGTCTCTTCTGGATCCTCCCTGTGTGTCTAATCTTTCAATTGCTCTTCGTAAAGGTACCCTCTCCACTCGTAATCCCTCCATTATGTTAATTTGAGTTATCACAGGTTGTTTCCATCTTTCTATGTTTGTCTTTCTTCCATTTCCTCTGTGTCCATTCCTAAAACTATAGGTGATGCCTTATTCAATCGTGGTTGGAGATAGGACATACTTGATGAACTATGTGCTCTTCACAATAGTGGTACTTGAGATCTTGTTCCTTTGCCTCCTAGAAAGTCTGTTGTTAGTTGTCGATGGATCTTTACTATTAAAGTTGACCCTAATGGTACTACTGATCCACTACCTCCACCTCTTCTCCGGGTTTATTATCGCCGACAACATGTTCGACTTCTCGTTGGACTCACCATTGACTCTAGTCCGATGCCTCCTACTCCGTCTCCTCCCTGTGTGTCTGATCTACCTATTGTTCTTCATGAAGGTACACACTCCACTCCTAATCCCTCTCCTCATTATGTTAATTTGAGTTATCACATATTGTCTCCATCTTTTTATTCTTGTCTTTCTTCCATTTCCTCTGTGCCCATTCCTAAAATTATAGGTGATGTCTTATCCCATCCTGGTTGGAGACTGGTCATGCTTGATGAACTTTATGCTTTTCAGAACAGTGGTACTTGGGATCTTGTTCCTTTGCCTCTTGGAAAGTTTGTTGTTGGTAGTCAGTGGATCTTTACTACAAAAGTTGGCCCTGATGACACTATTGATCGCCTCAAAGCTTGTTTAGTTGCTAAAGGTTATACTCAGATTTTCGGGCTAGACTATAGTGAGACATTCTCTATTGTTGCCAATATGACTTTTGTTAGGCTATTTTTAGCCATGGTTGCACTTCGACATTGACCTCTCTATCAGTTGAATATAAAAAATGTCTTTCTTTATGGTGATTTGCTCGAGAAGATTTATATGGAGCAACCTTCTGGTTTTGTCACTCAAGGCGAGTCTTCTAGATTGGTATGCTGTATTTGCAAATCTATATATGGTCTTAAATAAACTCCCATTGGTATGAATTGTAGTGAGGCTGTTCTGTTGTCATCTAGGAGGTGGGTGCATTTACATGTTAGCGTATGTTGTTGACATTGTTATTACTAGCAATGATACCCATGAAATTTCACAGATAAAACAAAACCTCTGTCATCGTCTTGAGACGAAAGACCTTGGCAAATTTAAATACTTCTTGGGCATTGAAGTAGTAAAATCTGATAATGGGATTATGATTTTCCAAAGGTACTATGCATTGGACATTTTAAAGGAGGTTGGGCTAATGAATTCCTAATGACACATATGGATCCAAATGTTGAACTCCTATCAAGTCAGGGGAAGCTATTTTTATATCATAAGAAGTATAGGAGACTGGTTGGGAAACTAAACTACTTCACAGTAACTCGTCCTGACATCTCCTTTGCTGTCAATGTGTTGTAAGTCAGTTCCTTAATTCACCTTGTAAGGACATTAGGATGCTATCTTTCGTATTCTAAAGTAGATTAAAGGAGTCTCGGGAAAAAGTTTGTTGTATGGACACAATAATCATACTCGGATTATGGGATATTCAGATGTAGATTATGCAAGCTCTCTCACTGGGAGAAAATCTACTTCCGAATATTGTGTTTTTTTATTGGTGACAACTTGATTTCCTGAAAAAGTAAAAAGCATGATGTAGTGGCAAGATCTAGTGCAGAAGCAGAGTGTAGAACTATGGCTTTAAAAACTTCTGAACTTATTTGACTCAAACAAGTCCTTGATGAATTGAGATTTAAAGAGGTTACACAGATGTCTAATCTGTGATAACCAAGATGTCCTTCATATTGACTCAAATCTAGTATTTCATCAGGAGACCAAACACATTGAGGTAGATTGTCACTTCATTCGTGAGAAGATTGTATCTGGAGCCATTTTTACCTAGTTTGTTAGTTCCTATGATCAATTAGTTGATGTCTTCACAAAATCATTGTGGGGTCCTAGAATTGACTACATTTGTAACAAACTTGGTGCATATGATTTATATGCACTAACATGAGGGAGAGTGTTAGATGTATTTCAATATATGGGTCTAGGCCAATCTCTTTGTATTAGCTCTTTTGTACAACATATATAATATTCTCTTTGGTTGCGTAAGACACACAAGGATTCATGTATATTCATCTTTTTTTTACAATTGTGAGCACCAATACAATCGATTGCATATTCACCCAAAAAAAAACACAATTGATTGAATAACCTCAATACGAACAGTCTTGCAAGCAACAAGCTTCTCTTTAAGGTCTTTGATTTCAGAGTTCAAATCTGACAAAAGCTTTTTTTCTTCTGGTGTTAAATGATCAATTAGATCAGTGCCCATTCATTGCAATCTGGTTCAATTTCATTCTGAACATCCCCAACAGACTTCTCCTACAAGCAATTAAGGACAAAGGTAAAACAAATAGTGAACAATTCCACAAGAGTAGCTCTCTGGGGATAATTATGTCTAACTGAGAAATTCAATAAAACCTTTTTTGTAAGTGATTTAGAAATCAACAGCTTCTGCTTATTAGCATTAGCAATATCCTGCTTAAGCTGATCCATCTCGGATTTGTCATGAGCACGCTTGGCATCAATCTTCTGCTGCTCAGCAACAAGTTCATTAATCTTTTGGTCTATCTGTAAGACTAATTCAGTGGAAACAACCATTTGTTTCATGAAAGGTATAGTTAGGCATCAGAGAAGTTATTCATAAAACAAAGATACATGTCATCTCATGTCAAATCAAGGCTCTCTTACATGATTTTTAGTATAAGATGAAGCAAATAAATCATTCAAAGGAAAATCAATCAGTAATAAATAAAAAAATGGAAGAAAAACAAATAATAGATGTCCTTAGATAATAGAGCTCAAAAGAACCACTGGATTTAAGTAAAGGTTTATGGAACAAGCAAAATGCTGTAAAACATAAGTTGTCTCCTCGATAAAACCCAGGTAGAGCATTTTATTATCTTAAACTTGAGCTTGACACATTTGACATTACTAATAAAACAATTTTATTAACCAATGAACCTTTACCCAATAAAACATTTGTCTAAGGCATCAAAATGAACATGCCCCCAAGAAACTAAAAAAAGTAACCAGCAAACTGTAGTAAAATTACAGTGGTAAAGTTGCGTTTAAGCAGAGAAATATGCTTTATAACATACAAAAAGAGAATGCAACTGAAGTTTTCTTTATCCGCACTCTTGGAGCTACTTTTTTCCAACAAAATTTGATCAGGTGAAACAGATCATCCTCTTTTTTTTATTCATATGCATTTTATAAAGAATAAGTTCTTGCCAAAGGCAAATAGAAGTTACAAAAAAGAATGTTCACGGAAAGGATATCTTGCAGATTAAATCTAACTTTCTCCAGTGTTGTGCAGTCCACACCATCAGTACGTGCAACCCTTGAAGCCACATCCAAATTCTTGCAGATAACTGTTCTAGCAAAGACCTTAGAGAAATATGACAACTTCACAAGTGATGTTAAGGACATCAAATGCAACTAAATAATTAATATTTAATAGTATGCTATCACTTAATTATTTTTACTACACCAGCATATGAAAATGAAACTGTACTTCTGTAAATTTAAGATTCCTAGAAACAAACAAGCACAACAATATTACCTTCAATGAGAATCCTTTCAATAAGTGTTTGTTTGGTAACAATTTTATAAAATTGTTTTTAGTATTTTAGTTTTTAAAAACTAAAAAATTTTTTTAGGTAATGTTTTCTAAAAACAGTACTGTTTTTTACTTTTTAAAACTAAAAAACAGGAACAACTGAAAGTAATTTTGCTTTTCAGTTTTCTATTTTTGTTTTTGAAAATTCAAAATACAATTAGAATATGTTGTTTTTTGCTTTTCATTGATGAAATTCTAATAAATATGAATAAGTTTTTCCATTTTTACATCTTCAAAACAGTTTTCAAATAACACTTGCCAAACAATTTTTTTTTTCTTCCCGAAAATAATTTTTGAAAACTATTATTGAAAACTCTTTTAAAAAACTAAAACAAAACCAATTAAACCCTAAACCCTAAATCTCCCAAAACAATTTTCTATAAAGGTGCTCAACACAAATGTCTATAAAGGTGATCAACATAAATGTCTTGTCTATCTCATAAGGCATAAGCATAAGTCTAATTTACCCAACTAACCTTTTGCACAAACCATAGCAGCAAAGACATCATAGTAAATTTCCCATTATATCATTATGATGGAAAATATATTAACTCAAATATATTAAAAAATGATTATATATTTATATTTTCTTGAATTGTCAATACTCAAAGATCAATTACTGTGTCCTAAATTCTTGTGAGATATTTCTTAGAAAAATTTTATTACCATATAGCACCTAAAGTGTTGTACCCATGTATTAAAAAAATACATTGTTTAAAAGCTAACCTGACTGAATGCCCGAGTATAGTCAGGTTTAAAATTCAATTTCTTTAAAAGAGGTATGACATCAGAACTCTGGATATGTAATGCGTGGAACCTATACTCTGTTAAGTGGAATAAATGTAACTCAACCAGCTTTCTGTGAATTAAGATGTCTAATTATCTGGATTGACTTGTCATCATTTTCAACAACCACATGAAATAAGCTGTCCAAGCAAAGATGTTGTATAAAATCATTAAGCCAAATGTGCAAATGAAACCAGTAAAGAAATTAGACAATGAACAAATACTACATTAAAAGATGGAACATATACATGCTATAGATGTGCCAAATTCTCCTCCCCCAGCTCAAAAACAATGTAGGAAATATGCCCAATGCAAAATTTGGTGAAACCAATACATTAAAGAAACTATCAGTGGGAAAGGACCTGTTTCCAGCAGTAACTTCAACAGCAGTGAAAAACTTTTCATCACAATTCAGCAACTCAATAATTGGACCATGAACTCCAGAAATATTATACTGCCTGCATATCTTCCTAACTGAATTCAACCCTCTCCTCACGTCCTGAACATCATAATAGTGTTAAATAGGTGACAGATAAAAACCTGTCCCCAGAATAGACCACGGGGATACTCACACCATGAATTGCATGATCAGGACTCTTTTCAGTCTTCTCAACTTCAGCTCCCAGCTTATGCATTTCAGCAGTAAGTTCATTCTCTTTGCCCCATAGGGACCTATTATGTAACTATTTAAACTCATAAGAAATATTTTCTTGACTATGAAAAATAATAAAATATATATAATATATTTTTGCAGTTTTCTTGCTAAGGAGGGCACCACATCCTACACTTTCAGCGTAATCATTCTTCATTGTAACAATATGTCGTTCTCCTTCTAGAAAAAAAGTCTTCACAAATTTTTTTAAAAAAAACAAAGACAAAAGAGGAGCTACACACTTTCTCTCCTCATGTAACTTGTCTCTCTCTACTTTGTAATGATTAAGCCCTTCAAACGACTGAGCAATGAGAGATTCCAAAGTAGTAATTTCTGTTTTACGTCTTTGTGTTCTCATCACAATCATGTAGTTCTTCCTTAAGCCGATCAATTTCATCTAAAAGCTTTTGTTCCTGTAGACCAAAATAACAATCAAAAACAAGGAAGAAAGCATAGTACTAGAGAGTAGAGACCAGCATTCATATAATATGAGAAGACATAGTGATTAACAATTCACAAATACAATAAGAAATATTGGAAGCCATGGCAAGGGTCGCTGATCAGATCAAGGTTCTATACTCAGGATATTCAAATATCAATGCTAACAAGTTGAGTACCATATGGCTTCAAAACTAAAACAGTTAACACCAAAACATTCTCTCAATTTTTTTAAGATATCATTGTAACATTTATTCTTTAGAGCATGAACCTTAGCTTTTACAAGCAGCTTCTGGAAAGCAAAAGCAAGACCAAGTTGAGCTGGCATATTTAGAAGGAATTCAAGGAACCCAATTTTGTAATGAAGCATAGTTAATGTAGAAATGTAAAATGAAATAATCCAACTTGAATAAAAGTAGAGTATTTGCCAATTCCGAGAGAAAAACTGTTCTCATCATGCTGCTCGGCACTTCAGAGTTCAGACAACAACAATGTTGTGTGTTCCATATTAGGATATGCAATAAGAATGACAAGCTTAAAAGATATTGTTTGTAGGGGCAATCATACATTGTTTCTTTGATGGGGATACAATATCCTCTGATATTGTATTACTTTCGTTCTATTCTCTATTAACACTCTGCATATTTAGGAATGATTATTTTCTCAGAAACAATCGTCGTTTTTTTCAAAAAGCTATCTTAGGAAGTTGAAAAAAGCAATTGTTAATTTCTCCCAATTAGACATGCACTTAATTTGGTAAGCAGAAGAACATAAAATTAAAAAATAAAAATAAAAAACCATATACCACAGTAGAAAGATGATATTGTTATCACACTTAAAATGAATAGAAAAACAGGATTAAAGAAAAGCAGACATCTTCATGCAACGAATCTGTTAAAAGAGTATTTAGGACATAATTCGTCATAGCTCACTAATAAATGAACACTTGCCTGCCCCTTATTTGAATAATCCACCACGCGTTCAAGATCATCAATCTCCTTTTGAAGCCACTAATCACGAGCAGCTTTACTTGAAAACTAGGTTGCACGTCCTTGTTTTTGATAAAGTATACTGAGCTTCTTCTCATGCTCCATTATTCTAACAATTATTTTAGAGAAATACTAATTAGAATCTGATGAATATCCTCAACAAATGATACAATAAATTTCAAGCTTCGAATATGTGCCAGAGAACATTCTAGCTGTAAACACACAACAATATGTAAAAATTGTAGAAAGCAGTACAAGCATGTGAAGGATTAATATATACATAATATATATATATATATATATATATATATATATATATATATATATATATATATATATATATCCTGCATCCTAAAAAATCGGAAAAGCAGTACAAGTTAAAGATTAAAAAAAATATATTTATAGCAAAATGAGAAACACTAAAAAATTAAAAGTAACTCACTACAATAGAGTGCAGTAAAAGTGTCAGAAAGTTAGAACACATGAACTGGGAGAGTTATAAATAGTACACTTATTGAAGCATACCGCTTGACAATGTCTTGTCTTTTTCTTTCTTAACTTGCTCTTCATGTAAAGAAATGATTTTGCCCAGTTCAGCCGTTGAATCTTGACTTTCTTTCTCAGGTATCTCCAGTTGTCTTGCAACATCTTCCTGAAAGCATGCATTAAAAGATGAATTGAGTACAAAACCATCCCCAACAAAATAACTCGTAATAAGACTTCTTCAAATAAATACCTTGCCTGGGATATTTCCAGAGATCTTCTCTTTTGCAAGTCTTTGACGTCAAGCTCAAGCTCTTTGTGCTTCTTCAATGACAGCTCGTTGCTTTTCAATAACCTCTTTCTCTTTGTTAAAATTTTGAAGTTCTTTCATTTCATCTTTTAATGTATTCTCTAAATCTTTGGGTTTCTCATGTGCATCAAGAACATCATTATACTTCTTTGCTGATGTTTCAGAAACCTTGGCCCGAGCATCTGCTATCTAAAATAAGGTGACAAGCATTCAACTACAGGCATCAGAAATCCAATATAAAAAATGGGATTAAAAAAGGCAAATCCACTATCCACATATGTTTGACATTTGATTGCTTTTTACCTACATTTAAACAAGAGGAATTAAGGGTATTGACATTGAGCCAATTAAGAATACACCACTGAGTCAAATGGATATTCAATCAGAGGAGAGAAAGGGGGGAGTAGCACAGTGGACAACTGGCACAAGACTAATGGATGAAAGTTTTGGGTTTGAATGAGGTGGATGACTTAGGACTAAAATGAGAGAAAAAGCAGACAATAATGAGGAGAGAGAGAAGGAAGTTTTCAATTGGTAGAAAAACTGAGAGTAGGACCAGAATCTACATGTCATAGTCCCTCTATAATATATGTGGTTATCTTAAATAGAATTAATAGGTTGCAATTTTGTTGTCACCATTCAGAGGATTTTCTCTGTTGCCCATTCTAGTTTATAAAAACTAAAAGTTGTACCAGTAATGTGTTATTCTATTTTGTTGAATCATTCACATCACAACATTGTAAGCATTAAAAGAACCTTATTTGCAGTAAAAATAAGTGCCTAGTACAAAAACTGATAGATGTTAACTTACTCTAATGAATATAAATATTATTATTAAGTATAACCAGCGCTATACTGCTGTTTTTTTGGTTTACTTAAACGAGGATGGAGTTTACACAATGAAATGAAATAAAGCTTTGCAAATTCTAATATTACTATTTTAACCTTAGTTGGAATGTACATCAATTATTGACCATGCTAAACATTGTCAGAGAGGGAGGAAAATCTAACATTTTTAATCCTAAATTAAACATCAATATGTACTTGCTGATAAAGAAACAAGCGGCATTATAATAGAATGTCTTTGAAAGATTTCAAAGGAGAAACGGCAAATTCAAAAGAACGTATATAATTGTGGGAGGATTAGAACTTCAAATATTTATTTTAAACAATATATAGACAAGAGGATCGTAATTAAATACCGCAAATTTGATGAGAACTTTGTGTTGGTGATATCTCTGTCATCTCATCAATTAGGGGGATCTAGGGATATAGTTGGAGGATTTTGAGGACTTCCAAAATATCTCTCCAAATACCTACTCAAATACAAAACATCTGCCTTATTATTAAGGTTAATAAATTTTGAAAAGTTATTAGCTTAATAAGTTTCTTAATTAAAGAAATCATACTCATCGATGGAATTAATGTTTACTCTTGTTTCCATGAGTCCTATTTCCCCAGGCAATTCTGAAAAGAAACTTATGAGACTGACATATGTGCTAAGTGAATAAAGAATACACCATTACAACTAATCTTCTTTCAATATTAGAAAAGCCTTAACAAGTAATATACCTGCATCAACTATGGAAGTTTCACCCTCAGCTAATGGCATGGAATCTCCCCAACAATCCTTAAGCTACATGTAAAACACTAGGAATATGATACTCCATTACTCATTTATGATACTTAAGTTATACACACTTCAATTTGTAGCTAAGCTCAGTCCAGAGGGCATAACTTCCCAAGCTTCGTGTACTATATTAGGCAAGCAATATTAAGCAAACTGGTTGCATGTGCTAAAGAAATAAATAAGAGAAATACTTGTTGGTATTATATTTACTAGCAAAAATACAGATGATGTCACATTTGTATATTCACATTTCTATTTTAATATGTTATAATAATTTTAGAGTTTTAATTTAATATTTCTTGTAATGATATGATAGAATATAAATAATTCAATGTTTTAAAATAAATTATTATGTGACATGTTTTGAAATATATTTGTTAATTTTTTTTTTGTTTATTATAACATGATAAAAACATGTCAAATCATCAATAGATATGTCAAATATGAAATGAATTTGAAAAAATAGAAAGAGAAGAGAGTTTGAATAAAACTCAAAAAATTATCACACTTGTGTATTTGCATGTTTATTATAATTATTTATCATGAAAGATATACATATATTAATTATGTTTAAGGAAGATTAATTTGTGATAAGGTAGAAATTGTGAAGATGTACACATATATTAAGGAGAAATTATATTTGTGAAAGTGGAAATAGTCATAAAATGTTTAGAAAATTAAAATAGTCAAAAAATGTGGATACTAAAATGTCATATTCCTATTATAATATATATAGTATATAATATAATATTGTATATTATAGATTATATAGATATAGTAGGACAATTATATATGTTGGATATCAATATTTTAAAGTATGTTTTTATTTAAAGTTATAATGTTGATCTAGTGAGAAAATTTTTGCATTTAGGAAGAGGAAAAGGTGGTGGGTTCAACTCCCTCCTAGGACAAAGTAGATTATTTTTCAATTTTGAAATATGTATAAGGGTAAAATATGTATTTTGAAAAGTAGACATCAAAATGTGGTATTCTCTTTATAAATATAGTATATAATATAACATAATAGATTGTAAATATAGTAGGATAACTATATATGTTAAATATCAGTATTTTAAAATAAGTTTTTACTTAAAAACTAAACTATATGATTGTGATCTTTCATAAATGGAACTTGTTTATTTTATGAGTTTAATAAAGAGGTATACATAAGTTTACGTGTTGTG
This sequence comes from Psophocarpus tetragonolobus, assembly GCA_037954015.1. Taxonomy (NCBI): domain Eukaryota; kingdom Viridiplantae; phylum Streptophyta; class Magnoliopsida; order Fabales; family Fabaceae; genus Psophocarpus; species Psophocarpus tetragonolobus. The sequence continues at coordinate 34,651,664 of CM075693.1, read as the reverse complement.
GGCTATATGAGTCCAAACCTAAATGAGAGATTTATTTTACCTATATACCTAGCTCTCTAATCCTCTAACCTTTTCTTCATTTCTCTCCTTATTTAATACTACAAGGTTACTCACACATTACATAAAAACTTTAAGTTTTCTCACAACATTTTTTATTATGGGTGACAAAACGTGTCGACCTGCTTTGTTTTGATCCACCCTACCGTTGGCTCATCGAAAACATACCAAAGCAGGTTGACCCCACCAAACAGTTTGTTCTGCCCCATCATTAGAGAGTTGGTGAGCCCGCGGGTCAACCCACCAAAATTTGAAAAAATATTTTATTTAAAAAATTTATTTTTTTGACAAAATTGTGATTTTACAAAAACAAATGAAAAAATTTAAAAAATGAACCTTATATGATTGGTTTTGTTTTTTGACAATATTTTAATTTTATAATAAATAAATGATAATTCATGACAAAATTTATTTTATTTTCTTAACGAAGTCATTTTTATAAATTTTACTTAATAATTTATTTTATATTTTAATTATTATAATTATTTTATTAATTTATATAAATACTATAATTTTTTTAAATAAAATATAATATTGATGAAACGCCTTAGTCCACCTAATTGACAGGTTAGACATACCAAACCAAAATGGATTTACATATTGAAAATGCTAATCATTATCTCACACACAAAAAAAAACACATTCATGAGTCTTTCAGTAGTATAACATAAACATTAATAATCAACTCATCATCTATTCCTTTCGTCTTAGTAAATCTTTTATACTATTTTTTAAAATAATCTCCTAATTATAATATATATATATATATATAATATACAATTGTTAATTTTATTTAACTCATCATTTTGTTCCGAATGATAACAAAGCCCAAAATTAAAAGTCTATTAGAATTCTATATCACAAAAGATAGCAACTAATTAAGTGCAGTTTCTTTTATCACACTCTCATTTTCTATTTACAACCTCGATTTCAATGTTTATGATTTTCTACAAAATCTTAAAATACCCTTATTCTCTTTTACCTTATGTTTTTTGACAAAACATCACATAGCTTCACGGTTCCACACATTCCTTTACCAACCTCTTTGAAAAATTACATGACTTCTCCATTTCGCACCCTCACACTCTTTGAACATATATATATATATATATATATATATATTCAACTCTATTTTTAGGAATTTCTTTTTCTTTTATCATGTATGTTTGAACAGGGTTAGGGTGCTCTTTTAAAGAGGTGGGTAGAGATGTGCGTACAACCGTAAATTTAGGTGATCTTTGTCCAAAAATTTAGGATAAAAATGAGCGATGTATTTTGGGATTTTACAAAAAATTATAAACATTAAGAGTAGAAATAATAAATGAGAGGATAAAAATAACAAATATGAGAATACTAAAAAAAATTGCCATAATTAAGTAATTTATATATCCGCAATCTTTCTTATCGGATATCACGGTTAAAAGTAGACAAGACTACAAAAGTATAGCACCTTGGAATTGCAATATATATGTTCCGAAACGGCTATCTTTTTTTACCCAAAAAGTTTAATGAAAAGGACAAAAATAAAATAAGAGAAAATTAATCAGACCCTCCTCCTGTTTATTCTTTTATATCTATCATCCATTTAATTTTTTAAACTTACATAAACTTTTTAAATTATTTTAACGTTTATTACACCGACTTTTATAAACATTTTTCATTAAATTAGTTTTTTAACACAAAAATTATATTACACTAGATTTAAAATAATATAAAAAATAAAAAAAGTGTTAGATATAATAAAAGGAAAGCTCTAATTTAATTTCTTCATAAAATGAAAGAAGCATTTGAAACTCTCCCACGAGATCATGCATGAACTTGCATATTTAAGAATTGATTGAGTTCGCTTTTTCTAAACATTTCAAGCACACATATGTGAATGAAGGCTAGAAAGTTATAGAAAATCTTCAAAATAAAATGAGACATGGAGTTCGGCTCTTTTAAAATGAGTAAGTTTTCTAAGGTAAAGTTAGTAATTTTAACTAGCTAGTAATAAAAAAAAATCTTTCATTAGTATTACATACAAATATATAAAAAAAAACTAGTATTAAAATATCATCAATTCACTTTTTTTACAGAACGTTTACCTCATATTTGTGTTGATCTCATGTTTTACATACATTAACCTAACTTCTAACTTTTTTGTGTTAGTTCAAAGTATAGTTTTAAATTTCAAACCAACATGGTAAATTCAATCTGTGAAACTACAAATCGATGGTTCGAAGTTGTCAAGTTGATGATTAGATATCGAATTTGTCATCAACTTGGTGCATGGTAATCTAATGTCGTTCAACTGAATAACCTAGTTTGGTTGAATGGGTAACTAAGTTATTCGACTTGGTCATATGTTTTTTAAATACTAAAAAATTTATTATATATATATATATATATATATATATATATAATAATGTTGTCAACCATGTTTCTTTTCATTATTCTCTCTCGGGACACATTTTGTCTTTGATATGAGATTTGGTTTCAATATTATTTCTTTAATTTGAGAAGCGTATATAGTTGTTGATTTATATTGTCGATCCTATTGTTATTTTTTCTTATTTTAATATATATATATATATATATATATATATATGAAATTTTTATATAAACTAGGTAATATGAATTAATTAGTGACTTACTGCCTCAACTTGTCAATCACACATTGATTTTTGTAATAAACTATTGTTCGAAAGGCTTGCTTGATTGTATCAGTAGTGTCTATGAACAATATCACTTTTTGTAACTTGTAATGTTTTGTGATATACATGCTACTTTAAATTATAACATTTTATAACTGTTATAATTTTGTATGTAAATCTTTTCGTTTTACTCTTAAAATATTTTCAAATTTACTATTTACTCTTTTTATTTGAGTATAGCCATTTTATCTAATTTTAAATTTGATGAAAAATATTTTAAGATATAGTATGAGATTAATAATAAAATAATTTAAAAAATGAACTTAAAAATTCAAATAAAATAATGGCTTAAATAAATTTTTATCCCTAAAGTTTCATAAAAAATCACTTTTGATCCTTGAAATGCAAAAATATTTTTTTAGTCCTTAAAATTAATTTATTTTTTGTATTAATATTATCCGTTTATAAATTTTAACGTATTTTGTAATGCCCCTTACTATTAACCAACAATTTCTTTTATAAAAAGATTATAAGATTAAAAAAAAAAACTCTTATACCACTAAATGTAACACTCTTTTTACTAACCCAATTTATTTATGAAAATACAAAAAATTTGTCAAAGATATTTACAATCATTATAAGAAATTTTCAAAATTAGTTATTACATAAAGAATTATAATCTTCTTACCATAAGTCTGAATAAAAATATTCATTTAAAAATGCATTAACTAAAAGCCCATACAAAATTTGCACCCAAGAAAAAAAGACCATATACAGATAATGAAGAACCATAAGACTAAATTACCTACGTTTGTACCAAATATCTTAATACATCATTATCACTACCCCAACTTAGCCTAATTTAAAATAGTGTACCCTTGACAAAAATAAAATAATTAAACAAACCAAAAACACCTAATATATAATACATAGCAACATTAAGCAGAACTTCAAACGTATAACAAATCTTTAGAAGCTCCCATCTCCCCTGAGAGATCAAGTTTCTTTTTTTTATCACATCATGAACACGTATGAAAGAAACATACAAGCAAATGCGTAGATGAGTGAGATAATTGTAAACCATAAGTGGTAATCTTAATAAACTAGACACACAAAGGGGCTTACGATTCATCGTAGGACTCGATTCCATGTAATTTCATTGTATAGCTTAATTCACCCTTCTCAACACTAGACTCAACCCCACTTGACTCTAATATAGATCCATGACTAATCGAAGATGACTCACCATAACCACAAACAAATATTTCATCTAAGTATTAATATGAACTACTTCAAATATTTTATCCACCTATCAAAACATTTCTTAGTCCACCTATCAATATTCAGAATATTCATTTACTTATAATAATCCAAGGATATACAATCCTATCTTTCATCCGCAGTATACCGAACTGTGACTTCCCAAAATACTAGAAAATCTAGAAATCTTGTAAGTTCATCTTACAATCTCTTAAAACGCTCCCAAAGATCATCATCTTATCAATCATTAATCACATCACATAATTACCTATTAATCATTATTAATTCAAATAGAATTTCATAATAAATATATACAATACCACCAATTTGATAATATCAGCAGTTCGTTTTACTTCAACAACTTAACTTATTGGTCAATCTCTCAGCCTGAGATTGCCAAGTCATCATTGTTCAACATACACATCATATTCACCAAAAATCTTTTGATCACCTCATCATAAGTCTTATTATCACCACATAATTCACAGCATAATCAAACTTTGTATTTGCATTAAGAATTTATAGTAAGTAATTAACCTAGTAAATATTCTATATTCACCAAAAGATTATTACAATTTTACTACAAAACATCCTTTCTAATGTAGAAGATCGAATTAATCGCAACCATATAGCATACTAAGCTTATCTTCCTATGATGATTTTTCTTAACAATTTCATTATCTTTTTGAGAACATATATACAAGTTCAAGATTCTCTATAAGAAATAATTTCATACACATATCTAAAATTACTTCTCTCATCATTTAATTCATAACCTGATATTTCAAAAACTTGACTCATAAACAACCAATAATAACGCATAGAATTCATAAATAATAACTAAAATTTTGAACCAGAACAATGTCTAGAGAATAACAGTAATTAAAGTAATCAATATTACAAATCCATAAAAACAATAATAGAATAAATAGTTAAACACATACATAGTTCATTAAGACTAACACCTCCCGCAATTTTTAACTCCCACTCTCCCCTTATCTTGATAAGAGGCTCGGCTAATGAGTGGTGTAGAACCTTAGCAACACTTTCATAGCTTCTACCTTTCTTCCTCTTTTTCTCTCACTAGAATTCTTTCTTAGCTTTCTTACTTTCTCTCTCTAACTCCTAAGCTTCCCTCTCCACTGAATTTCACCTCTAGAATGCACCCTAAGGCCCCTATTTATAGGCTTGGGTTGCCCAAAATTCGCTAGGTGAATTCCAATCCACTGAGCGGTTTTGGTGCAGCGATTCTACATACTTGTCTCACATGGCTCAGTGAAAATTAACTTAAATTAGTGACTCCTTTTTGGTTTAATGGTATTGTAGGATGAGGTTTGAGCAATGGTTTGTGTAATTCACTTGAATCAACTTCCTCCCTTGGTCTTGTGAAGTCTCTGGTTGTAGCTTGAGTCATAGTTCTACTATTTACATGCATCAACCTCTTCTGTTTGTCTAATGAAACCTTTGGCCATGGGTAGGTTCCTTATCCTACCAATTACATGGATTGAGCTGCTTGCTTCGTCTTATAAAACCTTTAGCCATGGTTAGTGTTATTGTTCTACAATTTACATCGGCCAAGGTACTCTCTTAGTTTATCGGATCCTATACAATCAAAACTAGTTGTATAAGATGACTAAATTCAGAGTTTTTTATTTAACACCTACTTATTTAACACCTACTCATTTTTCATTATGTCTTTTATTTTTTACTCTCTGGCGGTGCAATGCCGGAGAGTAAAAAAATTTGCAAATTTTTTTCCTCTCCGGCGATGCACTGCCAGAGAAGAAAAAAACCTGGAAAAAAATTTATGACTCATAAATGTTATTAATCTCAATTTAATTATAAAAAAATTAAATTACTCATAAGAAAAAGTTTATACTAAAAAATTATACCTCAACAAATATTGAGAAAATTAGTATTTCATTTTTTTTATAGAATTTGATTAAAATTAATCTTCCTTATTTAAGTAAGGATTATGAGCACAATTAATATTACTTATGTAATGCATGAACGAGAGAATAATTTTAGAGTAATAGTCATAAAAATACTATTTAGGGAATGAATAATAATAATAATAATAATAATAATAATAATAATAATAATAATAAGAGTAATTAACGTCATCTAATAAGTAATTAGAGTAATGAGGGACGATAAGGAATCTAATTACCATAATTAGACTCAAAGTAACTAGAATAATTAACGTTATGTAATTATATTCAAAGTAATTAGAGTAATTTGCAAATTTTTTCACTTTTCTGCCGATGTATTGCCGGAGAAGCAAAAAAATTTAAGAGAACTTTTCATAATAAATTTTTATATTTTATTTATTTTTATATTTTATCATATAAAATTTTAATAAAATGTTAAAAATTTATCTTATAAATAAATTATGTTATTAAAATATAAATTTTATATATATAATATAAATATTATATATAAATTTTCTAGATAAAATAATAAAATATAAAATTTATAAATATAAAATTTTATTAGGAGAAGGTTTTATGTAATAAACTTTTATATTTTATTTATTTTATATTTTAAAATATAAAATTTTAATAAAATTTTAAAAAATTATGTTATAAATAAATTATATTGTTAAAATATAAAATTTGATAAAGATAATATAAATAGTTAAATAAATTTTCTAATTAATTTTTTTGTTTGTTTGAAAAGTTTATTTCATAGAATAAGTTATTTTATTTTGAAATGTGAGTGAGTGAGGTTAATTTATTATAGTAGGTGTTAAGAGAGATAAGTTTAATTTATTATGGTAGGTGTTAGGATAAATAATTAGGTTAAAGGCTATTTTTGAGTTTTAAAAAAATTATTTAGGTAGATAAGTGTTAAATAAAAAAGAGTAGGTGTGAAATGAAAATTTCTTAAGTTCACTTTGGGTTAGATTGGGTCAATGGATCACTAAACCCAATCAACACCCTTTACCTACCAACTTAGTACATATATATGGATAGTGATAATGTTCTCAAATTATAACTCTTGCACCAAAATTTTGTTACATGAACCATTGTTATTTTGGGAGTGAGTAGAACCTATTTTATAGAATGGGGCTCTCATAGTTTAATGGTCTAAAAACTATTTCACATGTTATTTTTTTTTTCTTTTTACATTCTTTCCCTAATCAAAATTCATACTCTTATATTGTTCTAATGTTAAAAATCTTGTTTCTAATCTTCTATCCCATGGGACACCATTCTTCCGGTTTTGACACAAGGTGGTTATAATCTGGGTAAGCTTAAATGCATCAGGGAAAACCCCATGCTCACACTGCTTGGTGTTCTCAAAAGTCTGGCAATTCATAATCAGCACTTTCTCTTCTCTAACAAAAGAAATGAAAACTTTCTAAGCAACCAGACAATCTAAATGTTTAATAGAAAAGAATAATCTAAATGTTTAACTACTTAAAAATGTAGTTCAACTTGAAAGCAATAACAATTACAAGTGAACAACCATTTATAGTCCAATTTGACAAATCCATCGCCATGAGATTCTTATTTCAATTGACACATTACTACAATCAAATTATTAAAGAAAACATTAACAGGGTTCAATAGATTACACAAATATTGTTGATATTATGATGTGTGGCATATATGTTGGTAATTAAAAATTAAAATAAAAAAAATTTCTCAAACCATAATAAACTTTATTTCCTGTTTGTTTTCCATTCAGAATGGGAACCCAATTATCATATTCCACGGAATTGAAAAACCACTGAACTATAGCCTTCCTAAGTCCTAAGTTCTAACTCAAGAACTAAAAATTTCATTCCAAAAAAAAGTAATAAATATTGACTTTACATCCTAAATTTCAGAATTATCACCCACAATAAAGAAAACTGTATTCATTTAGTTAATTAAGGTTTTTTTTTACAGAGTATATTATTAAACAAAAAATTCTCAAAATAGAGTAAGTTTGTAAAAAATTCCTGAAATGGTGTAATTTCTCCAAAACTGGCAACCAAGATGGCGGGTTGGATCAATTTTCGACGCTGGGACCCTGAAACCGCCAGGCTGCAAATTGGCAATTGAGTTGTCGGTTTGGACCCACAAAGTACAAAATCATCAAAACCGGCAGCTGGAATGGCGGGTTGGAAGTCAGAGATTCTTGCCTCCAACCCGCCAACTGACATGGCGGGTTGCATGGTTTGTCTCCAACCCGCCAATTGACATGGCGGGTTGCATGCCCTGTTCATGCATGGTTCACGTTGAAAAGAGAGAAGAAAAATGATATTTTGTAAAAAAATAAAAAAATGATAAGGAAAAAAAAATTTAGAGAATAAAAGATTATTGATAAATTAATAATATAAAAAATAGTAAAATTATATATGGTTAACAGAGTTTAACTACAAATGTAATTTTTTTAAAAAATAATTATTAGTATGTAAACTTTTATAAATATTTAATTTCAGAAAAAGTAAAGAGGTAAATGATTTTTTTAATATTATTCATTATTGATAAAGAAGAAAAAAATTATTAATAAAAATTAGGAAAATGGGATTTTTGGTTGATAAAAAGTTTTTAATTATTAATTTAAGAAGAAAGAGGATATTTCGTTAAAAAATAGAAAAATGATAAAGAAGAAAATAAAAAGTTTATGGTTTAAAAAATTTTTCATAAGTAAACAATATTACAAAATAGTGAAATCATATATGGTTAGTAGATGGTAACTGATAAATTAAAAAGTTTGAAAAATAATTATTAGTAATATGGTGTATTTTGTGTTCAAGTAAAAGTTCGGGTAGAAGATAATTTTATAAAAACTAGTTTATTTATTATTAGGAAGAAATTTAACTGTACGATGATAGTGAATCTATTTAATAAATGGAATGAAAGTATAATAAAATGAAGTTGTTAGTCCGAATGAAAAAAAATATTTATATTGAAATATGAAATAAGGACAAGAAATTGGGAATTTAGGGGTTTGCATTGGGACAACGATTTCTTCTATGACCAAGTTGTTTACAAATTGAATATGTAAGTGTAGCTCGGGGTTGTGACTCTGTCAAATCCATTTTGTTTCTAATTCAGGGTTGTGACTTTGTCAAATCCATTTTGTTTCTAATTCGGGTTGATTTAGGACGACCCAATCCTTGAAGCAACGCTGGATTTGGCACAATGAATGGTTCGCTTCTTAGAGACATTGTCTCTGCATTTCCTAATGGATTCCACTCTGTGGAATAAGTTTGTATTATGTTTTGCAGAGAGTATACCCTATCAGCAAATTGATAATGGTTGATACTGACAAAAGCGCACGCTGCTATAACGTGAGAGCAAGGGTAATGGTATGCTTGGAAAGCTCCGCACTCACAATATTGTTTATCAAGCAACACAACCCATGTTTGACCTCCTCTTTGCATGACATGACAAAATGTTTCAGTAACTTTGAACTTTTTGTTCCTTGTGACATACCTTTTGATTGTGTGCATTGATGCAGCGGCTTCGTTTTCTTCCATGGCATCCATTAATTTTTTGCAGTAACGCCTGCCTTCGCTAAACTTTGCAGTCGCTTCTGCAACTATTTTAACAAAGTATTCAACTAACCTGTCGTGAGTAGATTTTACAAGAGCAGTTACAAGCATATTTCGTGATCCTCGAAACACTTTGTTAACTGCTTCAGACAGGTTAGTCGTCATGTGACCAAATCTTTGGTCTCCTACATGTGCCATGCTCCACTTGCTAACTTCAATACGATCAATCCATTGCCTTATTTGTGGGCTACTATCTCTAAAAGTTGTCAATTTCTTGTCATACTTATCTGCATATGTTTCGTAGCCTGATAACAAAATGGGTGGTTTGCATAAAAGTGAGTTAAAAATTAATAAATTTCATGCAGAAAAAAGCAATGTGAGTTAATGAGATATTTTAATTTACCTATTGTGATCAAATCTTGTTTCAGCTTGGTGTTGTTGAACTTGTGATTAAAGTTGCTTGCTATGTGGTGGATGCAAAACACATGATGAGCATGCGGTGGTCTCCACATATGTGAAGCCTACACTACACCTAGGATGCTTTTATGTCGATCTAAGATGAGACACAACCCACTTCTTTGAGTTACATGTTTCTGAATTTTGGCCAAAAACCATGCCCAATTACTCAATGTTTCACCGTCAACTAGGGAAAATGCAATTGGGAGTATTGAACTGTTTTCATCCTGCATTGTTGCAATTAACATTGTCCCCTTGTACTTGCCATACAAGAAAGTCTTGTCTATCTGTATTATCGGTTAGCACGAGTTAAATGCATCAACAATAGGTTTAAATGTCCAGAAGACATAATCAAATTGTCTAAGTCTTTCTTCGACAACATCATCAATCATAAACTCTGTCATCTCAAGTTGATAACCTGACCTAGGACATTTCGTTGCCATCTAATCCAACCACTTAGGCAATGTGTCGTAAGATTCTTCCCAATCACCAAATACTTTAACCATAGTTTTTTGTTTACCCAACCATGCTTTCTTGTAAGAAGGTGTGTGCGATAAATCGCTTTGAATTCTTTCTATGATCATTGAGATCACAACACATGGATCGGATGTAACCATACCTATTATGTATCACAGAAGAATAAGTTCTTCATGGGTTATGTGAGGACAAAATTACAATATTATACATTGTGATAAACTTCAGTATATAATTACCGAAAATGTAGCTGGTGATAATATCTAACATCAGTTTTCGGTGATCTGGTGTAAAATTTGCATTCACATAATTATGCGAACCCCCATTTTGTCACTGTCCATTTATATGTTCATTGTGAGAGTGTGGCTCTCATCCACCATGAACATCCGCTTGAGTGGCTGAGACACCGAATGGAAAATACTGTTGGCCGCATCTCAACTATTTTGTAAGTGTGATGTGTCCATAAGCAGTGTTGAGAAACAACCAATTTTACTTAATCATTTGATTCAAACTCCAACCCCTTAAACAACTCTTGTCTGTATTCCCATTCGTAAGACCCCTGAACATGTACCAAGTTTGTTTTTTGATCTGGATGTGCCCAGTTAATGTTATTGTAGTGTGGTGAAGGTAACAGTCATGGCAAGTATACATTAGTTATATGAACCAAGGAGACAAATAAAATTTTCATACCTGTTATAGGAAATCTCACACAATGTTGTTGTCCATGATGACTTGTTTGTGCCTCCTTATATGTATCTGAAACTAATGCTAGAGGTGTTCCTTTATCCTCACCTCCATGGTCTTCATAAGAGTTAAACTCATCTTCTTCATGGACAACAATGTGTAAACGGTCTTCGTCATTGAGCAAATTAATTACTTGTTGTGGTGTTGTCCCAATGTGCCTTTGACCGCAACTACTGCTAGGAACTAAATGATATTTGGAATTGAATGTGCCCTATGTTGGTATTGATCCTCCGGGATGATAATCCATCTGCTCTTGCGCATAGGCAATATTATTAGATTGTTCAATGTCAACATATAATTCTAGCATCCGTGCTGCGTTAGTAGCAGAGAAGACGTTGATCGTAAACAAAATACCTTGAGTTTTTGTAAACAATATATTTACATATAATTTTACTAACAATTTGATAATATGAGAGACGTAATGTTGAATGAATCTGTGTGCAAATTCATTAAAACTTATGTTAGTAGAAAACTGCATGCCGGCTTGAGAACCACTGAAGGAAACCTCTTCCGGTCCCATGCTAACTTCACCATTATAGTAAACAATTGCAAAAAGAGTATCCATAATAGTGATTTGAGAAATAATTTTGTATTTAATTTGGTACACACTGAAAAAAACTAAAATTAGGTTGCAGTGGAAGGGCAAATGGAATACATATATATAGGGAATAAAATGCAAATTATGTTGTAGTTTGAATAGGTTGTGTGGTAGCAAAAAAGGGGTGATTGACAGAGAAAAAATTACTATAGGCCCGTGGGAGCCTAATTCGCCATCTGAATTGGCGAATTGGACCAGCTGACTCGACATGTCAGCACAAACCACCAACTAAGATGGTGGTTTAGGCTGACATGTCAGCTCAGCTAGTCCAATTCGTCAATTTAGATGGCGAATTGGGCAACCACGAGCCTACAGTAATTTTTTCTATGCATCACGCCACCAACCTTCTTTAAATACCCTACCCACTCAACTTTTGTAAATATGGATAACAAAAACTCGAGAATGCATTTTAGTTTCAGTTTTTTTTTTTATTTCAGAATTTGGTATAGTGTTGACCAATATTACATGGGTATTCAACTGTACTTTTTCAAGTTATATCATTCATCAAGTGTACTATTTCAAGTTACGAAAGTGATTTGAAATTCTTACATTGCATGTCACCAAGTGGTCGCGGAACATTATTTTTTTGCTGTTCACCACTTGGACTGTGTTTTTTGTTTTTGTTTTTTCCCAGTTTCGGTTCTTCTTTTTCTGTGTTTTTGTTGGTTGTGGTTTTTTTTTGTTTTGTTTTTTTTATTTTTACTTCTATTGTTGTCCCATTATCCCTGTCTTTTCTCACCACAAAACTTGGTCAAGTTAGTGTCTTGAAGCCATTATGGCCCAGTCCAGCTCCTCCTAGTTTTGGTTGTCTTTATTTTTACTTCAGTTTTTTTTATCTCCTCAAGGATATTTACTTCCTATGTTTTTGTGTCTTTTGTTTAGGGTTTCGTAATTTTTCTATTTTTTGTGTCTTTAATTTTTACTTGTATTGTTGTCCCATTTTCTCCCTTTTTTGACAATAAAAGTTGCGGAGCTGTGTGTTTTTCAATGCATTTTGCCCCAGCTCAACTCCTCCAACTTTTCCTTCCCTTTAATTTTATTTGTCATGTTTTTTATGTGTTCCAGGGTACTAAGTTCCTTTGTAGTGTACAGTGTGTTTATGATTTTCATTTTACATTAATTTTGTATCCATTTATGTTACTGTCAAAACAAGGCTCAATGATGCAACCATATCAATGTGGATTGGAACACAATCAATGTGATTTTACGTTCAGTGTGGAAAGTTAAGTGTTTACAGATCATGTGTAATTCCGATATTGTAACAACTACGAGAAAATAATACAACATTCTCATTAATGAATGTTGTTTTAGTTATACAAATGTCATCTGATGTTAAAGACTCCACCATGTTATGTTATATATATGACATCTAACAATAAAAGCATCGATACACATTTTATTACATTTACAAATCTATAGTTTGTGTTTAGTTTTGAACAAAATAAAAGATAAATAAAATTTAAATTATAAAGAAAGTCAAATTAAAATATAGTATACATTAAACAATAAAAATCATGTCAACTTTAAGATGACAAAAAAACATTTTTTATAGACAATAGTGACAAATAATATACATAATTAATAGAGTTTAAGATGAGAAAGAAAAAAAAAATTCAAGGCTCAGAAAACAATCAAATTTATGAATACTTACACAACAATCTATTTAATGAGGATGTTAATATTTAAAATTTATTTAATTTTTATTTTTTGGAAAAGTGGATGATAAATATCTTAAATTATTATTATTTTAATACAAAAAATTAAAAGCAATGTGCACAACCAAAAAATATGAAGCAATAGCACAACCCAAGAATTGAACTGAAGATCACACAGTTGGTGTAAATTAAGCATACCACTAGATCAAATGGTGAACTTAGTTATATTGTAACATTTACAGTCTTATTAAATATACAAATTAAATTTAACTATTAACATTTAAATTAAACATGTAATTTCTGAAATATAATTTTATTTGCTATTTTTATCCTATTTTTTCTTTTATTTAATAATTCATTAAGTTTAAAAAAATAAATTTTAGCGAAAGTCAACAAACACAAAAATTACATTAACTTGTCAAATATTTGAACAAGTCAGTTACTGAAATAAAATCCTTCATATACAATATTAGAAGGAGTTATTCAAATCGATGCCACCAGACTGCGGATTTTGTTGTGAGGAACTCCTTTCGTGATACATATCGGGATTTTCTTGAGAGGAACTGACTCCATGAAACATCGGAGCACCAGGAAAAAGTTGATCGGTACCCCATGCTTGATCAAACTGGGATGACACTTCATATGGGAACGACGCTTGACCATACGATGATTGTGGGGCATTGAAGTAACCTGGTTACTGGTGTGACATATAGAATTACACATATGTATCAGGTGGCACACTAGTCTGCTGGTGGGACAGGTACGTATGTTGTGTATAATCGCCAAATGGTTCTGTTTGTGTGGCGTAGAATGTACCCTGACTTGGTTCATATGTCGTCCCAAGAAGGTTAACGTCATGATGTTGCATATGACACATTCACCTTTCAAGACCAACTCCTTCAACCGAACTAACACCAGTATCACCAACTTCAGGCCGCTGAGGGTATTGCAAATATCGGTCAAGTGCAGCTTCAAAAGGTGCAATAAATGCATCTGTTTGCCCAAATACGTGTAGACTACTCCCCATGTCATATCTTATGTTTGTCATGGAGGTTCCATCGGCCTGATTGTCCATGGCTACATTGTGGTAGGTGCGTTTGATGACATCAACCTGAAAACACAACAATAGTTTGATCGCATTATATGGTATGATAAAAAATAATTACCTAAACAGTAAAACAAACAAAGACACACATAGAAAATTACCCCATATGCCTATATATTAGCGCACCGATCGATGAACAAGCGTGTATGCTTTCGGTACCACAAGATGTACTCATTATTCTTCGACAAATATGGGTTGTTTATAGACGGAGTGATGTACACATTATTGAACCGATCATTCCACACGACCACTAACAGGGCATGTCTATGTAACCAATTCACACATTCTTTATTGCGTAAGCTCAGGTCGTGTAGTCTATTGTCTTGGAGTGGAGGATGGGGTATAGGCTGAACCATCCCAAATTGGCGCATTACCTTATCGGGCTGATGCCACTCCACAATGTGAAAAAAAAATCATTGGAACTACAGACCTCCATAATGGGGTATAGGCTCCCTCTGGTGTCGGTCTTAAGAGGACGACGACCAAAGACAACCTCAACTTCCGCATGCCAATCGGGCTGCCCAGCCACGCCAGACACATGCAACCCGTCAACTCTAAGGCCAAGAAACATGATCACATCTTGGAGAGTGATAGTTCACTCACCAACAGGCATGTGGAATATGTGAGTTTCAGGTCTCCATTGCTCAACCAAAACTGAGATCAATGAGTGGTTAAGCTGAAAAAAATTCAGCTTCACAACGTCACCAAACCTAGCTGTTACCAAGAACGGCTGAAGGTGAGGAAGATGACCTATTGTTTGCATCTGTAGGGTCTTCCTGACACGTAGCGCACGATCGTCCTCATCGTTCCAAATATTTTCAGACACATGCACCGATTGCATGGTCAACAAGGAGGGATCTCTTGGGCCTAGATAGACAGTGCGACCTTCTGCCATTGTTTACTAACTTGGATAGAGAAGTTACCGGTTTCCAATAACAAAAACACCAATTTTTTTTATTATCAACATCAGTATAGTTAAACTGTAAAACGTAATTATATTTAAAGCCTACACATTATAAGTTGTAACTCCTAAACATTAAAAAAAAAAATTTGAGGCTAAAAATATTGTAATGCAAAAAATTGTTTTTTATTACTAAATACATGTAAACACTAAAATCATGTTTCAGATTCTAAATTTATATTATTTTTAAACCCTATTTAGTGTGATATTTTATTATTACATACATTATTATTTCATACAACAAGCAGTTTATATAATTTAAATAATTTTTTTATTGATATTATATTTATGTTTATATGATTTTATGATATATAAATAACCACAAATGCTAAATCTTTAACAAGTATAATTATATTTAAAGCCTACACATTAAAAAAAAATAAATTTTGAGGCTAAAAATATTCTAATGCAAAAAACTGTTTTTTTTTTTACTAAATAAATATAAACCCTAAAATCATGTTTCAGATTCTAAAATCCCATACAAATCGTACAGCCTTAACACATATAATACTATTTAAACCGTAAACATTAAAAGTTTTAACTCCTAAACATTATAAAAATTCTTATTTTTAGCACTAAATAACTTTGACTTTACAAATATTCTAATGAAAAACATTTATTTTTATTACTAAATAAATCTGACCCTCAAATCATCTTTTAGTAACAAAATTTATACTTTTTTTACAAAATAGTATAATATTAATAACATACTTTCTTAGTCAATTTGACTTTACATGTTTTCTAATGCAAAACATACTTATCAACTAAATTATAAACAAAAATAATATAATCTTAATAACAAAAACATAATATAATCACAATAATAAAAACTCACAAATTTTTCTTTGTTTGATACCAAAATTTTCAATCACTCCAATATTCTTCTATACCTAGTACGAATTTTTTCTTTCAATCTTCTCTGTAGTATAATTTGTTTAAAAACATACTTAGCAATCAACATTATAAACAACAATAATATAATCTGAATAATAAAAACTATAATATAATGAGAGAAACAAAAACTATAATATAATGAGAGAAATAAAAACATACAAAGCTTTTCTTGGATACTTGAATTTCACAATGCAATATGCTCTTCTGATTTTTGTTTTTGGAATCTGGGTAAGGATTGGATGGGTGCAGAGTGGGTTTTTAAGGAGCCCAAACCGCCATCTTAATTGGCGGGTTGGTTCCACTTGGCAGCACTCCATTGGCTGGAAGGACGACATGATTAAAGTGATCCCAATCCACCATTAAACTTGTCAGTTTCGCAGAGATAGTGACAAGTGTCACGTCCCTATTCAATCAGCCATTCGGTTTGACAGATTCTAGCACATAATTGTAGTCCCAAACCGCTATTCAGATTGTCGGTTTGTAGAGATCGTCACGAGTGTCACTCCACCCTCAACCCTTCATTTCACATGGCGGTTTGGGCTCATTGTCTCTGTGCCTCCTCAGGAAGAAGCAGAATCTCTGCCAACCCGCCAATTGGACTGGCGGTTTCAGGGGCCCAGCAGTCAAAATCAGTCCAACCTGCTATCTTGGTTGCCGGTTTTGGAGAAACTACACCATTTCGGGAATTTTTTGCAAACCTACTATATTTTGGGAATTTTTATTAATAATATACTCTGTACGGAGAAAAGCCCAAAATTTATACCTTTTTTACGAAATACTATAAACTTAATAACATACTTTCTTAGTCAATTTGACTTTACATGTTTTCTAATGCAAAACATACTTATCAATTAAATTATAAACGAAAATAATATAATCTTAATAACAAAAACATAATATAATCACAATAATAAAAACTCACAAATTTTTTTGTTGGTTGATACCAAATTTTTCAATTGCTCCAATATTCTTCTATACCTCGTACGGAGTTTTTCTTTCAATCTTCTCTGCAGTATAATTTGTTTAAAAACATACTTAGCCATCAACATTATAAACAACAATAATATAATGTGAATAATAAAAACTATAATATAACGAGAGAAATAAAAACTATAATATAATGAGAGAAATAAAAACTTAGAAAGCTTTTCTTGTATACTCGAATTTTATAATGCAATATGCTCTTCTGACTTTTGTTTTTCGAACCTAGGTAAGGTTTGGATGGGTGCAAAGTAGGTTTATAAGGAGTCCAAACCGTCATCTTAATTGGCGGGTTGGTGCCACTTGGCAGTGCCCATTGGCTGGAAGAACGACATGATTAAAGTGATCCCAATCCGCCATTCAACTTGCTGATTTCGTAGAGATGGTGACAAGTGTCACGTCCCCATTCAATCCACCATTCGGTTTGACGGATTCCAGTATGGAATTGCAGTTCCAAACCGCCATTCAGATTGTCGGTTTGCAGAGATCGTTATGCGTGTCACTCCTCCCTCAACGGCCATTTCAAATGGCGGTTTGGGCTCCCTGTCTCTGTGCCTCCTCGGAAGGAGCAGAATCTCTGCCAACCCGCCAATTGGACTAGTAGTTTCAGGGCTCCAATGTTGAATATCGGTCCAATCCGCCATCTTGATTGTCAGTGTTGAAGAAACTAGACTATTTTAAAAATTTTTCACAAACCTACTCAATTTTAAAAATTTTTGTTTAATAATATACTCTGGATTGAAAAAAGCGAGTTAATTAAGGTTATGCAGAAAATATTAGAAGTTGAGGAGCAGGTCCATTTTCCTTTACAGCATAATCGAAACAAGGATATTGGAAAGTAATAATTACACCTCTGTTTGCGGAAGCTTCCACCGCTTAATAGGAATATTGAATTTTGTTTGTTGAAATTTTTCTCAATTTTTTTAATTAAATAAGCATAGTTTACGTTTTTTATGTCTTTATTTAGATTATTTAAATTTAAATCAATATATTTGTATTTTCCTTATGAAACAAATCTCATATGTTTCTTAAAATAATTTATTTAACCTTTTTTTAGAAACAGAGTTTTTAATTTAAACATATGAACCCGTTATACTAAAAAAAAAAATTGTCAAGTTTTAAATAATATGATTTTTTCCCATAAATAACTTATATAATTAAAGAAGAGTTGTTTGATTTTTATTTTATTTCCTAATAAATATATTTAAATAATAATATATCTCCAACTCGAGTTATCTAAAGAATTAACCCACCAAAGACATTTTGCTGCTCAAGTTCACAAGACTCAAGGAAAATGTAAAAAGAAGAAAACAAACAGTGATTAGAACAAATTTTGTATAATTTATTGTGCTTAAACACTATTCTTACCGATGAATAAACAAAAAAAATCTTTGACACTACTTCATTCATGTTTTAAGTTTAATTTTTTATAGTAAGTAACTCGTATTATTTTCATAAAATAATGTTAAGCAGTTCAATAAACATCATGTTAGAGTGCAAGTCTGAGTTGAAGGCCCACATTGGTAATAAATTGAGAAGTTGAGTAATATATAAGTGAGAAAGACTCATAATGCATTATGGTTTTGGGTTAAAAGTGGTGTTATATTCTCTTATATATGGACTCGTATCTCATTATTGTATATCTCCCTGATATTTAACCTCCTCAATTTGGATCCAACACATCAAAGGTGTAGTGAACAATACATGAAATGACTATATAGTCTTGGGAGTCTTAGAGCCTAAAACTAACTACGCGATCTTTATGTTAGTCTCAAGTCAATCTAACCAAACCATAGTGGACATCTAACTTAGACTATGATCACACTCCTAAATTAGTTTAGATACATTAAACATGTATAAGGTGAGAATGGAGGTATACAATAAAAAATAGAGGTGAGAAAAAGAAGTAAAAAAAAAATGTGACTAGGGAGTGTACAAAGTTTCTTTTTTTAAAAAAAAAGTGTATAAAGTTCAAAGAAGAGTATTAAATCCAAATTGACTCCTCTCATCTTCCTTAGATGTCTCACAAACTCCACTGTATGCACTTAATTCAAATTGACAATTAAGTCTTATAGATGTTGTTGTTGACATTCCGGATAAATGTCAGAGTATATTAAATATGCAATGTCCCAAGAATTTAAAGGAGGTGCAGCGATTAACAGGTCAGATAGCAGCTCTGGCACATTTCTTATCATGCAAAAGTCACCCTTTTGCATGGACACCGAGTGTGAGTTAGCTTTTTAAAGGCTCAAGAAAATACTATCCACCCTTCTCATCTTAACAAAACCTGATCCGAAAATAGAGTTGACCTTATACATAGCAATCACCCACCAGATGATCAACGTTGTTCTCGTCTAGACAAAGGAAAAAGAGGCTGTCCTGGTTTACTTTATCAGCAAAACCCTTAAAGAATCCGAGGAGCGATACCAAGTCATTGAAAAGCGGCAGTGGCAGCAGTCACGGTAGCAAGAGGTGGTGTACAATTGTAGCTTATATATATTTTTGAAAATCTTATATTAATACTCCTATTAAATCTTATGCTAACAGATATCATGAGAGAGGTGGTGTAGGAAAAGTAATGTTTAATTTAATTATATTAAATCTCAAAAGGTATATCCCTAATTAACTCTTAAATATATGCTGGTTGACAAATATAACTTAAATGAGAAAATAAATTTAATTAGTATGCATAGTGAGTATAAAATTTTTTATACTAAGATTTAATTACAATTCTTAATTTATGGTAATTTTGTTGACTTTACCAATTAATCTTTTAAAAGTCATATAAATAAAAATAAAAAGATATAATTCAATGTCAATATAATATTTTTTTAAATTATCAGTGCATACTAATTAAACTCTTAAAAATATATATAAAAATGATTTTTTTATTCCAATACAATATGAAGATTTGTAGCTTTTTATTATTTTTTCAACAAATTTTTTCCTTTTCAATTGTTTTTATATCATTTTGCATTTAAAATCTGTATTTTTGAAAAGAGAGTTTTAAAACATGAAAAACTTCATTTAATGACCAAATCAAATAAAAATTAGGGTTTAAAAAATTTATACATAAATTTTTGGACTAAATTTGCACTTCTCCAATCTCAAACTGGTATTGAATTGTTGGACTAAATTTGTCAAGGTATTTTCCTTTGTTTCGATGAAGTATGTAAGAGTGGGGCAGGTCATGAAATGAGATCAATAAAAAGTTAATTAGACTGTTCAATAATGAGATTCTGCCTTTATATATATATATTCAGAAAGCTTTTCTAGTTGTTTCATTAACAATAGCACATGAAAAGAAAAAAGCTGAAGGAGAGATTAAAGGTAGTCCTTGATGCTTATTTATAAACCCAAGTTTAAAAGTGATATGAGTCATTTTTGTGAGATCAAATCTAAAATGTGTTTCGTAAATGAATTATTTTTAAATTTATACAACCAAAATTAAAAGCAAGAGTGTACTGGAAACTAATTAATATATATTGAGAGAAAATAATTAATAATAATATTAATTTTTGAAACATATATAAATTAAGAAAATATTTAATGGTATCAACTAGACTAACCATGAATGAATTTGATAAGAAAGATATGAGAGATTAGAGGCAAAGAGGATGTAGAGATCACCACCAATGATATAATGAGGAAAACAACATGAAGAGCAGGAAACCAGAACTAACATCATTATTTTTCACAAGATTCCTCAATGAGTATAAAGAAATGGACATGTTGAGGATCTTTCAAAGGTGGGGGATGCTAGGAAAAAACGCATAATCAATGAATTTCTTTGTATCTATTAAGAAGAAAAATATAACATAAACTAAAAAACAATAGTTAAGCAAAAAGAAAAAGATAATGTTATTTTGTTCACATAGTTCGTCCTTCATGCCTACATATATTACAAGTTTTTAGGAACATTGAAAAATCTACAAATTCTACCTATTATTTTCACATGGTTCATGCTCTGTGTTTACATTTATGACAAATTTAAGATTATTAGATAATTTGTTAATCCCTCATCAATATCATAACCTCTCTCTAACTTAAGATGGTAACCCTTTATTTAGGCTAGGTTATTTTCTCATCTAACCATTATCTATTTATAGATCTAGCATATTAATCCTAAACCGAGGAAATAAATATCTATTTTATAAATAATGTCTTTAAAATCTAAATAATCATAAAGATAAAACAACATTTTTTTCTAATAATATCTATAGATTTAAAATTAAAATAATTTAAATTTTTTTCCCAACAAGAGAGTGTTGGATAATATTATTTATATTTATATTTTAAAAAATTATCTTTTTATTTAATTATACCTAGAGTATCAAATTTGAATTTGGTATTAATTATAAAAACCAATGGTGCACTTTTAGTTTAATTACTTTTTTAAAAACAATGGTGTACAATGTTTTAACATTACTTAACAATTTGTTTAAACGTTACTTATCTTTTTGCACAATATTACAAATGTTGTAATAGCTAGTCTTTTTTTTGGTAGTTGTTGCATAGTTTTAGGAAGTTGTTAAAGGTGTAAGAGGTACAGGTGCGGCTTCTTTAGAATAACTATCGTATAATTTTTAGAAAGTTGTTAAATGTGGAGAGGGTACACAAGTGAGTGTGTTTAAGTGTTGCAACGTGTGTGGGAGAGTGTGTAACTGCAAATTTGCTATGTTTTTTTTTTCTTTTAAAAAGGAGAAGATCTTATTTTTATTTTCCTAAAAGAGAAGGACTACATCCTGGTATCAACAAAGTGTAATTATAAATTTCATTGTTATGCTATCTTAGTCTTTTTCTGAGAAGAGTATATTAAATCTTGGGGAATTTTTTTGCTATAAAAATAAATCCTTAAAGACAGTGTATCTAACACATGTCCTAGACTAATTTGTTTATCTCTTTGGTGCGACATTGCTCAAAATTTTCTAACAATCTTAAAGGTTTATTGTTCCTTCTAAACTTTCATTCTAAATTTTCATCAATTTCATTGGCTTAGGCTTGCTCCTTATTCAAATCACAACCCATTCTTCTAACCATTTCTCCTTGGCTTCATTACATTTCATTGATTTCATTTTTCAAAGAAAGAGTATGATTACTATTGTGATTGAGTGTCTATGGTGACGAACACTAACATGATGGCGAGGTAGAACTACTTTTGATATTTTTTTATTTATGCAATAACAAAGGATTTTGAAGGTCTGTGTTCCTTAATTTATGTTTAATCAGTGTGACTGCAATGCTCGTTTTATTTTAGCTTGAAATAAAGGAAATTTAAATGTGACATTTCTTTGACTCTATGACTAAGAAGTTGGAATTTAAATATATTTGTTTTATTGCTTTTAACACACATTGAAGAATAAATGCATAAGGTTTCTCTCATGTTATCACATCAATATCTTATCATAATAGAGGTATGGGATAAGCAAAAAAGAAAAAAAGAGGATAGTTTTTTAGTTAAAAGATTGTTTATTTGATACTTTTATTGGTTTCTCAAGAGAGAAGTTTTAGTTTATATATATTATGAGACCAATATGTTTATAGATTTTCTTGATGTAATTTTATATATGAGTCTTCATATTCGCCTTTAAAGCCATTGTCATTTGTGACATAAGTTATGAGAACTTTGTGGATTATTAAAAAGGAAATAGTTTGAGTAATTTGTTTTATGTGCTATATAAGTGTAATGTTCTATATATTACAAATTTGAGTAACAAAATACTTGAGAAATACAATAAATAATATTTATGGGGCATAATGGATTTTCTATTTTATTAGTGGATACAATTATATGTATTGAATTTTTAATCATTAAAAAAATTGTGTTATTACACTTGATTGTAATAGAGCTACTTAGAGATCAATCACACAAATGATAATTAAATTTGAGTATTTTACTCTAGAGATTATTGAGTAAGAGACTAAGTGGTTAAAAATAAACCACTTAAGCAAATATTGCTTTGGAATATATACATTTATAATTTGAGAAATAACATGTGGTAGAACAATTGTTTAAAAGATATATCTTTTGTGAAGTCAATATTAATGAATTTGACTGATCCTTTTGACTTAAAGCCCTACGGAAGAAAAAAAGTTTTATTTATAAAACATTGAGAGCAAAGAGACTTAAGCCAATTTGAAATTAAGAGCAATGGTAACCCAACCTTTGTGATTGGAGATCCCATGAAAAAAGGTTCATATGGGTAAAAACAAGTTACTAGTTAATTTTGCTAGCACAATTTATTTTATCTCTTCCTGTGATGCGAGATGTGCTATACTACATTAAAGAGAGGGTAAACTTAAAAGCTTTTAATGAATTTTATATCCCATATGTGTGGTGTATGAATTGCAGGATATACTTGATGAAATTACATATAGAAGTGTCAAGTGGAACTACTTGTGTGAAATTTGACATAATTTCTAGAACACTCATGAATTACTAGGCACGCACATGGCCTATTAGCACAAAATGACATTGACAATGAAAATTGTAGGGTGTAATTTGATAAAGTGAATTGGTTCATAAAATTTTAGTTCATTAGCTTACTTGTATATTATGTTCTATTATTCTAGGCTTGGTTCATAGTGCAAAAGACACCAAACCAATGCATTTACACTCATGATGGGTAAATGTAGGAACTTTTATTTATTTTTAAGTGTATTTCATAATAATTTTAAAATATATGGGAGATTGTTGGATAATATTACTTATATTTATTTTTTAAATGATTATTTTTTATTTAATTATACCTAGAGTATCAAATTCTAATTTGATATTAGTTATAACAACCAATGATGCGGTTTCAGTTTAATTATTTTTTAAAAAACAAATTGTGTACAATGTTTTAACGTTACTTAGCAATTTAATTTATTTAAACATTACTTATCTTTTTACACAATATTAAGAATGTTCTAATGGCTAAACTCCTTTGTTGTTAAAGGTGGAGCGGATACACACATAAGGCTTCTCTACAATAATTGTTGCATAATTTGGGAAGTTGTTAAATGTGGAGCAGGTATACAATGGATGTGAGTAAGTGCTACAACTTGTAGGGGAAAGTGTGTAACTGTAACTTTTTTTTTTTTTAAAGGAAAAGATCGTATTCTTATTTTCTAAAGAGAGAAAGAGTAGATCATGGTATCAACAAAATATAATTATAAATTACATTCTTTTGTTACCTTATTCTTTGGGCTGAAAAAGAATGCTGTATACAAGGGTTTTTTTTGCTAAAAAACAAATCCTTGAGAACAGTGTGTATAACACATATTTCAGGCCAATTTGTTTATTTCTTTGATGAAACATTGCTCAAAATTTTCTAACAAAGAGAGCATGGAAAGTGTTTATTGCTAAAGAAAGCAACAAATTCAGTCTCATATATGAATTTGTACGCTTGATGAACATAAAAAATGGAAAGGAATTAGAGAAGTAACAAGACAACATATGGATAGGTACTGTTAAACTACACGTTAATACACTAAAGTACCACAGGCTAGGAGCAGACAATATGGAGATAATACATCCACAGTGTGAGGAGACGAACAACGGAGTAAGGGGAATGCAAGAAGAAGAGGTGATTACTAGGAGGCCAACAAGGAATCATGAAGTGAAAGTTCAACAACAATTGATCTTGAGGAAAAACAAATATCTCAGTATGACGACAAAGGAGATAATGAAGTATGGAAAGGAATGGAGATGCAGTTGGAAGTGACGGAAAAAGACCGGTTGTTCAATAGCTGTGTGGGAAGGCTAGTCAAGTTGACAACAATTGATCTTCAGGAAAAACAAATATCTCAGTCATTTTCTTAGGATTCAAACAACCATCAAAATAGTCACTTAAGACCATATCTCAAACATTAGACACATGAAATACAGATTCCATAACAAACAATATTCAAATCCAAACAAGTTTTGATCAAACCCTCACATAATAGGTCATCAATCATTCAATTCATCATTCTTAATCACTAAGACAATAATCTTAGCTTTATTAAACAGCACACTTCCATCACACATCAAGGACTTAAAGTATGTCCCAAAGCATATGAAAACATAAAACTTAATGTGTCCACAAACCATAAGAAATTGAAAATACAGAAACAATCCTAAGAATATTAGAAAGGAGGATTGGCCTTCATCTTGTTGTAAGGCTCTTTAAAGGATTCAAAATCTGCATCATGTTTGGCCTTGTTCTCCTCAAGCCAAATGTTTGAAAGTTGTTCCTAAGGTGTAAGAAACATATTTAGCTGATTCCATAAGTTCTGCCTTCTTTGAAGAACATTTCATGTTTGCAGACTCCATTTTTTCCTTTTCTTTCTCCAGCTCATTCAATTCCTCCTGGAGTTTCTTCATTGCATCCTTAACCTCCTTTTGGTGCTTCTCAATGTCTTTGATTTTTGGCTTACGTTTCTCAATAACCTCATCAAGCTGACACACTATATCTTTGGTTCTTTGCAATTTTTCCAGTGCCTCCTTCTTCTCACCATCAACTTGCTTAATCAATTCAATTGTGGAAGATTTCTTGTGGCAAACTTCTGCAGCATTTTCAAAAAGCTTGATAAAAGATCTGATTCTGTTATCGAGGTCTTGGTCAATATCCTTAGGAAACATATCAAGTTTCCTCATAGCAGCTTCAACCTTTTCTCTGTACTCAACCTTATCAATATTCTCTAGCATTGGCTGGTTGAGTGCGAGTTCTCGAAGTTCATCTAGTGCAGAGGCTAATGTGTCAGTCATTGAAGATTCTTGCACCTGAGTTTTGGATTGCTTGGATGACATTGAAACCTCTCGTGAAATGAAGTCAAATAGCACAAATGGATCATCATCGAGATGTTTCAGGCAATCATCAATATCCATAGCAGTGTATTTTAGAACCTCCTTGCCATTGAGTTTGTTACTTTCAACTTTGATATGATATTTGTTAGGTTCGTCACCAAGAGAATGACTTAAGGAGTTCAATCCTTTATTTCCTGGATTAAACCTTAAACAAATTATTTTGTAAATTATTTTTAAAGCATACCTTATTGCTTCAATTTATTGTTTTATAAGTAACCAGTGTGCTTTTATTCTGGTCTAACTGTTATTTTTAATCATCTTTTTTTACTTCGATAGGAAGGTCTGTCTTGTACTTTTTAAAGTTTTTTAACTATAATATTATTGATTGGCAAAGAAAAATTTGTAGGCAATACTATTTTAAACTATTCCCAATAAAAAAAATGTACAATAGATCAAGTTCATTTGGAAGCTTGATTATCTAAATTTTGCTACACTCATAAGTAAATCGAGGAAAAAATAAAGAACTAACTAATTTTGAAGTAACTGAGGATGACATTGTAACGTGATCTTTGATGATCACGTGTCCAAAGAATCCTTTCTAAGGTCACTTGGAAGGGAAATGGATTTATGAAGAGGAAAGGAATGGGGTGAGACACCACAAATACTAGGTTTGATAAGCCAAAGGGGAGAGGCCACAAGGGGGGTCCCTTGATAACTCTTAGAAGCTCTCACAAAGGAGAAAGGGGGACACTCAAAGGTAAGAACTTCAACCAATATGGTCTCTAGGATTAAATTCAAGTGTAAAAAATACAAGTGAGGGAGGAGCTCCTATTTATAGAGGTAGCTAACCTCTTGAACAAGATAACCTAAAAAAGAAGGGTTAGGATTAAAAGGAGAGATCTAAGGGAGGAGAATTGAGAAATAATTCCCTCCTTAGATCATCAAACTTGGTGCCCAAGTTTCTCAAACCAAGGGCCAAGATTCCTTCTTATTAGCTTAGGGGGTTTATGCAGGAAAAGAGGGGTGTAGATATCAAGCCTACCCCTTATTTCCTTCATAAAGACCCAAAAAGCTAAATCCACCCTCTAAATTCCTAAGACACCTCCTAAAAATAAAAAATGGACTAAATACATGTCCCAAATTAAATTCTTAATGCTCCTCAAAATTAAAATAAAGGAAAATTACATTTTATTAACTAAAGTCCGTAGCCTAATATCTTCACTCTCCATAGGAGGTGAAGTCTTCCTTTGTCTGCAAGGGCTAGGTCTTCTTCAATCCTTCTAGCCATGGCCCTAGTAATAGGTCCTCGGCTAGGCATGGTCACATCAACTCCTCCACCTTGAAGAGGATTTGACCTCAAATCCATGGGGTCTTCGTCATTTTCAGCACCTACAAATGGAGACAAATCAGAAACATTAAAACTGGTGCTTACCCCATAATCCTCAGGCAGATCTAAAACGTAGGCATTATTACGGATCTGCTCAAGGATTTGGAAAGGTCCATCTCCTCTAGGGCTAAGTTTGGACTTCCTTTGAGAAAGAAATCTATCCTTTCTCAAGTGAAGCCATACCCAGTCTCCCTTTTCAAAGATGACCTCTTTCCTCCCCCTATTGGCGAAAGTAGCATCTCTCAAGGATTGATGCTCTATGTTAGCTTTAACCCTCTCATGTAATTGTTTTACAAAAATGGCTTTTGCCTCTCCTTCTTATGCACAGCAACAGAAAGAGGAAGAGGTAAAAGATCTAGATGAGTACGAGGATTAAAGCCATAGACCACCTCAAAAGGAGAATGCTTGGTGGTTCTATGAACCACCCGGTTATAAGCAAATTCAATGTGGGGAAGGTACTCATCCTAAGACTTATGGTTGCCTTTAAGGAGAGCCCTCAGCATAGTGGATAAAGATCTATTCACCACTTCTGTTTGCCCATCAGTTTGAGGGTGACAGGTAGTGGAAAAAAGAAGTTTAGTTCCCAGCTTAGCCCAAAAAGTTTTCCAAAAATGGCTAAGGAACTTCACATCCCTATCTGACACTATTGAAGAGGGTATACCATGCAATCGGACAACCTCTTTAAAGAAAAGTCTTGCGATGTTGCTCGCATCATCCACTTTGTGGCAGGGAATAAAATGGGCCATTTTTGAAAATTGGTCCACCACCACAAATATGAAGTCTGCACCTCGTTGGGTTCTTGGGAGCCCAAGGATGAAATCTATGCTAATATCCTCCCAAGGTGCAGAAGGAGCAGGTAAAGGTGTGTTTAGTCCATGAGGCATTGCTTTAGACTTTGCTTGCAAGCAAGCTATACATTTAGAGCAATGTCTATGGACATCTCTACGCATATGGGGCCAAAAGAATTTCTCTTGTAAAAGGATGAGGGTTTTTGAAATCCCAAAATGCCCCATGAGCCCACCTTCATGACTCTCTTTTGTAAGTAAGTTCCTAATTGATCCTTGGGGTATACAAAGCTTGCTCCCTTTGTAAAGATACCTCTCACTGATGAAGTACCCATCATGGGCCTTTAATACGAATGCAGATGCAGAGGTAGCAAATATGGGGCCGAAATCCTTATCAGACGGATACATAGCCCGAATGTCATCAAATCTCAAGATTTTTGCACTCAAGGATGAATAAAGGGCATGACGCCTGGAAAGAGCATCAGCCACCCCATTTGTTTTCCTTTCTTGTACTTGATGACATAAGGGAAGGATTCAAGATATTTCACCCACGTTGCATGCCTTTTGTTCAATTTACCTTGACCCCTCAAATATTTTAGTGACTCATGGTCACTATGAATGACAAACTCCTTAGGAGCAAGGTAATGCTCCCAAGTTTGAAGGGCCCTAATTAGAGCATAAAACTCCTTATCATAGGTGGGGTAGTTGAGGGGGCACCATTGAGTTTTTCACTGAAATACACAATGGGGTGCCCTCCTTGCAACAAGACAGCCCCCACACCTACACCAGAGGCATCACATTCAAGTTCAAATGTTTTAGAAAAGTCAGGTAATGCCAAGACTGGTGATGGGTCAGTTTATGCTTAATTAGCTGGAAGACTTTCTCTTGTTTCTCACCCCAAAGGAAAGGAACTTCCTTTTTCACCAAATCATTTATTGGTACGAAGAGCGTGTGGAGAAATTAGGCACAAAGCGCCTATAAAATCCAGCAAGACCATGAAAACTTTTGATCTCTGTCACACTCTTTGGGGTGGCCATTCTTGAATAACTTTTATCTTTTCAGGGTCAACATGAACCCCTTTTGTGCTAACTACAAAACCTAGAAAAACTACACTATCTACACAAAAGGTGCATTTTTCTAAGTTACCAAAAAGACGATTACGCCTAAGAAGAGAAAAAATATGCCTTAGATGTCCTAAATGATCATCTAGGTTCCTAGAGTAAACTGAAATGTCATCAAAGTAAACTACACAAAATTTACCAAGGCAATCCCTCAGTACATGATTCATTAAGCGCATGAATGTGCTTGGGGCATTAGTTAGCCCAAAAGGCATAACTAACCACTCATAAAGACCAAATTTAGTCTTAAAAGCAGTTTTCCACTCATCACCCTCTTTGATCCTTATTTGGTGGTAACCACTTCTAAGATCTATTTTTGAAAATATTTTTGCCCCATGCAATTCATCCAGCATGTCATCAAGACGGGGGATTGAGTGCCTATATTTGATGGTGATGTTGTTGATTGCACGACAATCAACACACATCCTCCATTGGCCATTCTTCTTGGGCACTAACAAGACTGGCACAGCACAAGGGCTTAGGCTTTTTTGAATCCAACCCTTCTCCAATAGCTCATTCACTTGAGACTCAATTTCTTGGGTCTCCATGGGGTTGGTCCTATAGGCAAGTCTATTAGGTAGACTTGCGCCAGACACCAAATCAATTTGATGTTCTATACCCCTAATGGGAGGAAGTCCTTTCGGAACCTCATTAGGGAATTTGTCATCAAATTCTTTTAAAATATCTTGAACCCCTTGAGGAAGGTGCTCATGTGCATGGGCTGTGGTAGTGCTTTCAATAGAAGAATGCAAAATGGGAGAAGGATTTGATGCTTCTTTGCAAAAGAGGAGATAAAAGGGCTTGTTAGTCAAAGGAGTTTCTTTTAAATCACGTTTAGTAGCAAATAGGCTCCTTTTACTAATATTCCATTTCAAAGGGGCATCACCATCCGACTCTCTGTCTTTACCCTTTTCAAGCTTTAAGGGTAAAACTTGTTGTGCTTTTTTTTATTTTTGTTTTTCCTCAACTCTTTTCTTTTTCATCGCAAAGTGATCCTCAGCCACTTGAGAAGGTGACAAAGGATACAATTTGAAGCGCTTTTCATTATGGGTGAGAATTATTTGGTTGGAGTGACCATGGTGAATAGCTTTTTTGTCAAATTATCATGGTCTCCCCAACAGGATATGACCAGCCTCCATAGGAACTATGTCACAAAGAATCTCATCATTATAAGATCCTATAGAAATTGGAACCATAACTTGTTCATTGACTACCATCTCTCCTTGCTCATTGAGCCATTGCAATTTGTATGGTTTGGGATGAGACATGGTAGTCAAGGCTAGCTTTTCAACCAACCTAGAGCTACAACAGTTACAACAGGAGCCGCTATCAACAAGGAGAGAACATACTTTATCATTTACTTTACATCTTGTATGGAAGATGTTCTCTCTTTGTTACTGGTCAAGCTCTAGAGGTTGGCTTCAAAGAAGCCTTTGAACCATAAAGAGGTCCCCCTCATAAGGAAAAGTTTCCTCACACTCTTGCTCAAAAGTATGTCCCTCTTCTTCCTCACTCTCACTAGAGGAGGAAAATGAGTTATTCTCACTACAAATGTCTTGTCCCTTCATGATCATGGTTTTCTTGTTAGGGCATTGAGAGGCAATGTGGCCTCTCCTAAGACATTTGAAGCATTTGATACTACTTTGCCTCTCAGTAGGCTTAGTAGTAGGGGGTTTTCTCTCTACATGAGGTGCTTTTGTATCTTGAAAATGCTTGGGTTCCTCTTTGGGAAAACCCTTGAAAGAGTTTCCTTTAAGTTGGTCTCTCTTTGAGTAAGAGGGAGAATCTTTTTTAAAGCTTTTTCTCTTGAGTTGATTCTCAGCTCTTACACAAAGTTCTACCAACTCATCAATGTTTGAGTATGAAAGAAGTTCTACCTTATCTCTAATGTCAGAGCTTAATCCACACAAAAACCTAGCAAGGGTGGCATTGAGTTCCTCAATGATATTGGCCCTTAGTATGAGAAGCTCTATCTTTTGTCTATACTCCTCAATACTTAGGTTATGTTGCCTAAGTCTTTGGAGCCTATCCAAAAGATCCCTATCATAATATGAACGAATGTGCCTTCTTCACAAACAAGTTTTTAAATCATTCCAGTAGAGAATGTCAAGCATTTGTTTACGGGCCCTATCCTTTGGAACTCTTAGCTTCTACACATTTTTTAAAATAACATAAAATAAAATAAAAGTGCAAGAATGTAAAAGAGAAAGGGCTCTAATCGTGCTCCTAAGGTGTTGAAGAAAGTGTACAACTTCTCCCTTCTTCACCTAATTAACGAGGAACTACGTTAAAATTAACCAAAATTATTACAAACCAAGGGAGGGCCTTAAGGGCACTCAAACTCCCAATCTAAAATTAAGTATACATAATACAAAGAATAAAAAAAATAAAACAAAGTCTTCACTCCAAGTTTTTTGGTGTTTGTCTCCTTTTGATCAAGCCCCTTTGAGTTGCATCAACTCACCCCAAGAATGCTACCCTTGTTTCCTCTTGTTTGGACTTGCCAAAATTTTATATATGGAACCTTTCCCAACCTTTCCTTACCAAGGCCGAATACAACACAAGACAACAAACAAAGGTGAATAACAAAATAAGGTTCACAAATCCAAGTGGATAGATTAAACAATGACAAACTCAAAGAAGTAAAAAAGACAAGCAAGAAAACACAAGGCTAACAAAGGAAGGTAGCACACAAATAGCTTTCCTAGATTAGCTCTAAGAGTAGAGATGAAAAAAGACTCAAACAAAAAAAAATGAAACCAATAGTTGCACACTGAATAAAATTTAAGTGACCAAAAACTAAAAAGCTTACTCAAGTAATTTTTTTTTGAATCACAATTGGTTCCTCATATCAAATGTTTCTACTATTAGGTACACAACTTCAAATTTATCTTTCTTTTGAGTTTTTTATCTTTTTTTTTAACTTGAACTTTTTCTATTTTTTTTTTAACTTTTTCTAATCTTTTTGCTGCACCTAATAGCTTGTTGAATTGAAATTTTAATGAGGATGCTTGAAATAATAACGCTTGAGTGAATAAGCACAAAGTAAGGTCACACAATTTTCAAGCAATGCACATTACTAAAGGCAAAACAACTTAGTAGTTCCAAATACCACTGAACTAATGGTGCTTAAGGAATGATTTAGGGCTGGTTTTGAAGTAAATTGATTGCTCAAATTACTAACACAATTCACCCAAGCTAAAATTCCATAAAGAGGCACCAATAGTGAAGGTAAACCAAGTGGAAAGCTACTAATAATTCAACATAAAACAAGAAACATATAAAGATTGAATTGAGCAAATATTTAAGAATAACAAAGAGATTAATATGCTTGAACTAAAAGAATAAAAGACTTAAGAGACTCAACAAGAGGTTCACCTCTTAGGAGCTCAATTCAAAATGTTTTTGAAGGCTTTTTTGTAAAAATTTTAAGAGGCTAAAACCTATGGAATTTAAATGAGACAAAATAGGAAACTAACATGACTGGTATTTGACAAAACACAAGATTAAGAAAAAATAACACACCTAAAAATAGAGCAAAAATTTCAGCAAGAGACTCAAAACAAAAGGCACAACAAAGTGGCCAAAGTTGATCACCACCATGGTGTGGAAAAATCCTCAACCATGTGGGTTTAATGGTCACAACTTCTTAGGCACACTTTAACATAAAAAACCAAGGGAAAATTAAGCAACTTGAACACGAAAATAAGATGCAAAGAAAGGGACAAATAAAATCGCATCAAATTGAATGGAACATAGGTGCGTAGATAGAAAACAAAAGCGCATATAATAGCAAGAATAAAAAGCTATACTACTAGACAATAAAGGAAATAGAGATGACAAAAAATGAAGGACTTTAAAATAAAGAGATCAAAGAGATAAACAACAAAGCAAAAAAAATTGAGAAAGAACGTGACCTTTAGAAAGTGGCTCTAGATACCACTTGACGTGATCTTTGATGATCACGTGCCCAAAAGATCCTTTCTAAGGTCACTTGGAAGGGAAATGGATTTATGGAGAGGAAAGAAATGGGGTGAGGCGCCACAAACACTAGGTTTGATAAGCCAAATGGGAGAGGCCACAAGAGGGGGTTCCTTGATAACTCTTAGAAGCTCTCACAAAGGAGAAAGGGGGACACTCAAAGGTAAGAACCTCAACCAATATGGTCTCTAGGATTAAATTCAAGTGTAAAAAATACAAGTGAGGGAGGAGCTCCTATTTATAGAGGTAGCTAACCTCTTGAACAAGATAACCTAAAAAAGAAGGGCTATGATTAAAAGGAGAGATCTAAGGGAGGAGAATTGAGAAACAATTCCCTCCTTAGATCATCAAACTTGGTGCCCAAGTTTCTCAAACCAAGGGCCAAGATTCCTTCTTATTAGTTTAGGGGGTTTATGTAGGAAAAGAGAGGTGTAGATATCAAGGCTACCCCTTATTTCCTTCATAAATACCCAAAAAGCTAAATCCACCCTCTAAATTCCTAAGACACCTCCTAAAAATAAAAAAACGGACTAAATACATGTCCTAAATTAAATTCTTAATGCTCCTCAAAATTAAAATAAAGGAAAATTACATTTTATTAACTAAAGTCCGTAGCCTAATATCTTCACTCTCCATAGGAGGTGAAGTCTTCCTTTGTCTGCAAGGGCTAGTTCTTCTTCAATCCTTCTAGTCATGACCCTAGTGATAGGTCCTTGGCTAGGCATGGTCACATCACATTGCCTCTGATGTAGTCCCTTCAGAACTTCTTTTAATTCCCTATAAAAATAAAAAAGACATTAAAGTGTTGTCTTCTACTTATTTTCTTCAATTAGAAAGGAAAAATAAGCATGAGAGGGAAATGTCTTTTCCAGTGGAATATCTTTTATTTCTTTAAGACACTGTGCCTAAAAGTCGTTTAAACAATATTTGTTTCATGTAAAGTTTTATCTCAAATTATGTACACAGTCTATTTCTATTACATTTATGAAGGAGGATTTATATCAAAGTTCAAAGATACCATTTTCTCCAATGTGCATGATTTGTTTAATAAACTTAAGGAATTCCTAGTCCTATATATAGTAAATGCAAAATTTTTAATCACTAGGCATTAATTTTGTCCAAACTCAGAAGGCCATCTTGTTACACTTACATGTGAATGCGTTTCGTGTAGAAAAGTATCCAAGAGAAATTGACATGGTCTCGTAATATTTGATTTTCAATGCTCAAAACTGAATAATTGACTAGATAGAGATAATATTTTGCCAAAATTTTTTATACTAGTAAATGTTGACATAGCAACTAATTAAATACTGTGTGTGATAGGGTTGTTTATTTAAACTTATTCTTTTTTAGCCATAAGCAGATATTTTAGCTTTTTCATTTCAAAATAATGAAAAGCACGCAATATATATATATATATGTGTGTGTTTTTCAGGCTAGATGAGATACAATTCACTAACGGAGGAATGACAAGAAAAAACAACTAACAATAGAATTAGTATGTTAGACTCAAATATAATTTTTGCTCTTTAGTTT
The DNA here is from genome assembly GCA_037954015.1 of Psophocarpus tetragonolobus. Taxonomy (NCBI): domain Eukaryota; kingdom Viridiplantae; phylum Streptophyta; class Magnoliopsida; order Fabales; family Fabaceae; genus Psophocarpus; species Psophocarpus tetragonolobus. The sequence continues at coordinate 34,616,772 of CM075693.1, read as the reverse complement.
CAGTGCGAATAGCCTAATTTTATTCCAACATATGACCATTTTCATGAACAAAAAATTATACAACCGTATTTTTAATGATGGTAATTTTATATATATATAAAATAAACTTGTGTATATATCTATCATTCAGGAGCACCAAATAGGTAAAATAATAAAAAAGGTAACAATGGATGCATTCCCTCAGGTATAATTACAGATACTTTTCTCTTTTTTTATTTTTTTAAATTACACAAACTCCCTATTTACATACTCTTGACAGTTATACCTTTTCAAACTATGTCTGTTTATTTTAGCATTATTATGTTTTATTTTGTTTGAACATGATATGAATAATATTTTTTTTCAAGTTTCATAATAGTATGAGAGAGATATCAACAGTAAAGTTTGAAAAATGTAGAATGTGCATCTATAATAGTATATATAAAAATTTAGGAGGTACATATGTAATATCATACAAAATTTTGGGCTACATTTGTAAGAAATTTACGCATGATGTTACATTGTCTTAAAAGGAAGAAGTACAACTTTAATGAGTATGTAAAAAGTTCTGTGTAGTTGAAAAAATAAAAAGAAGTCTATATGTAATTATGTTCTCATTTTGGAATGAAAAATATGCGTAACAAGGGTTGCCTTTTCGCTGTAGTTATATATAGAACTTTCACTATTTGCTCTCTATTTCTTTTAGAGATTATATAGCATGAGAATTTAAATAGGTTGCAGTATATCTAGAGTCATTTAAAACACTATTCATTTCTTATATAAACAAAAAAATCTTATTTATAGGATTTTATCATGTATTCATCTCTTTAAGTGATTGGTGTTGGATGAATATACATTATAAACCCTATATATAGTAAGAACAAAATCATTAGCTTAAACAAAGAAAGGGAAATCAACATGTCATGTTAATACAGTTCTGAATTTGTTGGTGATATTCCTAAACTTTTTCTACAAATTCTTTCTCTGCATTAAGGCCTCTAATTCTTTAATTTTACTTTTGTATTGGTTATATATATCAACTATGTCAGCATTAATATTTTGATTGCATTTACCTGTGATGAGGTCGACTCACTCCTTCCCAATTTTGCAGCACGTGAAGGTGAAGAAGACCGAAGAAGGGAGGTCTCATGGGTTTCAGAAAGATGACGATAAATGTGTTCACGTAATTGATGCTTGATAAAACTAGTTGTTGGATCAACCTCTGTAATATCAATTAACATTCTCTTTAAAAAGTAACTAAAAAGAATTATATATGGTTTTAAATATATCATAATTTTCAATTGTTTATATATTTGAACCCAATATTCTGATTTTTTTCAAAACTTTAAGACAGAAAAGGACAATGTCTGTGAATCCACAATCTATGACACTTAATTTCGCTTGCTTAAAGGAAGAAATTTGGTCATGTAGTTCCACAATGTGCAGCAAGTTTTCTTCGGAAAACCTCTCTTGAGGTCGTCCCATATTTCAGCCTTTTACATCCAAATGACACATTGAGAAATAGATGACTATGTATTCTTCTAGAATTGCACAGCAACATTATAGAATCTAATGACTCAGTTTCCTATCAGAAAATGTTTATCCATATTTTCTTATAAGGCCTTAAACCAATAGCACATGTCATTCACATAGACTAGATAGTATAATTTTTCTTTTTGAATTCTCAAATAAAACTATCCCTCTAATCTTATATATTCTGCATGTTGAATTAAATTTCATGATTCCAATAGCACATGTTATTGTGTAAAATCAAGATGCAATGGTTTTACATATATGATATAGTGTGTTACCTTCGACGCCATCCTCAATTTCTTTCATGCTTTCACGTGTTAATATTGAGGTCAAAGAGAATTTTGGACAATTCAACACTAAACGGTCCTTTACCATATGGAACTCATCAGCATCCTTGCAAAGGTTTGGAAGTTTCACAAATGCTCAACTTTTAGATTTGGAATTTCAACTTTTTCATCACTTCCACTTTTGAATACCTCTTCTAGCATAGATGCTATTTCAACATACAAAAATTCAAGCTTTGGTAGTATTTTAGGAGTGGAAACAGGAAAGACACATTTCAAATTGTCACATTCTTTAATATACAGTAGTTTTAGATTTGGCAAAAGTGACATTCTTTGATTCCTGCTTGTATCCTCCTCAATGATCTGTTCTAATTCGTTGCAACGAATAATGTGTAGAATTTGCAACTGTGGTAAACATCTTAATATAGAAGCAGAAAACATTACTTTCATTTTTACAATATACCTTATCTCTAATGTTGTAATGTGATGTGAAGAAAGGCATGGCATCTCAGGTATAATACTCCATTCAAATTTTAATAACCGAACAAACATTTGTTGTCCAATTACATCATTGACCTGAAAGAGATTTTCTAAAGTGAGAAATGCTTCATATTGCCACTCAAGTTTTACAATAAATAAATCTCATATGCATGGATTATACACATTCAACTTATAATTTTAAAATAATATTTAGAACTGAAGTAAATCAACAATAAGTCTGAAAATGTGGATAAAACACATTATCCTGTTTTGTTTCAGTGTGAAATTACTCTTTTGTAATGGTGAGTTAGAATGAAAATCAAGAAAAAATGAAATGGTAAGGTACGAAGGGATGTAGGAAAATAAATGATAAACATTTGTCCTTCTACCATTTTCCTTTGAATGATTCCAAAATAAGGCAAAATCTAGCCATACATATTTTAGGTGCCTCCTAATTCTTCTACATTTGTTTGTATTAAATAGTAGAAAAAAATTTAGTTTACATAGTTGATACTTAATTCTGAGGTACTAATTTAGTAGCTATTGCTTCAGAAATTTTTTATGGCAAAATATCATTTTCATTGAAAGCAATAAGAAACATGGCATGGTGAAAGAATCAACAAGGAATAGATGAAAGGGTATAGTTGCTTTGGATGCAGTCCAAACAACAATGCATTTGGTTACGATGGTCTGTTGTAAACATTTCCTTTTCAAAAATTTTTAATGTTTTTCTATAATTAGTGTGGTATTCACGATGGAGCGAATATCTTCATATTATATATTTATATATGTATAAAACTATCAAGAACATTTTTATAAATTTCCTACATCTTTTTACATCAAAATATATATGTTTCCCTGCTTCTGTGTAAGCAACAGGTCTCTATTTTTGTTTACTTTCAAAGAATGTTTCGTATGACGGATATAATAAATCATTTTAAGCATATTTGATTATTAAATTTGACTACGAAATAATCTCACAACTATAAGTTTGTTAGACATGTTGTGAGGTTAAAAACAAAATTAAATATAGCAGGAAAATAAAATTATATATAAATATATATTATTTTATTTGAATTTAGTTAGTATGTAATTATAGCAAAAAAATTTTATAGTGTATTAAATAACAATTATGATAAATATTCAATTAATACTTTAGAAGCCATGTAAACGAAGAGTTATTCTTAAATGTCAGTTTAAAACTCTTTTACACTATCAACGAATACTAAGTAAATTCATTTTATTTAGTTATTTGTTTGGAATAAAAACTTAATTTTGTGCTTTTTATTGGCTGTTATATAGTTATGTCAACCTCACACATTGATATTTTATGTAAAAACATACTTGTTACATGCACTGATGAAAAACAAATCTTAATTTTTCCAGAGTTAACTTAATGGTAAACAAAAATACAAAATAATATTTTAGAAAGCAGAAGTAAAGCAAAGAATTTCATGGTTGAAAAGCCAAAATATATTATTAAGAACCAAAAAAATTTAAAAAAAATCAGATACCAAAATATGAATAAAACTATAGAATAACTTCTTTTAAGTTACGTGGTAACTCTTTAGATTTTATTATAATCCTTTGATTAGAATGGATTTTGTAACAGATGTAACTAAAGATTAATATTAATTTTATAGTTGCATATATTTAATATTATTATCTACTTATAGAATATCATGATGTAAAAATCATCTGATTTTTAAAACAACTATTTAATATTTTTAAAATAAAAAATTAGTTTAACTTGATGCCATGTAATTTTTTACTACAGACAATAAATAAAATGTTTTTAATATTTTTCAATTTCCTGTCAACAACTATTAAATTTTACAATCTTTTTTTAAATCGAGAAATTAAAAACCTATAGATTACATATAGATTACACAAATTAATAATAGAATTTGATATATTTTGAAAGAGATGAAATTTAATTGTCATTTATTTTTAAAAATTATTTTGAATTGTAAATTCACATGGTATATATGTTACCTAACAAAAAGAAACTAAAAAACATAATAAGAAATGTGACAAGCTTACCTACGGGTGAGAGTCATCTTGGGGACTTTTTTTATGGCTCCAAGAAAAAATATTACATTTGATGCGGACTGAGTCTATTTGTGTCTTGGAGTCATCTATAGAGCATGACTTTTCCGTAGATGAACACTTGAATTTATCACATTTTGGAAATCTTCTTGGAGTCATCTATAGAACATTTGATGTCAACGAATTTGGGCAAGTCAAATAGATACACTTCTTTTAGAATAACAAATATGGCATCTGTAAGCTCTTGATGCAAATCTTCTTCATGTTTATTTTGGTGTTCACAAAATATGCATTTTAGCTCTGAGCAATGCGTTATATAGATAAATTTTAACTTTGGAACGTCTTGAGCAACAATCACGGGAAGTATAAAATCCAACTTAGGACACTCATGGATGCCAAGAGTTTCTAAATTTGGAAACACTGAACTGCTAATTTTTTTCTCATTATAACCACTAATATCAACTATGCATTTTAGCTCATCACAGTTACTTATATACAAATCCTCCAACAACACTAGGCTCTGTGTGGTGGACAATTGACAAAGAGATGTCAACATTGGGCAACTCTCCACAATCAATGACTTAAGATTGCATAGGGATAGCATGCTCTTAAACAACATTCCTTGTAATTGTTTACACTCAATTATCGACAACGTCTCTAAGCTTTTCAAAAGTTGGACTGGAAGGGAACCACTGCACAGTTCCTTGAAATTTTCCATGCTACTAAGTCTTAGTTCGACCAACTTGGATAAGACATTTTGAATATGACACTTAATATACTCATTATTATCAACAAGGCACTCTAGTTGTGGAAATTTATACAAAGAGAGTTTAACTAGATTAAGTGTACCTTCATCTTCAGGAAGAACAATCTCAGGTATGATATTTCTCCACCCTCCCTTTTCCAAATCAAGAAGTTCTACTGCTGACACTAGATGCTTCATTGTTGTTTCAGAGAAAATTTCATCAGCCCTTTCCAAACACATGGAATTCATTATTGAATGGTGTTTGATTGTGCTTTCCATGCATTTTATATGGAACCTATGGAATTTGGGAAGATTTAATCCTTTGTGATGTATTGTTGACATATGATTGCCAATGAAATGTAATTCTTCCAAAGAAGAGCAATTTCCAATAACTATAAATGGATTATTCTGTCGAATATCACAATACTTCAAGAGCAACAACTAAAGTTTTTTTAGTTGTTCAATCTCACATGGCAATTCGTCCATCAAACATTTAACTAAATCAACAGTTTCAAGGTTTTGTAGATTACCAACAATAGAGATGTCACCTAAGTCAAATCCTTCAAGGATCAAAGATTGAATATTAGTCAATGACTTAATTGATTGTGGTAATGATAATGATATATTTGATTTTTTCCTATCTCTCAAAGACCAAGTCTTAGCTGATAAATACAAAACTCGAAGCCTTATCATATTTTCAAAGAATGAATTTGGTACTTTTGTAGAATCAATTATGTCTGCATCCATGTAGAGAATTAAAATCTCAAGTTTAGATCTATCAAATCTGAAGGAAATCACATTCATGTCATTGACATCACATACCAAACATTTTTTATTAAATGCCCTTCCATGCAATGACTTTTTGTTTTTGTTAGAAATATTCATCTCTTGAATCTTCTTGCTATCTATTATTAAGGCCACTTCACGAACCATGTCATGCATTTTTACACTTCCTTCTTTACTAAGCATGAATCTATGAGTCTATTTTTTGCCACAACTACCTGATTTCGACATGCATCATAATTGTTATTGATTTCCTCAACAAGACCTGCTCCTACAAAACATCTTGTTAAAATTTCAATAGAAAGTTCTTCATCTTCTGGAAAAAGAGAGCATAAAAGAAATAGACTCTTAGCTTTTTCATTCCTCAGATTTTCATAGCTATACTTTAAACATTTCTGAATTTTATCTAAATTTTCATCATCATCATGTTGGTATTTGGACTTCTGCAAGGATTCTAAGGCTGACCTCCATTCTTCGAGGTGTTGTTCACCATTCAAACTGCTAGCGATCACTGCTATTGCAACCGGTAATCCTTTGCATTCTTTGGCAATTTCACAACCCACATCTAGGATCCTTTTAGAGGAACTCTGACTTATACCAGCATGCTTTTGAAACAATCTCCATATCTTCATCTGGCAAGAGCTCAAGTTGAATTTTTTTTATCACACTTCATTTTGTTACATATCCTTAGATCACGGGTGTTGACAAGAATTTTGCAACCATTGTGATTGTCCTTTAATGGAATGCCTATTTTTTCTAATAATTTGATATCTTCCCACACATCATCAAGTATGATAAGAGTTTTGTCACCATTCATCAATCTACTATGCAATTTTTTATGTCTGTCTGATTCAGTGCATTCCTTCAATGACAATCCTAATGTCCCTGCAATTTCATCTTGAATCTTTTTTATGTCTGGAGTGGAAGATATTGTAGTGTCAATAACATAATCAAACTTTTGGAATTCTTTAAGCTACTTACCAACTTTGTTTGCTAATGTTGTTTTACCAGTGCCCCCATTCGTTGCAATCCAATCATATAATTGTTGTTATTTGTTAATGCATCACAAAGTTGTTTGTAACTCGACTATCTACTTTTGAAAGAAATGTAATCTTGAGAAGAATGATATTCAACACCTGCAACAGCACGCTGGATTCCAACACCATTGCTAATGTAATTGTTACTTTCCATGATGTATTTTTAAGTTCCTCAGACTTATTTTTAAGATCCTTTCCTCTAATATATCTTCATTTGCAATTAGGAAACCACCCAAAAAGACATGTAACTTTTGTTTTGGTGTCCTCATTGATAAGTTTTTCAGCTTCGTTTTGCCACTCTATGACATCACTTTTTATGCTTTGGCCTTCATTTCTTGCCACTTTACATAAATCCCCCACAGTACTGTTCTTGGCTTTCAATGTATTCTTTTCCTTTTCGAAGTCCTCGGCAATACACGTGAAGCAGCAAATATAATGTGATTGTACTATTGTTGCATTTATCAATTTCTCCAGAATTGACTTTGCCAAATCAGTTGCCATGCTTACCATTTAAATCAAGTTCAATACATTGATCTTAATACATAGTAAATGTTGATGGCACGTAATAATTTCAAAGGAAGACCCAAATACAATTATGTATAAATATTATCTGATTTAACTTTAGTTCTAAAACAAATTCTTCAGTATTAATCCTCACAATTTTTTAAATTTGAAAGATTTACATATCATCATCATATACTGATAATGTGCAATGCAAATAGTTATATTATATTAGCAACAATTTTATTCCGATATGGGGAGAAGGTATGACTAGATGCATATGTTATATGTAACATCTTACTAAATGACAATAGAAAGAAGCAATCCCCAAATGCATGTGTAATTCATAAAAAAGTTATATTCAAAACATAAAATATTATAAGAAATTAAAAAAATAGCCTCTCAATTTTTATTAAATTATGCATAATCTTTATTATTATCTTACACTAACCTATCCTTAAGTTTAATAACATTAAACTAATACCTTATTTGAAAACATTATACTAATACTCATCTCAACACTAACACGCCAACAGTGTGCTAAAATATTACACTAATACTCATGTATAATTACATTAAATTTAAGGAATGTTTTTGTAATTTACTAAATATTTATTTTTTTATAATTAATTTATACTAAAATATTATCAATAGTTGTACATATTTGTACATCTTCACTCACTTTATACTTTCCATTTCTTTAATTTTTCACTGTTCATCCTACTAATTCATAGTTTCAGTTAAGATTTCTAATGTTGTTTAGCTTTCTTAAATTTTGCGTACCTTTTTTTTTCAAGCGTATTTGAACAATCACGTATTTCTTCAAAAGCAAAGCATTTGACCCTTTTTACATGTCGCAATACACACTGTTTATGATAATATAATTTTACATTAAATAAATATAAAATTAAAGTCTGTAAATAAAGAAATAGATTATTAATATACAAAGTTATGTAAAATATCTAAACCTTTCCAAACCCAAATTATTTTATATTGTCGATAAATTCAACTAAAGTAAAAAAAAAACAATTTTGAAAAATAATACTCAAGAGGTCATGTTTTTAAAATATTTTATTTATTTATTTCAGGAAATATTTGTATTAAATTTTATGAGTAAAATAAAATGTAAAGTTATGTAAACAAAATTTTACAAGATTTTTTTAATTAAATCACATTAATGAATATATTTGTATTTAAATAATATGGGTCAACATTTTTATCAATCATAAATTTATAAACATGTAAGAGAAAATTCGTATTAGTTAATATTCTAATAAACTTTTGATAATAATTTTTTAAAAAAAATCACAAATTAAAGTACTGAATGAATATTTAGGGAGATTGTTTTATTTAATCTTTAGTTGTTTTTTATTTATCTCTTTTATATTTTACTTTCTGTAATTTTTAATTTTGGTTATATAAAAAAGTATTGATAACATATCTATGTATTCCTCATCTACCAGTGTACTGCATATCTGTATCCGTACTACGTACTGGAGGCTATAGCGAAGTTAATAAATGTGGTAAACAAAGCCTTTCTTCTAAAATTACGTTAAGAATTTGTTTCTTTGGATAAACAATGGCCACATCTTGTTTGGACTAATAGAATCTTCAAGGAACAAAATTCTAATATATTCTCATATTTTATAATAATTTGGGCAAAGTGAAAAACACATCATTCCTTCAAGTTTGGAAAAAGTTGCTTGGCAAATTGGTAATGGAGAATATTGATGTAGACTTGAAAGTCTTCAGAGGGTATGATACAAACGGTTTGATTGATGATTTGGGTGTAGATCATCTAGTGAGCAAAGTTCGGAAAAAGCATCTAATGGTTGTGTTTGTAGGAAGCTGGTTTGCATTTAGTGACAAGCATTTGTAGCTTAGATGGTTAGTATCCATGTAGTAGCATTTGTTAGTATTAACATCTCATCTATAGGTCACATGAGTTAGTTATGCAATGTAAATCTGTTTGTAGCTGCCTCTTGTTGTGGTTGTTGTAATTAATGGTGATTCTTCCATGCTCTTTTTCAATTATAAATATACCACTACAACTAGTTGTTTTTTAACTCTTGTTTAGAAAAGATGCATAAGGTTTCCCTTGTATATATAAGAGGCTTGAGGGCTCCCGACCAGTTGTGGTATCAGAGCCTAATCGACAACTAGTTGTAGCTCTTTGTATTCTTGATTTGGGAAATATGATATGATTTTGTGAGGAGAGAGTGAGTAAGAGAAGAACCTTTCCAATCATGAGTGAAACAACACAATCTCAACCTTTGTTACTACATGCATCTACTATCAACTTAGAAGTTCCTCCGTCATGTAAAAAGACCCTTTCAGATAAAATAGAACATCTTATAGAGTTTACCTGTGTGCCTACTGAAGCCCAAATAGAATCCCAGCTTCCTCCTCTTCTAAGTCCTTATAATGTCTTCCGCCGCCATAAATCTAGTTTTACCTATAAAGTAAAAAATCTTATTTCAACTCCTCATCTTGGAGTGAAAGAGTTTATTCAAGCCTCAAAACTCGATCAGTGTCCCCTCAGTGCAACTTCCCAGAAACAATATGTTGATGTAGAAATAGATCAGGATATGATAAACGCCTGGAGATCCCAAAATTATGTAGCTCTTTACCTTGGAGCAGTCAGGTTAGCTTTAACCCTTCATGGAAGAAAAGGTCTACCAGTCACTGCCAGAATTTCCCTTATAGATTCATCCTTTTGGAGATATGAGCAGGCTGTGATAGGAACAGTGTTAACCACATTGAATGCTGAAAGTGTGGTTTTAACTATGTTCCCCAATTTTAATGTTCAACTGAGAGACCCTACACTTTAAAAAAGGTTTAAAGTTCAAGTCCAGATAGTAGGAGCTGAATAGGACCCTGAAGCTATTGCTGCTACTCTTCATCATCAAATCATCCTCAGATTACAAGATCAATGTTTTGATCTTCCTTTTGAATCTAGTGCATCTGAAAGTGCTCTGATGGTAATAGCTAATCAAGAAGATAGAGTCCCTGCTATAGTCCAGATGCCAAAACAAATCTCCAGATCTGAATTGGAGCAACTGATTCCACTTGAGTGGATCAGTAATTATGAAAATTTCAAATCACAGACATAGCCCATTGTTGCAGACAATCCTATTTACAGAAAACAGAAGGACGAAAAAGTCAAAGCTATCTACAAAAATAAAGAGGAATCCACATCCTCATCAGAAAGTCCCGTCTTTCTGACAATGATGATTTCTCTTAAAGAAAAAGAGAGAAATATTCCAGTCTCTGCTTTTGAAGCTAATGGATCCTCCATATACTCTGATAAGCTAAATGGTCACTTTTTGTGCGATGTTGACCCCACCATATGTGACAGCGATTGTGACTGCTGGATGGATCATGATAGTGATGATGATGATGACGATGATAAAAAGAAACAGAAAAAGCCAGGCAAGCCATGTCGGGAACCTCCAAAAGCAAGAAAACCAGATTCTAACAATCGTCCTTGGGTTGCTTTCCGTAACCCTCCAAAGCCCTTGCCAATTTATGATGAAATGATAAAACTTCTAAGGGCAGAAGAAGAAAAGAAAACTAGTATTTCTTGTATCAGGGAAACACCAACATGTCCCTTCCTCCCAATGATGAAGATCTAATCACTTGGCCACCTTTGCCAAACTTAGATAACAGTTTTTCAACTAAAAAGGTAATCAAACCTCCTCATCAGATGTGCAGAGCAGAGGAGAAATACTATGCTACCCAAATGCCTAAAATAGGTGAATGCATGATGTTCTCTCCAGATTCTCAAGATCCTTATGCTCCATATTCTCAAGAAGAAGAAGAGGATTTCCCTCCTCTTATTCGACAAACCAACATCAACAGAGGAATCCAACAAAGACCCTATGTTACTCCATCAGAAGTTTTGCCTGATGGAAAATTAAAGGGTATTGCTCAAGCAGAAGAAGTCTTAAACTGGCAGACGCAGAATATGGTTGCCCAGAACAGATATCTCCAAAAGATTGATCATAAGCTTGATAAAGTCTGTGATTTGGAGAAACAAGTTCAGAAAGTCTCTGATAAGCTTCATTTACATTTTAAAGAACTAAAAGAAAAATAAGTTCTTTAGAATTTCAAGTCAGAGAAGCTTTAAAGACAAGGGGAAAATCAAATCTGTATTTGGAGAAAGAAGCAGAGCTTCAATATACTCGAAGGCAATTTGATGAATTAAAGGAGTACATGGAAAACAAATGGAAACCATCAGATCCTTTCGATGAGCTTTATGCTACTCCAATAAATGTTTTACAAGCCAGTCTTCCTTCACAAAGAAAGATGACACCCCTATTTCCTCCAAAAGTTGAAGAAAGGAGGATAGCTGAAAGGAAAAGGAGAAGTTCATTAGAGACATCTCCTGAATACTCTCCACAGTCTCAAGCGCATGGTGAATCAAGCAGAAAAGGAGCTTATGATTTTCTTAAAATTAAGATTCCTGCTGAAAATAAACAGGCTGTTGAGATGAGAATGAAAACTGAAGAAGACTCCCCAAAGTCTAAAGAAGAAATTCAGCAAATTGGACAACCAGAAAGAATGCTAAGAATATCAAATGTCGATTCGTCTGATGCTGAAAACATAGAAACTTCAGAATCTGAAACTAATGATAATTCTGAAGAAACCCTTTCTACTTCTAGTGTAGAAATCTCTTAAGGAGATAATGATAATCTTTCTATTACTAGTTCAGATAATTCATCTTTTGATACTAGTTTAGAATTCTTTGATGATACTTCCACAAAAAAATCTGAAGGGGATACTCCCATTATGGCTATTGGAGAATCATCTAGAGGAAGATCATTGCTTCATTCCAAGGAAGAAATTGCTCCTGCAAAACATAATAGCAGTCCGCTATTTTCATTAGATGATATTCCTCCAAATCAATAGAGAAAAAGATTACTTGATTTCCAAGCTTGGATAGAAGCTATGATGGTTAAAGCGGATGCAAATTCTTACAAAATTATTGAAGAATTTTGTGCCCAAACCACTGGAACACTCAAAGAGTGGTACAATAATTTTGATATTGTTACAAAAAATGCTCTCCATTCATCAAACATTGAAGATGTTATTGCTGCTCTTCAATATCACTTCCTCGAAAACACTGAACTTCTAGATAGAGAAGCGAGAAGAGAATATTTTGAGATGAGATGTTGCTCTCTTGATAAAAGAGTCTTGATCGACATTACCAAAGAATGTCTCAAAGATTTTACCAATTGGGAGGTCTAAAAGACCACAACTTGAAAAATACTTATCTTACTTCTCTTCCTGAAGAACTTCAAGAAGAAATGTGGAGAATTTTTAACACAATGAATAAAGAAGTCACCACTTTATCTCTTGGAGAAATCTATCAAGTTTGCAATGCAGCACTTGAAAAGATGTGCAGCCAGAGGAAAATGTTTGAAACTCTTACTAGTCATAAGAAATATGATAAGATGTGCAAAAAAGACTATCTGAGAATCAAATGTTCCAAAGAAGGTTGCAGTTGTCCTACCAAAAAACATAGAAGGAAAAAGAAGCAAGCTAATACCAGGAGATTTTATAAAAGCTCCAGAAAACACAAATTTTTCAAAAGAAAGTCTTTCAAAGGAAAAATAAAGTACAACGATATTTTATATGTGGAAAGCCAGGACATTACTCAAGACAATGTCCTCAAAAATCAGCACAAACAACTAAGTTGATCGAGTCATTATTCATACAGGATGATGCTGATATTGAATCTCTGTATGATGAACAAGAATATGCATTTGAAGAAATAGTTTTCTCTTTAACTATTTATAAAAATGATTCAGAATCAGAATGTGCAGAGATTATAGCCCAAGAACATAAAGAGACATTAGCATCAGCCCTAAGATGCCTAATGTAGAAATCTCAATCCTTCCCACAAAATATGATCATCCTGTCAAGGTCATAGCCTTCATCGATACCGGTTCTCAGTGTACAATGATCAATCTAGATGTATGGATTCCTATGAAAAAAGAATTCAGAGTTGCAAATGGAGAAACTCTTTATACATAGCTGATTAACAGGAAAAAGGTGGGAATTAAGTTTTTTCCAGACTGTATTGTTTGGCAAAAGCTTATTGGAAGTAATCTTCCCAGAAAAGATATTCTGATTGGCAGAGACATACTAGTTCAAATTCCGAGACTGCAGATTCTTTCAGAAGGGATTAAGTTTAAAAGAAAATTTCGTTCTTTTTGTGACACTCCCAATCTATTTGCTCTAAGCAATACTCCATCTGAATATGAAGTAGAGAAAATTCAGATTGAAAAACTATGTGCTGAAAGTCATCCTGAATTCTCTCATCCATGACCTTTGTGGAAAAGAAGTGATTTCTTTGTTAAGCGTCCTAAAACAGCTTTTTTCATTCCAAATGCTCATTATCAATGGACGATACTTCCCTTTGGATTAAAGGTAGCACCCTCATTGTTTCAAAAAACTATGGTAAGATATTTGAGCCAATTCTGAATAGTGCATTGGTCTACATTGATGATATCTTGTTATTCTCTCCAAATAAAGATCACCATAAGACTTTGCTACAACAATTCCATAGATTATGTGATAATTATGGAATAATGCTATCTGCAAGAAAGTCTGAGATTGGAATCACTAAAGTTGACTTTCTTGGTATGCATTTCAGCCAAGGAAAATATGTTCCTCAACCACATATTGTTGAAAATCTTCCAAAATTTCCTTATGAGAATATGACGAAGAAAGAAGTTCAACAGTTCCTTGGTATCATAAATTATGTTAGGAATTTTATTCCTAATATTGGCAAACACTCAGCTAAACTCTCTGCTATGTTAAAGAAGGATGCCCCTCCTTGGGGAAAGAACAAACAGAGGCGGTCAGATACTTGAAAAAGGCCGTTCAAAATTCACCTCCATTAAAGATTCCAGGAGATGGTAAGAGAATACTTCAAACTGATGCTAGTGATTCTTGCTGGGAGCAGTTCTCTTAGAAGAAGACAACAATGGTGTAAAACACGATGCTGGAGGAAGATTTAAAGATTCTGAACTTCATTATCATACAGTGTTTAAAGAAACACTTGCTGTCAAATATGGAATCGAGAAGTTTGATTTTCATCTTCGTGGATACAAGTTTGAAGTTCACACTGATAGTTCATCCTTTCCCAGGATGCTGAAATTTAAAAATAAAGTTCCACCAAATCCTCAGATTTTGAGACTTAAAGAATGGTTTTCAAGGTATGATTTCATAACTAAACACATAAAAGGAGATCAAAACACAGTGCCTGATTATTTGTCCAGATTAGCTTATAATCATATCAGTTCTCCTGTGTCTCTAGTTTACATGAATGAATCCACATCTCAACATCTACTCTTAAACAATAAGTCCAGAAGGATCAATTTCCCTCCAGAAATGCCACCTGACTTTCTTGTTATAACCTCAACCCTTAAGGGATTTGCTAAACAACACATGTTTCATTATTTAGCAAGAACTTTATAGTTCCAATAAATCAGCCCTAAACCCACATGGTTTAATCCTGATAGTCCTTATCTAAATATCTTTGCTTTAAGCATTGATAAACAGTTCTCAGAAGATGACTTATGGTATTTATGGTGCGTCACTTTACTCCATGAATATCCCATCTTAATTCCAACCATGAAGCTTTTAAATTTCTTGGAAACTATCACAAATGAAGACTCTAGATTAGGAAAATTCCTGTCTTGGTTTCAACCAGTCTCACTATGGAAAAGAGATATGATCCAAGAACTTCAAAGAGCTCGGGAAAAGATGAATGTCCAAAATGAAAATGTAGATAGTTGTATCACCATTGCTATTCTACATACACCATATTTTAAACATCCTGTTACTGAGAACTTATGGACACAAAATCAAGTCAAGATCCGGGCCACATTTCCTAACAAGCAAATTTTTATCCAAGAAGATGAACCACAATTTTACTTAAGTGAGCTTATTATTGAATTACATAGGCTTAATGGTAAAAGTGGCGATCTGGTAAAATAAAATTCTACATGTGCTAAAGTAGGACAGATGGATATTATTTGCTCTCCAGACAATCAAAGGTATTATTGTAAAGCACGACAACTCAATCCTCCATATAATGTAAGAAAAGCCTGTGCAGTGAAAAAAGATATCTCTTACGGTCATGGAGGACAGATCATAATGCAAGAAGAATCTGATAGAGAAAGTCAGATTGGGTTTTATGATGACTTAGACGACTCAGATCCAAACTTATCTCCTAGTCACGAGCCTATTCTGAAAAGAAACTAAAAGATAAGATGTTAATAAATAAATAAAGTTTTAAGCGTGCTTGGAGTATAGCTTTATTTCCTGTGTTGTCTTATCTGTCAGCTTCTTTAGGAAATGTAGATTCCTTCAAGATAAGCTGACTCATCTTGCTTGCCTGTTTGTAATTATTTTAGATTCTTATCCAGAGTAGGTGTAATAGTAGAAGGACAGTTGTGTGTCCACTTCTTAGCCAGTATATTTTCATTTTCTATATAAAGGATCGTGTGAGTTTGTATTCAGCAGAGGGAACTCGATAGAGAACCTGAAAGCCTCAGTAATAAAAATGTTTCAGTTCTAAGTTTTCTATTCTTCACTGAAAACTCTCAACTCCTTAATGATGTCGTAAGTTTTAGAATAAGGGTACAAAGAGTTATAAGCTAGGCAGATGATACGAAAGTATCCTTTATACTCGCCTGAAAATGGAACTTGTATGTGAGAAATCATATCTGACGATCCACTTTGTACGGTCCCTCGTTATGGTACTTTTATGTATAAGGGAAATGTGATTATGATACTTATAGAAAATCATGAAAGATTTTATGTATGAATAAGTGAAGCGAAAGAGCCATGGGGGCATAGAAAAGCTTCTGGAGATTCATATATAAGATGAAGTAATGATTTAGAAAAGATGCATAAGGTTTCCCTTGTATACAAGTAGTGGTATCAGAGCCTAATTGACAACTAGCTGTAGCTCTTTGTTTTCTTGTGAGTTTCCTACCAAACCTCGACAAGTAGTGTCATATGTAAGGAACAAAACAATTTGAAATAACAGATCTTGGTTATGAAAGATGCATACTTGAGATGGGTATTATGAGGGATTAAATAAAGGATGTTTTGTATCTGTCTTAGCAAGGCTAGCTAAAGAAGTTCATGGAGAGGTTTAGGATACATTAATGTAAACTTATGTGCACACCTTTGGGCACTACATGAAGCTCTAAAAAACCAAACTATTGATTTTGAAGATAAAAGGAGAAGGATGATTTCTATTCCATATGCTTATGGGATAGTAAGCATCAGGTATGGGATAGTTTGTATAAGACCAAACTTTGCTCATGTTATGAGTGTTGTTAGTAGGTTTATAGGGGACTTGGGCCGAGCCCATTGGGATGTGTTGAAGTGAGTGTTGAGATATTTGAATAGAATTCTTGAGTTAGGTATTCAATATCAAAAGAGATCTCAAGGTGAAGCTATTTTAGAAGGGTTTATAGATGTTGATTATGCAAGAAAAGTAGACACCAAAAGTTGCTTTCTATGTACATGATTAAGTTGTTTGGGCCTATAGTAAGTTAGAAGGAAAACCTATAGTCTATTATAGCACTCTCCACTCTAGAAGTTGAGTACATTACATTAGTAGAAATAGTGAAGGAAGGTTTGTGGTTAAAGGGAATCATAAGTGAGCTAGAGATTGTACAAAAGTTACCCTAATTAATTGTGACAATTAGAGTTCTATTCATCTAGAAAATGATCATATGTATCATTGATAATTTTTGTATTGAAGATTATTTTAGTGATAAAAATCCACCAAATCATTATTTTAGTGTTTCCTCACCCAGCAAGCCAAGTCACATAGCGAGGAGTTCGAACACCACTATAGTATTCCTGAAGGTCGCCCAACAAGAGGTGTCACTAGAAAAGAATGAAGAAATTGCTAATAGAGAGTTAATGGCACTGGGAGAGATATGTTGTCCAACGAAAAGCTGAAGAATTCCTAGGCAGAAGCTAATTTGTGCCCAGCGAGAGGAATCACCAAGTGACAAAATAGGGCACGAGCAACCGTCCCCCAACCAGTACCTGGCGCCCAACGAGAGGTTACCTAGTCTTGAAGGAAAGGTTTGAAGTTGTCACTAGGCGAGACATGTCACTTAGCGAGATTCACCTTGGATCATGAATTTTAATGCTCTTGCTGGGCGAGAGACATCGCTGGGCGAAAGCTTCCTGACTTGGTCAGAAATTAAAAGACTTAAGTGGGAAAAACGAAGCATTTGATACAATAATATTGAACATAAGAAAGAAAGAAGCAAGATAGAGAAACAAAGTCATAGAGACAAAAACATTGAAGCGGAGGCAAAGATGTGATCATCTTTAGATTTTCTTTTTCAAATTTGCTGTGTTTTCTTTATTTTTTTATTTGGTCATGGCAATGAGTAGCTAAATCTTTCTTAGCTGGGAGGTCAGTGTACAGTCAACTATTTTGTAAACTTTTAATAGTAATCAAAGGTTATATTCCTCATTTTGTGTTCATTATTTTTAATGTTTGTTTTTTGTTTGATCGACCTTTAAATTGAATTAATCTGCTTGAATGAATTGGAAAATGATTTTGACCAAAGTATTCGAGAAAAACACTGCATAAACATTAAATATAGGAATAGAATAATGTTTATGTGTCTTTCATCTTTTCCATAAGAGATTATCTAACTATTTTAGTCTTTGAAATTGAGGAATTGAGGAATTGATGGATTAATTATTACAACTAAGGTTCTCTCATTAAGGGATTGATGTTTGAATACTTTTTGTAGGGAAAAGAGATTTGAGATTAACTGGAGATTTGATTATTAAATTTATGAATAGTTAAATAGAAAATCGAGATCCCATCATCTATCTGTATTTAATTTTCTTTAACTTTATACTATTATTTATATTTAATCTATCTACACTCTTGTTATATTATAATGTCATGAATTTTACAAGGTTTAAATTAGAATACTGAGTAATTTCCTGCGAAGACGACGTGATTCTCATCAGATACTACAAAATAATTAGTGTACTTGCTAGAAGTAAAGGAGTTATTAAAACTCGTTGAGAACCACAAGAGTCTTAAGCACATTGACGTGAAGCTTTACTTCATTCAAAATGTGGTTGGAATAGGACAGGTCAAGGTTGTGAAAATAGTTTCTAAAGACAATCTTGTACATATGTTTACCAAGTCTCTTGCAAGGTCATAGTTTGAAAAATGCTTGAAGTTGGTGAACTTCATATAGTAGCTAGTGGAGGGTACTCTAAAGAAAAGACACATGGGATGACCTAGGAGGTATGAATTCTTTATTGAGAGTTAAGGTGGATATTGCTTATGTAGATTCGAAAATATTTTTAATGGGTATTATGTACTATTTGATGGTTTGGGATATAGATCATCCAAAGTTTGGCAAAGCGTTTGATGGTTGTGTTTGTTGGGAGTTGTTTTGCGTCTAGTAACTAATGTGTTTGCAGGGCTTAAATGGTTAGCATTTACATATGTTAATATTAATGTCTTGTCTATAGGTCATGTGAGTTAGTTAGATAATGTGAGTCTATTTATAGTCTATATATACCTCTTTTTGCTATTGATTTAACGGGATGCTTTCACACTTTTTTCTTAATTATTAATATAATTTTTCTCTACTTTTCAACTCTTGTTTTTTCTTCGTTTTTCTTAGTGCTATTTTGTTAGATTTCTATATTTTTCTTATGAGTTTTTCATCGAATTCAACTCTTGAGACACATTGGATTAATTCTGCAAATGGAGCAACTAAAGTTTATCTTGTACTTACATGCTTTGAGGTAGGAGTGTTCATAGTTTGACTTGGTTTGTTTTTGGAGGAAAATCAAAATTAAAACAATTAATTTTAATTAAATTGGATTGATTTGATTTTTTGAATTTTTTCTTCGTGACCCAAAACAATGATAATCGAAGTAGATTTGGTTTAGTTTCAGGGAAAATCGAACAAAATAAAAAAAATGATTTTTTATTAAATCATACAAAAATAATTGTGTACCTGAAATTAGACAAATTTATTAGTCTAGTAAACTCATAATTTGTTAACAAAATATCAAGTACTTTAATATACTAAATTCGTCAAATTAATTTATTAAAACAACACAATACAAATAACAAATTATATATAAATTTAAAGTATAAAATAAATTTACTACCTTAAAAATATAAAATAGGGTCAAGTAAGTTTTTAAATGCAAAACCCTAAATAAAACAGGTTACTAAATTTATTAAGTTAAAAATATAAAATAAATATATAATAATAATATAATATATATTTTTAGATTGGTTTGGGTTGAGTTAAGGTTTTGAAATGCAAAAGTTATTAACTGAACCAAACATGGTTAGTTTTGATCGATTTGGATCGGATTTAACAATTTAATTAGTTCTATTTATTAGGTTTGTTGGATTAACCTGAACTTATAAATACCCCTACTTTGAGGAGATTTCAATTTCAGAAATTGCAGGGCTGCATGTGTAACATATTTTTCAACGAATTCAAGAATTTCCTCTACCTTTCATGCAGAACTTTTGGTTGAAATGTGATTTCATGTAGCTTTTTTTTAAAAATGACAAAATTTATTCAGTATTAACACTATATCCCCATATCACAAAAGATGAAAGAGCAACTACAAATACAAAAAGTACTTGCAAATTACAGGATTAACACACAGTTAACTAAAAATATAACACTACCTCTAATATAACAATTAGAGGTGATATGATTCCATGGTAGCTATTAATGCTTTTTCAATCATGGTACTGTCCCTTAGCAACTCAAGAGTAGGTGGCTCAAGTGTATACCTCTTATGCACTCTATACAATTCACACATCTCACAGTATTTAATAGTTGGGTGGATTGGTTGGCATCCCATGTAACACCCGGAATTTTGTCTATTTAATTCACAGTATTTAATTATTAATTTTTTTTCAAAATAGGGATAAATATGAATAGAATAATAAAATGTGAATTCATAATAATGTGATTATATTTTTATATTCTATTTAATCGCAAATTTTAATAACTATTCTAGACTAAAATTGGATAACTGTTAAATATAGTGGTCGTATACAAAGTTATTAGAATTTTTAGGAAATGTACCGATTCGTTATGAACTCTCAGAAATATTGAAATGTCTTCATTCCTTCTAAAACGGGGGGAGAATGAGAAAGGCGAAAAGGGGTGAAGAGTAATAAATTCTCCTAATGAATAAATGATACGTACCTCCTAACTAGTATTTATAGTAAATATGTGTTTGTTACCTGACGGATATTACTTACTTGACTTTGTAGATTTCTTTACTTGGTTTTTATCTAATAGGTATTTTGTTTACTCTGCTTAACTTTATTGGGAGTAACCTTAATTAGTAATTATGTTAATCTGTCTCTTAATTACTTTAATTAATTAATTGATTTATTGCAGGAGTTCGGATTTTAGTGAGGGCGAATGATATGAATCCACTGTCAGTTTAGGATTCTGAAAGGACCCTAGGAATTTAGCTGGCCGCGTTAACAAAATTAATCAATGTGGAGTGCAAACAATTGCCAACAATAAATTGATTAGAATTATTGTCAAACTCTTAGACATAGAATGACAATTAAAAGTTATTGAAATTCAACGAGTAAACGAGTTTTCGAATAGTGTAATACTTTCCTGTGCAATTGATCATAGAGTTTGTTGGGCAGAATTGAGTATGAATGGAAAAGACAGAAAATAGAATTGGAATTAATAGACTCCACACTTCCAAGGATGGAATATATATCTACGAGATTGCACACACAAAGGGGTGAATTACCTTTGATAAATCTCAAAAGATTTTGGATTGTCAAGAACCCAAAGGAGAGAAAACCTCAACTAGTTTTTTTATTTCCAAAATATTCTCCTTACATCTCAGTCTTGCCCAAATTTATATGCCTAATAAACTCAGCTTGTGTAGGTTTAGTGGCTTTCTAAATTCAGCTGAAGTTACAAAATAATAAAAATTAATAATGGACAGCTTAATAACAAAGCGTAACTGCCAAAGCAAATTAAACATTTATACTAATTAAAATTGATAACCTAGGTGGCTGCAACTTTAATTAGACAATTCTGGTTGCCCACCATTAACTAAGTAAACTCCAAGAAAATGAGTTTAATTTATTCCAAACTTCTCTTCCATTAAGGTCAAGTATTGCTCTCTTCAGTCGTGAGACAATTAACAATTTTAAACTTTATTTCTTCAATGTTTGGCTCTTTTTGCAAAAGGGCTGCCAATACTTGTTGAATAGCTTAACTCTTCTTGTCCTTGCCCTTGTCATAGGTCCTCCAAGTCCTTCAAGCTTCATGTCCTCATCACTCCCCCCCTCTTGAAGAGGATTTGTCCCCAAATCAACAGCATCTTCATCTGCATCAAAGAGAGTTAAATCAGACACATTAAAAGTAGCACTAACATTATACTCATCTGGAAGATCAATCTTATAAGCATTGTCATTGATCTTTTCTAGAACTTGGAAAGGACCATCTCCCCTTGGCTGGAGTTTTGACTTTCTTTGTTTAGGGAACCTTTCCTTTCTCATGTGTACCCAAACCCAATCACCAGGTTGGAACACGATCTTCTTCCTAACCTTGTTATTTGAGCCTTCACTTGCTCATGCAGCTTCTTCACATACTCAGCTTTAGCTTGTGCTTCATTATGCTTAAACATAGAAATGTTAGGCATGGACAACAAATCAAGAGGATTCAAAGGATTGAACCTATACACAATTTCAAACGGAGAACAATTAGTCGTGCTATGGACAATCCTATTATAAGCAAACTCAACATGAGGCAAACATGCTTCCCAAGACTTAAGATTTTTCTTTAAAATAGTCCTAAGCAATGTGCCTAAAGTCCTATTTACTACCTCAGTCTGACCATCAGTTTGTGGGTGGCAAGTAGTAGAAAATAGTAATTTAGTACCAATTTTACCCCACAAGGTCCTCCAAAAGTGACTAAGGAATTTTGCATCCCTATCACTCACAATGCTCCTTGGCAGTCCATGAAGTCTCACTATTTCCTTGAAAAATAAATCAGCCACATGGCTAGCATCATCCACCTTTTTGCAAGGAATGAAATGTGCCATCTTGGAAAACCTATCAACAACAACAAACACAGAATCCTTTTCATTCTTTGTTTTAGGCAACCCCAAAACAAAGTCCATAGAAATGTCAGTCCAAGGATATTCAGGAACAGGCAAAGGAGTATACAATCCATGAGGCTTAACCTTAGATTTGGCCTTTTTACACACAATGCAGTGGTCACAAAACTTATGCACATATCATTTCATATGAGGCCAAAAGAAATGCTCTTGCAAAATCTCCAAAGCTTTTGAACCCCAAAGTGGCCCATCAAACCCCCTTCATGTGATTCACTCATAAGCAACTCCCTAATGGAACACTTAGGTACACACAATTTATTTGTTTTAAAGAAGAATCCATTATGCCTATAGTATCCATTTTCAGAAAACCTTTCACATGCAACAAATATTTCAGCAAAATCAACATCATGCTTATACATGCCTTTCAAAGACTCAAGACCAAACAATTTAGTTTTAAGCATAGAAAGCAATGCATGCCTCCTAGAAAGCGCATCAGCCACTATATTTCCTTTCCCCTTTTTATGTTTGATGACATACCGAAATTGCTCTAAAAACTCTACCCACTTAGCATGCCTCTTGTTAAGCTTACCTTGTCCTTTCAAATATTTCAATAACTCATGATCACTATGAATGACAAACTCTTTGGGTAACAAATAATGCTGCCAAGTTTTTAAAGCTCTAACCAATGCATACAATTCCTTATCATAAGTAGAATAGTTAAGGGCAACCCCACTTAACTTTTGACTAAAATAAGCAATCGGATGCCCATCTTGCAACAAAACAGCCCCAATACCAACATTTGATGCATCACACTCTATTTCAAATGATTTTGCAAAATTAGGCATGGAAAGAATAGGAGCATTAGTTAGCCTATGCTTAAGGGCAGCAAAGGCCTCCTCTTGCTTCTTTCCCCATTTAAAAACCACATTCTTTTTAACAATTTCATTTAGAGGTGCAGCTAATGTACTGAAATCTTTAACAAATCTCCTATAGAAACTAGCTAAACCATGAAATCCCTTCACCTCACTCACAAACTTAAGTGTTGGCCATTCTTGGATGGCCTTAACCTTTTCCTCATCAACTAATACACCTTTAGCACTAATAACAAAGCTCAAAAATACCATATGATCAGTACAAAAAATGCATTTTTCCAGATTGGCATACAATTGTTCTTTTCTAAGCACATTCAAAACAGAGTGCAAATGCTCAACATGCAACTCAAGACTAGTGCTATAGATCAGAATATCATCAAAGTACACTACAACAAATTTTCCAATAAACTCCCTTAAAACATGATTCATTAATCTCATGAAAGTACTAGGTGCATTAGTCAAACCAAATGGCATAACCAACCACTCATACAATCCATATTTAGTTTTAAAGGCAGTTTTCCATTCATCACCTTCTCTAATCCTAATTTGATTATAGCCACTTTTCAAGTCTATTTTTGAGAACATACATGGCACCATAAAGTTCATCGAGAAGATCATCTAACCTGGGAATTGGATGTCTATACTTGATGGTGATGTTGTTTATGGCTCTACAATCAGAACACATCCTCCATGAGCCATCTTTCTTTGGCACCAGAATCACAGGTACAGCACACGGGCTCATGCTATCTCTCACCCAACCTTTGCTCATGAGTTCAGCCACTTGCCTTTCAATCTCCTTAGTTTCTTGTGGGTTTCTCCTATATGTTGGCCCATTGGGTAATGATGCTCCTGGAATGAGATCAATGTGATGCTCAATTCCCCTAAAAGGTGGCAATCCACTAGGTACACTCTCTGGAAAAACATATTGGAAATTCTGCAAAAGAGGTTTAACACAAGAAGGCAGTTCAAAATTTTCAAATTGTTTAGCATGCAAAAACTGACTTGTACAATACAACAAATATAGGGGTTGTCTTGCATAAAGCAGCCTCTTAACTTCCTCTTTTTTTGCTAAACAAGTGTGTTTTTCCTCAAGTGTTTCAATATCTTTCTTTTCTCTATTTTTCCTCTCAAGTGTTTCTCCCTTCCTCTCAAGTGTTTCACTCTTTCTTTCATTTGCTAACTTTTCTCTCATTTTGATTTGATCCTCACACACCTCTTTAGGAGACAAAGGCTTGAGAACCAACTTTTTATCCTGATACATGAAAGAAAATTTGTTAGTGAAGCCGTCATGAATGGCTTTGGTATCATACTGCCACGACCTTCCCAAAAGGATATGGCTGGCCTCTATGGGAACCACATCACATATGACTTTATCTTGATATTTTCCAATGGAGAACGAAACTATTGCTTGTTGTTTCACTTGAACTTCTTCTCCTTCACTAAGCCATTGAAGTTTATATGGTCTAGGATGCGGTGTAGTGTCCATGTTCATCTTTGACACTAATCTTGAACTCACCACATTGGTACAACTCCCTCCATCAATAATTACCAAACAAACATTACCATTGACTGAACATCTTGTGTGAAAGATGTTCTCCCTTTGAGATGCATCCTCGGCCTTGACTTGACTTCCAAGCATCCTCCTAATCTTATACAACTCTCCTTCATTAGCCTTCAATTCTTCACCACTCTCCTCTTCTTCTCCACCACTAGCTTCTGATTGGCTTGTGTATTCCCCATTATCTTTGAGAAGAACAATCTTCTTTGTGGGACACTCATAGGCATAATGACCCATGCCCAAGCACTTGAAACACTTCACTTCTCTAGTCTTTTTAGGAGGATGTTCAGGTTGCTTTTGAGGTTCTTTTCCATGGTTAGAAAGTGATGCATTGCTTGAGGAGGCAACACTCTCTTTCTTAACTCTATCCTTCCAATTTGAAGCATTATACCCGGTAGAACTTCTTCTTGTTGTACTCTTTCATTTTATTTTCTGTTCAACTTGAATAGCCTTATGTAAAAGGTCCTCCATCTCCACAAACTCCTGCAACTCAACAACATCTCCACTAAGGAAGCGAGCCATAGTTAGCTCAGAATCTTCTTCAATTTGGGCTTGGATGATTAACATCTCCATCTCCTTATAATACTCCACCACTCCCTTGCTTCCTTGAGACAATTTCTGAATTTTTAATTTTATATCCCTATGGAAGCTAGAAGGTATATACCGCCTCCGCATGATCCTCTTCATTTCAGCCCAAGTGTCCACCCTAGGCTCCTCAATTCTAATCCTTTCCCTTTGCAACTTATTCCACCAAATGAGTGCATAATCAGAAAATTCAACAGCTGCAAGTCTCACCTTTTGCTCCTCATTATAATTGTTGCAAGAAAACACATGCTCAATTTTTAGCTCCCAATCCAAGTATGCCTCAGGATCACTCCTACCCTTGAAAGGAGGCACATTTAACTTCACTCCTTCTATTCTTCCTTCATTTCTATTTGGCCTTCCTCCTCTTCCTTGTTGGGTTTTATTCTCCAATTGGTCCAACCTCTCATGGAATTCATCTTGTTGTTGTTTCATCAATCTCTCTAAATGCTGAGATAATGTAGCAATTTGAAGCTAAAGATCATTGTTATTATTTCTTTCCGCCATGATAAACAAACAGGTCAAATGTCACAAGAAAAAGTATGTATGTGGTGTTTGAAAATGTTCTCACCCACTCAAGTGTTTGCGCTAAAAAAAAATTGGCTTTTACTATAATGAAACTCTCTTGCCTTTTTCCTCTTTATTCCTCCTTAAGTTCTTAACAAACCAAAAGAGAAAAACTCAAAGACAAACACCAACTTGTGTGTAGGCAAATACTAGGACAACACTGAATTTTTTTTTTGACACCAACAAGACAGAAGAAATTTTTCTCAAAATGAAAACAAAGGAAGTACGAAAAGAAATGGACAAAAATTGGGCACACAAAAACAAAGGTACAAATAGCCACAACCAGAATTTTGAGTAGAAAATTGTGCAGCCAATTTTAACAGGTAAAGACACAAACAGAGGATAAAATTTTGGCTTAAAATGAAACTAAAAAGTGCAGCAAAATCCAGCAAGAATGTGCAGTATATGTGAAGCCAAAACAAAGTGGAGTTGACACAATTTGTAACCAAGAAGTGCAGCCCAAAATTTCAGAATTTTAAACTAACAAGGTGCAGTAATTTTTCCTTCAAATCAAACACAATATTACCTTCAAAATGAAGAATTTCTAGCATGAACCATTTAGTCAATTATATATATATATATATATATATATATATTTTAAACACATTTGCATTCTTTGTTTTTCTTCTTTTTTTTTCTCTATATTTTTTTTCTTCAGATTTTCAAAATTCCTCTTCCTTTTTTTTTTTTTAGAATCTCAGATTTTTTAAGGGCTTAACTTTTGCAATGGTTCAGCCTAACTGATTGACAATTAAGGTAATATTATTGATGATAAGAATCAAGGAAAGAAATTACCCGGAGTGCAGCTTGCAATTCCTAGAAACCAAAGCTCTGATACCAAATGATATAAATCCAAAGGGGTTGGATTCGTTTTGCAGATCTATCTAGGTTGGAAGGTAATAAGTTAACAAAACAATGAGAATTGGGTAAATAAGAAAATGGAAAGGATGAAAATGGTTTAACGAAGGGATAAATGACGCCACTTCCAAGGATGGAAGATAAGTCATATGACGCCACAAGGGTAGTGATTTACCCTTGATAAGTCTAATAGAACGCCACAAGAAAAAATTCCTTGATAAGTTCTAAAGAGAAATTATCTCTCACAAAAGGGTAAAACCCAATATAATTTTACTAATTCAATGGTTGTCCTTTGAGTACAATTCAACCCCTATTTATAGAACTAGGTGGCTGTTCAAAATCATAACTCCCAAAAGAAAAATTAAATACTCCATTATCACGCAATTATCACATATGATTAATTGCATGTTACATTAATTCCTAAATTAATAAAATGTTACAAAAAATGAAAAGTCATTGTCTTTGGCATTCACATCAGTGAAACCCTTTATTGGTATTACTTCTACTCTTCATGGTGACATGTTATTCTTCGGATTTCAGCATGGTCGAAATCCGAAGTCTTTTCCCTTATGGTATCTTCAATTTTATATTACTGATCCAAAGTCATCCTGATCTTTTTTGAGTTTATTCATTTTTTTAAGTGTAATTCTATTATTCGGTTTTCGGTTATACCAAAATTCGAAATCTCTCTCTTTTTTTGCCACCCTTGAGAATATTTAGGTCCTTCTATCCTATAATTATACAATATCCTTGCAATGGAGTATTATACCTCATATGACATGCCCTTCTTTACCACACATTACAATGTTACTTATAAGAGATTGTGAAAAAATGAAAGTAATATTTTCTGCTTCTATGTTAACATGCTTACTGCAGTTGCAAATTCTAGTCATAGACGATTGCAATGAATTAGAACAGATCATTGAGGAGGATACAAGCAAAAATCAGAGAACGTCACTTTTGCAAGTCTAAAACTACTCTATATCTATCATTGCAACAATTTGAATTGTCTTTCCTCGTTTCACTTCTAACATACTACCCCATCTTGAATTTTTGTTTGTTGTAAGAGCATCTATGCTAGAGGAAGTATTCAGATATGGAAGTGATAAAAAAGTTGAAATTCAAATCTAAAAGTTCTAGCATTTGTGCAACTTCCAAGCCTTTGCAAGGATGTTGATGGGTTCCATACTGTAAAACATCGTTTGGTGTTCAATTGTCCAAAATTCTCTTTGATTTCAACATTAACACTTGAGAAGATGTCAGAAATGTTTAATGGTGCCGCCTAAGGTAACAGACTACTAATTACTATGTAAAACCGAGTTGCAATATTTAATATTATGTAAAAGGTTTCTCTTCTCATTTTGAAATAAACATGACGTTCTCTTGATAAGGTATGATTTGATCTGTATTTCTTTTAGAATATTGTAAGATATTTATGTCCCTTCTCTACCATGAATATTTTATAAAGATGTCTTGGAATATATTATTTAAACTATTAGTAACTTGGCAAAAGCAAATTTAACGACTAAAAGAGTTATCTTATTTCATTTGTAGTTTATTTTCTCACATAATTTACATCAAGCTTATCCAATAAAACTAATCACTAAAGAAAATATTCACTTCACCAGATGCGCCTACCACTTATAGAAAAATATATACAAATCAAAATATTTTTATGTCTTAACGTTTTAAAAAAATTATTCACATATATTCTTTTTTTATGTCTTAATGTTTTAAAAAAATCAAAATATTTGATTCAAATATTTAAACAATTAAAAATTATGATTTATATTTGAAAGCTTGTATAACTTTTTATTTTTTTTAGTTACTTTTTAAAGAGGATGTTATATGATCATCATCGGCACATTAAACCAAACTAATTCTCAGGTTGAAGAGTGTGAAGCCAAAGAGACTAGCAATCAGGATTCAGATGCAAAATTCGCGGGGAGTGAATTGACCTCATCACAGGTAAAATACAAATCAATATATTAATGCTAACATAGTTGAATATAACCAATTAAAAAATAGCATTGAAAAATTAGAGGCGCTAAGATAGAGACAAAATTTGTTAAAAAAGATTATGGTTTAGAGGTACCATTAATAACAATAGAGACAAAATTGTATTAAGATGTCATGCTGATCCAACAACAATCACTTGGAGAAATTAATACATGATACCATCATATAATTAGCATTTCTTTTATAAGAAGCTACTGAAAACATAGGTGATACTGTGTTTGTGTTTATGTATTCGTATTTTTATTTTGATATTAGGAGTGTTCATTGATTTAGGTCAATCTGATGAATCAATTAAACCAAACCGAACGAATTAGTTTGATTATTTTTTTCACTTGATTCAGTTTAGATCTGATCCAAACCAACGATAATTGTCCATGTCCATTTTGGTTTGTAGTTTTCGCATTTCAAAACTCAGACCAAACCCAGAAGTGTGTGTATATATATATATTTCTATATATATTTTAAATTTTTAAGTTAGTAAATATATTTTATAGTTTAAATTTATAAAATTGTTGTTTGTATTGTGTTGTGTTATTTTAATAGTTTATTTTGAATAATTTAGTATACATGAAACACTTAATATTTTGTTATAAAATTATAAATTTAGTAGACTAATGAATTTGGCTAGTTTGAGATATAAAATTATTGTTTTATGATTTAATGAACAAAAATTGATTTTGTTATTTTTTTATCGATTTTTCTTGAAACCCAACTGAATTAATTCGATTACCTTCGGTTCGAGTCAAGGGAAAAAATTTCAGAAAACTAAATAACCCAAGTCAATTAAAATTAATTGTTCAGTTTTTATTTTCAATATAATAATTTTATTTTAGTATGTTTTGAAATATATTTTGTTAATTTTTATATTTATATTTTTATGATAACATGATACAAACATGTAGATCATGAATGAATATGACAGATTTGCAATGAATTTAAAATGTTGTTGTGCTTGTGTATTTGCATTTTTATTAAAAATATTTAGATAAAAGGTAACTACTGTGGACCGCCGTGAACCATGGTAGACTACCGTGCACCATTGACCACTGTGAATCACGTAGACTGTCATGGACCATTGACCACTGTGGACCTATGTGAACCATTATGGACTGACGTAAACAATTATGGACCATCGTGAACCACTGTGGACCGTTGTGAACCACTGTGAACTGCTATGGATCATTGTGCACTGTTGATCACCGTGCACCCCACGGACCACCAACACCCTCTTTTGGCACCTGTCTTGGCCATGTATCCTAACTTTTCCTTCTAGCACCATGTCTTGGTCACATATCCCAACTCTTTCCTTCCAACACCATGACTTGGCCCTTATGTTGGTCACGTATCTCGACTTTTCCTTCTAGCACCCTTTTTTGGCCCCTGTCTTTGTCACATATCCCTTCTTTTTCCTTCTAGCACCTTGTCTTGGTACTGTCTTGGGCACGTATCTCGAATTTTACCTACCATCGCCACGTGTTGGTCACGTATCCTAACTTTTCCTTGCCTTGCGCCATTATTTGGGCACTTGGCTATGCATTGTGACCTTCCCTTGCACCATGACGATTTGGCTATACATCACCAATTGGTTATGGCAGTGGCTTGCACCACCACAACTTGTAACCACTTTTGATCATGCCCATGACTTTGTCTTGCACCACCATAACTTGCAATCACTTTCGGTCACGCCCTATGACTTTGCCTTGCACCACAACAACTTGCAACCACTTTTGATCATGTCATGGATTTGTCTTGCACCACCACAACTTGCAACCACTTTCGAACATGCCCATGACTTTGCCTTGAACCGCCACATCTTGCAACCACTTTTGGTCATGCACATGATTTTTTCTTGCACAACTACTTGACTTGGCCTTTGGCCATGCACCCCATTCAATTTTACCTTGCACCGCCACTTGACTTGGCCCTTTGCACTTAACCATGCACCATAATCAATTTTTCCATGTACACCATAATTAATTTTTCTTGCACCAAATAACTTGGCCATGAATCATGCACCACCACCTATTTGCCTGTGCACCACGACATGGGACTTCACCATGAATCATACACCACACTTGGGACTTGGCCATGAATCGTACACAACCCCTTAAGACTTGGCCATGAAGCATGCACCACTACTTGGGACTTGGCCATGAACCATGCATCACCACTTGGGACTTGGCCATGAATCATGCACAACCACTTGGGAATTGGTCATGGACCATTGACCACCAATTGGGACTTAACCATGGACCATGCACCACCACTTGGGACTTGTCCATGAATTGTGCGCCACCACTTGGGACTTGGCCATGAATTGTGCACCACCACTTGGGATTTCGCCATTAATCGTGCACCACCACTTGGGACTTGGCCATGGACCATGCACCACCACTTGGTAATTGGGCATGGGCCATGCACCACCACTTGGTACTTGGGCATGGGCCATGCACCACTACTTAGGACTTGACAAAAACTTTCAACTTTGGCGTGCCTCTACTTTGAAGCCTCTATTTTGAAAACACGGTATATTTCAGGGAGAACAACAAAAGGAGGAAGAGATGGACAAATTTTTTGGACTTGAATGGGGAAGAGTGAAGGGAGGGACGAATCAAAGCAACAAGGGATGAATCTAAGTGGATTGCGGCAGCAAGGCCACTCTGTGATTTACAATATTCCGTCGCATATTTAAGTCATCTGCAAAGGATTCTACCCGCCGCTGGATGGGAATTTTACTTCAAGGCGTCTTATGAGGCTAATCCATCTCGCAAGAGTTGCCAACGACACGTGCCTCTAGGGGGCTGAGGCCACCTACTATTGGTCGATAAATGGATGGCAGATGCACACGTCGCTTCTAGCCCGAATTCTAACTTAGAGGCATTCAGTCATAATCCAATGCACAATAGTTTTGTGCCACTGGCTTTTGAACCAAGCGCAATGACCAATTGTGCGAATCAACGATTACTCTCGTACTAGGTTGAATTACTATTCTGACACTGCCATCAGTAGGATAAAATTAACATGTCTAGGGGTGAAAGACTAATCGAATCGTCTAGTAGTTGGTTCCCTCTGAAGTTTCCCTCAGGATAGTTGGAGCCTATGGGCGAGTTCCATCGATTAAAGCTAATGATTAGAGGCATCTAGGGTGTAACTCCCTTGACCTATTCTCAAACTTTAAATAGGCATCCGGAGACATTTGTAGGGTTTCCAAAAGAGTTATCTTTTCTGTTTAACAGCCTTCCCATCCTGGAAATGGCTCAGTCGGAGGTAGGCTCGAACGACTGGAAGAGCACTGCATGCCACATGGTGTTAAGGACGCCCCTAACGACCCTTGGAAATCCGGAGGACCAAGTGCCTTCCATACCCAGTCGTACTCATAACCACATTAGTCTATAAGGTTAACAACCCCTGGTCGATGGAACAATGTAGGTAAGGAAAGTCGGCGAAATGGATTCATAACCTAAGGATCGGCTCTAAGGGTTAGGCACGAGGGTCCTAGTCCCAAACTCGTTGGCTGGTAGTGGAATGTTCGAGCTGCTCCCGCGGAGAGAGTAGGTCATTGCATGCCGGTTAGGAGACGAATTGGGAACAGATCCTTCGGGGTCTCTTGCCCGGGTGTCGAACAGTCGACTCATAACTGGTACCGGCAAGGGAATTCGACTCAGTTTGGTTTAGAACATGTTAATATCAATTAGTTAAATTAATGAGAACCTATTAATTATAATATGCGTTTTGCTCAGCAAATTAAGTTTTAGGATTATTGATAAAATATCTAAAAACAAATATTTTGATTATAATTTATGTATAGATACATTTCAAAATCATAAATAATTTTTTATAATTAACAAAATACTTTTTTTATAAGTTTTTAACCAGGTCTTAAAAGTATGAGTTCATATTTTTCCTGTAAAAAATGTAAATATCGTGGATCATTTAAAAAATTAAAAAAGGCAACTTGTGTAGAAGCATGCATGTGGGATGTGGGACATGTCAGCCAAATGGCCAGATTTAGAGTATATTATTAAATGAATGACGGACAATAGTGAATATTTTTTTTTAATTTGCCACCATCGGTTTAGGTGGAAAAATTAAATAAAAATAAGAATTGATGCGTTGAATAATGCATATGGAACAACAGAGAATATTAAAAAGAATAAATGATGTATTAGCATTATAAATAGTAATGCTGTAATTGAATTATATATAATTGGTTACCATAAAACTGTTGACTATTACTCTGTGTGTTCACATATGACAAAAGTTCAATGCATTGCTGCTTTGGGTTATTTCTTAGTTGCACAATTGGAGTTGCAGTGAAGATATTATCTTACTGTATTCGAGTCTTTGATTCTACAACATTTGAACATTATTATATTTATTTCAGTAAAAAGTATTTTTAATCTATAAAACATCATATTTATTTTAAAATAACAGTTTTCCAAAATTTGAAATATTAAATTATTTTGCATGTCCTTTAATTTATTATTTAGCAACCTATAATTAGGTATCTGGACTATTTTTTTTTTTTTACACAAGTCCTTATATTTGTACTTATTTTCAATTTTTAAATTAGGTTTTCATAATTAATATAATTATTATTTTAGAAAAATAATTGCAAATACCTAATTAATCCAAAATTTAATATTGTAACTTTTTCGTGTGTTTTCACCATTATTATATTCTTACACCTTTTTTATCACCTCAAGTCTAGAGATTCAAAACAATGTTCTCAAATTATTTTAGTCATTACACCTTTTATACGCACAATTCATGTCAGAAAAAATGTTACAATGGAAAATAAGAAAGTTTAATAATAACTTTAGGATTTTAATAAAAATTTTAAATTGAGTTGTTTGTTAGATAAGCTCATGTGATTCTCTCACACAGTAACCTCTCCTATAAACCAAATTCTTGTGTAAGAACATTATTATTCTCACATGCCACAACCATTGGGTTATCTACACTTGTGTAAAAATTGTTATTTTCACTTCATCAATATCCTAAGTACAAGCTAATGAACTCAAAAAAATTGAACAATAAAGAAAGATTTTGATTGGATTTAGTTTTGCAATTTAAGTTAAGATTAATCAGTTATTTATTTTAAAATTTTAATCAAAATTGTTTTTCCATAAAATTAGATCCAAAAGTTCCAAAAATGATCATTAATGACTGCAACTAACAAAAGGCGGCACCTCTCATTGACCAAGGAGGTCCACCAATACATGACATGTCCTTGGAAGCTAAGGGTTGCTAGTTGAACTTTTCTTTCTTCACTTATGTTATAACAAACAAAGAGTTGCTCTTTCTTCATTTCCCAATCAAGGTAGGCTTCCACATCCTCTTTGCCAAACAAAGAGTTGCGCTCTCCTTACCATAGGTTTTTCATATCTCTCACTTTCACTTACTTCACTAGAGGCGGACCTATACCTATGCCTCTCTCTGACTCCTCTTTCTCTTCGTTCTTCTCTTTCATGCTCTTCTCTTCTTTCTTCCCTCTCTCTCTCTCTTCTCTTTCCTTTTTTCTTCTCTTTCTCTTCGTTATCTTTCTTTCTCTTCCCTCCATCTTTCTTCTCTTTCTTTTCGTTCTTGTCTCTCTCTTTTCTCGTCTCTTTCTTTCTTTGTTTTCTCACGCTCTTTTTCCTCTCTTCGTCTTTCGTCTCTTAACTCTCTTTCTCTCTTTTCTTTTTCTTTCTCTTCACACCTTTTTTCTTCTCTCTTATCCCTTTTTTTTCTTTCTTTTCTCTCTTCTAACCTCCACTCCCTAAATTAACTCACAAAATTATCCATGTTGGTTATTTTTTGAGAACCTTGTTGATTTACACTACCTTTACTAGATGTGTGTGAGGTTATTTTGAAAGTGATTGGGAAGAACCTAAGGGCAACACTCCTTACTCTTTTGTTTGGCTTTCTCCCTAAGTGAATTACTTAAGAATCTTTAGAACTCAAAAGCCTTTCACACTAAGATTCAAAGCAAATAAAAGAAGTTAAAGCAAAGGTAAGGGTCTAAAGGCGTGCACCTAAGGTGGAGAGATGGGGTATCAATTCCTTCTCCCACCTAAACGAGAAACTAAAAGCTATTCCAATCAAAGAAGTGACCTTTATGGGCATCCAAATCCTCAATTAAAATGGCCTTACAAATTACACCCAAAAAAGGCAAAAAGTAAAAAAATGGAAGTTTTGATGTTGCTTTTCCACTCTAAGTGTTTGCCTCTCTCAAACTGGTGTTGCTCCCTTGAATGAACCTCTTCCTTAGCTTATTTCAACACACCTCAAGATGCTTCCCTTGTGGAAAGCTTGGATAGATCTCTCTTTTCCTTTCTCAAAAGTGGCACACCAAGAGCAAGAGAGTGCAAGAAGTAAAGAAAAACAAGAAAAGCTCAAAATCAAAAGAGGACACACATCCAAGTGGATAGATTAAATGCAGACAAACACAATGAATAAGAATAAGACAAGCAAACAATTAAAGGTATTGAAAGAAAATTAGCATGTCAAAATGAACTTAGAATGGTATTAGATTAGAATGGACTTAAAAGCAACAAGACACTTAAAAAATTTTCTAAGATCTGCACATTCACTTTGTGTTAATCGAAAAAGAAAATTCAAGCTAGATGTAACAAAGTTTGCACACTCCTTCTAATCAAATCAAAACAAATTGAGGTGTACTAAATATAATTTATTCTCTTTTCACTTGTTTTATTTTTTTTCTTTGATTACTTTTACTAACTCTTTTTTTTTTTTGCTTGATTTGTCTTCTACCTTTATATATATATATATATATATATATATATATATATATATATATTTCCTCTTCTCTTTTTATTTTGTTTTGCTACATCTCTTCAACAATTTTAGAAAAATTAAAAAGAAAATGAGGAGTGTAAGAGAGAGATTCGCTTGAAATAAAATGAAGAATTCAGCCAACAAAATTTAATAATAAAGGTGCAAATAAAGGAAAATAAAGCAACCTAACATACACTAGATTTTAGGGTGTGTTAAGCAAGCTTTAATGAGACTTTTAGGGGGTCTAGGCAAGCTTGATTTCTCAAGTGTTTAAGCTCAAAACTCACACCTATTTTGATCTCAACAACAGCCAAAACAATTCATCCAAAAAAATTAATGCAATGCTAAGCTACTAAAATGAACAAGAATTATAGGAAGAAATTGAGCACAATTTTGAAATGTTTTTTTGAGATCATGCTAAAACTAATAGCATGTAGACTTCTTAGAAGACTTACTTAAGAGGATGAACCTCTTTGATGCTCAATTTCAAGAAGTAACTCACACTCTTTTTATGTAGAAATAAAAAGTAGCATGAAACAATTAAGGACTAAACAAGACAATCTAAATGACAAAACAAGGAAGATTAAAAGTTGAAAAATAAAGTGCAGAAAAATAAAACTCACACTCACAACAAGAAAAAAATGCCTAAAGCAAAAAAAATGGAAAGGAAAGGAAAGCAAAAGAAGTGATTCCAAAAGCTTAGACCACACTTGGGTGGCTTCTTTCACAAAGGTTGTGAAATCATTAACATAAGCTTTCTTAGGAAAATCACAAGAGGAAGAAGAAGAAATTAAAATGGCAAGAAATGGAATTCTAAAGCATGACAAAGTGATTCAATGAAAGAACAAAAAATTCAACCAAATAAATAAAAGTACAAGAAATTAAAAGACAAGAAATAAATCTACTACTAACAAGACATAAAAGGAGAATAAAATGACAATAAAGGAACAAGAATTAAAGCATAAAAAAAACTACAGAAAAATGGCTAAGAAAGACGCATGAAACTTAAAGAAAAAGAGGAGGAAATGAACCTTCATGAAGATGGCTCTTGATACCAAATGATGCACTCCCTTGATCTGTTCAACCAAGGTTCCTTCCTCTAAGAAAATGGAGGATGGAGAGGTTAGAAATGGGAGAGGGTTGACGCCACTTTCTAGGAGAAAGATGAGTCAAAAATTTTATGTTGCTTGCCACAAGGGAAAAGTCCCTTGATAAAAGCTTTAAGGGAGAGATTCCTCAAGAGAGAGGATTCTCAATGGCACTCAAGAATAAATTGCTCAAAAAGATTCTTACTTCATCCAATCAAGTGTGATTTGTAGAAGAGAGACTAGGTGTATTTATAGCCCAAAGAAGGAGCAAGACACTCAAAATTAGGCAATGTGGGACTTGGGCCTAATTAGGATTAGGAGCACCAATCCCTCTTAGGCCCACTAAAAGTGGTGCCTAGCCTTAAACTAGGGAGTGTCATGGCCTAATCAAGGGGGTATGGAAAGAGATCCACACTCCTTTGGGTTATTAGGCCCTTTACTCCCCTCACCTCCCTTCCTAAGCTAATTACACCCTAAACTCTAGAAACTAGAATAAATGGCCAAAATACAAGGCCTAAAAGGGAATTAAAAGCTAATTAATATTTACAAGAGGTAAACTAAGGACTATGGCCTAAAATATCTATCTCCATCATTAGTTGGGGTCTTGATGAGTCTTTCCAGGCCAAGTCCTCTTCAATCCTCCTAGCCATTGCCCTAGTGAGAGGGCCCTTGGTAGGTAGAATTGCATCAAACCATCTCTCAAGGACATAAATGGACTTAAAACCCTTGTTCACTTCCCACATTTTGATCACCATAAAAGTATCCTTAACTCGATCCCTCGCAAGTAAGGAAGTAAGCTATTTGGACTTTAGACTATCGCTCCCACGCATATTCTAATGTCAAACAACTTTCATTAAGTGAAGGAGCTTAAGATGGCCAATGGGTATTACTCTTTCTCAAGTAATAATACCCATTGGGAGCTCATCTCACTTTCCAGGTCAAAATCTCCTCCCGAGATCATTCAACAAGTAAAACACATGAAACAAAATATTTCTCACTTTACAAATCAAAATCCTCTCCTGGGCTCATTTAACAAGTAAAAACTAAGAAATATTTTTGAAATAAAGAACAGGGTAAAGAAGAACACCGACAATAAAAAATAAACTTAGATTAAAAATACAAAAGTTCAGGTAAAGCTACATCAAAACCCAATTAAATACAAAACCTAGCTAACCATAGGGGTGGATGAGCTAAAGGATGGATGAAGATGGTTTGAATGTGCCCTAAGCCAGTAGGTATGTAACCCCGGGTCAAGAGAAAGCGTGGAACCCCCGGACAGAACCAGACAGAACTCATGTTTGGAACCCTTAGACAGAACCCGGACAGAACTCACGTTCAAAACCCCTGGACAAAACCCGGACATAACTCATGTTTAGAAAACCCAGATGGAACCCCTATTCTGAACACAACTTACACCCGTTTTAGATTTTTCTAAGTTAGAACACTAGTACCCAATGGTCAAAAAATGGCCACTGGGCGCCATAACTCCTTAGGCACGAAGTTGTCTAAGCACTGGGCGGTAGTGCAAATGGGCGATAAAAACCCTACCATTTCATAACGAGCATTGGGCGATGACGAATAGCTAGGCGCTCAGTTGTAGATGCAAGCGCTCCAAATGATGAGCATTGGGCACTCACTACTCCACCGCTGGACACTCATGAGCATACGCTGAACCAAATTTCTAACTTTTCTCTACTTCATTAGTTCTTTCCAAAACTTGATTGAAAAACAACTAAAAATAGAGAAAATTACATAAAATATGCATAAAATAAAATCTAAACCGAAATTTCTAAGTAAATTTAAATTTAAGCAAAATAATAGAAAAACAAGGTCATAAATAAGAAAGAATCAGGATAACTGTTTTATTTTAGCTATATAAAAATAGCTAATTTAGGTAGTTATTAGGAAACATAATGTATCTTTTTAGATAATATGTTACGAATTTAACTGAAAAAGGATTTGTTGAGCGAGCTATTGTTGCATATATCATATTATATTTGGTTTCAAATTTTCATTACTTTAAAATGTCTATGATGGAGATTGACTATGTTATGGTGAAAATTTTGTTTACTAATTTGATTTATAAATTTCATAAAAAATGATCATAAATAAATTAATATAGATAATATTAGAATTTAAGTATATTACAATAAGTGTCGTCGGAAGTGACCGCTAGATACGTTTCCGGCACCGCACAGGGGAAATAGAAATATAATGAAATTCATTTAAACAATATGAGATATTGAATGTGGTTAAAATTATCAACTCTAAATATGGAGGTTTGAGAAATCTCAATTCATCCTCTAATGCAGCTTCCATATGGTGGCGTGACTCATGTGATGTATACGGCCAGTAAAAAATGGTTTGTTTGACTATATTAAATTCAAAAGAGGGAGATGGTAGGAAAATTTTTATTTTAAAAATTTTTAACTTTTCAAATAGTTAATATCATAATATCATTTTTTATTTTATGCTTTGACTTAAATATTTATAATTCATTATGAGAAAAAACTTAAAACTTGCTTGAAGTATACTAATAGATTGTGAGATTAATATTTATGCATAAACATCGTATAAAAGTTTTATATCATAATTTTTTATTTATATAATTTTTAAAATATTAATAGATAAAGTGAATAAATTTATTGTTATAAAAAATATAATTAATATTAGTGTAAAATTTGTTATATTATCAGTTTATACATTTTTTTCTCATAGAGTATATTGGTTCGGTTTACAAAATGTTAATATCAATTAGTGAAATTAATGAGAACATATTAATTATAATATGCGTTTTGCTCAACAAATTAAGTTTTAGGATTATTGATAAAAGATCTAAAAGAAAGAAATTTTGATTAGAATTTATGTATAAATACATTTCAAAATCATAAATAATTTTTTATAATTAACAAAATACTTTTTTATAATTTTTTAACCAGGTCTTAAAAGTATGAGTTGATATTTTTCCTGTAAAAAAATTTAAATATCATGGACCATTTAAAAAAATTAAAAAAGGCAACTTCCATAGAAGCATGCATGTGGGACATGTCAGCCAAATGGTCAGATTTAGAGTATATTATTAAATGAATGAAGGACAATTATGAATATTTTTTAATTTGTCACCATCGGTTTAGGTGGAAAAATAAAATAAAAGTAAGAATTGCTGGGTTGAATAATGCATATGGAAGAATAGAGAATATTAAAAAGAATAAATGATGTATTAGCATTATAAATACTGAATGCTGTAATTGAATTATATATAATTGGTTACCATAAAACTGTTGACTTTTACTCTGTGTGTGTTCACATATGACAAAAGTTCAATGCATTGCTGCTTTGGGTTATTTCTTAGTTGCACAATTGGAGTTGCAGTGAACATATTATCTTACTTTATTCGAGTCTTTGATTCTACTTTGAACATTATTATATTTATTTCAGTAAAAAGTATTTTTAATCTATAAAACATCATATTTATTTTAAAATAACAGTTTTCCAAAATTTGAAATATTAAATTATTTTGCAGGTCCTTTAATTTATTATTTAGCAACCTATAATTAGGTATCTGGACTATTTTTTTTTTTTACACAACTCCTTATATTTGTATTTATTTTCAATTTTTAAATTAGGTTTTCATAATTAATATAATTATTATTTTAGAAAAATAATTGCAAATACCTAATTAATCCAAAATTTAATATTGTAACTTTTTCGTGTGTTTTCATCATTATTATATTCTTACACCTTTTTTATAACCTCAAGTCTAGAGATTCAGAACAATGTTCTCAAATTATTTTAGTCATTACATCTTTTATACGCACAACACACGTTAGAAAAGATGTTATAGTGACAAATAAGAAAATTTAATAATAATTTTAGAATTTTAATAGAAAGTTCAAATTGAGTTGTTTGTTAAATAAGTTTATGTGATTCTCTCACACAGTAACTTCTCTCATAAACCAAACTCTTGTTTAATGCACTACTCTCTGGGTCACCTCCGGATGGTCTGCAAGATCATTACTATTCTCACATGCCATAACCATTGGGTTATCTACACGTATGCAAAAATTGCTATTTTTACTTCATTAATATCCTAAATACAAGCCAATCAACTGAAAAAAATTGAACGATAAACAAAGATTTTGATTGGATTTAGTTTTGAAATTTAAGTTAAGATTAATTAGTTATTTATTTTAAAATTTTA
Organism: Psophocarpus tetragonolobus; assembly: GCA_037954015.1. Classification (NCBI taxonomy): domain Eukaryota; kingdom Viridiplantae; phylum Streptophyta; class Magnoliopsida; order Fabales; family Fabaceae; genus Psophocarpus; species Psophocarpus tetragonolobus. The sequence continues at coordinate 34,575,694 of CM075693.1, read as the reverse complement.
ATCAAAATTGTTTTTCCATAAAATTAGATCCAGAAGTTCCAAGAATGATCATTAATAACTGCAACTAATTAATATAAGATGAAATACTCCATGATTTACTAAATAGAAACTTATGGCTGAAAAAAATTATTTTATACTTACTCTTATAACAAGTGAATTTCCTCTCACTATATATATTCTCTTATAAAGATACTAATGACATTTTTTTCTTATTAACTATAATTGAGCATGAGACAACACCCATCGAATCCCGTAATCATTTCCTATATCTGTATTAGATCTTTGCTAATAATATTTCGAGCCAAAAAACATAAAATAGATAAGTTAAAAAGTTACATTTTTTAAATGATTTCTATATTTAAAGGAGAAAAAAAAAAAGTTTGCGAGACCACGACTTCTCCCAACTTTTATGAAAACGGGTCACTGTTCCACATTATTAAAGTATTAAAGCCATGCATATTAAGATAATTACAACTTGGAAGTTGTAACCTCTCGCAACTTGTTTGGGTTCAGTCCAAAACTCTAAATAATTGAGTCAAATTTTAAGAATTCTTAGTTCAAACGTGAAACGAAACCAAACAAGTCTTACAAGCTGTGTTAGTCTCTAACATCCATTTCCTTAACCTCTTGCTGCTTCTTTGCGTATTTTTCAATTGGAATCTCAAAGAACCGTTCTTTCACTCTCTAAGCTAAGGTTTTTCTTTGATCTACTTCAAATCAATCTTTGTTTGGGTTTTATATATCAACTGATTTCTCCTTATTGCTCTCACTTTTTTCATTTTCTCAAATTACAAAACCATTTTGACATGTTTGTTTCTATATTGAATCTGCAGGAACTTCATAAGATCAGATCTGCTTTTGATATTTGGTCAACCATCATTCATTCTTGACTAACACTCCAACTTTTCTTGCCTTGCACTTCGTATATCCAATATTGTGAGTGTTCTTTCTCTGTACGGACTTTCGTTTCCTTTTTTCTTTTGTTGAAGGAATAGACAACATGCTAAAAAAACTTATTCATTGTTCATAGCTCATATTAATGAAATAGGGTTTAATATAGGTACATACTTAATAATATTTTATATAGTATTTTAAATATTTTTAAAATTATTTTTTAATAAATAAATATTTTTAATTTTTAAATTTAAAGTTATAAAAACAACATAAAGAATTAACTTTTTACTTTGCAAATACTAATGTTGTGGACAGTTTTATGTTAACCTTATATTTTAAGTTCTTGTTTTTTATAAGATTAGATATTATAATTTACTTGATAATAAATTTTATGAATTAATTATAATCCATTGATAAAATGTATTTTTTAAACTATAATTTTATTTTCTTTATTTCATTGCCTTTAGTATATTTGCTTACGATAAAAAATTATAAAAATTGTGTTTTAGGATTTCTTGGACGTGTGAATTTTTATGGTGGACTTTTTATGCAAAAATTTCTTGAATTTGGAGATTTTCTTGTAGATATTTTATAAAAAAATGTTATATATGTTATATATATTGTCATGGAAATTTTGTTTCACAAAAAAAAAGAAAGATATTCTTACAATTTTTAACAACAAATACAGATAAATTTCCTACTCTTTTTTTTTTTTTTATCAGAAACAAACAAAGGTATAAACAGATCATAAAATATAAATTGGGAGTGGAGTATTATCCATAAAGTAGAAAAGAAAATCATACCATAAATACAGTAGATTAAACTATGATAAAAGACCTAAATATAATCCATCATAACTTGTATTATAAAAATATTATACTTAATTTATTGTAACAATAAATGTTTACTAACTTCCAACGTTTTTTCGTCAAGCTCCACCACTGACTTGATCCACGATCTTCCAAACCTATGAGACAAAGCGTACAACATATGTTCACAAAATTCTCAGATAAAATTAAGAAATAACAGGACCAATTGCTTTGTTGTACTCGACTTATCTACTGCTTGGAAAGCCAGAAAAGTGAGGTAACAATAGATTAGAAAATCACAAAAGGCTTAATAGTTCTTCTTGTTTATGTGATATAGTTAAAGTTATAAGTAAATGTTAACTTAGGTAAAAACACATTCTGTACCTTCTGGTGTCACATGTAATTCAACACCCAATGCAAAAATTGATATGCCTTTTGTAAAAGTCAAAATAAAAGTCAAAGTCTAAATTATTGTTGCCTTCAATGGGCATGGTAAAAGCTCCTCCATTCAAGTGTGTGGTTGTTCCTTCTAATTGGAACATTTATGTTTTAGTATATTTTCGTTTTGATACAATAAGTCTTAAAAATTTCATTTTGGGTCTTTATATTTTAAAAAATATAATTTTTTTTCTTTATAAAAAAGTTTATGTAGAACTCTTAAAATCGGTTAGTTAGTCCATTTGAATTTGACTCATCTTGAGCTACTTAGTAAACGGGTTGACTTATCGAGACTCACTTTTCTTTTATACCTAAAAAAGTGAGTCTGGTTCAATCCACCACGAGTTGGTGAGTTAAGTGGACTGACCCACCAACCCACCAAAAATTAAAAAAATTAAGAAAAAAACTAACTATTTTTAAAAATATTAAAATTTAAATAACTTATTATGACATTGTTTTTAAATTTATGAGTTTAAAAATAAAACAACAATATTTAAATGATATTCTTCACTATAAATATACATTTATAATGTGTTAAATATTAGTTTAAAATATAAATATTAATTAAATGATACCAAACAAACTAAAAAAATATTGTAATGACATATAGGTCAAATAAGTATATATAATTTAAAACTTAAAAATAAAATAAAAATTCATATTCACGTAATAGTAAAAATAAAATTTAGGTGGTCCACGGGTTCAACCTAGGTGAGTTAGATTGTAAGTGAGTGAACTCATATATTTAGTATAATAAGTTTTTTTTTTTTTCATTTTTGAACTTGGCCCAAGCGGGACCCTTGGTGGGTTAGGCCAACCCACGAGTTCAGACTCATTTTGACAACTCTAGATCTATGCATGCATGTTTACTTCCGCTTCACCTTATTTGTGTAAGACTCCACCTTTGCAAACATTTCACATCATTGAGATGATTATTGCCGGTAACTAATGTGGTTGTGATGTTAACGATGAATAATATTGCAGGAAGTAATGATAGTTATATCAGATATTGTTCGATAAGAAAATAGATTGAAATGCAGATATATATTGAGAATTTTTAGTTATTATTATTCTAATTTAACTATGAGAAAAAATACTGATGTACGGTTAAAGATTTTTACATTGTTATGAACTCACAACTCACCACTTAGATGACTTTAACTTGATAAAGTCAATAAATTTTATTATGATATACAAAGGGTTATAATTCAATTTCAACTTAAAACTTTTTTAACATTGATCATGCATAATATTAAACACTTTAATTATTTCAAAATTTTAAAGTTATCAAAGATAACAGAAGAATCCAAATGAATCTTTCAAAATAAACAAAAGAATTATAGTAAAAATTTTAAAACTTAATATATAAAAAGTATGAAAATATAATAGATAAAAATAACATTTAGCCTAAGCTATTGTCAATATGAGAAAAGGAGTACATGAATAACAAGAATTAAATGAAGCTAAGATAAATTATTATAACCAAAGGAAATGAATGCATTCATGGAACGCCATTATTTAAAAGTCAAATTTGAAATAAAGTATGCACAAAATACAAATACGGAGAAAAAATGAAGAAAGATAAAGTATTTAAAAAATAAGAAAACTATATAAAAGGAAATGAATGTGTATATATGATAGAAGAAGAAAGATAATTAAAAAATAAGAAAACGACAACCATCACACAACCAATCTCCTCATTCGTTCAATATAGTAAGCCATTACATTAATAGAAGAAAAAATTATGAAAAGATAAGTTATTATAACACGTATATCAATATGTTCCCTGAATTTGTTTAATACATGGAAACAGTGCATATCAAGTTCAAAAATAAAATAAGGAAAGTTAAAGTATTCAAGAAAAATTCATAAAAGTAATGTGTATATCAGAGAATAGACCATTAAACTGGTTAGCAAGTCCAGATCTTACACAAAGGCCAAGAAATTCACAAAAGTTAAGTTATTATAATATCATATACCACATATTTTTTTTCAAAGAAGTAAGTTAACTACAAACTTTTAAATTAAATTAAAAGTGTGGATATCAAATAAGGTTAGATTTAAAGAAATATATATAAATTTAGAAAGAGAAGTTGATAATTGAAGAGACAAAATCATTGTAACTTTCTTTGAAATATATATATATATATATATATATATATATTTTGTTGATTTTATTTACCAAAAATATTGTTATTTATTAAGCTAACTCTTTATTTTATTTAATTGATTAATTTGATATATCATCATCTATCGAATGTAATGACTTTGAACTTGGACAAGTAAATGTTAAAAGATTAAAATTACACCATTTATGCTCTCACAATATTTTCTGAAATCGCAAAACGCACCAAAGTCGTGAGCAAATTTATATATAGGATTAAAAGTTCAAAATATAAACTTATTTTTTTCTATTTAATAAGAGTTGACATGTATGGTGCATTGATGCATGTATTTTGACTATGCATCATGCTTGCTAGTAATTATTTTTTAGTAATATATGTATATTACTAAAGAAGAAATGTTATCGTATTGTTCGTATGTAAATTATTTTTTACTTATTTTATTTTCACTTGCAACTCCTTTTATTATTTTCAGTAATACAGAAAAGAGAAAAAGGAAAAAAAGGAACTATTGGTTGCTCAAAATTGGACATCATCGATGATTTGTTATGAAAATTAAGCTGTTGCACGAAAAAGTTAAACCTGCAAAAGTTATAAAAGACCAAGGTAAATATGTGTGTTTTACTTTTTATTTTTTCTATTCGCATTTTATTACATGAATGTCATTGTGTATTGAACGTAAAACACATGAAACAACATAGTAAAAGAGCATGGTAAATATTAGGCCTGTTCGTTGTTTTAGTTGGTATGGTTTTGGCTTTTTGGTCTAAAATTAGTCCCAATCAAACTAAAAAATAACGTGGTTTGGTTTGATATAGATTGATTATAAAATTTGAACCAAACAAAACTAATCTTTTAGTATGTGGTTAGATTTAGTTTTGCAGCTTAAAAAATTTATTATTATGTATTAAGAAAAGAGGAAAAGACTTATGTATTAGCAATGTAAAAGAGTTTTACACTACCATTCAATCATAATCTATTCTTTATGTTGTTGTTTAGAATATTGCTCCACTTCAACTTCTATTTAGAATGTGGTGACATATTTTCTAAGGTGCAAAGGTCACTGTCATTAAAGACTTATCTAAGGTGGTCTTGTGACATCTTCTACCCCAAACACTTTAATTACAAAATAATATAGAAATTTGTTCATTTAAATACTAGACTTTGTACTTAAATAAAAGTATTCACATCACACAATATACGCTTATTTTTCAAATCTATAATATAACCAATGATAGCCTTTAAGTTAATACATTAGGATCCAAAAATTACCTTTACAAGATTCTTTATTAATAAAGTTCATAATGAAGTTTTAAACAATTAATATATATAGCAAAAGCTATTAATCCTCTCTAACCTGATGTCACACCTAATTAGAGCATCCCAATGGAAAAGATAAAGCTTCTTCACCCACGATATCATCAAGATCTTGCTAAGTTGAAAGTGAAGTTCAACCCAAATAACATGTAACAACAAGCAGCAATAGGTAAGAATACGTCTCACACATATTAAGGCACATATAGAGAGAATAAGCAGTCAATTAAAGTATAAAAAATAAACATATAAATTCTTTACACACCTATGTCAAGGATTAAAGGATCAATAAACATAAATTTGCTCATGATAATAATGCTCATGCGATGCAAGCTCATGGATGTTCTCTCAAGTATACGTCCAAAGTGATCCTCTTTTACGCAGTAAAACGTAGGCACAAGTCCACTTGAAGTAAATCCTCTTCTATACTAGTAATACGAAGGTACAACCATGCAATGCAAAACAATCCAAGAAGACCTGGTCCTAAATACCACACAATGAGCGATCCTTACAAAACTTCTCTAACTGTCACAGTCATGCATGCTCTATCAAGTACATGCTAGTAGCAGTCTTCTTCTACACCAATAACACGTAGGTATAATCATCTCATCATAGGTCTAATCAAAATTAATCATCTTCCACATTAGTAACATGTAGGTACAACCGTGCAATGCAAAACAAACAAAGAAAACCTACTTCTTCAACTGCCATACTCACATGTCATGTCATCTACAACATAAATCAACATGCCAACATTTAATAATATCATCACACTCCACCCCCAATCCCAGTTGGGATGACATCTTTTCAAGTACATCCTAACCATCATCATCAACATGAATCACAATATCAAAATCTAATTATGTCATCATACTCCACCACCAACCACAACTTGGATGACACCTCATAAGGCACACCTTAACCATCATCATCAACACATTATACATCCTGTTAATATCAACATCAACACCATATAGTGGCATAAATTCCAAATTCATGCACCTTAAATAACTTTCAATCATTCACCACACTCACAATTATAAGATACATCACAATAATCTAATAATATGATCACAATCCACCCTAGTCGTAGCTGGGATGATACCTTGTCAAGTACACTTTGACCATCATAATCAACACATTATACGCTTAATTGTAATAAGCATCAATATCATATAGTGGGTCAAATCCCCAATCCATGTTCCTCAAGCAATTTTCAAAACTTTCAACCATTCATAACACTCATAATTATAAGATATATCACAATATTTTACACCATAACTATTAACTCCATTACAAGTCACGCTATCTCTTCTTATCTTACTCCTTTTATTGCACTGTGCAGTCTAAAAACAATATTCATAGTTGTACTAATGATATGAGGGTGTACGAATTCTATTAGAACGATAATTCCATTACCTAAAATATTTATGTTGATGTCCAGAGTAGATTTGATCATCCATTATTTTTAAAAATTACAAGCTCGCAGCCATTAACATCAAATATGACAATTTGACCTTTACTCACTATTTTATTCATAACATTAGTTATATACATCCTTTTTGAGTGATTACCTCTCTAGTTAAAAGATAGTATATAAGGCTACAACTTTCATGAAGAATACAAAACCTAATAAGGTCATTTAAGTCATATCGCAAATCTTAAAACACACAAACATATGTTTCGCACATTAGATTAGGAACTCCTAACTCAATATCTTGATAAATTCCTAACATATTTATGTGATTCTTGAGCCTAAATTATAGCCCTAAATGTCTACTTTCTAAACCAAAAAATAAAACACAAGTTGGTTAATCACATAAAAAGATATTACATAAACATTGAGGTACGTTCATACAAAAATTTTCAGATAACAAACATCCATCTTATATAAGGTTCGTAAAATATAATTCTAGCTTCAAACCCTCAAACATTCTACTTCTCTATCTATTTGTTTATTATCATCACACCCTACAATTGCAGATAATCATCAATTTTCCATCAATCCTCTCAATGGAAGAAAACCTCAAACACCTAACTCTTTACCTATGGAGAACAATTCAAATAATAGAGCAATCCTCCGATCATCACATTAATCAATCATATAATTAATGTTCTTCTTCATTTAATAATCAATAATAGAAACAAACAAACTAATCAATAACATAAAATACATAAAACTTTAATCCCTAGGAATACTTAGGGCTCACCTCCACTATCCTATTTCTTATATATGTACAAGTTAATTCACTCCCCTTAAAATCCAACAATATATCAACACAATCAACAATCTAATAAGATAATTAATAAAACACCCATTAACTATTCAAGGGCACCAAACAAATTTATTTCATTTTGTCAATACTTCTCATCATTTAAATACAAAACTCTAACTAAATAAAACAACAGAGATATAATCACATTTATTTTATTAGCACTCGTTGTGGGTGGTCATAACCCTTGAATGACATACACAAAACCTATTGAAGTGTATAGATTGTTTCACTACCCATTTCCCTACACTTGCCATATGAGAGATAATTTCCCACCCCTTTAGCCTCGCATGATGATCTTGGATGCGAAGGGCGTGTCCTTAAGTTCCGAAATATTGTGCCCCTCAATGTTTCCCGATAAGGTTCCCTTTGCAGTTTTTTCTCAAACTTTCAAAGTTAGAAATGTGAAACTAAAGGGTAGTAACCTAACCTCTTTGAATTACTCTAGGTTAATCGTTAGATTGAACTTTCTAACACTAGAGCTAAACTTAACCTTCTGATTATCTTACTATTTACACCCACATTTATTTTATTTATTTATTTTATAAATCATATTCTTAATTTATTCTCATAAACACAAATATTAAATTAATTTAAGCCTATTAATATAAACTATACTTTTTTACTAATATTTTATTTTTTAAAGAAAAGGATGTTATGTGTCTCGCAAGTCTTCCAAGATTCAAAAGAAACTTCTCATAGAACTCAAGATACAAAAAATGATATAGGAAAATAGAGAACCTAAAGGGAGAGAGAAACAAAGAAAAAGTGAATGTGCAACACCTTATAATAAAATTTATTAAATGAAATTAATTGCACAGTTACAAAATAATTACATAACAAAAAATTGAACAACAACTCTAAATATTTTGGTACACTCTTAAAGTCACATGTTACAAATTGCCTATTGTAATACAAGTTTTCACACATATATGACTTTAAGGTATTGAAGGATAAGTCAACAACCATATATAAAGGATTATAATTGAACATGCTATAAAATAGGTTTACAATTAACACCTATAAAATTAAAATACAGATAATCATTAAACATTACATATTGTTGTGAAATTGAAAATTGTTAAAGTTAGAGGTTTGATTTGGTTATTATTACTATTAAAAGACGGATTGATTTGGTGCCAATTTCATAGATTGATTGATGTTTTATTCATTTTGTATACATCACTGATAATATTAATAAGTTCTGGTCTTTTTTATTTGTTATGCTTCATCTTTGATTGTACTCTTTTATAACAACGACAACCATTACACGACAACTCTCCTCGTTTGCTCAATATAGTATGACATTACATTAATAGAGGAATAAAATATAAAACGATATAAGTTATGATAAGACATATATCAATACAGATAAGTTATTATAATACGTATGAATTTGTTTAATATAGGAATAGAGCATATCAAGTTCATCAATAATAAAATAAAGAAAGTTATAGAATTCAAGAAAAAATTATAAAGTAATGTGTATATCAGAGAGACCATTTAACTAGCTAGAAAGCTCACACTGCACGAAGGCCCTCCAAGAAATTCACAAAAGTTAAGTTATTATAATCAATATCATATAACACTTATTTTTAAAAGAAGTAAGTTAACTACAAAATTTTAAAATAAATTAAAAAAATTAATATAAGTTAGCAACCCTATTAGCAATTGATAAGGGTGTTCGTGATGTGGTTTAGTTCAGTTCTTAGGTAAAAAAATTTTCGAACTAAATATAGAATTAACATACAGTTTGATTTGGTTCGGTTTGAATATAACACCAAATCCGAACCAATCCATTTGTGGTTTGGTTTGAATTGGTGTTGCAATTTTTTAAACAAAAATAATTTGTTAAATATCTTTTTTTAAAAATGCAGCAAACATAATTTCCACTGATATTCTTACTACAAAATCAATATTGTCAAATATTTGATTCTTTTATAAGCTAAACTGTCTAATAATCTACCAACAAAATAACAAAATTTAATTCAATTTTTTGTCTAAAACATACTCATTATTTGGTAACAATAGTTGTGAGCTATAGGCTATCCAAATTTTTTTTGTTTACCTTCATCTTTATAACAACATTAAAAAAAAATGTTACTAATTGGGGGTACAATAGTAAAATAAAACAAATATTGTTAAGTAAACATGTTATTCGGTTTGGTTCAGTTTCACCGGCAAGAACTGAAAATTGAACAAAACCACAAAAAAATCAGTTTTTCTAATTCTTGGTTTGGTTCAGTTTTTCTAATTGTACATATATAATTATTAGATAAGTTAGATGTAAAGCAATATAAATTTAGAAGAGAACTTGATCATTGAGGTTAAAAATCTTCGTAATTTTATTTACCAAAAAATTGTTATTTTTAAGATTAATCTTTTCCTTTCTTTAATTAATCTACAATCATCTATTGTATGTAATGAGTTGGAACTTCGACAAGTAAATGAGGAAAAAAAATTAAAATTACGTATTTATTCTCTCAAAATATTTTTGTGAAATAGCAAAAAACACACCAAAGTTTTGAGCTAATTTTCGTATAGGATAAAAATTTAAAATACAAACTATTTTTTTTCCTATTTAATAAGAGTTGACATGTATGGTGTTCTTTTGTATATATATATATTACAAGATAAGACATGTTATCATATTGTTGGTATGTAAATTCTTTTTGACTTTTTATTTTCACTTGTAACTGGTTTAAATATTTTCAGGATAACAGAAAAGAGAAGGAAAAAGGAACTTTTGTTTGCTCAAAATTGGACAGCATCGATGATTCGTTATCAAATTAAGGCGTTGTAGGAAAAGTTATAAAAAACCAAGGTAAGTTATGTGTTTTACTTTCTAATTTTTTCTATTGATATTTTATTAATTTAATGTCATTAGGTGCTAGCGTGAATATTCATGCACTCCATAAAATTATTTATTTTACCAAAGCTTTAAGTTTATCATATTACCATACTAATAGAGATATACCTGGGATTAGGCTTACTAAGTAGGCAGGTAGACATGGATAAGTTTGCACTAAACTACACCAAAAATAATTTTAGGCAACAAAAAAAAAAAAACAACAACTATGGTCTACATCTTGAAAAGGATAGTTTATGTTTAAGGTAACGGTTTGACAATGAATTTTCAACCTAGTCTAGGTAGGTGTCGTGTATTCTCAAAAGTAATGATTTTTTCACAAAGGCCACACAATTTCAAAAGCCGATGCTTTAAAATAAACAATATGCAACACTTATTTTTTACATTTTTAGTTCTTTGCATATAGTTTATACAACATTTCTAAAGTGTTGTCTATGCTTTTAACTAACATTTCTAAAATGTTGTCTGTGCTTGTAAGCAACATTTCTAAAATGTGGTATATACTTTTAGACAACATTTCTAAAATGTAGCTTATTCCTTTAGACAACATTTATAAAAGTGTTCTTATATATTTTAGGCAACATATTGTAAGTGTTCCTCAAATATTTACACAATATTTGTATAAATAATGTCTATATTATTATGTCACAGTTTTTGAAATGTGAAAATACTAATTATAGTCTTTTTAATAAATTTACATTCACTTTCAGCAATATTTTTGTAAGTATGAACGTATTACAAATTAAATAATATTGGATAATATTTTGGACAATAATCGGTTAATAAATTTTAAAATAAAGTTAAGGATGTATTTATCCATGTATATATAATTTATTAATAAGAAACATATTTATTCAATAACTAAAGCAATTAAAAAATACATTAATAAGATTCATTTAAGACATTAATTAAATAAAATAAAAATTTGGTGATAGAAATAAAATAAAAAATTGAAGATGTAAATTATACACTTCTAATATATAAAATGACATTTAATGTTCAACCTAGCTACATAATCAAAATAGTCTACTGACTTATAAAATTCCAGTGCATCAAAATATTAAGTAATTATCTCTGAACTACAAAATCAAAATAAAACATCCAACAATAATGAGTTCTTCATTGGATTTCAAATTACAATTATTCTTCTTTAACATAATCTTCATATTCAACTTGCGAAAACACAAAATAACCCAAACAACAGAATGTTAATTTAATCAAGTGCTAAAACACTAGGATTAAAGCTTCATGAGAATAATCCATCACAATAGTCACACATTCACACAATCTACATAACCACAATCTATCAAATTACAAATACCTTTAGATTCTACACAAGCATAATCCATCACGCATTCACACAATCTACATAACCACAATTTATCACACAATCAACATGACTAAACCCAAATAGTAGGATGTGAATTACTTACCCAGTTTACATAGAACCAAACTTACATCAAAGCAAATAATCTATCAACAGAAATTACTTACCCAACTTACATCAAATCAAACTTTCAAATTTCAAGAATGGAAAATAAGTTTTACTCCTGAAATTTGACTAAATTCCTCTTTATCCGAAAAATGAAAAATATTTTTTTCAATGACAACATAATTAAGTTATTCTCATTCAGACAATAAAAGTATGTGACCTTGTAATCAATGATAAGAAACCACTAATCCACTATAATCCTAAGCAAATGGCCATACTATAAATAGCAAATAATAATCATAATAAAGCTAATCTTTTTAGTAAGTAGGGTAACGAAATTACAGTAACGAAGAAGGAATTACAGAGGTAGTGGATGAGCAACCTAGTATAGTACAATAACATATGCTAGACATCAATTTTCATGTTTCTAGTCCCACCATACAGAGCTCTTAAATACATATATGTGGCTTGACTTAGTCAAAGTTAATCCTTGAAAATTACTATTAAAGGAACTTTCCTCATCATGTTGTGTTATTTAGTTTTGAACTCTTATAAAATAAATGACAACATAATCAGGATTTTAGCAAACAATTTTCAATGACAACATAATCAGTCATTTTGAACTCTTATAAAATCAATGACAAAATAATTGTGAACTATTATGCACAACACCTTAATTAGTAATAAAGAGAGACAATTTTCAACAAGCAATATTGACAATAATCAGGATTATGAGTTGATGTAGATGAACGTGTCATTGCAACACTATTTTCTTTTCCTAAAACACATGGTGAAATTCATCTACACCATCCTCATTTAACTCTGGATTTTGTTGCTTCAGTATGAATTTCACAATTGCCTACATATCTTTAATTTTCCTTGTCATGCCACTCATTTTAGCCATATATCCTTTTTTTATAGCAACAATTTCTTCTTTTTTCTTGTGGGTGTCATTTTCCTTCCACAACAATGCACTCGGCTAGGTTTTTCATTCTCAAATAAATCTTCAAATGTTTGTTACACAGTTTCAGTTGAGTTTTCAAGAGAAGCTTGAAGTGTAGTCTAACATAAAAAGACATTTTATGTAATTAATACAAGAAAAGAAATTAGATGTAGTTAATACAATTAAATAACTAAACTTATAATAGCATTTTGTGTCTTTTCATCTACTATTTTTCCCTTCCAACCTGTACGACCTTGACAAGTTTTGATAAAGATTTCAGCACGAGTGACTTCTTCCTCTTCCTTCTTATTTGCATACTACATTAATTAAAGATACAAAATTAATACAAAAATATTAATCAAGGAATTTATAATAAAAAATATAACAAAATCAGACACAATCACATGAACCAATACTAATTCAGCACAAACTCTAGCGAAGTAATGCTCTTCATTTTCAAGAAAAAATTACAATTACATAATAAAATATAAATTTAAATTTGAAATAATAATATATAACAACTTCTTACTTGGATAGTATTATTTTTCCGATATGTCATCAATTGCTTGAAATGATCTTCAGGAATGGTTAACGGACAATGCTTTAATCTTTCCTTCAAAGTAGAATATTTTTAAAAAAAGTGTTTTCTTGATATAACACTTATAACGTCTCCAACCATCATTTAGGCAAGAAAATATTTCATTCTCTCCTTTATGAGAAATAATGAATTTATCCTAAAAAAAATTATGGTCATTGACTTTAGATGAATATTTTATCATTGAAAGTCAAAAGTTTATCAAAATACTGTAACATATTTCCATATGTGGCCCTTGTGATCTTTCATCAAAGCTTTGAAGTTTGTGTAAATTAAAGGACAAAAGATTGAGTTCCTTGCTATTGTGCCAAGAAAATAACTCAAGTCAGAAACAACTTTGTCACTAGGACCAATAGGCTTTCCATCTCCATGTAAGATAACTTCTTGATGGTCTTGAGTGTTTATTGCATGTATTTGCAAACATTGAGTTGGTCATCAAGTTTTTTTCTTACTTATCATTACTTTCACATTAAACTTATGTTAGATAAATATTAAAGATGGTATGCATAAAAATGAAAAAAACATAAGTAATAAATCATTTTATTATTTCTTGAGATTCAAATAGTTACCTTCTTGTTGTGCATCTAATTCAATGTTTTCATCTAGATATGAATTTTCTTCTTCATCATGAAGGTCATCCTCGCTTTCATTTTGCAATTATTTCTCTTTGTCATCTTCTTTAGGATTTTCTTCACCATCTTCTATATTTTCTTTAAGAAAATCACCAACTAACATTGATCGACACAATGGGGTTCTTTGTCCCTTCTTAATAGCACTTTGTTTCCTTGTTATGTACTCACCATCTTCAACCACTTTCTTTTTCTTAAATTCTTCATTTGTCATTGAGTTGTCATCTTTCATTCTTGTCCTTTTTGCTGCTTTATTTTACCTTTGAATTACTAATTTCAATCACAACTCTTTTCAAGGACAATTGCTTTACAATATAATTATCTTCTTTTATTTTTTTCCTTCATTGGTTGTTATCTGGACCTTCTTAAATTATGAACCTTAGATAATGCTTTCTTGATGGCTTGTAACTTTGTGTTACTATTGATCTTTTCTGAGATTTCCATTTTTTGAGGTTGTTGATTGGTAATTAAATTGCCATCGTTAGCCAATGCTTTATCAACACGACTTGCAACTTTTCCTTTGAATTTTCTTCTTGAGTTGTTCCATTTTTTCTTGGCTGTTCTTTGGATTTTGAAATGCTATCTTCAATCAATGCTCTGTTAATAGCCTGCAATTTTTCTCTTGACTCGTTGATTATTTTATCAAACATTGTGTTCTTCATGAGTTGCTTAGTTGGAGCTTCAATATCAGTAGTTCCTGCAACTTTTCTTTTACCCTTGGATGTTTCCATTGCACATTTCTTTTGATAGAGAAATTTTTGTTGAGTCATACTTGCAATGATTGTCTTACCATTTGTTTCATCAAGCCCCTTATTTGAATTCAACCCTATTTGGTCACCCACCTCAAAATTAAACAACTTGAGTTGCCCCTCAAATGAAATTATAAGTGCATTAGCTACACCAATAATGCTTATTATTTTTTCTCGCTTGATGTAGATCTTCTGAAGCAATTCTTTGCTTGATTTTACTTGAGGTATTTCAAAGTAGGTTCATTACTCACATTGTCATTTCCATGAACTTTCTTCTTATTCTTTAAGTTTGACTTCTTTTTCATTCTTTGATAAAAATATAATATTTAATAAGTAATGCGGATTAGCAACATGAAATAAATCATAACATCTGGCAGTAAATGACAATACTCCCAATATGCAGTAAATGATTGTAGAAGGCAGGAAAAAGCCTATCAGTCTGTTGTGCATGAAGATGATATCATTGTGTTTTTAAGAGCAAAATATATTATATTATATATTAATGCTTGTTGAAACGGAAAGTTTCAAACATTACATCAACCACTCTTCTACCATACTCTCAAAAACTTCCTCAATCAACTATAATCCACTCTTAACTCCTATTTCATATTTAACATGCATATCTTAGGGTTTCCAACCAAGAAAAATAACACATCCCCTATCAAATGCAAAAGAGTAGCCTAGCCATTACACGATATAACCTTAATTGTCATCACAATATCGATAGACTCCATTATTACCCTATCAAAAACTATGGAATTTCTGGAAATCCAGATACTCTAACAACCTGCCAGCTAAAACATGTACCTACATTTCCTTCTTCTGCTTACCTGTCACCCATGCACTTGATGAAAGATAAAGCAGGGTGATGCATTCTTGTTGATGCCTTTCCCATGATCACCTTCTAGCCTGGTTCCTTTGGAGAAATGAATGGTGGAAAGGGAAGGAATAGTGATGTAGGCGCTATTGAGGGTGAGATAAGCCTTTGAAGAAGCTTGACACAAGGGAAGAAGCCCTTGATAAAAGCCATAGAATCTCTCAAAACTAAAGAGAGAAAGGAGACACTCAAATAAACTCACAAGAAGTTTTGTATTCAATATTAAGTGTAAAATGAACATAGGAGGGGGAGGCATCTATTTATAAGAAAAATAATGGGCTAAGGGGAGGGGGGCCAGAAGAGTGACGTGCAAGCTAGGGGGTAGGAGAGTTTAATCAAGTGTTAATTGAGCTAGAGCCAATTAGCACTTGATTAATTTCTAGGAAGATCTAAACATGCCCCTAACTTTAAGATCTTGATCCCCTCTTAATTTGAATTTGAATTTTGGAGGGAAGCCATATGGCATCTTCAAAATTCAAATTAAAAAATGAGAGTACATAAAAAACATGTGGAAGCCACCTTGGAGGAGAGAGAAGGTTCCGTCCAAGTGGAAGGGAACCAAGAGGTCCCACATGTCTCTCATGCTTCATGTGTGAGTGGGAGGGGTGTGGAACTAAGTTAGGGGTGTGGTTCACAAAAACCACACTCCTAAGCTTCTCCAAAAAGTCAAAACTACTCAACACACTCCATAAAAGAGACTAATCATATCCCCTAAAATAAAAAGGACATAAAATCCAAAATACAAGGCCAAAAATAAAAATAAAAACACCTCCAAACTCCTAAAAAGAAAACGTATACATGAAGGACTAAAAAGAAGACTATGACCTATTTTCTATCATCTTGATCTCCATGAGAAGGTGAGGTCTTTTTCCATCCTCTCTTGCCATGTCTTCCTCAATCCTCCTAGTCATAGCCCTTGTGATAGGACCCTTGCTAGGGAGGAATGCATCATCCCCTCCCCCTTGGGAAGGATTTGACCTCAAATTTTTGGGGTCCTCTTCATCATCAGTACCTATAAAAGGAGATAGATCACATACATTAAAGGTGGTACTAACTCCATAATCCTGAGGGAGATCTAACTTATATGCATTATTGCTTATTCTCTCTAGGATTTGGGAGGACCCATCTCCTCTATGGCTAAGTTTAGACTTCCTTTGAGTAGAAAAGCGATCTTTCCTCAAATAAAGCCAAACCCAATCCCCTTCATCGAAGATTATTTCCTTCTTTACCCTATTAGCAAAAGAAGAAAACCCTTTTGAATGATGTTCTATGTTAGCTTTGACCTTCTCATGTAAATTTTAACAAAAGTAGCTCTTTCCTCTCCATCTTTTTGAAAAGAGTGAGATAGAGGGAGAGGTTTCCAAAGGTGTGAGAGGGTTGAAACCACACACCACTTCAAAAGGGGAATGCTTGGTGGTTCTCTAGACCACCCTATTGTATGCAAACTCAACATGGGAAAGGTATTCATCCCAAGACTTATGGTTGCATTTAAGTAGTGCTCTCAACATAGTGGATAAGGATCTATTCACCACCTCAGTTTTCCCATCAGTCTGAGCATGACAAGTGGTGGAGAACAGAAGTTTAGTTCCTAGCCTGGCCCATAAAGTTCTCCAAAAATGGCTAAGGAACTTCACATCCCTATCAGACATTATAGTAGAGGGTATACCATGCAAACGAACAACCTCTCTAAAGAAAAGTCTTGCGATATTGCTCACATCATCCACTTTGTGGTAGGGTATAAAGTGGGCAATTTTAGAAAATTTGTCCACTACCACAAAAATGGAATCTCCACCTCGTTGGGTACGAGGAAGGCCTAGGACAAAGTCCATACTAATGTCCATCCAAGGTGTAGAAGGAGTAGGTAAAGGTGTATAGAGTCTATGGGGCATTGTCTTAGACTTAGCTTGAAGACAAGCTAAACATCTAGAACAATGCCTATGGACATCTCTCTTCATATGGGGCCAAAAGAATTTTCCTTTTAAAAGCATAGAGTTTTATTTATTCCAAAATGTTATGAGCCCACCTTCATGGCTTTCTTTTGTCAGCAGATTTCTCATAGATCCTCGGGGTATACAAAGTCTGCCATCTTTGAAAAGATACCCTCACTAGTGAAGAACCCATCTTAGGTTTTAGATGTAGATGTAGAGGCAGCATAAATGGGGCCAAAATCCTTATCAGAGGGATACATGACCTTTATGTTATCAAATCCTAGAATATTAGCACTCAGTATGGTATAAAGGTTGTGCCTCCTAGACAGGGCGTTAGCTACCACATTGCTTTTTCCTTTCTTATATTTGATGACATATGCGAAGGATTCAAGGAATTCAACCCATTTAGCATCCCGTTTGTTCAACTTACCTTGTCCCCTCAGATATTTAAGTGACTCATGGTCATTATGAACGACAAACTCCTTAGGAGCAAGATAATGCTCCTAAGTCTGAAGGGCTCTAATCAAAGCATAAAACTCCTTGTCATAGGTGAGGTAGTTGAGGGGGCTTTATTGAGTTTTTCACTGAAATAGGAAATAGGGTGCCCACCTTGCAACAAAACAACTTTCACACCCACACCAGAGGTATCACACTCAAGTTCAAAATTTTAAAAAAAATCTGGTAATGCCAAGACTGGTGCATGAGTAAGCTTATGTTTGATTAGAGAAAAGGCTTTCTCTTGTCTGTCACCTCAAAGGAAAGGAGTATCCTTCTTCACCAACTCATTTATTGGTGAGAAAAGTGTGGAGAAGTTAGGCACAAAACGCCTATAAAAACTAGTGAGATCATGAAAGCTCTTGATCTCTGTCACACTTTTTGGGGTGGGCCATTCTTGGATGACTTTGATTTTTTCAGGATCCACATGAATCCCTTAAGAATTAACTACAAATCCTAAAAATACCACACTCTCAGCACAAAAAGTACATTTTTCAAGATTCCCAAAGAGGTGGTTGGTCCTAAGTATTCAAAAAACTTGCCTAAGATGTCCTAAGTGATCATTCAGGCTCCTACTATACACTAGTATGTCATCAAAATAAACTATATAAAATTTCCTAAACAATCCCTTAAGACATGATTCATTAGTCTCATGAAAGTGCTAGGGGCATTTGTTAGGTCAAAAGGCATGACCAACCATTCATAAAGACCAAATTTGGTCTTAAAAGCCAGTTTTCCATTTATTACCCTCTTTAATCCTTATCTGATGATAACCACTTCTAAGATCAATTTTTGAGAAAATTGTTGCCCCATGAAATTCATCTAACATGTCATCAAGCCTAGGGATAGGATGCCTGTATTTGATGGTGATATTGTTGATTGCTCTACAATCCACACACATCCTCTATTGGCCATTCTTCTTGGGGACCAACAAGACTGGCACAACACAAGGACTGAGGCTCTTTTGAACCCAGCCCTTCTCCAATAGATCTTGAACTTGAGACTTAATTTCCTTGGTCTCCATGGGGTTGGTCCTATAAGCAGGCCTATTAGGTAGGCTAGCTCTAGGAACTAAATCAATTTGGTGTTCTATACTACTAACAGGAGGAAGTCCTCTTGGGACTTCACTAGGGAGTATATCACCAAATTCCTTTAAAAGCAGGTGACAGAGGATACAACTTGATGCGTTTATTCATATGAGTGAGGATGATGTGGTTGGAATGACCATGATGGATGGTTTTCTTATCATACTTCCATGGTTTTCCCAGCAAGATATGACCAGCCTCCATAGGGACTATGTCACAAAGTATTTCATCGTTGTAAGTCCCTATAGAGATTAGAACCTTCACTTACTCATTGAGCTCCATTTCCCCATGCTCATTGATCCATTGAAGTTTATAAGGTTTTGAATGGGGAATTGGGGTCAAGGCTAGCTTTTCCACCAACCTAGAGTTGCAGCAGTTACAACAGGACCCACTATCTACAATGAGAGAACACACTTTGTCATCAACTTTGCACCTTGTGTGAAATATGTTCTCTCTTTGAGTTTGGGTAAGCTCTAAAGGTTGGCTTCCAAGACGCCTTCTAATCATCAAGAGGTCTCCCTCATATGCATAAACATCTTCACAATCTGAGTATGATGCATGGCCCCCTTCTTCTTCACTCTCACTAGAGGAGGAAGGTGAGCTACTCTCACTACTATAAATGTCTTGCCCCCTCATGATCATGGTTTTCTTATTGGGGCATTGAGAGGCAATGTGGCCTCTTCCAAGACACTTAAAGCATTTTATACTACTTTGCTTCTCATGGAAGTTAGTAGTAGGGGTTTTCTTGTCTATATGAGATGCTTTTGGATGGATCCTCCTTAGGGAAACTCTTGTAAGAATTTGCCTTGAATTGGTCCTTCCTTGCATAAGGTTGAGAATCTCTTTTAATTCCTTTTCTTTTGACTTGATTCTCAACCTTGATACAAAGTTGTACCAGTTCATCTAGACTCGAATATGAGAAGAGCTCAACTTTATCTCTTATCTCATTGCTCAAGCCACATAAGAACCTAGCCATGGTGGCTTTGGGTTCCTCAATGATGCCCTCCCTTAAAATGAGGAGTTCCATCTTTTGTCTATACCCCTCTATGCTTAGATTTTGTTGCCTAAGCCTTTGGAGTCTATCCAAAAGGTCTCTCTCATAGTAAGAGGGAATATGCCTTATTCTTAAAGCACTTTTTAAATCATTCCAATATCTTATAGAAGGCATATGAGTTTAGGCTTTTTCATTAGTTACCCCAACCCACCAATGCATGGAATGCTCTTGGAAGCTTAGGATTGCCAATGAGACTTTCTTTTGTTCTTTTATTTCATGGCAATGAAACCCTGGTAATAGGCACAAAGATACCAAAGTAATCTATGTTCTCCTTTTGAGTAAACCCTTTAGCTACCAATCTAGCCTTATATTTATCTATAAATCCATCAGGGTTATATTTTGTCTTAAAGATCCACTTGCAACAATTAGTTTTTCACCCTGAAGAAAGTCTATTAAGCTTCAAATATTTTTTTTATAGAATCAATCTCAATCTTAATAGCTTATTCCCAAAGGTTCATATATGAAGAACTAATAACTTTAGAAAAACTCAAAAAATCATTCTCAACTAGATACGTGTAAAACTCATCGCCAAAAGATTTTTTTTTCTCTTACTATGCCTTAAGTCCTTGACATAGGTTCATTGTTGGTTTCAATTGATTGCTTAACGACAGTACTATCGCTGGAGGTTGTAGATGTACTAGATTTCAAAGGAATATGTCCTCAAAGAATTTAGCATTTTAAGTCTCTATGATGGTATTGTAATCAAGTATATAAATCCAAGATATATAAAATGCATAAGATTAGCATCATTGGTCTTGTTCATTCTCAAGATATATAAATCCAAGATTCATACTACAAATCAGGAAACAAAACAATTTATGCATACATTAACTAATATACACAAAACCTTACATATAATCTTGTTCTTTCAAAAATAATATTTTATTTTATTTTGATTTTTAAAAATTATTTTTTATTTTAGTTATTTGGAAAATATATTGTTTTCTATAATAATATTGGTTTTACTACCTAATTTCAAGAGAATGTGATCATTAACTAACCTTACCATCCTAATAACTTATCGTGTTACTAAGGAGTGTAATGAGATAACCTAATGTATTTTTTTGATAAACTATATTTATATTAACTTATAAACTTGCTTGACGTGAAAATAACTTATGATAAGAAACAAGTTTATAAGTGATTAAAATCTTATTTTTCCATAAAATAACATTATTGATGTGATTTAACAAAAAAAAAATGTGAAATTTTATTCATATAACTTTAGATTTTATATTTAATCATAAAGTTCAATATAACTATTTCCTGAAATGAATAAATAAATATTTTTAAACATGAAATTTTGAGTGTTATTATTTAAAAATTGAATTTTTGTTTTTAGCTTAGTTGAATTTATTGACAATATAAAATTATGTATTTGGTTAGGTTTAGATAGTTTACATAATTTTGTATGTCGTTAATCTATTTCTTCATTTATATACTTTAATGTTATGTTTACTTAATGTAAAATAATTATATTATCCTAAACTTTGGGTGTTGTGATATGTGAAAACGGTTAAATGCGTTGCTTTGGAAAAACTATATGATTGTCAAATATGTTTGGAAGAAAAAACAGGTATGCAAAATATAAGAAAGATAAACATTAGAAATTAATCTTTAGAGTATGAATTAGTAGGATCAATAGTGAAAATAAACAAAGGAAAGTATGAAGTGAGTGAAGGTGTACAAATCAGTAATTTGATTTGGATGAAATGACTTAATATTGATAATATTTTTTTAGTATAAATGAGTTATAAAAAAACAAAAATAAATATTTTATGTTTTTTAATATAGTTTGTATTTTTGTTTATGCATTGATTACACATGCATGGGGGTTGCTTTCTTTCTGCCGTTGTTACATCAACCTTGAACGAAAGATGTTACAACCAAACCAGGTCAAAGATAAAATTAAAAGAACAGTACACTAAGATTGTTGAGAAAAAAATAAAAAAGAAGAAGAAGGAAGTTCCGCTAGTTATAGGAGTAATATGAGAAATGTACATCCAAAAGCATGTTGGAGAATCAGTGGATCCGCTCACTAAGTTGTATATTTTCATTTATAATATAGGAGTAGATATATCTTTAATTTTATTAATCATTTTTCATATTTATATAAAATTTCATTTGGCCTCTGTCTTTAGAAATTTTAACACTTTATATATATATATATAATAGCTTCTATTGTCATTTTATAAAGATATTACATATGCATCTAATCCTACCTTCTCCCCGTATTGTATTAAAATGGTTGTTGATATCATATAACTAAATGCATTGAACATTATCAGTATATGGTGAGGATTAATACTAATGAATTTTCTAAAGACCAGATTCAAATAAGACAATATTTATAATTTTTGTACGTGAATCTTTCATTGCTTTATTAATGTTCTCAACATTTACTATGTATTGACATCCATTTATTGAACTTGATTTAGATGCTAGGCATAGCAATCGATTTGGCAAAGTCAATTTTGGAGAAATTGATAGATGCAACAGTAAGAGAATCACAATATATTTGTTGCTTCACATGTATTGCTGAGGACTTTGAAAAGGAAAAGGAAACTTTAAAAGGAAAAAGCAGTGCTGTGGGGCAATATGTTCAAGTAGCAAAAAACAATGGCGAAAGCATACGTAGTGATGTCATACAGTGGCATAAACAAGTTGAGGATCTTATCAATGAGGACACCAAAACAAAAGTGACATGCTTTTTTGGGTGGTGTCCTAATTGCAAATGGAGATATTCTAGAGGAAAGGATCTTAAAACTAAGTCTGAGGAAATGAAAAGGCACATCATTGAAAGTAGCAATTACATTAGCAATGTTGTTGGAATCCAACGTGGTGTTGCAGGTGTTGAATATTATTCTTCTCAAGATTACATTTCATTTGAAAGTAGAAAGTCAAGTTACAAAGAACTTTGGGATGCGTTGACAAACTACAACAATTATATGACTGGATTGCAAGGAATGGGGGGCACAGGTAAAACAATATTAGCAAAAGAAGTTGGTAAGGAGCTTAAAAAGTCCAAAAAGTTTGATCATGTTATTGATACTACAGTATCTTCCACTCCAGACATAAAAAAGATTCAAGACGATATTGCAAAGCCATTAGGATTATCATTTAATGATTGCACTGAATCAGAGAGACCCAAAATATTGTGGAGTAGATTGATCGATGGTGAGAAAATTCTTATCATACTTGATGATGTGTGGAGAGATATCAAGTTTGAACAAATAGGCATTCCATTAAAGGACAATCACAATGGTTGCAAAATTCTTGTTACCACCCGAGATCTAAAGATATGTAACAAAATGAAATGTGATAGAAAAATTCAACTTAATCTCTTACCAGATGAAGATGCATGGACATTGTTCAAAACGCATGCTGGTATAAGTCAGAGTTCCTCTGAAAGTATCCTAGAAGTGGGTCGGAAAATTGTCAAAGAATGCAAAGGATTACCTGTTGCAATAGCAGTTATCGCTAGGAGTTTGAATGGTGAAGAAGGCCTTGAAGAATGGAAATTAGCCTTAGAAGCCTTGCAAAATTTTATACCCCAGCATGGTGATGATAAAAATTTGGATGAAATTCATAAATGTCTAAAGTATAGCTACGACAATATGAGGAATGAAACGGCTAAGAGATTGTTTCTTTTATGCTCTATGTTCCCAGAAGATGAAGAACTTTGTGCTGAAATTTTACTCAGATGCTCTATAGGAGCAGTTCTTGTTGAGGAAATTGATAATAATTATGATGGATGTCGAAATCAAGTGGTTGTGGCAAACAATATACTCATAGATTCATGTTTGTTGTTGAAGACTGAGGAAGGAAGTGCAAAAATGCATGACTTGGTTCGTGAGGTGGCCTTAATTATAGCAAGCAATGAGATTCAAGCAATGAATATTTCTAACAAAAACAAAAAGTCATTGGATGGAAGGTACAATCCTAAATATTTGGTATGTGAAGGCAATGGCATGTATCAGATTTCCTCCATGTTTGATAGATCTAAACTTCAAATTCTGATTATCTACGTGGATGGAGACATAACTGATTCTGTAGAAGGCGCAAGTTCATTCTTTGAAAATATGACCGGACTTCGAGTTTTGTATTTATCACGTAAGACTTTGACTAATAGATCGTTATCATTGCCACAATCAATTAAGTCATTGACCAATATTCAATCTTTGATCCTTGAAGGATTTCACTTAGGTGACATCTCTATTGTTGGAAATCTACAAAGCCTTGAATCTCTTGATTTGGTTAGATGTTCTATGAATGAATTGCCCTCTGAGATTGAACAACTGAAGAAACTTAAACTGCTGCTCTTGAAAAAATGTTATATTCGACAGAATAATCCATTTATAATTATTGGAAATTGCTCTTCGTTGGAAGAATTACATTTCGTTGACAATCATATGTCAACAATACACCACAAAAACATAAATCTTCCCAAATTCCACAGATTCCATATAGAATACTTTGGAATGAGAGACAACTCACCAATGAATTCCATGTATTTTGAAAGGGCTGATGAAATTTTCTCTAAAACAACAATCAAGCATCTAGTGGGACAAGTTGAACTTCTTAATTTGCAAACAGGGGGATGGAGAAATATCATACCTGAGATTATTCAGCCTGGAGATGAAGGTACACTTAATCTAGTTAAACTCTCTTTGTCTCATTTTCCACAACTAGAGTTCCTTGTTGATAATAATGAGTATGTTAATCATCCTATTCAAAATGTCTTCTCCAAGTTGGTTGAACTAGCACTTTGTGACATGGAAAATTTCAAGGAACTGTGCAGTGGTTCCCTTCCTGTCCAACTTTTGAAAAGTTTAGAGACATTGCTCATATATAATTGTAGACATTTACAAGGCGTATTGTTTAAAAGCATGTTTTCCCTCTACAAACTTAAGTACTTGAGTTTGACTTGTTGCCCTATGTTGACATCTCTTTGTCAATTGTGTACAACACAAAGCCTAGTGTTGTTGGAGGATTTGGATATAGCTGAGTGTGCTGAGCTAAAATACATATTTTATGTTGATTCTGATAATGAGAAAAAGAGTAGCAGAATAGTGTTTCCAAATTTAAAAATGCTTCGTATCCAAAGGTGTCCGAAGTTAGATTTTATACTTCCTGTGGTTGCTGCTCAAGACGTTCCAAAGTTAGAATTTATCTCTATAAGGAATTGCTTAGAGCTAAGATACATATTTAGTCCACACCAAGGTAAACATAAAGAACAAGATTTGCATCAAGGGCTTATGGATTCCACATTTGTTATGCTAAAAGAAGTGCATCTAGTTAACTTGCCAAAATTCGTGAACTTTTTTGCCAACTCTGATTCATATATGGAAAGGTCATGTTATGACTCCAACACACAAATAGAGTCAATCCCCATCAAATGTAATATTTTTTGTTGGAGCCATAAACATAGACCCAAATTAAGAAATAAAAGAAGCTCTTTGGATTCCAGAGATCACTTGCAAGACCACTCTCTCCCGTTGGTAAGTTTGTCACCTTTTACATTTTTTTTAGTTTCTTTTTTGTTAGATAACATATATACCATGTGCATTTAAAATTCAAAACAATTTTTAAAAATAAGTTACCATTAAATTTGATGTCTTTGACAATATATCATATTCCATTATTAATTTTTGTAGACATTATTATGTAGTTTTGGACCACCACCTATTTATAACCTCAATCCATCTCTATGTAATCTTATAGTTTTTAATTACTCAATTTAAAAAAATTAGTAAAATTGAATAGTTAACAGGAAATTGGAAAAGATGTTCACAGGATAGATTGGTTATTTAATGAGAAAATATTAGTTGGAGAAGTTAGAACCTTGGTTATATGTTTCCTAAAATATTTTATTTATTGTCTGTCTTAAAAATTACATGGCATCAAGTTAACCTAATTTTTTCTTTTGAAAGTATTTAATAATGACATTCGTTGTTTGCAAAATTAGAAGATTTTTCTATTATGATATTGTATAAGTAGATGATAATATTAAATATATGTAACAATTTAATTAATATTAATCTTTATTAGATGTGTAACAATATTCATTCTAATAAAAAAGGATTACAATAAAACGTAAAGAGTTAATTACCACCTAGCTTATGTGAAGTTATTTTATAGTTTTATTATCATGTTTTGGATTTTCAAATTTTACATAAGGATGATAATAAGTTTTTTTTTATTTTTCATTAATTTCCACATATCTAAAATAATTTTCAAACAATATTACTAAATATGTTTTTTTTTTCTCTTATTTAAAAAAAATCTTAGAACTATTTATCAAAATTATTTTTAAGAAGTAAAACCAAAATTAAATAATCAAGCCTTAAATTTTATTTCCAGCAAAATAAAATAGAAATGCTATATATATATATATATATATATATATTTAATTTTGTTTTGAACCCATAACAAACTTAAAATTGTTATTATTTCATAGCCAAATTCCAATAATCAACAATGCTTAAAATGATTTATTATATCCTTCATACTAATCATTCTTTCATAGTAAAAAAATGGAGAATATTGCATAAAGAGATATGGTAACAAATATATTTCTATCTAGAAAGATGTATGAATTTTATAAAAATGTTCTCGACAATTTCATTTTTTCTTGATTTTCAATCTAACTAACCATTACAAAACAGAGTAATGTCATGACACTGAAACAAAAGAGGGTAATGTGTTTTATCTATATTTTGAGACTTATTGATCATTTACACCAGATCTAAATATTATTTTAAAATTATAAGTTGAATGTGTAATCCTTTCATGTGATATTTATTTGTTGTAAAACTTGAGTGAGAACATGAAGTATTTTCTCACTTTAAAAAATCTTTTGCAGGTACATGATTCCCAGAACAATGATGTGATTGTACATATGCTTGTTGAGTTAGTAAACTTTCAATGGAGTAGTATTTCATGCTTTTCATTGCAACACATTACAATATTACAGATAAGAGATTGTGAGAAAATGAAAGTGGTATTTTCAGCTTCAATGTTAAGATGCTTACCACAGTTGCAATTTCTATACATAAATAATTGCAATGAATTAGAACAGATCATTGAAGAGGAAACAAGCAGGAATCAGACAACATCACTTTTGCCAAGTCTAAAACTACTCTATATCGAAAAATGCAACAATTTGAAATGTGTATTTCCTATTTCCACTTATAAAGTGCTACCAAAGCTTGAATTTTTTATTGTTAATGAAGCATCTATGTTAGAGCAAGTGTTCAAATGTGGAATTGATAAAAAAATTGAAATTCCAAATCTAAAAGTTGTAGCATTTGTGGAACTTCCAAGCCTTTGCAAGGATGTTGATGAGTTTCATACTGTAAAGGATCGTTTGGTGGTGAATTGTCCAAAATTCTCATTGACTTCAACATTAACACATGAGAGGATCGACGAAATTGTTGAAAAATATGGCATAGAAGGTAACACACTACACCAAATATTTAAAACCATTGCATCTTGATTTACACAATAACATGTGCTATTGGAATCATCAAATTTTGTTGAACATACAGAATATATAAGATGAGAGGGATATTTTGTTCTTCTCATTTTCAAATGAACATGCATGACGTTCTCTTCATAATTTACGATTGGATCTGTGTTTCCTTTTATATAATATGGTTAAATGTTTATCTTTTTTTCTATCATAAATATTTCATAAAGTTGTTCTAGAATATATTATTTAAATTATTATTAATTTGGAAAGACAAAATTAATCAATGAAAGAGTTATCTTATTTCATTTGTCGTTTAATTTCTAATATAATTTGCACCAAGATTATCTGATAAAATTAATTATTTGAGAAAAAATATTCACTTCACCAGATGCACCTACCACTTGTAAAGAAATGTATTCTTTTTTTATGTTGAAGAGTTAAAAACAATAAATTGTTCTTTTGTATCTTAAACGTTTTAAGAAAATCAAACATTTCGCTCAAATATATAAAGAATTGAGAATCATGATTTATATTTAAACCAGATCTAGATATAATTTTTAATTTTGAGTTACTTTTTAAAGAGGATGTTAATTGATATTACAGGGACTGATCAAACAAATCGCTTTTTCAAGCAAGCATTAGACTGGTTTGATTATATTTGTGAACAATATAAAGCCCAAAAGACCAACAATCAGTATTCAGATACAAAGTTGGAAGGGAGTGACTTGACCTCGTTGCAGGTAAATACAAATCAATATATTAATGCTAACATAGTTCAATATAACACATAAAAAAGTAGGATTGAAAAATAAGAGGCAATAAGGCAGAGGAAGAATCTGTTGAAAAAGTTTATGGTTTAGATATACAATTAATAGGAATATTACCCACAAATTCAAATTTGTTGATGTCCCTTGAAAGGTCTTCATTGCTTACTCTTATTATAAGAGTTCTTAATTACAATCATACAAATAGGATTTTTTTCTGTTTGTTATAGTTTTAGAATGATGAAATAATTAAAACTTTGATTGATAGAAAGTATAGGGAAGCCAATTTGTGATATAAGTTTAATTGAAAGGAAAATTAGCTTAGAGAAATAGTTGGAATAACTTTGAATGAAAATAACTTGTTAGTTTCTTGGTTGATTATAAATATTGAGTACATGATTTATTCATAGGCTTCAAAACAATCATTTTAGATATATTATACATTATGCTAGAATTTTTTATCTATATGTAATTCTAGAAATATCATGCATTATTCTAGAATATTCTTTTAGAACTATCATGCTATATTTTAAAATTTTTTAGCTATATGTAATTGTCTACATAATTCTAGAATTTCTATCAATTTTTATCAGTTTGCTTATATAAGAAATAAATCGTGCTTTAAATGCAACCTATTTAAATTCTCATGTTATAGAGTCATGTCATGATATTTTCCATTTCAAAAATCAGAAAATAGTGGAAATCCAACCCCTGTAATGCATATTTTTCATTTCAAAATAAGAAAATAAGTATAATCGTGACTTTTTTAATTCTTTTATTTTGTTGCAGGAAAGTAAGAAAACTTTTGAAGAAGGAGCTACATCGGATTCGGCTCAGATCATCGCATCGCCAACAACTTGTTCAGAAACGGTTAATTCATTATTTTGCCTATTACTTCCTCTTACTGTAGTAAAATATATAAATATATGCACAAGTTTATCTTATATAATCATGTTTTCATAAAATTATCATCGTTTTCTTTCATCAATGATCATGTGTTGGACTAAAATTACACTATATTCACGCGGAAACTAGTACCAAAATTATGAGTCACAACAAGTTAAAACGAACAACCCTATCACACACACTATTTAATTAGTTGCTTAATGTATATGTTTTTTATTTTTTAATTTCCATTTGATTGAACATTAAAGAACCAAGGTTTAAACCAATCTTTCGAAACAAGGTGGAAATGGAAAACTTATAAAGTCATGCGAAAACTAATGAGTTAAAATTTCATGTATAACTCTTTAAGTCAATAGTTCTAGTAATTGTTTTCTAGTTTAATTTTCTTTTGCTTATTCATCCCATTGTGAAACAAACTAATTAAACATATATTGCTTGGTTTATAATTTCTTATATCAAATTTACATGTTAATTCTTGGTTATCATCTGTTTTCAGGATATTGACAATGAAATAATTCTGGAGACAACTGTGGCAAAAGAACCAACACCACAAGCTAAAGAAAAAGAAGTAAGCTGAGCTTTTGATATTTCAATTCCAATTTAGTTTCGGTTAGAACTTAGCATCATAAACTTGCTATTTGCTTTCTTCATCAGTCAACATTTAATTCAGTAGATGGACAATCATCTTCAAGTTCATCTGAAGATAAACAAGAAGTCCAAGGTACAAAAGTTCAAAACATAACTTTTCTAAAGATACACAAGTTTTGAATCCTAATATTAGCTGAAGCAATTCAACCTATTAGGTAGCTTAAAAAATAATTCACAAGTACTTTGTTTTGACTTTAATCAAGGAAATAAAGGATTGAACTCCTCAACCCCTGCGCTCAGTGAACATCTTAACAAATATCATATCCAAGTTGATAGCAACAAACTCAACAACATGGGGATTCTGAAATACACTCCTATTGACATTGATGATTGTCACAAACATCTTGATGATGATCCATTTGTGCTGTTGGATTTTTTTTCACACGAGATTTCATTGTCATCCAAGCAATCCAAAACCAAGGTGGAGGAATCTTCAATGTCTGAAACATTAGCCTCTGCACTGGATGAACTTCGACAACTCACATTCTCCCTACCAATGCTGGAGAATATTGGTAAGGTTGAGTACAGAGAAAAAGTTGAAGCTGTTATTAGGAAACTTGAAATGTTTCCTAATGATATTGACCAAGACCTTGATGAGAGAATCAGATCTTTCATCAAGTTTTTTGAAAAAGCTGTCGAAGTTTGTCAAAAGAAATCTTCGACTATTGAACTGATTAAGCAAGTTCATGGTGAGAAGAAAGAAGCACTGGAAAAATTACAAAGAACCAAAGATAAAGTGTGTGAGCTTGTTGAGGTTATTGAGAAATATAAGCCAGAACTCGAAAACATTGAGAAGCGCCAAAGAGAGCTTAAGGATACAATGAAGAAAGCCCAGGAAGAATTGAATGAGTTGGGGAAAGACAAAGAAAAAATTGAGTCTGCGAGCACCAAATATTCTTCAAAGAAAGCAGAACTTCTTGAATCAGCCAAGTATGTTTCGGATGCCATAATAAGAAATTTCAAACATTTGACTGACCTTGAGGAGAACAAGGCCAAACATGATGCAGATTTTGAAGCCTTAAAAGAGCCTTACAACAAGATGAAGGTCAATCCTCCTTTTTAATCTTCTTAGGATTTTTTCTGTGTTTTCAGTTTCTCATGGTTTGTGGACTCATTAAGTTTTAAGTTTTAATATGCTTGGGGCATAATTTAATTCGTTAATGTGTGATGGAAGTGTATCATCTAATAAAGCTAAGATGACTGTGTCTTAGTATACATTGAATGATTGATGACCTATTATCTGAGGATTTGATAAAAAATTGTTTTAATGTCAATATTGTTTATTATGAAATCGGTATTATGTGGTTGGATACAAATGAATTTTGTGTGTCTAATGTTTGACATATGGTGTTATGTAATGAAAAAGAATTGAACAACAAACAGAGAAAGAAAATGGAAAGGCAACAAAGAAATGCAAACAACAGAAAAAAGGCTTAAACCCAATATGATCGGCAAAGCACAATGAGATCAGCAAAGCTCAATGAATTAATCCAAAACTAGAACCTCAATATATATACACACACATAAGAAAGAGCGGGAAAGAGGAAACAGTGAGAGAACTAAAACAATAACTACCTAACAACAACTAGTAACTGTCAGGGAACAAGAAACTAACTACCAAACTAACTCTAACTATCATACAACAGAAACAAGAATAGTTAGAGTGACTTAGTTGCCATGTCAGACAGTTGAGAGCCCCCCTCAAGCAGTGAATGGATATTTGTTATTCCATCTTGGAATAATACTCGTGAAAAACACTAAGAGTCAAGGCTTTACTAAGTATATTAACGAGTTGCAAAGAAGAAGATATGTGCATAAGTTTGATTAAGCCAAGATTAGTGTGTCTAATGCTTGGTTCACTCATGAAAAACTTGATTTGTCCTTATTTGTATAGCAGAATCACTATCACAGAATAAGAGAGGTGGGCAGTCAAAAAGGACATGAAGATCTTCTAAAAGATAAGTCAACCATTGTATCTCACAAGTAGTGGAAGCAAGAGCCTGATATTCATCTTCAGAGGAACTTTTATACACCATGGATTGCTTCTTGGATCTCCAGCAAATAAGAGAATGACCAAGATAAACAGACAAGTTTTTGACAGAGCATCGAGTGTCTTGACAACCTGCCCAATCAAAATCACTTAAACCTTTGAGCTAAAGAGTGCTACTAGTAGCCAAAAATATGCCATCACCTAAAGACTGCTTAAGATGGCACAAAATGCGAAAGAGAGCCTTCTGATGGGCATTAGTTGGCTATGCAACAAACTGGCTTAAGTGTTGCACAACATAAGCTATATTAGGATGGGTGGTGGTGAGGTAGATGAGTCTACTATGAGTCTGCAGTATGGAAAGGGATTGGCAAGGGCAGTGCCGGAAGCTGGAGTAAGGCAACTTGTGTAACCAATAGGCATGGAGATAGGTCAAGAGGCTAACATACCAGTATCAGACAGGATGTCAAGGAGATACTTCCTCAGAAATAAGTGAAGTCAAGCAATTGTTCAAGCCATTTCAATGCTAAGAAAGTATTTAAGGCTGCCAAGATCCTTTATCTTGAATGTGCAATTGAGAATAGTTGTTATGCGGGTAATCTCAAGAGGATCATTTCCAGTAAGACAATGTCGTCCACATAAACAAATAGGGCAGCAGTAGATGGCCTAGAGAACTTAAGGAAGAAGGAATAGTCAGAGGCTGAATGGTGATAGCCATTGGAAAGAAGAAAAGAGGAAAGCTTAGAGTACTATTGGCGACTTGCCTGTTTCAGCCCGTACAGAGACCTCTATAAGCGACATACTTGACCTTCTTCAGAAGGTAGACTAGGTGAAATATGCATAGAGAACTCTTCATTCAAGTCACCATGAAAAAAGGCATTATTAACATCCAATTGTTTAAGATGTCAACCTTGTATTTCTACCATGGCTAGAAGGAGACGAACTGTTGTGATGTTAGCCACAGGATAGAAAGCATCAATGAAATCTAAACCTTCCATTTGTGTGTAACCCATGGCCACTAAGCGAGCTTTGTACCTTTCAATTGACCCATCTTCTTTATGCTTAATTTTTAAAACCTAATGGTAACCAATAGTTGTTTTATTAGTAGGAAGAAAGGTGAGAGTCCAGGTATGATTGGCTTGAACATCACGCATAGCCTTAAGCCAACAATCATTTCTACAGGCTTCAACATAAGATTTGGACTTAATAGTGGAAAAGATAAAGAGAATGAAATGATGATAAGAAGGAGACAAACGAGTATAAGATAGGACAAATGCAAGAGGATACCTGATACTTGTGGAAGATGATGATGGTGAAGCATATGTAAAAGCACAATTGAAGTCTCAAAGGTATGAGGGAGATAGATGAGGGAGGGTAAATCTATTAATAGAGTGAGGTTGAGGTGCAAGTGTAAGACTATGTACAAATTTTGTAGGTGCAAGGTCATCAGTTTGTAAAGTTTCAGCTAAGGGACAAATGAATGTTGGAAAAGGAGAAAAATTGATAATAGGATCATGGGAGTGGCTGTGTGTCGCTGGTATAGATGCAGAATTGGGTAGTAGATTAGTATAAGTTTGATGATATGGAAAAGGTGTGGGAATAAATGGTGAAGAGTGTTAATGGAAGAGTAAGGAAAATGAATTTTATAAAAAATGACATTCCTAGATGTTTCTAACTCGTGAGTGTTGGGTTGAAAGTTAGAAAACTTTTGGTATGGGGTTTGAATCCTTAAAAGATACACGGGTTGGCTCTAGGATCTAGCTTCTTTATTTGGGCAGTGAAGGTACCCATATAACAAAAACAGCCAAAACACATGTAAAGATGAAAGATCACATTGTTTACCATGAAGATTTTCAAAAGGTTAAATATGGTTTAAGAAAGGAGTTGGAATGCAATTAATTATGAATGCAGCATGCATTAAAGCAAATGACCAAAATACAGATGTTAGGTTGCTTCAAAAAAGTAAAGCTCAGGTAATGATGCTTCCTCTCTAAGATGTTATTTTAAATAGGGGTTTCAACACAACTTGTGTGATGGATTATGCCTCTTTCTTGATAGAATTTATTCATTAAAAATTTATTTCCATTATCACTGTGAATAACCTTGATTTTGGTTTCAAACTAGTTTTCCACATATGCAACAAAGTTGGTTAAATGATTCCAAGTTTCAACTTTATTTTCCATGAGAAAAATCCAAGTAAACCTAGTGTGATCGTCAACTATAGTGAGAACATGTCCCCCAAATGTCAACATGAATAAGATCAAAAGCCCGAGATGCATAACAAGTACTTAAAGAAAAAGGGAGTTTTCTTTGTTTGGCATAATGGCAAACATCACAGGAAAATTTATTAATGTCATCATGATTGGAAATACATGGGTAATATTGCTTCATGTTTTTTAAGCGTTCATATGAGAGATGACCTAATCTAAAGTGCCATAAAGGGATGGGTGAGGTATTACATTGGGTTGTACTATAGCAGAAATAGTGGACAATTTAGTGACATTTTGGATAGTTTGGCAATGTAGGTGTAGAGACCTCCATTGACTTCAACTGTACCAGTCATCTTCTTCTTCAAGTCCTAAATAATGCATGAGAAAGATGAGAAAGGGAGTTGACAATTAGGGGAACTAACAAGCTTAGAAATGGAGATTAGATTAAAGGTAAATGAAGGTATATATAACACATCAAGAAGGTACAGTTCTGCAGAAAATTTAACTAAACCAGCATGCATGGCAATGACATGTTGCCTTATAAGCAATCTAGCAGTGACAGGATCTATAATTTTGTCTGAAAAAAAATGCGAAAGGGAAGAGGACACGTGGTTAGTGGCACTTGAATCCAAGATCCAGGATGCATCATGACTGCTAACAAAACAAATGTTAGAAGAGGATTTTTTAGGGCTGTCACAATAAAAATTTTGGTTACAATGACCTAAAAATTTGGAGGTTTATTTTTAAAAGCTGAAACAGGACCAACTTGATTCACATGAGAAGGGCCCGAATTTGCTGACCCTGAATTGGTGTATTGCTGGATTAAACCCAGTAATGCTAAGAAGAAAGCCACACTGCCTAGCTGTCACTTGAGTTTTGTTGATCATCAATGGACTTTCTATCAACTGCTACATTGCTATTAGCTACTGATTGTTTCCCATAAGATTTATGATCAGGTGGAAAACCATGCTTGTGATAATGACATCAATTGTATAACCTATCCTGCCACAATGTGTACAAGTTTTATTGCCTTCCCCCAAATTATTCTTTTGGCTCCTTTGTCATCATTACTAGAAGGGAAACCATGTTTGCGGCAGCAAAAATTTTCCATATGTCCATTCCTTCACAAAAGGTGCACAAATATTTGGAAGTGGCTGAATTAATTACTGCACCCTTATTTTCTGAACATAAAGAAGCAGCAGGAAGAACACCACCTTGGAGTTTTCTTTCATGTTGAACAACATAGAAGAAGATTTTGGAAATTTATGGTAAAGGATCCATGAGAAGAATATGAGATCATACATTTCTATATTGATCATTCAAGACTCGAAGAAACTACACAACTTTATCCTCAAGTCGTCTTTTAGTGATTGTAGAATCCACCTCACATGGACATTTTATCGAATAGTTGCAAGTAGGGTCAGGTCTAAAGCTTTAACACTTAAATCACCTTTCCTGATTGATAAGGCTTTTGATTGAAGATCTAAAACTCGAATAAGATTTGCTTGGGCTTATCGAGTTCTTAAATCTTTCCATATTTCATATGCTCTATCCATCCATACTATGGTATTGCTTACTGAATGAATTATCCACGATACTACCATGTTGTTTCACCTTGAACATTTCATATAATCAATCATCTTTTGGAGGTTTTTGAACACTTTCATTGACAAAATGAAGTTTGTTCTTTGCACTTAAGGCAGTCACCATCACCTTGCTCGAGGACTGGTAGTTATGTGAGTCAAAAATCGGTGAAACGAGAGAAACAACAGGGTTCTCTCCCAGATGAAGATACAAATAACTATGGACATTGATTGATGGCTTCATCTCTTCACTGAGGTTTGATGAATATAC
Organism: Psophocarpus tetragonolobus; assembly: GCA_037954015.1. Taxonomy (NCBI): domain Eukaryota; kingdom Viridiplantae; phylum Streptophyta; class Magnoliopsida; order Fabales; family Fabaceae; genus Psophocarpus; species Psophocarpus tetragonolobus. The sequence continues at coordinate 34,539,344 of CM075693.1, read as the reverse complement.
CATAATGAAAAAGAAAGAGCTCTAATACCCTAATGAAAAAGAATTGAACAAAGAACAAAGAAAGAAAATGGAAAGGCAACAAAGAAATGCAAGCATCGGAGAAAAGGCTTAAACCCAATATGATCAGCAAAGCTCAATGCATTAACTCAAAACTAGAACCTCAATATATATTACCCAAAAGAAAAAGTTGGAAAGAGAAAACAATGAGGGAACCAAAACAATAACTACTTAAGAACAACTAGTAACGGTCAAAAAACAAGAAAATAGCTACTAAACTAACTCTAACTATCATACAAACAGAAACAAGAACAGTCATAGTGACTTAGCTGCCATGTCAGATGGTTGAGATTATGTGACTATATTGATTGTTGTTTGAACCCTAAGTGAAAGTGAGAATTTATCATGCAAACTTGGTCATTTATCACTGTAAATCTTCTTTGTTTCTAGTTGATAATGCATGAATTAATGAATAATTGAATTGGATTTTGGTGACTTTGTAACAATGTATTGTCAAAACAAGATTGGACCGGTTCAACCATATGGACAAATAAAGACTAAAGAACAGCCATCCATAACTGTCCTATCCTTCCTTCACAAATAATTCCCAGATGCAACGAGAAGTGGGCGACACAATCAGTAGGCAAACTAGAGCAACTTCCCCACTAATTATAACATGACTTCCATACTTGCTAAGTAAATTTATAAGTAAAAAAGAAATACTTTATATTTTCCAGCTCTGTAGAGCAGAATGAACGTAACATATTGTTCTCACCAGTAATAATCTTTCTCAGCCCATTTGTAATTTTCAAACGAAAACAAGTACATTAGAAGGAACACTAATATTTCATGACATCTTATAAAATAAGTTAAAGTGGAATTGTTATCAATACATAAAAACTGATACACACCTCTAACAGAGTATATACTTGTGGGCTACCCTTTCTAAACCCATTTATCATCCTTATATTTACTTGGGTGTATAAGATTTACCTCTCCACCTAGATGCTTCCAAATATCCCATTTCAGACACCTTGCTCATCTAGACAGTGCTCTATTTTACCCAAACAGTTGACCTATCACCACCAATATTTCCCTTACGCTGTATATGCTTAACCACTTTCATGAAAGCCTTATACATGGAAAATAAAAATAATAGAATAAGGATATTATGGATTTATTCAAACATATCATATACTTTTTCAAAATTTACTTTAAAAAAAATAATGACAAACTTTAGTACTTATTAGCTTCATATACTTAGTTCACAACTACCACATTGGCCAACAATTGGCAACCACCTGATTCTTAAGCCCCATGACAAACTTTAGTACTTATTAGCTTCATATACTTAGTTTACGACTACCACACTGGCCAACAATTGGCGACCACCTAGTTCTTAAGCCCCATAGTCTTAACCTTCTCCACCGTCAATAAATATATTATTCTATTCATAAATTAATTATCAAATATATAATTTAAGATATCTATTATTTTTTAAAAGCAATTTCATATAATAAATAGTGTTCTTACTTTTATTTTATTAACTTTTCTTGATTTTAGGTTATTATTTTTTTTTATTTTAACTTTTTTTTTTATTTTAGCTTGTTATATTTAATGTAATATAATATGTAATCATAAAGTTGTTAATGTAATAGTCATGATATCATCTTCCTTTACAAGCTTCCATCATCATCATAACACAACCAATGATAATGTTACCAACCTTTACTCTCCTTTGGAATAATCTCCTGAACAATGGAGACATTGTATTCACAGTTATTAACTTTTATTTAAAGGGACTTTAGCAGATTGGATGCATACAATAAAACTCGACTATACTCCAGGCAAGTGATATTAAGAGTCTCATTTGCTATCTTGCCAACCTATCCCATAGAACTCATAAAAATTGACAAGCATTCGCCATTCCATAGGAGCAAAACGTTTATTCGAAGCAATATGGGCCACCTGTTAAATAATTAAATTTGATGCTATCTATTTAGTTTTAAAGAATTGAAAAAAACAATGAAATTTTTAACTAACGTGAAGTATATACAATGTGTACAAGATGTTAAGCGTGGCTTATGATGTGTATGCAGAGTATGAACGTACAACAATTCTAGGTTTTGCCTTGCCTGTTTTTCAGTTGCAACTTCGAATTGGAATGAACATTACCATCAAGTTGGGGAAAGGTGAAAATTTGTTCATTATATATGTGCTCTGAAATTAAGGTAAACAGAACTAATTTTAACTCCTTTTCATCTATGGCTTTTGTTTAACTTTTTTATTTTCGAGGTAATTTATTACTAAATTCAATAGTGGGACAAGAGCTCTAAGTGGAGTATACTAAAAGTTGTAAATAAGTAAATACATAAGATATTATTTATCTTGATTATTTCTTCAACATTGTAATTTAAAAAAGTTATCTTGTATTCAAATACACTAGGAGCCACAATACAAAATAAATTATTTAAATTATCTTTGAGACGAGTAAAGAACCATTTTATTATGGTCATGCTAAGTTCTTGGACGATTTTTTTTGCACAGAAGGAACCCATTGGGATAACAACTACAACCCCCTATTTCATAGGGTTAAAACAAGTTTTCACTTAAGCCTAATAGGAGCCTACCTTTTCTTGTTAAACTAAGAATAACCCCTTATTAGACAGGGAGATAGGGAGAGGCCTTCTTATCCTATTCCTTCCCGTTGGTAAGAAATATCAGTTCTTGATGGGCATGGGGTAAAAGGCTTCTGTTTGGATAGGGTTCTATTCGTGGGGATGACCTACTAAGAGCTGTCACCCGACCTCTCCTTCCCTCATGAGGAATAAAGCCTTTCACATTACACCATAGAGGTTCAATAGCTCGCTAGAGCTATCATATTCGTATCACTATATATTTTATATATAGTGATACTCATACTCTATCTCTAACTCTCCCGGATCTTACAGTCCGGTAAGCCATTACACTCATCCAATAGACGAATGCTTTTCAAACGCTTTAGTCCTCATACTCTCGGGTTGTCATGTTAGTTCTAGAAGGTGAGGTTGAAGAGCTATAAGAAGGTTTGTTTGCAAATACTCTCTTAAAAAGCTTACAGAGAGTTTGAAGATAATAGACAGTCTACATGGCAATCTACTAATTAAAACAAGTTCATTAAAAACCTTATATTATAAAACTTTATAAAATATGGCAAAACAGAAAAGATTAAGGTTACAATAGAAGGTAGTAAGAATATGTTTCTATATATATTAGTTAACTTCAACTAAGCTATATCCCATTTTCTACTAAGAGTTTTAGAAGGTTTCATTGTATATCCATTGATATACAAACAACTATTTTCATTGTCAGTTTTAACATGACAACCTTTTTCTTTTTAAGAGAGGATATAGGAAGGATACAAGAACAATGAGCCACATATGCAAATAGAAGGCTCAAACTTTGTTGAGTTTGGGAGTACATGAAACCTAATTTTTCTTCTTGTAAATACATGAATAGTTAAATTTTTTAGTTGACCACTCAATTAATTAGAGGGTCACCTTGTTTTGCAAGCTTTAGGAGAAGGGTAAAATGAATAATTTGTTCTAATTGGATCCTCTTTGTTATTTATACCTCCTTACCACATGTTTTGTATAACTACTATTTACAAATCCTTTTTTACTACACACACCCCTTTGAACATGTTTTGCGCAAACCATGTATCTTGAGACAAGCAGAGGGTAAGTGATGACTCATATTATATGTTCACATTTATACTCTTGCTATATCTTCTAAGGTGTTCTTTCTTATTTATTTCATGCATTTAGCATACATTTATATTTTTCTATATAAAATGATAATTTGAATAAAACATAGCTATAAGTTGCATTTTTATTAAATTCTGCATTATTTCTGTCCTAACACTGTCTAATGTTTTGGCTATAACTTTTTGCATTGGATTCTTAACTTCCATGGCTTCAATTTGGATATCTGGAGCATAGTGTTTGGAGTCTGGAGCTATTTTTTTAGGATTTTTTGAAGTTCGGGCAGAAAACTATAGCTTATTGTATTAAGATTTGTTTTTTATGTAAATTAGTTTTAGGCCCATTGGCCCAATGCTTGGCCAATTATTCATGTGAGTAAAAACCCAGCAGGGGTTGAGGGACCATACACTCTTATCAGTTTTCGAATTTTGTAAAGTTTTAGAGAATTTTTTAAGAGAGAAGATTTTCTCTCTTGGAGTTCTATTGCAGTTTCATGTTTCAAGTTTTCAATTCCAGCTTTCAATTCTAGTTTTCAATTGGCTCCGAGTTTGTATTCTTCCTTTGCCTCTCCATTTCCTTATGCATGATTCTTCATCAAGAATAAGAATTTTCTTGTAATTGATTAGTTGCATGTTAGGCTAGGTGTAGAAACAAATTCTAAATTCTAATTCTTGTTCTGATTTCAATCCTGCCATTTTTTTGTACTTGCTGAAATTCTGCAATCTTTGTTTTCCTTATTCTCAGTTTCTGCAATTTCTTTATCTCAGTTTCTGAAATTTCTTTCTCTCAGTTTCTGCAATTTCCTTATTTTGCAAATTTCAGTTTTCTTGTGAAATTTAATTTCTTGCGCTTTTGTTCATGTTTGCTGCGAATTTCCTGTTTTCTTTCTTGCAAAATTTTCTGAATATAACACCCCCAATGCTAATTTGTAAAAAAAGGATATTAGAACTAGCACATAGATAGAAGTGATCTTTGTTTGATGTATGTTTCCTTGTGATTCGATCTTAGGTCAGCCCTATGTTACATTAGGAGGGACTTTTGTAGTTTTTGCAAAACCTAGTGCAAATAAGGTTTTGTCAATAAGTGCATGGGTAGCTTTCTTAGCACGCCACTTTTAACCATAGTAAGGTGTCTAACCTTGGTTAAAGATTCTTACACCCCAAGATTCATTCCAATATATATTAGGAGTGGCAAAATTGGTTAGGCCCAGTGGGTCTGTCTATGAAGTTTCGCAAGGGTAGGTGGAGCTTTTGGCTTGTTGGCTCCTTTTAACCCTCCTTGCTTGGCTCACCAATCCGATGGATTAAAGGCAAAGCAGGCCAGGCTAGCTGCCACTTAATCGAATAAATAAATTAATAATGTTTTTAGATACTATATTTAAATATTAAATGTAATTAATAAATTAAAATTAAAACATAAAAAGGCAACACTACAGGGGTAGCCACGACATATATAATTACACTGTGGGTTAACATATTTGATTAAGACATTTTGATATTTATGAATTTTTTATTATATGTTTGGACTTTGGACATATAATGTTATTATATTTGGACTTTTAACTTATTATATTTTTGGACTAATTTGATTGAAACATTTTCATATTTAGGACTTTGGTATTATATCTTTAGTCTTATTATATTGTCTAGTTTACTAATTTGATTAAAGAGCAAGTTTGGTTAAGATATTTTGATATATTAGGACTTTGGTTTTGGTATTATATATTATAAATTATTAGATTTATAATTAATGTCACTAATTTGGTAATTAAATTACTTACTAAGTTATTAATATGTATGATGATGATAATCAAATAATCTAAGGAGACAAAGAGTTGGACCAAACAAAAATAATATGGGTTTAGGAAAATGAAAAATCAAAATTTAAATAAAAATAAAATTGGACAAAGTTGGTGGCCTAGCCCACCTACATATGGGGTGGACCAAGTAGTTTAACCTACCCTTGATATGGCAGGCCAGCCTGCCCTACCTTGTTTTTTATGGGCCTCTAGCTGACAGGGACCAAACAGGCCAGGATGGCCCATGTTGCCACCTACTACATATAGTTCTTTCATGATTCATGTAATCATTTTTTACATTTCAATAAAACTTGTGAGTTGTGAGATTATTGCTTCATTTGCATGAGTTTCCTACAAGAGAAGCTCTCTTCTTTAAGGCTTTGATCAAGGAGCACCTTTTTTGTAGCAAGCATCTACCTATGCATCTTCAAACTGAAAGGACTGTCTAACCCTCTTTCTCTATCTCTCACCCCATGCCTCCAAGTGTATTTCATTGATTCATTTTTCTTTACATGCCTTATATTCTACCCCTTTCTTCACTAACTTTGAGTTCTCTTTTCACTTTGCAGTTGAGTTTTGCAATTTTCACTTGTATTGCAGTTCATTCATCAAGCCACTAAGTTTTTAACATGATAGAATCTTGTTATTGATAAAGGTTAACCTTTTTTTTTAGTTGTTTATTGCTTGAGGTTATCGTTGTTTAACACCTTTGTTTTTAATTTATTGGTCTACAATGTTAAGTTTAAGGAAAATATTAGGATTTTCTAAGCCCTTAAAACTATATGCTTATCTCATACCCATCTACTAGTTCTATAACAGCCTGAAATTTTATAAAATAAGCATTAATATTTTTTTGTATTGACTCTAATAAAATGTTATACTTTTATTAACTAAAATGTGGTAAGGGTGAATTTGTTGTTATTATTGTGTTTTTAGTTATTATTATTATTATTATTATTATTATTATTATTATTAGTATTATTATTATTATAAGAGTGGGTTAAAAAAAGTTAAGTTAGGTGAGTTGGGCCTGACTTACAAGGATTAGTAATTAGAAGAGTTAGGAGAAGGGTTGTGGGGGAATTTTGGCTCATTTGCTAAAAACCCTAACTGATAGGTGAAAAAACCAAAGGAAGTGGCTATAGAGGGGGACTCAGAGAACAACAAGGATCTCCACTAAGGATCGGATTAGTCCTACTTTCTATGTTCTTCATCTCTTCAAGATAAGGCGGAGTGGGATTGGCATACATAGGCATATATAAGAAATAGGGTAGTGGAGGCAAACCCTAAACCTCTGTAGGGATTAAGTTTTATGCAATTGATTTATTCACTTGTAATATGAATCAACTTTATGAATGATTAAGGATGAATAAATTTAATCATATGATTGATTGATTAATGTGATGACTAGGGGACTCCTATATTATTTGTACTGCCTACATAAAAACGATTAAGTATAATTTGAACTGCTTTGCATGAAAACGATTAGGTGTAAATTGAATTTGTCTATGTAAGAACGATTGGATGTGATTTGAATTTCTTTGTATCAAAATGATTGGGTGTTATTTGAACTACTCTACATAAAAAGGATTGGGTGTAAATTGAATTGCCCTGTATAAAAATGATTGGCGTGATTTGAATTGCTTTGTGCAAAAAGGATTAAGCGTCAGGTGTGAGGGGTTCCTTCTATAGATAATATTGATAATTATCACTTTAATTGTAGAAGGTGATGATAATTAATCATTATAGAAAAAGAAGTAAAATGGTTGAGAGTTTAAAGTTAGAATTATATTGTGAGGACTTTATATAAGTTGAATTTTGGTTATCTAAAATTTTTTGTAAGAATATACCTTAGAGTTTCTGTTATATATTTCACTCTGGTTAACTAAATCGATTTTTGTTTGTTAGTTTAGAAACTAGATATTTAAGGCTACACTATAGACTCAAGAATCTTGTAAATATGTTAAGAATAGACTAAGTTATGTGGTTGAAAGTTAAGTCTCCCATCTAGTGAGCAAAATAGAATTTGTGTGTTATGAACCCTGTGAGGTAACCTAGATTACCTTATTAGGCTTCGTGTTTTACAATCCAATAGAATTAGAATCACTTAAAAAGATATATAACTCAAGTTATGAACAAAATAGTCAGTAAAGGTCTAGCTCTCAGATTTGGGTATAGTGGCTATGAGTTTGTAAATTTAAAAAATAGTGGATGATAAAATCAAGTTTGGACTTCAACATAAAAACTTTAGGTAATTGTATTAAATTTTTTTAAAAAAATTATATCACCCTTATATCATTAGCATAACTACAGATATGGTATGTTGACTACATAATGTAACAAAATCGTAAGATAAGAATAAATGTTTTATGAATTGTGATGATTTGGATTGTGGTGGTGTGATATCTAGTGATATAAATTCTACTGGTGGTGATTGAATGAATGATTATAAGTGAGGGGTGCATGAATTGGGGAGTTATTCCATTGTATGAAAATGATGTGAATGATAAGTAGATGCATGTTGTGTTGATGATGATGGCCAGGATGTGTCTAACGAGGTGTCATCCCAACTATGTTTGGGTGGATTGTGATGATATAATTAATTATTGATATTGTAAGTTATGTTATTATATGACATGATCCATGAATATAGAAATCTAAAAAGCTTGTAAGGATCGCCCATTGTGTGGCGCTCTATAGCAAGTTTTCTTAGGTTGTGTTGCATTTCACGGTTGTACCTACGTGTTACTGGCATAGAAGAGGACTGCTTTGGCGTATACTTGAGAGAGAACATACATAAGTTGCATTGCATTAGCATCATTGGCATGACTTGGGTTTAATATGGTTTAGGCAGTTTCATGTGATATGTTATGATGAAAGTATTCCTTATTTATGCTACTTAAATATATATATATATATGACTAAATATGTCACTCCCTGTTTGTGTGTGTTGCTTGGGGCTGAATGCCCATAGGTCAAAAAGATGCTGAAGAGGTAGAGGTTAGTAAAGCTGAAGAAGTAGAGGTTAGTAATGCTTGAAATTATTGTGAGATTTTGTGCTCTAATGGAGGTGTCATTGGGACTTTATGACTATATTAGGATGTTGAATCATTTCCTTGTTTTACTTGTGTCTCTAGTTTTCTTCTTCCTTTTAAGTTGACTTATTATTTTCTTCAATTTGGAATTGTTAACTTTAATTTTGATTAGAGATGATTTATTGGGAGGACTTTTGTAAAATTTTTTCTCATTTAATGGATTTTTATTTACTTATGTTATACTTATTTGGGGTGTCACATTTAGTGGTATCAGAGCAGATCGATTCATTCGGCCAGTGTGTTATGTGTTTACCGTGTTTTTTGTACTTGTATGTGTGATGTATGATGTATGAATTGAGTTGTCTTGATTTGAATGAATTAACCTATTTGAATCGTTCTTGATAGTTTTCTTTTCTATAAATGCAAAGAGGAATGGACAGTGGTAGGAACGATCGTGCTTTGGCTGACGCCTTACAAGGGATGGGACAAGCTATAGTAAATTTGAACCGATAACCTGAGGTGGATTGGTTGGCTAGATTGCAGAGGAATAATCTACCTACCTTCCATGGGGGATACAACCCTGAGGGAGCAGCTAACTGGATGTTCAAGGTGGATAAGATATTTCAAGTTGTGGGATGTTCACAAGGGCAAAAAGTGACTCTTGCCACCTTCATGTTGTCAAGAGATGCTGGTTTTTGGTGAATAACACATTACAATGGATGATTGCAGAGGGTACCCTGGTGGATTGGGATAATTTTAAAAGATTATTTTTACAGAAATACTTCCCACAGGATGTAAAGAACAATAAGCAAGTGGATTCCTTGAACTGAAGCAAGGAAACAACACTGCGGTAGAATATGTTTCTAAATTTAAGGAATTAGTGTGTTTTTGTCCCTTGTATGATGGAGCTACATATGAGGAGGTCAAGTGTGTGAAGTTTATTAGTGGTTTGCTCTCAAAGATCAAGTGAGCAGTGAATTGTCAAGAGATTAATCAATTTCCTATGCTGGTGAACAATTGTAGAATCTATGATGAAGATAATATAGCTTGAGTGGCTCACTATAAGAATGGAGGGTCGATGAAAGAACAAAAAACGTTTGGTTTTTCTAGTAGGAGTAAACCATACTCCACTTCAACTGGAAATTCTAGTGCTCGTCCGAGAAGTCATGGCAGTGAATTTTTTCCCAACAAAAGAGTCAATAGTTGGTTTCTAGTCAAGCTTCACATGGAGGAAGTGTGGGATCCATCCCATCCTTCCATTGTTTCAAGTGTGGAAAACCATGTCAATGTACACAAAGAACTAAAATCATTTGTTTCAAATGTCAAGGGAAGAGACATATTACTAGAGAGACTGTCCAAAGGCCAAGAGGGAATCTAGGAGTGTGATGGGAGTGGTTCTCAAGCCAACAAGCCGAGAGCTACAGAGAGAGTATTTGCTCTAAGTGGTCCAGAAACTGCTCGATTCGATGACTTGATTGAAGGTATGTGTCTTATCAGCAACAAACCTTTTATAGTATTGTATGATTCTGGTGCGACCCATTCCTTCATATCACATGCTTGTGTGTCAAAGTTGAGACTGCATGTGTCTTCTTTAAACTTTGAGCTTGTAGTGGAGACGCCAACTAGTAGGCCAGTGTGTACTTCTGATGTTTGTCTAAAGTTTCCTTTACAAATTGATGGTAGAAATTTTGTGGTTGACTTAATTTGCTTACCTCTTATTCAACTTGATATTATTAATAAAACTGTTGTCTTTGGTCAACTTTTTGGGGATAAGAGTAAAGACTTTCTAACTGCCAACCAAGCTACGATGTCTTTCAAAGAGAATGGCCAAGTTTACATGATGTTGGCTTCCTTAAGTTTTCAGAGTAGTGTTATAGTGAGTTGCCTGTAGTATGTGAGTTCCCTAAAGTTTTCTCAGAAAACATGTCTGGCCTACCATTTGAAAGAGAGATAGAATTTTCCATAGATGTAGTACCCGGGACAGGACCTATGTCAGTGGCACCTTACAGGATGTCTCCCTTAGAACTAGTTGAACTTAAGAAACAATTACAGGAGTTATTGGAGAAGAAGTTTGTGAGGCCTAGTGTGTCACCTTGGGGAGCACTTGTTCTTTTAGTAAAGAAGAAATATGGATGAGGTTATGTATAGATTATCATTAGTTGAATAAAGTAGCCATTAAGAATAAGTATTCTCTGTTGAGGATAGATGACCTTATGGATCAGTTGGTGGGGGCTTTCATTTTCAGTAACATTGATCTTAGATCAAGTTATCACCAAATTCGAGTAAAGTCTAAGGATGTTCCTAAGACGGCGTTTAGAACACGTTATGGCCATTTTGAGTATCAGGTAATGCCCTTTGGTGTAACCAATGCTCTTGCTATTTTCATGGACTATATGATCGATTGATTAATGTGATGACTAGGGGACTCCTATATATTTCAACTGCTTTACATAAAAATGATTGGGTATAATTTGAACTACTATGCATGAAAATGATTGGGTGTAATTTAATTGATATTTATAAGAACGATTGGATGTGATTTGAATTTCTTTGTATCAAAACAATTGGGTGTGATTTGAATTGCTCTACATAAAAAGGATTGGGTGTAAATTGAATTGCTTGTGTAAAAATTATTGGTGTGAATTGAATTGCTCTGTGCAAAAAGTATTAAGTGTTAGGTATTAGGGTTCCTTTCATTGATAATTATCACTACAATTGTAGAGGGTGATGATAATTAATCATTACAAAAAAAGAAGTAAAATGTTTGATAGTTTAAAGTTACAATTATATTGTGAGGACTTTATATAAGTTGAATTTTTGCTATCTGAAAATTTTTTGTATGAACATACCTTAGAGTTTCTATCATATATTTCTGTGTGGTTAACCAAATATATTTTCATTTGTTGGTTTAGAAACTACACATTTGCGGATATAGTTTAGACTCAAGAATCCTGTAATATATGTTAAGAATAGACTAAGTTATGTTGATTGAAAGTTGAGTCTCCCATCCAGTGCCTGAAACAAAATTTGTATGTTGTGAGCCCTGTGAGGTTACCTAGATGACCTTATTAGGCTTTGTGTTCTTCAATCCAACAGAATTAGAATCAATTAAAAAGGATATATAACTCAAGTTATGAACAAAATAGTCAGTAAAGGTCTAGTTGTCAGATTTGGGTTTAGTGGCTACCAGTTTGTAAATTTAAAAAATAGTGGATGATAAAATCAAGTTTGAACTTCAGCATAAAATTTTTAGGTAATTGTATTAACTTTTTAAAAAAATTATATCACCACTATACCATTAGCATAACTACAGATATGGTATGTAGAATACATAATGTAACAAAATGGTAAGATAAGAATAAATAATCTCTGAATTGTGATGATTTGGATTATGGTGGTGTAGTATCTAGTGATATACCTTATAAATTCTATTGGTGGTGGTTTAATGAATGATTATAAGTAAGGGGGTGCATGATTAGGGAGTTATCCCATTATATGAAAATGATGTGAATGATAGGTAGATGCATGTTGTGTTGATGATGATGGTTAGGATGTGCCTGACGAGGTGTCATCCCAACTGCGATTGGGGTGGATTGTGATGATATAGTTAATTATTGATATTGTGAGTTATGTTATTATATAACATGATGCATGAATATAGCAATCTAAAAATCTTGTAAGGATCGTCCATTGTGTGGCACTCTATAGCAAGTTTTCTTAGGTTGTGTTGCATTTCATAGTTGTACCTATGTGTTACTGGCGTAGAAGAGGATTCACTTCGAGTGGACCTATGTGAGATAGTTCTACCTACGTGTTACTGGCTTAAAAGAGGACCCGCTTTTGGCATGTACTTGAGAGAGCATACATAAGTTACATTGCATTAACATCATTGGCATGACTTGAGTTTAATATGGTTTAGACGGTTTCATGTGGTATACTATGATGAAAGTATTCATTATTTATGCTGCTTAAATATATATGAGTAAATATCTCACTCCTTGTTTGTGTGTTGTTTGGGGATGAATGCTCATAAGTCAGAAAGATGTTGAAGAGGTAGAGGTTAGTAATACTTGAAATTGCTGTGGGATTTTGTACTCTAATGGAGGTGTCATTGGGACTTCATGACTATATTAGGATGTTGAATCATTTCCTTGTTTTACTCATGTCTCTAGTTTTCTTCTTCCTTTTAAGTTGACTTATTATTTTCTTCAATTTAGAATTGTTAACTTTAATTTTGATTAGAGATGATGTTTTATCAGGAGGACTTTTGTAAACTTTTTACTCAATTAATGGACTTTTATTTATGAGTTAATGCAAGTAGAGCTAGAAATGATCTGTATGAATGTATGTAATCCCTTGCATTACAATCATTGGTTTGGATGAAATACTCTTGCGAATTTTTATATTTTGTTTAGCTATTGAAAGATTTAGGGATGTCTATCCAACATTAAAAGAAAAGTGTCCTTGCTAATTCCCCTGGAAGTAAAGCAATAAAACATCTTACACAGTAGGTACTAAACTTTGCAATTAAAGCTTTGTGAGAAGGTAATGTCTAATAAATGTTGATTGTCATCAATTTTTCCTTTGCACTTGTTATTTACTTGTTCATGTCTAAATGCACATTTGTTACTAGGGGTGTTCATTGGTTCAGGTTAACCCAACGAACATAGTAAACCAAGCTGTACCAATTAGTTTGGTTCGATTTTTTCAGTTGATCGGGTGTAGATTTGACCAAAACCGACTATGTCTGGTTTCGGTTCGCGGTTTCCGCATTTCAAATCCCTAATCCAACATAAAAGTATATATAATATTATTATTATATATTTCTTTTATATTTTTAAGTTAGTAATTTTAGTGACCTATTTTCTTTAGGGTTTCACATTTCAAATCTTTGTCTCAACCACATTTTATATTTCTCTAGATGACTGGCTTTGAGATTTAAATGAACTTGACTTTAGCATGCTCTTGGTCACCAATTTTTAGTTGAGTTGACTTATCTACTCTAATTTTTTAAACATAACTAAATATAATCTAATGACTACAACATTAACATAATATATTATAATAATGCGAAAATAATAGTAATATATATCATTACTGATGCAACCTCCCCAAGCATAATGTGAAGAATGATGAGGTAGAAGGATGCTCTCCTAGGATCTTTGCTTATAGAGATTCCAAGATTGAAGAAATGGAGGTAGAAGACTAGGAAATGGAGTTGGAAGTAGGTGGCACTCTTGTTTAAGAAGATAAGTCAAATGATAAGGAAGATAGCCACAAGGGAAGAAACCTCTACTCATAGCATGAAACACTCTCACAAAGGAAGAACATTCTCTAAGAAGAAGAGCTCTAAAATTTAGAAAAGTTAATTTCATTCAAATTACTGTTAAATGGTTAGATGAAGGAGGGGAGCTCCTTTTATAGAGTAAGGAATAGATCCATGGGCCTTGCTCAAGTTTGAATGTCCATATGCTTAATTTAGGGGGTTAGTTGTTTAATTTAGTGTTAATTGAGCACATGTCTAATTAACACTAAATTAAATCAACCAAGATCTAAATAAGGCCCTACGAAAGTGGATCTATGTTCTCTCTTAATTTGAATTTGAATTTTGGTGGGAAATGAGATGACACCTTCAAAAATCAAATTTAAACAAGAAGTAACAAGAAAGGTCATGTAGGAGAGAGAAAATACAAGTGAGGCCACTTATGAGGGAGCAAGGAGGCCCACATGTCTCCTATATACTTCATTTGTTGGTTAAAAGGGTGTGAAGAGAAATTAGGGGTGTGGATACCACATACCACACGTCTGAACTCTCTTTAGACAAGCCCAACTAATTAACACATTTCACAAAGAGACTAAACACACTCCTAATAAAAAATAAACCTAAAGGCCAAAATACAAGGCTGGAAATTAAACAAACTATACCCCTAAAATCCTAAGAACACAAGGGTGCAAATATAAGCATAAAAATGTCTAATTATTTACAAACCAAGGGACCATATCCTAAATTAAGCTCCTTCAAGTTTCATTCAAATCATACTCCTGCTTTATTGGTCATAGCTTAGTTCGTTGCTAGGTTGGGTTGCATCAATTACTAAATCAAGTGTATAAGTTATAAAGGGTTGTTCTTAGGATTTATGTGAAATGGTTTACATATAAGGTATTATAATAATTCTGATACTACTACAAAGATAATTGATCTAATTATTAAATAAAAAATTATTCTATTATTTTTTTTCTTGATTTAATCATCATCAAACCATTTTAAAATTGAAAATTATGATACAGTTAAAAGTAATAAAAAAATCATGATACTGTATAATTAATTTGATCCATTTAAACAATTATAATACAGTGAAAAGGTAATAAAAAAGTAACAAATTACTCCTAACTATTTGTTACCTTGATGCATTATTTTTTAGAGTTTCAAGGTTAGTTTGGTGTTAAAGTAGATAGATACAAAAAGAAGTCATAATTTTGAATGTCTCCATTAATAAAAACTAATAAATTAACAATTAATACTTGACCTATAAAAAAAACAAACCTCGATGCATTTATAATAAAAATTAAAAAACATAAATTTACCTTTATTTATAATTTCTTTAATAAACATTATTGGTAATTAATTTGTTTCATTTTAGTAAGGCAACCATTTTAATTGACACTTCATAACAGGAAATAAAGATATTTTAAAAGGAAATATGTACTGAAAGAAGGCTACGAGAACGAATTAATTTCTCAGCTGTTACAAAATGTTTTTTATATAAAATAAGTTTCTTAACATTAAGTCATATAATAGCACGGGGAATTTGTTATACAAATTAGTTTTAACATTAGGTCATACACTTAGGAATACATCCCACAAGTAAAATTACAATACATAAGTGTGGGCGGTGAGTATTCCGTTAATGTGAAAATAAAAATTAAAATTGTTACTTGTGTAAATACAGTTCACTTTTTTTTATGATATAAGAATGAATATTATAATATATTACACAGACACTACCATAGTCATCCTGAAGAAGATAAATCACAGGTGACCTGTCCCGATGCTTGACCGTGGAAGAATTAATGGACCAAACAATAGGTCATTGAATTGGAGCAGACCGTAGGTGAGTCACTGGGCAAACAAAGGTGTAATGCAGTGGGCCTCAATATGAAACACCATAGCTCATCTCAATCAATTGTTTTACCACTTACTCCTATCTTTTTTTCATTTATTATTTAAAAATAAATATTCAAATATTTAAATTACCCGTAATTTCTTTTAACCTAATTTTACTCTTTTTACTTCTAAAAATTATATATTTTTGTAATATTTTCAAATTTTTATATATATATAATTGTATTTAATATATATTTAGTAAATTGAATCAAATTTAAATATTATTTAATTATAAAATAATTAGTTTATTTTAATTTTTAGGCAATATTTATATATATATATATATAATAATAATAATAATAATAATAAACAAAATGTTATTAAACTTTTAATATTATATTATTATTAAACATTTAATTTGGAATATTTTTAGAATATATGGTATAAGTAAAATTATTGAAATAAATTTATAATATATTTTGAAATTTTAATATATATATATATATATATATATAAGTTATCAAGCACGTGCATAAGAAAAAAAATTAATTCTAAAAAAGATTCAACCTTATCAATAACTAATTAAAATTATCCATAACTAATAAAAATATAGTAAATAATAGAAAAATGATTAAAAAATATAAAAGATCTCATTTTACTTTGCCTATAAATAGGTGAGTGCTGAATGGGAGAGTGGAGGAAAAAAAGAGAGAAGAAGAGAAAAACCTGTGAAGTTGACAATAGTAACAGTGAGTGTGTATTTGGAGGAAAAAAAAAATAACTCTTGTATTATTCTTATTATTAAGGTGGAGGGAGGAGACATTTATCACTTTTAAATATTATACTTGTTTGTTTTATATTATTTTTAACTATAATTATTTAGTAATGTGTCTTTAACGTTTTTTTATTTATTATTTTATGTTACTTTTGACTATCATTATTCATTAAGATGTTTCTAAGCTCGTTTTATTTATCATTTTATGCTACCTTTAGATATAATGATTTAATTTGTTCATAATTTTATTCGATTTATTAAACTAGTTATTTTATTAACCATTTTATTTTAAATATAATGGTTATTAAATATATAACAAAAATTTTAATAAAAGATTTAATCCTTAAATAAAGATTTGAATTAAACTGTAGTTAAAAGTTTGATCTTAGGGATTTAAATGAGTAAATATTAAGCTGAAATATCATTGTATTTTTTAAAAACCATGGTAAAGAAACTCATTTATCCTGACTAGTCACTGCAAAAATAATTTAAATTTATAAATATATATATATATATAATGTTCTTTTTTTAAAAAAAATAATTTATATGTGATTATTATAATTAAATATATATATATAGAGAGGGAAATATTTATACTTATTATAAATTGTTATTATGTAAAGTATTTACATGATAATTGTTCTCCCTTCTTTAATTTCTTGACTTTTATATAAAAAAAATGGAATTGCAAATTTAAAAGATGGATGTGCCCAACGCCCCAACCTTTTCTATTGCAGTGATTTCAGTAACTTCTTCTCCAGGCAAATTGAATCACTAATGCAATTGAAAAAAAAAATTCCGTGAGGTTTAGATGAACTTACGTGTCAACTTTGATGTTTTACTATGAATTAGATCGACCAATATTGATAGAGGGACAGTAGTGCTCACATTTTATCATGGAATTGGGATATATAAAATACCCTTACAATTTTAATAGTATAATTTGTTTATAACATAATTTTATAAAATTTATTGAATTTTATATTATATTTGTTTATAATATTTTATATTTTAAATTAAAATTATAAAGTAAATAGACCCTATACTCCGTAGTTACTCAAGTTTGTTTTAATAATACAGATTTGTGGTCTGTAGAAAAAAAAATATTATTATGGAATAACTTGTATGTAATTGTACTATTTTTTTAAGCCCACTTACCAGTCTTAAAAATAATTACACATTTAAAAACATTACACACTAACATATTAACTTGTCTTGTAAAAGTAAAAAAGTTTTTTAATAATACAGACCAGTTGTTCGTATTATTATAAAAATAAGAGTGTTTAAGAATTTCAATATAGTAACATGATATGTTAAAAGATTTCATAAAAAAATCCTTGGAATCAGATCACACGCAATTGGTGTAAGCAATGCCATATTTTTTTATGCTTGAAAATATTATCAAATATTTTTAAACAGGGCATGTTATTTTATATGATTCATTCAAAAAGTGGATGTTATCCGTTCTCGGTAAAGAACCAAATTTTCACCTTAGATATCTATCTAGACTCTGTAGTGAAATTTTCAGGAGAATACGATTTATAAGGTTAACTTCACTAAAGTTTCTCTAAAGTACCTTATGATGGAATGCTTATTAACGTTTGTATGCAAATGTTTAGCATGTTAGAAGGTTAGACAACCAATTAGGGTAGCTTTACGAAAAACATATATGTCATGTTTGGGTTGAGGAAGGCAAGATCTGGAATCTAATTAAAAGATTCTCTTCATATTTTAGTAAAGGTGATTTTCTAACAACATTTATGATAATAAATTTTTAGTTTAGCTGTATTTTTGGTCCCGTTACTTTCTTAGAAAAAATGAATTTGGTTCTTGCAATTTTAATTGCTCATCAAATCAAGTCTACCTAGTTTAAGAATCTATTAAATCAAGTGAGGGACTTACTAGGAACAACAATATTAAGTAATCTACCATACAAAGACTAAGAAACCAAGCACTTTCCTACAATTGTTAAAACAACTTAAATGAGACATCTTAATATATGATTCTTAAGTCTAAGATTCGTTCTTGTGAAGATCTCTCTCTACATAGCATCGACAAATCTTCAAAGTAGAAGATCAGTTCCTTCACCATAAACTGCTGAGACCTTCATCTTTAATTGAAACATCTGGGAAATTTTTGAATTTATAATAAATTTATCGTTAGAATAAAAAATGGATAAAGTTATGTGTAACAAAAAATCATTTAATAGTCTTGACATAAGTTTGTCATTTGTAGATTCTCTTTGGTTACAAATTTTAAATTGTAGAGCACCTAGAGTGTTAGCAATTAAGTTTGTCTATAAGTTTCTCAAATTAAAAATCTGTCTAAACTCAAATCTGTAATGCTTCTATATAATTTACCTAAGCATCTCATGGATTCCATACTATTCCTTTCCTCCAGCCAACAAAACAATTCATTTGATTTTCATAACAATAATTTCACAACCATTTACCTATCAGATTGCACTTCTCCAATCTTTTTCACAAGAAAATAACATAATTAATGAACTAATACCATTCTTTTTCACAAGATCCATAGATTACTATGAAGAGATGCACATCTTGAAGACCTTTCAAAGGTGGGGCATGTTGGGACATAAACACATAATAAATGAATTTTTCTTTATTTATTAATAAAAAATACACCATAAAATAAGAAACAACACTTAAAAAAAAAAAAAAATAACATTATTTTATTTATGTCTTTCCTATTTCATACCTACATGCATAACAAGTTTTGAGACTAGTGAAAACTTGTAAACCTTTTATTTTTTGTTCACGTAGTTCACACTTTATGTCTACATTTATAACAAATTTTTGGAGTTATTAAAAATTTGTAAATCCTCTATCCACATCGTAACCCTCTGTCTAACTTATAATGATAACCCTCTTTTTGGGCTGAGTGATTTTCTCGTTTCAATATTATCTATTTATAGACTTAGCATTCTCATCTTAAAATGAGAAAATCAATTTCTATTAACAAACAGTGGAGAGTATGGAACAACTTTGGTCTCATATATGTATTTGTACACTTGATGGACGTAGAAACCGGAAAGGAATTAGAGAAGTAACTAGACAACATTTGGATTGGTAATGTAAAACTACATGTTAATGCACTAAAGTACCACAAGCTAGGAGCAGACAATATGGAGATAATACATCCACAGCATCAGGAGACGAGCAATGGAGTAAGGGGAATGCAAGAAGAAGAAGAGGAGATTATTAGGAGGCCGAAAAGCAATGATGAAGTCAAAGTTCAAAAACAAATATCTCAGTATGAAGACAAAGAAGATAATGAAGAATGTAAAGTAATGGAGATGCAGTTGGAAGTGAAGGAGGGAGACTGGTTATTCAATAGATGGGGTGGGAAGGCTAGCCAAGTTGGAGATATTTGATAAGATGCAAGAGTTAACTATGTTGCTTGGAGATATTTGATAATTGATTAATGAAGAAGACAAAAGTTTGGTGACAATATTCTATTTTACAGAAAAGTGGCAGCCTGACATTTAGACAGGAAATAGACCTGTCTGGATTAGATTCTTTCGTGTACCATTCCATTTGTAGGGATCAGAATGTTTCGAGAGGTTAGTTGCGGAAGTTGGGCAATACATAAAAGATGGATGAAGATACAGAAAACATATCAGCTAATAAATGACCAAGTTTACTTGATAAATTCTCAGTCATTTTCATAGGATTCAAACAACCATCAATATATAGTCATTTAACACCATATCTCAAACATTAGACACATGAAACTCATATGCATGCAACTACATAATACAAATTCCATAACAAACAATATTCAAATCCAAACAAGTTTTGATCAAACCCTCACACAATAAGTCATCAATCATTCAATCTATCATTAATCACTAAGACAACATCTTAGCTTTATTAAACCACACACTTCCATCACATTAAGTATGTCCCAAAGCATATTGAAACATAAAACTTAATGTGTTCCCAAACCATGCGAAATTGAAAATACAGAAACAATCCTAAGAATATTAGGAAGGAGGATTGGCCTTCATCTTGTTGTAAGGCTCTTTTAAGGCTTCAAAATCTGCATCATGTTTGGCCTTGTTCTCCTCAAGGTCAGCCAAATGTTTGAAAGTTGTTCCTAAGATGTTAGAAACATATTTAGCTGATTCCATAAGTTCTGCCTTCTTTGAAGAACATTTCATGTTTGCAGACTTCATTTTTTCCTTTTCTTTCTCCAGCTCATACAATTCCTCCTGGAGTTTCTTCATTGCATCCTTAACCTCCTTTTGGTGCTTCTCAATGTCTTTGACTAAAATAAATATCTAATTTATTTTATATTAGTCCGATGATAGTCTTTAAACCTAACAAACATTTCTTGTCCAGTTCCATCATCGACCTGGGAATCATGTACCTGCAAAACAAATTTTCTAAAGTAAGA
This sequence comes from Psophocarpus tetragonolobus, assembly GCA_037954015.1. Classification (NCBI taxonomy): domain Eukaryota; kingdom Viridiplantae; phylum Streptophyta; class Magnoliopsida; order Fabales; family Fabaceae; genus Psophocarpus; species Psophocarpus tetragonolobus. The sequence continues at coordinate 34,518,472 of CM075693.1, read as the reverse complement.
AAATGTTTCATGTTCCCACTCAAGTTTTATAATAAATAAACTTAATTATAATTTTAAAATAATATTTAGAACTGTAGTTAATCACCAATAAGCCTAAAAATGTAGATAAAACACATTAGCCTGTTTTGTTTTAGTGTGATGACATTACTCTATTTTGTAATGGTTAGTTAGAATGAAAATCAAGAAAAAATGAAAAGGTAAGCTAAGGAAGCCATGTAGGAAAATAAATGATAAACATTTGTGCTTCTAGTAGTCTCCTTTAAATGACACAAAGTAACTCATTTGTCCACATATATATATATATATATATATATATATATATATATATATATATATATATATATATATATATATATATATATATATATATATATATATATATTTCCCTGCTTCTGTTTCTGTATGCAATAGGTCTCTATTTTTGTTTACTATCAAAGAATGTTTCATATGAAGGATATAATAAATTAGTTTAAGCATAATTGATTATTGAATATGACTAAGCTTTAAGTTTGTTAGACATGTTGTGGGTTAAAAATAAATAAATATAACAAGAAAATTATATATAAATATACATAATTTTATTTATTTATTTTGTTTTGAATAAAAATTTAATTTTTGTATTTTTTATTGGCTGTTATACAGTTGTGTCAACCTCACACATTGATATTTTATCCAAAACACACATGTTGCATCCATGAAAAACAAATCTTAATTTTTTCAAAGTCAACTTAATGGTAAACAGAAATGCAAAATAATATTTTAGGAAGCAAAAGAATTTTTCTGGGTGGAAAAGCCAAGAATATTATTAAGAACCAAAACAGAAATTAGAAAAAAATTCAGATAAAAAAACATGATGATAAAACTAACCTCTTATAAGTTACGTGGTAACCCTTCACGTTTTATTATAATCCTTTGATTAAAATGCTTTTGTAGCACATGTAACTAATGATTAATATTAATTCTATTGTTGAATATATTCAATATTATTATGTACTTATAAAATATCATGATATAAAAATCATCTGATTTTTAAAACAACGAGTGTCATTATTAAATATTTTCAAAAGAAAAATAAGTTTAACTTGATGCCATGTAAGCTGTTAATACAGAGGATAAATAAAAATGTTTCAGGAAACATATGACAAACTTTCTAACTAATCCAACTAATATTTTATCATTAAATAACCAATCCACTAATAAGACATTTTGGATAGGATCATTAATATACTCATTATCAACAAGGTACTCTAGTTGTGGAAAATCTGACAAAGAGAGTTTAACTAGATTAAGTGTACCTTCATCTTAAGGCAGAGTAATCATCTCAGAAATCAAGAAGTTCTACTCCTTGCATTAGATGCTTGAGTGTCGTTTTTGAGAAAATTTCATCAACCCTTTCAAAATACATGAAATTCATTAGTGAATGGTATTCAATTCTGCTTCCCTTGCAATCCATATGGAACCTATGGAATTTTGGAAGGTTTATATTTTTGTGATATATTGTTGACATATCATTCTGAATGAAATGGAATTCTTCCAATGAAGAGCAATTTCCAATAACTATAAATGGATTATTCTAATATAACATTTTTTCAAGATCAGCAATTTAAGTTTCTTTAGTTGTTCAATCTTGCATGGCAATTCATCCATTAAACATTTAATCAAATCAAGAGATTCAAGCCTTTGTAGATTGTCAATAATAGAGATGTCATCTAAGTCAAATCCTTCAAGGATCAAAGATCGAATATTAGTCAACAAGTTCATTAATTATGGTAATGATAGATTTTGCAAATATTTTGAAGTCGTAGACTTAGACGATAAATACAAAACTTAGAGCATTATCATGTTTTCAAAGAATGAATTTGGGACTCTATCAAAATAAATTTTGTCCACATCCATGTAGATAATTAGAATCTCAAGTTTAGATCTATCAAACCTAAAGGAAATCACATCCATGCAATCGACTTCACATGCCAAATATTTGGGATTAAATGCTCTTCCATCCAAATATTTGTCACCAAATCAATCCTGTCTTTTAATAGTAATAATAACCAAATCAAATCTCTAACTTTAACGATTTTCAATTTCATAATAAGTAATATATAATGTTTAATGATTATCTGTATTTTAATTTTATAGATGTTATTGTAAAACTACTTTACACCGATATTCAATTATAATTTTTTATATATGGTTGTTGCTTTATTCTTCAATACCTTAAAGTCATATATGTGTGAAAACTTGTATTAAAATAGGCAATTTGTAACATGTGACTTTAAGAGAGTAGCAAAATATTTAGAGTTGTTGTTCAAAATTTTGTTATGTAATCAATTTGTAACTGTGCAATTAATTTCATTTAATAATTTTTATTTCAATTTGATTTTTCAATAGATATATATTTTCATTATGAGGTGTTTGACGTGCAAACTCAAAACATTATATATAGTATCTCTGGTTTTCATTAAAAAAACATCAGACACATTCTCTCTTTCTTTGTTTCTCTCTCTTTAGGTTCTCTATTTTCCTATACCATTTTTTGTATCTTGAGTTCTATGAGAAGTTTCTTTTGAATCTTGGAAGACTTGCAAGACATGTAACATCCTTTTCTTTAGAAAATAAAATATTAATAAAAAATTATAGTTTATGTTAATAGGCTTAATTAATTTAATATTTTTATTTATTAGAATAAATTAAGAATATGTTTTATAAAATAAATAAATAAAATAAATGTGGTGTAAATAGTAAGATAGTCTGAATGTTAAGTTTTGGTCTAGTGTTAAAAAGTTCAATATAACTATTAACTTAGAGTAATTCAAAGTGGTTAGGTTATTGCGCTTTAGTTTCACATTTCTAACTTTGAAAGTTTGAGAGAAAGCTACAAACGGAACCTTATCGGGAAACATTGAGGGGCACAATATTTTGGAACTTAGGAACACATCCTTCGCATCCAAGATCATCATTCAAGGGTAAAGGGGTGGCAGATTATCTCTCATATGGCAAGTTTAGGGAACATGGGTAGTGAAGCAATCTCTAAGCTTCAATAGGTTTTGTGTATCTCATTCAAGAGTTATGAACACCCACAACGAGTGCTGATAAAATAAATGTGATTGTATCTTTATATTGTTTTATTTAGTTGGAGTTTTGCATTTAAATGATGGGAAGTATTGACAAACTGAAATCAATTTTTTTGGTGCCCTTGAACAGTTAATGGGTGTTTTGTTAATTTATCTTGTTAGATTGTTGATTGTGTTGATATATTGTTGGATTTTAAGGGGGAGTGAATTAACTTATACATAGGCATATATAAGAAATATGATAGAGGAGGTGCGTCTAAGTCTTCCTAGGGATTAAAGTTTTATGTATTTTATGCAATTGATTATTTTTCTTCCTAGGATAATTATATGATTGATTAATGTGATGATTGGAGAATTGTTCTATTATTTGAATTATTCTCCATAGGTAAAGAGTTAGGTGTTTGAGGTTTTCTTCTATTAAGGGGATTGATGGAAAATGGATGATTATCGGCAATTGTAGGGTGTGATGATAATAAACAAAGAGATAGAGAAGTAGAATGTTTGAGGGTTTGAAGTTAGAATTATATTTTAGGAACCTTATATAAGATGAATATTTGTTATTTGAAAACTTTTGTATAAACATACCTCAATGTTTCTGTAATATCTTTTTGTGATTAACTAACTTGTGTTTTATTTGTTGGTTTAGAAAGTAGACATTTAGGGTTACAGTTTAGGCTCAAGAATCACATAAATATGTTAAGAATTGACCGAGATATTGAGTTAGAAGTTGAGTTCCTAATCCAGTGTGCAAAACATATATTTGTGTGTTTTAAGCCTTGCGACATGACTTAAACAACCTTATTAGGTTTCATGTTCTTCATGAAAACTGTAGCCTTATATGTTATCTTTCCACTAGAGATGTAATCACTCCAAAAGGATGTATATAACTAATGTTATGAATAAAATAGTGAGTAAAGGTCAAATTATCAGATTTGATGTTAATTCTTGTTAGCTTGTAATTTTTAAAAATAGTGGATGATCAAATCTACTCTGGACATCAACATAAATATTTTAGGTAATTGTATTATCTTTCTAATAGAATTCGTACACCATCATATCATTATTACAACTATGAATATTGTATTTAGACTACACAGTGCAATAAAAAGAATAAGATAAGAAGAGATAGCGTGAGTTGTTATGGAGTTGATAATTTTGGTGTAAAATATTGTGATGTATCTTATAATTATAAGTGTTATGAATGGTTGAATGTTTGAAAATTGTTTGAGGAACATGAATTGGGGATTTGGCCCACGATATGATATTAATGCTTATTACAATTAGACGTATAATGTGTTGATGATGATGGTCAAAGTGTGTTTGACAAGGTGTCATCCTAACTACGACTAAGGTGGATTGTGATGACATTATTAGATTATTGTGATGTATCTTATAATTGTGAGTGTGATGAATGATTGAAAGTTATTTAAAGTACATGAATTTGGAATTTGTGCCACTATGTGGTGTTGATGTTGATTTTAACTACATGTATAGTGTGCTGATAATGATGGTTGAGGTGTGTCTTATGAGGTGTCATCCCAGTTGTGGTTGGTGGTGGAGTATGATGACATGATTAAATGTTGATATTGTGATTCATGTTGATGATGATGGTTAAGGGGTGCTTGAAATGATGTCATCCCAACTGCGACTGGGGGTGGAGTGTGATGATATTATTAAATGTTGGCATGTTGATTATATTATAGATGACATGACATGTAAGTATGGCATTCGAAGAAATTTTGGAAGGATCATCCATTGTGTGGTGCTAAGAAGCAGGTCTTCTTTGATTGTTTTGCATTGCACGATTGTACTTACATGTTACTAATGTAGAAGATGATTAATTTTGATTGGACCTATGATGAGATAGTTATACCTACGTGTTATTGGTGTAGAAGAAGACTGCTACGAGCATGTACTTGATAGAGCATGCATGAATGTGACAGTCAGAAAAGTTTTGTAAGGATTGCTTATTATGTGGTGTTCTGGACTAAGTTTTCTTGGATTGTTTTGCATTGCACAGTTGTACCTACGTATTACTAGTGTAGAAGAGGATTTACTTTAGGTGGACCTATGGTGAGATGGTTGTACCTACGTTTTACTGCATAAAAGAGAATCACTTTGGATGTATACATGAGATAGCATCCATGAGCTTACATTGCATGAGCATAATTATCATGAGCAAATTTATGTTTATTGATGTTTAATCCTTGACATGGGTGCGTAAACAATTTATATGTTTATTTTTTATACTTTAGTTGATTGCTTATTCTTTCTATATGTGCCTTAATACGTGTGAGATGTATTCTTACCTATTGCTGCTTGTTGTTCCATGTTGTTTGAGTTGGACTTCACTTTCAAGTAAGCAAGATCTTAAAGATATCGTGGGTGAAGAAGCTTTATCTTTTCCATTGAGACGCTCTAATTAGGTGTGACATCAGATTAGAGAGGATTAATAGTTTTTGTTATATATATTAATCGCTTAAAACTTCATTATGAATTTTATTAATAGAGAATCTTGTAAAGGTCATTTTTGGATCCTAATGTATTAACTTAAAGGCTATCGTTTGTTATTTATAGATTTGAAAAATAAGCATATATTGTGTGATGTGAATACTTTTACTTAAGTGCAAAGTCTAGCATTTTATTAAATAATTTTTTATATTATTTTGTAATTAAAGAATAAAGTATTTGGGAGTAGAAAAGTGTCACAAGACGACCTCAGATAAGTCTTTAATGACAGCAACCTTTGCACCTTAGAAAATATGTCACCACATTCTAAACACAAGTGAAAGTGGAACAACACTCTAAACAACAATATAAAAGGTGGATTGTAATTGAATGATAGTGTAAAACTCTTTTACATTGCTAGTACATAAGTCTTTTTCTCTTTTCTTAATACATTATAATAAAATTTTTAAATTGCAAAACTAAATCTAACCATACACTAAAAGATTAGTTTTGTTTGGTTTGAATTTTATAATTAATTTATACCGAATCAAACCGCATTATTTTCTAGTTTGATTTGGACTAATTTTAAACCCAAAAGCAAAAACCATACTAAATCAAGCAACGAACACGCCTAATATTTACCATGCTCTTTTACTGTGTTATTTCATGTGTTTTACTTTCAATACCCAATGACATTCATGTAATAAAATGCGAATAGAAAAAATAAAAAGTAAACACAAATATTTACCTTGTCTTTTATAACATTTGCAGGTTTAACTTTTTCGTACAACAGCTTAATTTTCTTAACAAATCATCGATGATGTCCAATTTTGAGCAACCAATAGTTCCTTTTTCCTTTTTCTCTTTTCTGTATTACTGAAAATAATAAAAGGAGTTGCAAGTTAAAATAAAAGCAGTAAAAAATAATTTACATACAAACAATACGATTACATGTCTTCTCTAGTAATATACATATAGTACCAAAAATAATTACTAGCAAGCATGATGCATAGTGAAAATACATGCATCAATGCACCATACATGTCAACTCTTATTAAATAGAAAAAAATAAGTTTATATTTTGAATTTTTTATCCTATATATAAATTAGCTCATAACTTTGGTGCGTTTTTCTATTTTAGAAAATATTGGGAGAGCATAAATGGTGTAATTTTAATTTTTTAACATTTACTTGTCCAAGTTCAAATTCATTACATTCGATAGACGATGGTACATCAATTAATCAATTAAATAAAATAAAGAGTTAGCTTAATAAATAAAAATATTTTTTAGTAAATAAAATCAACAAAATATATATATATATATATATATATATATATATATATATATATATATATATAGTTCAAAGAAAGTTACAAGGATTTTGTCTCTTCAATCATCAACTTCTCTTTCTAAATTTATATTGCTTTAAAACCTATTTGATATCCACACTTTTAATTTAATTTAAAAGTTTGTAGTTAACTTACTTCTTTGAAAAAAAATTGTGGTATATGATATTATAATAACTTAACTATTTTGTTAATTTCTTGGCCTTTGTGTAAGATCTGAACTTGCTAACCAGTTTAATGATCTATTCTCTGATCATACACATTACTTTTATGAATTTTTCTTGAATACTTTAACTTTCCTTATTTTATTTTTGAACTTGATATGCTCTGTTGCTATGTATTAAACAAATTCAGGGAACATATTGATATACGTGTTATAATAACTTATCTTTTCATATTTTTTTTCTATCTTATCGTTTTCTAATTTTTTAAATACTTTATCTTTCTTCATTTTTCTCTCGGTATTTGTATTTTGTGCATACTTTATTTCCAATTTGACTTTTAAATAATGGCCTTCCATGAATGCATTCATTTACTTTGGTTATAATAATTTATCTTAGCATCATTTAATTGTTGTTATTCATGTACTCCTTTTTTCGTATCGACAATAGCTTAGGCTAAATGTTATTTTTTACAGATTATATTTTCATATATTTTATACATTAAGTTTTAAAATTTTTACTATAGTTCTTTTGTTTATTTTGAAAGTTTCATTTGAATTTTTCTGTTATATTTTGATAACTTAAAATTTTGAAATAGTTAAAGTGTTTAATATTATGCATTATCAGTGTTAAAAAGTTTTACGTTGAAGTTGAATCATAATTTTTATACATGGCAAATTTGTTGACTTTATCAAATTAAAGTCATCTAAATGGTAAGTTGTGATTGAATGACAACGTAAAAATCTTTAACAGTACATTAGTCTTTTTTTCATAGTTAAATTAGAATAATAATAGCTAAAAATTATCATTATATATCTGTATTTCAATCCTATTTTCTTATTGAACAACATCTTATACAACCATCATTACTTCCTGCAATATTATTCATGCTTAACATCATAACCACACTAGTTATCTACAATAATCATCTCAATGATGTGAAATATTTGCAAAGGTAGAGTCCTGCACAAATAAGCAGAAGTAAAGATGCATGCATAGGCCTAAAGTTGTTCAAATGAGTCTGGACTCGTGGGTTGGCCTCACCTAGGTCAAGTTGAAAAATGAAAAAAAAAGAGCTTATTATACCAAATATACGAGTTGACTCACTTATAATCTGCCTCATGTGGGTTGAACGTGTGGACCACCTAAATTTTATTTTTATTATTATGTGAATATGTCTTTTTATTTTATTTTTAAGTTTTAAATTTTATATACTTATTTGACCTATATTTCATTACAATGTTTTTTTCAGTTTGTTTGGTATCATTTAACTAAGATTTATATTTTAAACTAATATTTAATACGTTGTAAATATATATTTATAGTGGAGAATATCATTTAAATATTTTTTTTTTATTTTTAAACTCATAAATTTAAAAACAATGTTATAATAAGTTATTTAAATTTTAATATTTTTAAACATAGTTAGTTTTTTCTTTTTTTTTTTTTAAAAATTTTTGTAGGTTGGTAGGCCGGTCCATTTAACTCACCTACCCATAGTGGACTGGACCAGATAACTTTTTTAAGTATGAGAAAAAGGTGAGTCGAGATAAGTTGACCCGTTTACTAAGTAGCTCAAGATGGGTCAGATTCGACGGATCAAACTGACTCACTTTGACAGTTCTATGTAGGTTTTTTTATAAAAAAAAAATTATATTTTTTAAAATATAAAGAACCGAAATAAAATTTTTAAGACTTATCGTATCAAAACAAAAATATACTAAAACATAATTGAGCAAATCAAAAGGAACAACCAAACACTTGAATGGAGGAGTTTTTACCATGCCCATTGAAGGCAACAATAATTTAGAATTTGACTTTTTATATTGACTTTACAAAACGAATATCAATTTTTGCATTGGGTGTTGAATTACATGTCACACCAGAAGGTACAGTATGTGTTTTAACCTAAGCTAACAGTTACTTATAACTATAACCATATCACTTTTAAGCATTTTTGTGATTTTCTAATCTTCACTTTTCTCGTCTTCCAAGTAGTACATAAGTCGAGTACAACAAAGCAATTGGTCCTGTTATTTCTTAATTTTATCTGAGAATTTTGTGAACATATGTTGTATGCTTTGTCTCATAGGTTTGGAAGATCGTGGATCAAGTCAGTGGTTGAGCTTGACAAAAAAACGTTGGAAGTTAGTAACATTTATTGTTACAATAAATTAAGTATAATATTTTTATAATACCAGTTATGATGGATTATATTTTACATATTTTATCATAGTTTAATCTACTGTATTTATGGTTTGATTTTCTTTTCTACTTTATGAATAACCCTCTCAATTTTTATTTTATGATCTGTATGTACCTTTTATTTCATACGTCCAAGTAATCCTAAAACCCAATTTGTATAATCTTTTATAATAAACAAATATACAAAAGTCATTGAAAAAATGAAAATAAAATTATATTTTAAACATACATTGTATCAATTGATTATAATTAATTCGTACAATTTATTATCAAGTAAATTATAATATCTAATGTTATAGAAAACAAGAACTTAAAATAGAATGTTAACATAAAACTGTCCATGACAATAATATTAACAAAGTAAAAAATTAATTTTTATGTTGTTTTATAAATTTAAATTTAAAATTAAAAATATTTATTTGTTTAAAAAATATTTAAAATACTATATAAAAATATGATTAAGTATGTACCTATATTAAACCCTATTTCATTAATATGAAAATTTTATCGGGACAAATATAACTTAAAAATTAAAATTAGAATTTATAGTCAATATTAAATTATAATGCTATTTTGAACATATTTCTTTAACCAAATTTGGTGTATTTGTACGTTTCTCTCAATTAAAAAACGCATAGATATATATATCCCTTTTGTGGCAAGTATCTTGTATTTGAATTACATTCACAATTTTAATTGTTACTTTAACTTCTACAGTTTTTTTTCAATTTAAAAATTATGTTTCACATTAAAAATAAAATTCTTTATAAATAAATATTCATTTTATTTAAAAATATATTTACAACATAAAAATGTATAAAATTAGTAAAGAACAATAAGATGTTAACGTCATAACTAATCCTTGTTTTAAAACAAATACTTTTTTATTATTTTAGTATTAAATAAATTATAAGACTTAATTTCAATTAATTTTTATAATCATAAAATGTTTTGTAAAGAATATACGAGTAACATAAACAACATCTTTCATAGCCATAAACATAGTATTTAATATTTTCATTTTAGAATCAAAATGCAAAGAAAGTTGACACAAACATATAGGATTAAAAGAAACTATGAGTATAACTTGTTAAGAAGTTAGAATTTGAAAAACATAAAATTTGACTTACATAAAAAATTTCGACTGAAAGCATTCTGAAACACCACTTGTTAGATTGAAAAAAAAAATTATCTCACAAGCTATGAACAATGAATAAGTTTTTTTAGCATGTTGTCTATTCCTTCAACAAAAGAAAAAAGGAAACGAAAGTCCGTACAGAGAAAGAACACTCACAATATTGGATATACGAAGTGCAAGGCAAGAAAAGTTGGAGTGTTAGTCAAGAATGAATGATGGTTGACCAAATATCAAAAGCAGATCTGATCTTATGAAGTTCCTGCAGATTCAATATAGAAACAAACATGTCAAAATGGTTTTGTAATTTGAGAAAATGAAAAAAGTGAGAGCAATAAGGAGAAATCAGTTGATATATAAAACCCAAACAAAGATTGATTTGAAGTAGATCAAAGAAAAACCTTAGCTTAGAGAGTGAAAGAACGGTTCTTTGAGATTCCAATTGAAAAATACGCAAAGAAGCAGCAAGAGGTTAAGGAAATGGATGTTAGAGACTAACACAGCTTGTAAGACTTGTTTGGTTTCGTTTCACGTTTGAACTAAGAATTCTTAAAATTTGACTCAATTATTTAGAGTTTTGGACTGAACCCAAACAAGTTGCGAGAGGTTACAACTTCCAAGTTGTAATTATCTTAATATGTATGGCTTTAATACTTTAATAATGTGGAACAGTGACCCGTTTTCATAAAAGTTGGGAGAAGTCGTGGTCTCGCAAACTTTTTTTTTTTCTCCTTTAAATATAGAAATCATTTAAAAAATGTAACTTTTTAACTTATCTATTTTATGTTTTTTGGCTCGAAATATTATTAGCAAAGATCTGACACAGATATAGGAAATGATTACGGGATTCGATGGGTGTTGTCTCATGCTCAATTATAGTTAATAAGAAAAAAATGTCATTAGTATCTTTATAGGAGAATATATATAGTGAGAGGAAATTCACTTGTTCTAAGAGTAAGTATAAAATAATTTTTTTCAGCCATAAGTTTCTATTTAGGAAATGATAGAGGATTTTATCTTATATTAATTAGTTGCAGTCATTAATGATCATTTTTGGAACTTTTGGATCTAATTTTATGGAAAAACAATTTTGATTGAAATTTTAAAATAAATAACTGATTAATCTTAACTTAAATTGCAAAACTAAATCCAATCAAAATCTTTCTTTATCGTTCAATTTTTTTGAGTTCATTAGCGTGTACTTAGGATATTGATGAAGTGAAAATAACAATTTTTACACAAGTGTAGATAACCCAATGGTTGTGGCATGTGAGAATAGTAATGATCTTACACAAGAATTTGGTTTATAGGAGAGGTTACTGTGTGAGAGAATCACATGACCTTATCTAACAAACAACTCAATTTAAAATTTTTATTAAAATCCTAAAGTTATTATTAAACTTTCTTATTTTCCATTGTAACATTTTTTCTGACATGAATTGTGCGTATAAAAGGTGTAATGACTAAAATAATTTGAGAACATTGTTTTGAATCTCTAGAATTGAGGTGATAAAAAAGGTGTAAGAATATAATAATGGTGAAAACACACGAAAAAGTTACAATATTAAATTTTGGATTAATTAGGTATTTGCAATTATTTTTCTAAAATAATAATTATATTAATTATGAAAACCTAATTTAAAAATTGAAAATAAGTACAAATATAAGGAGTTGTGTAAAAAAAAAAAATAGTCCAGATACCTAATTATAGGTTGCTAAATAATAAATTAAAGGACCTGCAAAATAATTTAATATTTTAAATTTTGGAAAACTGTTATTTTAAAATAAATATGATGTTTTATAGATTAAAAATACTTTTTACTGAAATAAATATAATAATGTTCAAAGTAGAATCAAAGACTCGAATAAAGTAAGATAATATGTTCACTGCAACTCCAATTGTGCAACTAAGAAATAACCCAAAGCAGCAATGCATTGAACTTTTGTCATATGTGAACACACACAGAGTAAAAGTCAACAGTTTTATGGTAACCAATTATATATAATTCAATTACAGCATTCAGTATTTATAATGCTGATACATCATTTATTCTTTTTAATATTCTCTATTCTTCCATATGCATTATTCAACCCAGCAATTCTTACTTTTATTTTATTTTTCCACCTAAACCGATGGTGACAAATTAAAAAATATTCATAATTGTCCTTCATTCATTTAATAATATACTCTAAATCTGACCATTTGGCTGACATGTCCCACATGCATGCTTCTATGGAAGTTGCCTTTTTTAATTTTTTTAAATGGTCCATGATATTTAAATTTTTTTACAGGAAAAATATCAACTCATACTTTTAAGACCTGGTTAAAAAATTATAAAAAAGTATTTTGTTAATTATAAAAAATTATTTATGATTTTGAAATGTATTTATACATAAATTCTAATCAAAATTTCTTTCTTTTAGATCTTTTATCAATAATCCTAAAACTTAATTTGTTGAGCAAAACGCATATTATAATTAATATGTTCTCATTAATTTCACTAATTGATATTTAACATTTTGTAAACCGAACCAATATACTCTATGAGAAAAAAATGTATAAACTGGTAATATAACAAATTTTACACTAATATTAATTATATTTTTTATAACAATAAATTTATTCACTTTATCTATTAATATTTTAAAAATTATATAAATAAAAAATTATGATATAAAACTTTTATACGATGTTTATGCATAAATATTAATCTCACAATCTATTAGTATACTTCAAGCAAGTTTTAAGTTTTTTCTCATAATGAATTATAAATATTTAAGTCAAAGCATAAAATAAAAAATGATATTATGATATTAACTATTTGAAAAGTTAAAAATTTTTAAAATAAAAATTTTCCTACCATCTCCCTCTTTTGAATTTAATATAGTCAAACAAACCATTTTTTACTGGCCGTATACATCACATGAGTCACGCCACCATATGGAAGCTGCATTAGAGGATGAATTGAGATTTCTCAAACCTCCATATTTAGAGTTGATAATTTTAACCACATTCAATATCTCATATTGTTTAAATGAATTTCATTATATTTCTATTTCCCCTGTGCGGTGCCGGAAACGTATCTAGCGGTCACTTCCGACGACACTTATTGTAATATACTTAAATTCTAATATTATCTATATTAATTTATTTATGATCATTTTTTATGAAATTTATAAATCAAATTAGTAAACAAAATTTTCACCATAACATAGTCAATCTCCATCATAGACATTTTAAAGTAATGAAAATTTGAAACCAAATATAATATGATATATGCAACAATAGCTCGCTCAACAAATCCTTTTTCAGTTAAATTCGTAACATATTATCTAAAAAGATACATTATGTTTCCTAATAACTACCTAAATTAGCTATTTTTATATAGCTAAAATAAAACAGTTATCCTGATTCTTTCTTATTTATGACCTTGTTTTTCTATTATTTTGCTTAAATTTAAATTTACTTAGAAATTTCGGTTTAGATTTTATTTTATGCATATTTTATGTAATTTTCTCTATTTTTAGTTGTTTTTCAATCAAGTTTTGGAAAGAACTAATGAAGTAGAGAAAAGTTAGAAATTTGGTTCAGCGTATGCTCATGAGTTTCCAGCGGTGGAGTAGTGAGTGCCCAACGCTCATCATTTGGAGCGCTTACATCTACAACTGAGCGCCTAGCTATCATATTCGTCATCGCCCAATGCTCGTTATGAAATGGTAGGGTTTTTATCGCCCATTTGCACTACCGCCCAGTGCTTAGACTACTTCGTGCCTAAGGAGTTATGGCGCCCAGTGGCCATTTTTTGACCATTGGGTACTAGTGTTCTAACTTAGAAAAATCTAAAACGGGTGTAAGTTGTATTCAGAATAGGGGTTCCATATGGGTTTTCTAAACGTGAGTTATGTCCGGGTTTTGTCCAGGGGTTTTGAACGTGAGTTCTGTCCGGGTTCTGTCTAAGGGTTCCAAACATGAGTTCTGTCTGGTTCTGTCCGGGGGTTCCACGCTTTCTCTTGACCCGGGGTTACATACCTACTGGCTTAGGGCACGTTCAAACCATCTTCATCCATCCTTTAGCTCATCCACCCCTATGGTTAGCTAGGTTTTGTATTTAATTGGGTTTTGATGTAGCTTTACCTGAACTTTTGTATTTTTAATCTAAGTTTATTTTTTATTGTCGGTGTTCTTCTTTACCCTGTTCTTTATTTCAAAAATATTTCTTAGCTTTTACTTGTTAAATGATCCCAGGAGAGGATTTTGATTTGTAAAGTGAGAAATATTTTGTTTCATGTGTTTTACTTGTTGAATGATCTCGGGAGGGGATTTTGACCTGGAAAGTGAGATGAGCTCCCAATGGGTTTTATTACTTGAGAAAGAGTAATACCCATTGGCCATCTTAAGCTCCTTCACTTAATGAAAGTTGTTTGACATTAGAATATGCATGGGAGCGATAGTCTAAAGTCCGAATAGCTTACTTCCTTACTTGCGAGGGATCGAGTTAAGGATACTTTTATGGTGATCAAAATGTGGGAAGTGAACAAGGGTTTTAAGTCCATTTATGCCCTTGAGAGATGGTTTGATGCAATTCTACCTACCAAGGGCCCTCTCACTAGGGCAATGGCTAGGAGGATTGAAGAGGACTTGGCCTGGAAAGACTCATCAAGACCCCAACTCATGATGGAGATAGATATTTTAGGCCATAGTCATTAGTTTACCTCTTGTAAATATTAATTAGCTTTTAATTCCCTTTTAAGCCTTGTATTTTGGCCATTTATTCTAGTTTCTAGAGTTTAGGGTGTAAAGGGCCTAATAACCCAAAGGAGTGTGGATCTCTTTCCATACCCCCTTGATTAGGCCATGACACTCCCTAGTTTAAGGGTAGGCACCACTTTTAGTGGGCCTAAGAGGGATTAGTGCTCCTAATCCTAATTAGGCCCAAGTCCCACATTGCCTAATTTTGAGTGTCTTGCTCCTTCTTTGGGCTATAAATACACCTAGTCTCTCTTCTACAAATCACACTTGATTGAATGAAGTAAGACTCTTTTTGAGCAATTTATTCTTGAGTGTCATTGAGAATCCTCTCTCTTGAGGAATCTCTCCCTTAAAGCTTTTATCAAGGGACCTTTCCCTTGTGGCAAGCAACATAAAATTTTTGACTCATCTTTCTCCTAGAAAGTGGCGTCAACCCTCTCCCATTTCTAACCTCTTCATCCTCCATTTTCTTAGAGGAAGGAACCTTGGTTGAACAGATCAAGGGAGTGCATCATTTGGTATCAAGAGCCATCTTCATGAAGGTTCATTTCCTCCTCCTTTTCTTTAGGTTTCATGCGTCTTTCTTAGCCATTTTTCTGTAGTTTTTTTTATGCTTTAATTCTTGTTCCTTTATTGTCATTTTATTCTCCTTTCATGTCTTGTTAGTAGTAGATTTATTTCTTGTCTTTTAATTTCTTGTACTTTTATTTATTTGGTTGAATTTTTTGTTCTTTCATTGAATCACTTTGTCATGCTTTAGGATTCCATTTCTTGCCATTTTAATTTCTTCTTCTTCCTCTTGTGATTTTCCTAAGAAAGCTTATGTTAATGATTTCACAACCTTTGTGAAAGAAGCCACCCAAGTGTGGTCTAAGCTTTTGGAATCACTTCTTTTGCTTTCCTTTCCTTTCCAATTTTTTTTGCTTTAGGCATTTTTTTCTTGTTGTGAGTGTGAGTTTTATTTTTCTGCACTTTATTTTTCAACTTTTAATCTTCCTTGTTTTGTCATTTAGATTGTCTTGTTTAGTCCTTAATTGTTTCATGCTACTTTTTATTTTCTACATAAAAAGAGTGTGAGTTACTTCTTGAAATTGAGCATCAAAGAGGTTCATCCTCTTGAGTAAGTCTTCTAAGAAGTCTACATGCTATTAGTTTTAGCATGATCTCAAAAAAACATTTCAAAATTGTGCTCAATTTCTTCCTATAATTCTTGTTCATTTTAGTAGCTTAGCATTGCATTAATTTTTTTAGGTGAATTGTTTTGGCTGTTGTTGAGATCAAAATAGGTGTGAGTTTTGGGCTTAAACACTTGAGAAATCAAGCTTGCCTAGACCCTTAAAAGTCTCATTAAAGCTTGCTTAACACACCCTAAAATCTAGTGTATGTTAGGTTGCTTTATTTTCCTTTATTTGCACCTTTATTATTAAATTTTGTTGGCTGAATTCTTCATTTTATTTCAAGCGAATCTCTCTCTTACACTCCTCATTTTCTTTTTAATTTTTCTAAAATTTTTGAAGAGGTGTAGCAAAACAAAATAAAAAGCGAAGAGGAAATATATATATATATATATAAAGGTAGAAGACAAATCAAGCAAAAAAAAAAAAAGAGTTAGTAAAAGTAATTAAAGAAAAAAAATAAAACAAGTGAAAAGAGAATAAATTATATTTAGTACACCTCAATTTGTTTTGATTTTATTAGAAGGAGTGTGCAAACTTTGTTACATCTAGATGAAATTTTCTTTTTCGATTAACACAAAGTGAATGTGCAGATCTTAGAAAATTTTTTAAGTGTCTTGTTGCTTTTAAGTCCATTCTAATCTAGTACCATTGTTCATTTTGACGTGCTAATTTTCTTTCAATACCTTTAATTGTTTGCTTGTCTTATTCTTATTCATTGTGTTTGTCTGCATTTAATCTATCCACTTGGATGTGTGTCCTCTTTTGATTTTGAGCTTTTCTTGTTTTTCTTTACTTCTTGCACTCTCTTGATCTTGGTGTTCCACTTTTGAGAAAGGAAAAGAGAGATCTATCCAAGCTTTCCACAAGGGAAGCATCTTGAGGTGTGTTGAAATAAGCTAAGGAAGAGGTTCATTCAAGGGAGCAACACCAGTTTGAGAGAGGCAAACACTTAGAGTGGAAAAGCAACATCAAAACTTCCATTTTTTTACTTTTTGCCTTTTTTTGGGTGTAATTTGTAAGGCCATTTTAATTGAGGTGTTGGATGCCCATAAAGGTCACCTCTTTGATTGGAATAGCTTTTAGTTTCTCGTTTAGGTGGGAGAAGGAATTGATATCCCATCTCTCCACCTTAGGTGCACGCCTTTAGACCCTTACCTTTGCTTTAATTTCTTTTATTTGCTTTGAATCTTAGTGTGAAAGGCTTTTGAGTTCTAAAGACTCTTAAGTAATTCACTTAGGGAGAAAACCAAACAAAAGAGTAAGGAGTGTTGCCCTTAGGTTCTTCCCAATCACTTTCAAAATAAGCTCACACACATCTAGTAAAGGTAGTGTAAATCAACAAGGCTCTCAAAAAATAACCAACATGGATAATTTTGTGAGTTAATTTAGGGAGTGGAGGTTAGAAGAGAGAAAATAAAGGGAGAAGAGAAAAGAAAAAAGGCGTGAAGAGAAAGAAAAAGAAAAGAGAGAAAGAGAGTTAAGAGACGAAAGACGAAGAGAGGAAAAAGAGCGTGAGAAAAGAAAGAAAGAAAGAGACGAGAAAAGAGAGAGACAAGAACGAGAAGAAAGATAGAGGGAAGAGAAAGAGAAGAAAAAAGGAAAGAGAAGAGAGAGAGAGGGAAGAAAGAAGAGAAGAGCATGAAAGAGAAGAACAAAGAGAAAGAGGAGTCAGAGAGAGGCATAGGTATAGGTCCGCCTCTAGTGAAGTAAGTGAAAGTGAGAGATATGAAAAACCTATGGTAAGGAGAGCGCAACTCTTTGTTTGGCAAAGAGGATGTGGAAGCCTACCTTGATTGGGAAATGAAGAAAGAGCAACTCTTTGTTTGTTATAACATAAGTGAAGAAAGAAAAGTTCCACTAGCAACCCTTAGCTTCCAAGGGCATGCCATGTATTGGTGGACCTCCTTGGTCAATGAGAGGTGCCGCCTTTATAACCCTCTTGTAGATTATTGGAATGATCTCAAGGGGGTTATGAGGCGGAGATTAATACCTTCTTATTATTATGAAAGAGGGCTCTTGGATAAACTCCAAAGATTAAAATAGTACAACTCAAGTATTGAGGAATACAGACAAACCATGGAGTTTTTCATGATGAGAGCGCGCGTCACCAAAGAACCAAGGGCCACCGACGCTAGATTTTTTTTAAGTGGTTTGAGCTCTGACATAAGAGACAAAGTTGAGCTCTTATCATATAATAATCTAGATGACCTAGTCCAACTTTGCATAACAGTGGAAAATCAATTAAAAATAAAATATGGAGCAAAAAGAGAATTTTCATCCTACAATTATGAAAAAAGGGACCAAGGCAAGGGAATCTCTTCCAAGAGCTCTCCCAAAGAGGAACCATCCAAGCATGTGCATAAAGAACATAAACCTATGCATCATAGAGACACCTTCTACTAGTTCTAGCAATAGGACTAGTAATATTAAATGCCTTAAATGTCTTAGGAGAGGCCACATTGCCTCTCAGCGCCCCAATAAGAAAACCATGATCATGAGGGCCAAGATATTTTTAGTGAGAGTAGTTCATCTTCCTCCTCTAGTGAGAATAAGGAAGCAGGGGGTCATGAGCATCATGAGCATGACATTGTTGAAAACCCTTGTGATGGAGACCTCTTAATGGTTAGGCGCCTTCTTGGAAGCAACCCCTTGAGCTTAACCACTCCCAAAGAGAGAACATTTTTCATACACGTTGTAAAGTTTTAGACAAAACATGTTCTCTTATTGTGGATAGTGGATCTTGCTGCAATTGTTGTAGCTCAAGGTTGGTAGAGAAGCTAGCCTTACAACCATTTCCTCATTCTAGACCTTACATGATCCAATGGCTTAATGAGGAAGGGGAAATGGTTGTAAACCAACAAGTGAAGGTGTCATTCTCCATTGGAAAGTATCAAGATGAGATCTTGTGTGATATAGTTCCAATGGAGGCTGGCCATATCTTGTTAGGGAGGCCTTGGTAGTTTGACAAACAAGTCATTCACCATGGCTACTCTAATGAGATAATCCTCACTCATAAGGGAAAAAGAATAAAGTTGACTCCTCTCAAACCTTCACAAGTGGTTGAGGATAACTCATCATGAAACATAAAAGAGATAAGGAAAAAAAAAGTTCAAAGTCAAAAAAAAAAAAGAAGCTTCCACCCCTAAAGCTTGAAAGGGGTAAAAAGGGAGAGTTGGAAGGAGGTACCCCTTCCAAAGAGGTAATTAAGAAAAAGAATCATTTTGCAACAAAAATGGATATTAAAAGAGCTCTTTTGCTTGATCGACCTTTTTATCTCCTTCTTTGTAAAGAGGTATCTTCTGGCACTGCCACAAGTCATGAAATTGAGTCTCTTCCAAAAGGGGTTCAAAATCTTTTAAAATAATTTGATGATTTTTTCCCTCAAGAGGTTCCAAGGGGATTACCACCTCTAAAGGGAATAGAACACCAAATTGACCTTGTTCCTGGCGCAAGTCTGCCCAATAGGCTCGCGTATAGGACAAATCCCATTGAGACCAAAGAGATTGAGTCTCAAGTTCAAGACTTGTTGGAGAAGGGTTGGGTTCAAAAGAGCCTTAGCCCTTGTGTGGTCCCTGTTTTGTTGTACCCAAAAAGGATGGGAAATGGCGGATGTGTATGGACTGTCGTGCCATCAACAACATCACATTAAGTATAGGCACCCAATCCCTAGGCTAGATGATATACTTGATGAATTGCATGGAGCCAAAATATTTTCAAAAATTGATCTTAGAAGTGGTTATCATCAAATAAAAATCAAAGAAAGAGATGAATGGAAAACCACTTTTAAGACAAAATTTGGTCTTTATGAATGGTTGGTGATGCCTTTTGGGCTCACAAATGCTCCAAGCACTTTCATGCGCCTCGTGAATCATGTACTTAGGGATTGCATGGGTAGGTTTGTAGTTGTTTATTTTGATAATATTTTAGTCTATAGTGGGTCTTTAGAAGAACATATAGGACACCTTAGGGAAGTCTTATCTGTCCTTAGAATAAATAAACTTTTTGCAAACTTAGAAAAATGCACTTTTTGTGTTCCTAGTGTAGTTTTCTTGGGTTTTTTCATTAGTGCCCAAGGGGTCCAAATGGACCCCCAAAAAATCAAGGCCATTCAAGAGTGGCCCATCCCTACTAGTGTGACTGAGATCAAGAACTTTCATGGTCTTGCGGGATTTTGTAGGCGCTTTATGCCTGACTTCTCCACACTAGCTTCACCACTCAATGACTTGGTGAAGAAGGAAGTTCCTTTCTTATGGGGTGAAAAACAAGAAGAAGTTTTTCAACTGCTCAAGGATAAACTCACTAATGCACCCGTTCTAGCCCTCCCCGACTTTTCAAAAACTATTGAGCTAGAATGTGATGCATCGGGAGTAGGTGTAGGAGCTGTGCTGTTGCAAGGGGGGCACCCCATTGCTTATTTTAGTGAAAAACTCAATGGTGCCCACCTCAACTACCCCACCTATGACAAAGAGTTTTATGCTTTGATCTGTGCCCTCTAAACTTGGGAACATTACCTTGTTTCCAAGGAATTTGTCATTCATAGTGACCATGAGTCACTTAAGTAGTTGAGGGGGCAAGGAAAGTTGAACAAGATGCAATGCCAAATGGGTTGAATTTCTTGAAACTTTTCCTTATGTCATCAAATATAAAAAAGGAAAAACAAATGTGGTGGTCGATGCTCTTTCAAGGAGGCATTCTCTCCTTGCCACCCTCAGTGCTCAAATTTGGGATTTGATGACATAAAGGAAATGTATCCTTCTGACCAAGACTTTGGGACCATTTATATTGCCTTATCTTCCAAAGCCAAAGATGGCTTCTACCTGTGTAAGGGGTACTTATTCAAAGAGGGCAAATTTGTGTACCTCAAGGATCTATTAGGAAATTGATGACAAAAGAGAGCCATGAAGGTGGACTCATAGGGCATTTTGGAATTGATAAAACCTTAATGCCTTTAAAAGAAAAATTCTTTTGGCCCCATATGAAAAAAGATGTCCAAAGACATTGCTTGTGATGCATAGCTTGTTTACAAGCTAAGTCCCAAGTAATGCCTCATGGACTCTACACACCTGTACCTACTCCTTCTACACCTTAGGTAGATATTAGCATGGATTTTATCCTTGGGCTCCCAAGAACCCAACGAGGTGTAGACTCCATCTTTGTGGTAGTGGACCGCTTTAGTAAAATGGCACATTTCATTCCCTGCCACAAAGTGGATGACGCGAGTCACATCGCAAGGCTTTTCTTTCATGAGGTTGTCCGCTTGCACGGAATACCCTCAACCATAGTCTCTGATAGGGATGCTAAGTTCCTTGGCCATTTTTGGAAAACTCTTTGGGTAAGGCTAGAAACTAAGTTCTTATTTTCTACCACTTGTCATCCTCAAATAGATGGACAAACTGAGGTAGTAAATAGATCCCTATCCATTAAGTTGAAGGCACTCTTGAAAGGCAACCACAAGTCTTGGGATGAATATCTCCCCAACATTGAATTTTCATATAATAGGGTGGTTCATCGAACCGATAAGCACTCCCCTTTTGAGGTTGTATATGGTTTTAATCCTGTCACTCCTATGGACTTATTACCACTCCCTAACACCCAAAATTTTTATAAAGAAGGGGAAGCTAGGACCGATTTTGTCAAAACTAATATTGAAACCCAATCTAAGGGGTATACTTCATCTAGTAACAAGGGGAGGAAGGAAGTCATCTTCGAAAAGGGCGATTGGGTTTGGCTTCGCCTAAGAAAGGATCATTTCCCTTCTAAGAGGAAGTCCAAACATAGCCCTCGAGGAGATTGTCCCTTCCAAATCCTTGAGAAGGTAAATAATAATATATATAAGTTAGACCTTCTCAAGGATTATGGAGTTAGCACCACCTTTAATGTTTGTGATCTTACCCCCTTTTTAGGTGCTGACATGGAAGAGGACCACCCTTCA
The DNA here is from genome assembly GCA_037954015.1 of Psophocarpus tetragonolobus. Classification (NCBI taxonomy): domain Eukaryota; kingdom Viridiplantae; phylum Streptophyta; class Magnoliopsida; order Fabales; family Fabaceae; genus Psophocarpus; species Psophocarpus tetragonolobus. The sequence goes on along the minus strand of CM075693.1, from coordinate 34,496,244 downwards.
AATTTAAGGACAAATCCTTTCGACGGAGGAGGAGATGATGCAATCCTACCTACCAAGGACCCTCTCACTAGGGCAATGACTAGGAGGATTGAAGAGGACTTGGCCCGAAAAGACTCATCAGGACCCCAGCTCATGATGGAGATAGATATTTTAGGCCATAGTCCTTAGTTTCATCTTGTAAATATTAATTAGATTTTAATTCCCTTTTAGGCCTTGTATTTTGGCCATTTATTCTAGTTTCTAGAGTTTAGGGTGTAATTAGCTTAGGAAGGGAGGTGAGGGGAGTAAAGGGCCTAAGAACCCAAAGGAGTGTGATCTCTTTCCACACCCCCTTGATTAGGCCGTGAAACTCCCTAGCTTAAAGATAGGCACCACTTTTACTAGGCCTAAGAGGGATTAGTGCTCCTAATCCTAATTAGGCCCAAGTCCCGCATTGCCTAGTTTTGAGTGTCTTGCTCCCTCTTTGAGCTATAAATACACCTAGTCTCTCTTATACAAATCACACTTGATTGAATGAAGTAAGACTCTTTTTTAGCAATGTATTCTTGAGTGTCATTGAGACTCCTCTCTCTTGAGGAATCTCTCCCTTAAAACTTTTATCAAGGGACCTCTCCCTTATGGCAAGCAACATAAAATTTTTGACTCATCTTTCTTCTAGAAAGTGGCATCAACCCTCTCCCATTTCTAACCTCTCCATCCTCCATTTTCTTAGAGGAAGGAACCTTGGTTGAAGAGATCAAGAGAGTGCATCATGGTTTAGTGAGTCAAACCCAACTGAATAACATACGTGTAATCGTTGTGTTTTTATTTATTTTACTTTGTTTACTTTATATTTGGTAGTTTTGTTAATTTCTATCTCTTCGTTAGTATAAGTAGGAAGTAGTGAAGTTTCTGAGTATCAACAAGTCTTTGTGGATCGACCCGATATATTTATCAATTACTACATACAACTGGTGTACTTGTGGTGAGTGTTGTAAAAGAATTTTTGAGAACTTATCATGCCCTTTCGCATGTCAATACATAATCCACACTACACACATATATATAACATGTCATCTATCCGCTAAAACATAACTAATACATATTCTTATTCATAACATAATTCAACCAACATAACTTAACCATTGTTAGAAGTCCACGTACATGCTTAAAACATAGCTACAAGTTTCGAACAATTCATACATTCGACATTCTCAAAAGGGTCTAGCTTTGTATACACATACATATTCCGATACGTACAATAACTTAAATTATTTTTATCACAAAACAAGTAACTTTCGTTGTTGCCTTTAATCCTCCACTAACCCTGCTAGTTCTGACTTCCACCATCATCACTGATATATGATTTCGTGCAAAGCACGGTCATCACAGTCATACAAAATATACAAACATTGCAAAGGTAAGCATATTATAAAAGACATATTATTATTATATTATAATTACACAATATCAAAGTATAACAATCAATCAATCACAGTTATGTTCCACCTAAACATAAACACTCACAACCAATCAATAACACTTATGCTCCACCTAAACATAAGCACCTACAACTAATCAATCAAACATTAATTAAATACCACAATTAATCAAATCAAACACACTTATATTCTCTTGAATACAAGCTTTTCATATAACAACATGTTCAAACGCAACATGTTCCAGAATATCTGCATTGAGTTCAAACACCAAGACGCCTTATGACCCCTTCCAATTGGTGACTGACATTCAATCTGCCTGTGTTACCACCAATTTAAGTCTAAGCAATACTCATTTGAAAACAACTAACTGATGCTTAGTGTCTACCTGAAACTTTGTGACACACAGTCATTGTATGAGTATATCTTTTAGGCACCCCTTACATATCTAGTATGAGGACCACAATGTAAATCACATGAATATCCTCTTGCATATTTGATACTTTGGATGACATTGACCCCAACTGTGTTCCTAACACCAATTTACCCCACCAAACATATCATCCAAAGCTAACTTACCAGGCTATAACTGTTTGCAACCAACAACATCAATAAATATATTTTTCATCATGCATATTATCACAAATCCAAATATATCATCATCGTTCAACAAATTCAGTTTCAATCACAAAGAGTCAATTTAACCAAAGATAAGTTACCCTACTGTAACCGCCACATCCAAAATATCTAGTAAATCATCCAATTCAAGATCAAACATCACTTCCATAATAATCATCAACTACACAACACATCATATATCTCAATCTAGTATTATTAATTTTCAAGAATCATAATTCATTTCAATCACATTTAAGGCCTTACCTTTCATTCCACACCTTTAATTAAATTCCAACAACAACAATTAACCATTTCTAATAAGATACTCATTTTAAATATCAAGAATAACTATGAAACATCAACACATATACTTCTTACACATACATAAATATCGAACCACAATACTTATTTTCCAACCAAAAAACTCATTTTTTATAAAAAAGAAAGGATAAAGAAAGAGAAATCAATATTAAATTATTTATATAGGATTTAGTAGTTCCTTTCAGAAAAATTATAGACTATTAATACTTATAACAAAAGACTAATTATTTTTACTCATGGGTTGAGAAAGAAGAAGAGAGAAATGAGAACAAATTAAAACTAAAGAATTTTGCTTCAAGAAGTGAGTAAAATAACTTTCTAAATCTTTTTTATGATATAATTCTGAAAAGGTATAATTTTAACTTTACTTTAAGAAAATTTAATAATTAGTGATGTTATGCATTACAATTAGATTTGTATTTGAGGTAATAGTGTGAATACTATGCTAATGCTTATTAACTTTCGCTGCAAAGCGCCAAAATATTGATGAGCACAACATGACAAAAAAAAAAACAACAAAGATTTGCGTATGAGGTGATACTCGAGACATGATTCTTCTTTTATAAAATCACACATTTGACGAGGAAGAAAAACTAGATTATCCTGTGTATGACGTTACATGTATTGAATTTATGAATACTAACGAAAAACATCGACATTAACCTGTTTATGTATTCATATTTCTATTTTAATATATTATAATAATTATAGGGTTTTAATTTAATATAATATTTTTTATAAATTTTTATATGTTGAAATATAAATTGTTATGTGACATGTTTTGAAATATATTTTGTTAATTTTATATTTTTTGTTTATGATAACATTATAAAAACATGTCAAATGATTAATGGATATGTCAAATATGCAATGAATATGAAAAAATAGAAAGAGAAGAGTTTGAATAGAACTCAAAATATTATCACACCTATGTATTTGCATGTTTATTAAAAATATTTATCTTGAAATTTACACATATATTAATATGGAAAAGTTATATTTGTGAAAGTGAAAAAAGTCATAAAATGTTTAGAAGGTAAAATAGTCATAAAATGTGGACACCAAAAGATCATATTTCCATTATATAATATATAGTATATAATATAATATTATATATTATATATTATAGATATAATTTGACAATTATGTATGTTGGATATCAATATTTTAAAGTAATTTTTTACTTAAAGTTATAAAGTCGGTCTAGTGGTAAAGTATATGTTTGGAAAATAAGTAGTTATGGGTTCAAGTCCCTCTTATGAAAAATTAGTTTATTTTTTAATTTTAAAATAGGTGTAAGGGTAGAATAGGTATTTTGAAAAGTAGACATTAAAATGGGGTATTCCCTTTATTAATAGAAGATTAATAGTATAGATATAACATATATAATATAATATCATATATCATAAATTATAGATATAATTGGACAATTATGTATGTTGGATATCAATATTTTAAAGTAATTTTTTACTTAAAGTTATAACGTTGGTCTAGTGGTAAAGCATATGTTTGGAAAATAAGCAGTTATGGGTTTAAGTTCTTCTTATGACAAATTAGTTTATTTTTTAATTTTAAAATAGGTATAAGGGTAGAATAGGTATTTTAAAAAATAGACATAAAAATGGGGCATTTCCTTTATTAATAATAGAAGATTAATAGTATAGATATAACATATGTAATATAATATCATATATTATACATTATAGATATAATTGGACAATTATGTATGTTGGATATCAATATTTTAAAGTAATTTTTTATTTAAAGTTATAAGGTTGGTCTAGTTGTAAAGTATATGTTTGGGAAATAGGAGGTTATGAGTTCAAGTCCTTCTTATGAAAAATTAATTTATTTTTTTAATTTTGAAATAGGTGTAAGGGTAGAATAGGTATTTTGAAAAGTAAACATCTAAAAGGGTATTCCCTTTATTAATAAGTATAGATTCATGATATATATTATATTCTCACTTAATTTTCTTTTGACTTCCGTTATCTTTGTACATATATGACTAACTATTCCTATAATAATATATTATCGCTTCATATTTTTAAATTAATGTTTATAAAAAGGTATATATTTGTATGGTTTGAATGTAAAAATTATGGTTTATAACGTATTGATTTTATAAAATTATATTACCTACATGATTCACAATTATATAAGTAATATGCTTAGCTATATAGTATCATTGAATATTTCTAAAACATTAGTTTGAATTATGTATACTGGCACAACAGGAAAAGAGACAATGACTTAAAAAAAACCTAAAAATACTTTAAAATTAGCAAGCAAAAAGGTAGATTCACAAAGACATAGATTCCAACACAATGGTTACAAACTTAAAAATATATACACAAGAAAAAATCAAGAGATTATACATAATGTAATTCCATTATAACTCAAATTTTACTATTTTGATGGTTAATATGATAGAAAAATAGTAGTTTTGAGATATATTAATTAGTCAGCTTCTATGCAGAAAAAACTCAAATAGTGAGATTGACACGTAACTTTGTTTTGTTGTCACTTCCTATTTATGGTGGATATTTGGATTTTTATTTGTGGGATATTTCTTTTATCTACTAGTCACTACTATTATTTGTTAAATATTACTTTTGTTCATCAGTTGTTATCCTTATCTGTTGGACATTACTTTTATCTATTAGATACAATGATAATTTAGGTTTATGATTAATAAACCTCTGTTTATGTTTAATTAAGTTGTGGGAACTAATCTTTTTAATGTTTGCTTAAAAGAGATTTCGATATTCAGTAAGGCAGAATACCGAAAGGCTATGTTCTCTATCGGCGTCTATTATGAATGCCGAAATAAGCTTGTATGTACACTTGCCCCCAGACTTTACCTTGGTGGGAAAGTCACATGGGGGACTACAAGAAATATGACATTTACTTACAGATATAAATAATTGTAGGTAAAACTAAAATATTATTCTACCTATGCCTGTTTAACTGTAGGAAAAACTACAAAAATATGTACCTATCGACTTCGACTATAGGTAAATTTAAGTAAAGTTAAAAACATTTTTACCTACGATTAGATGGTGTGGGTAAATATCCTCATTAAACTTATACCTCCACTTGAGCGATGTAAGTAAGATTAAAAAACATTCACTTACAATTAACTAGTGAAGGTAAAAGTCTAAAATACTTATACCTACCACTGAACTTCTTATTACAGTGTGGTTGGCATAGGTAAAACATCAAAAGATCTTTACCTACCATTTTCTGGTGTAGGTAAATGTCTTGTTCTTTTAACATAACAATTATATATAAAATCATGCCAAATTTAAATAAAATTCAATATCAATATCAATACTAAATAAACAATTAAAATTTTAATCATAAGTCGTGAATCAATAATTCTAAAAAATATTTTTAAAGATAAAATACATTATTTAATGTTTATTTAATTATTGAAAATTATAAGAATAAAATATATTAATTAATATTTTAAGAATTAATTCAATTTAGATTAATAATAATTTTTTAATCAATTAAAATATAATTATTTAAAAAAATTATATATGTGTGAAGAACTAATTAATAAAATTTTAAAATATTTAATAAAAAGTTTTAAAAAATTACTCATCCCCAAAAAATCCTCTCTGAGACTTGCGTTAAAAAAAAGTTTAAAAAACTCCTATGCCAATTATTCCAACATTTGAGCATAGCGTGATTCAACTAAAGTTTTTAAAAGTTTCAAAAAAAATATTCCTTTGCCAAAAAAAACTCTACCAGACCCGTCATTTAGAAAAGCTAGTGGCCCAAGATGTTTTACTCATTTGCCTTGTCAAACTAGCTGTAAGCTTGTTCTTTAGTTTCAGTATTACTTTAGTTTTGCTTTTCCAATCTTTGCTTCTTAGAAACTCAACAATGAACCTGTCCATTTTTGTTGCTTCTAAATCTCTGAAGTTCTTTTGCATTAGGTTTATTTTCACTCTCCTTAGTTGTATTGTTTTCTGATTTTATTTCTAATTTACTTGCATTTGTTGAGCATAAGATTATTGTGTTTATATTAGGTATTAAGCTCGTTTAACAAATTCTCGGTACTCCATCTCAAGTTCTTCTATTTCAGGTTTTTTCATAGTCCCTAAGATTGTTTTGTTTTAACATTAGGTATCAAGTTAAGTAATCAAATGTTAGGGCTTAATATGGCGTTTGACTTTTCGTTATAACTTTTTTTGTAGAAGCTCAATCAGATATGATTTATCTTATTTGATAGAGTTGAACTGCTATTTTATAGTGATAGGAAAATAATGAACACTATGTGTATGTGAAAATGTATATGAAAATAAGACATCACACTATGTGTATGTGAAAATGTATATAAAAGTAAGACAGATAAAGTAAAGCACACAAAAAAGTTAAAACATCACTAAAATACTCTTTTTAGATTATTCATTTCAATAGTCAAATAAAATAATAACAATGAAAGTAATACCAGTTGAATATGTAAAAAATTCCTTTGCCATGATATAGTGAACTTTGTAGGAATGAATAGTAAAAACTATTCATTTTTGTAGCTTGTGCAATTGTTCTTTCAAGTACCATAGATGAATAAATAGTATAATTATACAAACTATTTACAACTTCAACAAAATACAATATTAAATTTATTAGAGAAATGGTAAAATAGTAGAGAAGTGATATAAATTCAGAGTAGGTATTTTAGACTTTAAATAGCCATGAATTGCTTTTGCGAAGTAATGATGTTGCTGGCAGCTAAATGAATAATATAGTTGTACAAACTATTTACAATTTCAAAAGACAATGTTAAATTTAATTAAAGAAGTGTTAAAATGGTAGAAAAGTGAAATAAATTCAAAAGGTTGTGGTTTTAGACTTTAAATAAGTACGAATTACTTTTTCACAGGTAATAATGTTACTTGCAGCTAATTGTGTAGGATGGCAAAGACGTTACATCTTGATGGGTCACTAGAAAAATAAAATCCAAATATAAAAACTAAAACTTAAATTAAGTCTTATTTTTAGTTTGACATTCTAATACATGACTTTCCAAGTCAAATTTCACGCTAAAATTTCAGTCATTTAATTTCTAGACACCATTGCTATACGTTTTATCACAGGTCCGTGTTTATCTTCGTATTTCAGTCAGCACAATCATTTCCAAAATTAAAAGCTTTAAAACTGCATTTTGAGGAATTGTAAGTTGTAACTTGTAAGGGTTATATCAGTGGTAACTGACCTCAGACATGAATATTAAGTATTATTAAACTCACAATAGAAATTAAACTATTTTTTTTAATTTTTAATTTTTCAATTGTTTATTTCATATCAGAATCTCTGGTGTTTGCTTAATTTCTTGATACTCTTAAGTTCTTCGGCTCCAGGTTTTTTTATAATCCCTAATTTATTTATTTTATTGCATGTGAGTCTATGAATTTATTAGCCACTCTCAAATTAGTAGAAAAAATTTTAATTTGTATCTATTTTCATTGAATTCATATTTAAAAAAATGTGATATTAAAATTGTTTTACTTCCTTGAGATAAAGGATAATTAACTGAATGCATATAAATTTATTAAATTGTGTATAAATTATTAATATATTATGGATATTTCATTTTATTTTTTCAGTTTATTGTATAAAATGGATAAGAGTGGGATTCATGATAACTCTCATAACAAAGAGAAGTATGTTAGAGGGGCTCTTAATTTTCTTGAGTTTGCATTTAAAAAATCATCCAGGGATGGAAAAATTTTATGCCCTTATTGTACCAAATGTGTCAATTGCAAGTGGTGCTCTCGGATGGATGTTTATGAGCACATAATTAGTAATGGGTTTCTAAAAGGATATGTTACCTGGATCTTTCATGGTGAACAAGTTAGCTCTTATAGTTCCTTGTGCACATCTCAAATAGAAGGGGAAATTGATCATGATATGGATACATTGATTCATGATGCATTTATAATGCATGAAATTAATGAGAAAGATGATACAAATATAAACATAGAGGATGGAGATTTTGGAGTATTTAGGAATGAAGACAATGTTCAACAACCTGAAAAAAGTAATAGTTCAAAGAAGTTCTATCAACTATTAAGGGACGGAGAGAAAAAACTTTATCTGAATTCTAAGAAGTTTACAAAATTGTCATTCCTTGTACATTTGTATCACTTAAAGTGTCTAAATGGGTGGACAGACAAAAGTTTTTCAATGTTGTTAGAGTTGTTGAGTAATGCTTTACCAAAACAAAATTCTTTGCCCAAATCACTTTATGATACAAAGAGGATTATTTCTGGGTTAGGTCTATCATATGAAAAAATTCATGTTTGTCCCAACGAGTGCATATTGTATAGGAAGGATTTGGCTAATGCTGAAAGTTGTCCTAAATGCAATTTCTCAACATGGAAAAGTAACTCTGATGATGTTGAATGTAGAAAAAAGATACCTGCAAAGATTCTACATTGGTCTCCCCTTATACCTCGACTACAAAGACATTTTCAATCATAAAAATCAGCCTTTTTCATGACATGGCATAATTATTGTCGAACTAAAGATGGACTTTTAAGGCATCCTACTGATTCATTTTCTTGGAAGGATTTTGATCGTCAATATCTTGAGTTTTCTTGTGACCCTCGTAACATTTGACTTGGTTTGGCTTCTGATGGTTTTAATCCTTTTAGAATTATGAAAATTCCCTATAGCACTTGGCCTGTTATCTTGATTCCATATAATCTTCCTCCTTGGATGTGCATGAAACAACCTAATTTTATACTTTCATTACTTACTTATTCCATGTCCAAAAGGCCCACGTAATAACCTTGATGTTTACATGCAACCTCTTGTGGAAGCATTAAGAGAATTATGGGAAGTTGGGGTAAAAACATTTGATGCATGTAAAAAATAATCATTTCAAATGCATGTTGCAATTATGTGGACTATTAATGATTTCCCTACATACGCAAATTTTTCTGGCTGGAGTACTAAAGGTCAATTTGCTTGTCTATATTTTGGTTTTGAGACCCCTTCAAAGTGGTCACGTTATGGTAGAAAGTTTTGCTATATGTTTCATCGTCGTTGGTTAGAGCTTGATCATAAATGGAGATACAATAAAGTAGATTTTGATGGAACCCGAGAGTTTAGAGCTCCACCTCGTCTACCTACTGGAGATTTTGTTTTGAGATAGATGGAAGATTATGGAATTGGGCAACGATCACCATGGAAAAGTAAGAGTATTTTGTTCACATTGGCTTATTGGCCATGTAATGTTATTTGCCATAATCTAGATGTGATGCATATTGAGAAAAATGTTTGCGATAACATTATTGGAACATTTTTATATTTAGAAAAAAAGTCAAAGGATAATGATAAGGCACGTTATGACCTTGTAGACATGAACATAAGAAGTCAATTACATCCAAAGATGCATCCAAGGAAACCTACCCAATATTTTTTGAGAGCTTGTTACCAAATGACTTCAAAAGAGAAAGAAACATTTTTGGATGTGCTAAAAAAATAAAAATTCCAGATGAATATTTGTCTAATATTTCAAGATGCATGCAAGTGAAGGAACACAAAAATATTTGGCCTTAAAAGTTATGATTTTCATCTTTTAATGCAAGAGTTTCTTCCTATAGCTATGAAAGGTTGTTTGCCTGAGAAAGTGATCTTAGCTTTATCCAATCTTTGTCATTTATTTAAAGAGTTGTGTGGCAAGGTTCTTAATGAACACAAATTGGAGAACTTGGAGCATGAAATAGCTCAAACGTTATGCCAATTAGAAAAGATTTTCCCTCCATATTCTTATAATGTAATGGTACATTTGGTAATTCATTTGGCATATGAGGCAAGAGTTGCAGGTCCTGTGCATTACTGATGGATGTACCCTATTCAAAGGTATTAACATTTTTGTCATTTAATAGCATTGTAGAGTTATTAAGTACAATGCTATTATCTTATTTTGTCACTTCTTTTCTTTAGGTTCCTTTTGACTCTAAAGTCATTTGTTAGTAATCGAGCACATCCAGAAGGATCTATTGCAGAGGATATTTAGCTCATGAATGCTTGATTTTTTGTTCACAATATCTATCTAGGGTGGAAACTTGTTGTAGTCAATATATTAGAAATGATGATTCCTATTTTGCAAAAAAATACTAGTGTTTTAAATCCAAGAGGTAGACCATTGGGGAGAAAACGACCAGTTGGGTTCAATGTAAAGAAGAGAAAAAGAGTTTTTCAATTTCTCTTGATAAGAAGACATTGCTACAAGCACATAGATATGTGCTTTTTAATAGCAATAAATTGATTCCTTTCAAGAGTAATAAAATTTCTTTCATGCTTAAATTTAGGTATTGAAAATTTTTAGTGTCTTTTCATTAATTCTAACGCTTACTCTTTTTAATAATTTCATATAGAGAACACATTAATCTTATCAAGAGACAAAATCGTCGGCTAACTCCATATGAAGTTGACAAAATTCATAGTAAAACATTTCCTGACTGGTTTCGTGAACGAGTAAGTATTGTGAATCATCAATAATTTAATTTTACATCTATTGAAAGTTTGTAACCATTTGAAATAAAATGGTGGTAGGTTGTTCGATTGGAAGAGCAAGGTAGTGCTCTGGTGACAGATGATATCAAGTGGTTAGCACGTGGTCCACTAGAAATAGTGAGAAGATACAGTGGATATATTGTTAATGAAGTGAGTTTCATACAAAGAAGCGTGAATAGTGGCATTTTTGTAACTGTTAAGACAAGAAGTTATGCTAGTGCAAGAGATAAGCGCCCCAAAGAAGAGGAAATAAAATAAACTATTATGGTGCATTAACAGATATAATTCAATTGGATTATTCAGGAAGATATAAGGTTGTACTTTGCAAGTGTGATTAGGTTGATGCAAAATTGACAATTTTGGGAGGACATTAATAACTTTCAATTATTTGCAACATACAGGAAATGATGTATGTGATGCCTACTTGTTTTTGCATCTCAATCTAAGAAAGCATTCTATGTGGAGAATAAAAGTCAAAATGGTTGGCTTGATGTTATGCATGCTAAAATCAGAGATGCATATGATTTGGGTGATGAACATTCCAGTGACATAGATCAAGGAAATGAACAAGTCATACAAGAGATACGTGATCATGATCTAATTAGACAAGAAGTTGACGACAATGAAGATATTATTGAAGTTACCATTGCTATGGAGAACATTTTACCAATTGAAAAAGATGATAATTACATTGAGGATGATGAGAGCAAAGAAGACTTATTTTGATTTGTTTTCACTTCTTTTAATAGCTACGTATTCTCTTTGTCATTTGCCTAATAAGGTTTGAGAGTGACATTTCTAAAATTCTATCTATTTTTAGTCTTTGCACAAACTCTGATAACCATCATGGTTATGAAACATTCTTTTATCCATTATTATATCAATCTAGCTGTTATATGTTTATACAATATTTCTTTTATCTATTCTTTATTTTCTATATTAATTTCTATTTGTCTAGAAAGGGTATTGAGTATGATGTTGACTCTTAGTCCTAGTTCTTCCTCTCATTTTCTACTGCAATTTTTAAATTCTACCAATAAAAAATTAATACTATTGTCTCTGAATTTCTAGACAAAGACATAGTTTTTATTGGTAGCAAGTACTATGAGGAAGCGCAGGAAGTTGAGTACTCTTAAGAATAATGGTGAATCGCAAGCAAAAGAGAAATCAATTGAAAGCTCTAGTAAAGTCAATAGAAATAATCAGTTTATAATTGAAGAAAATACACAATTTGGTGAAGGTATAAAGATTTTATTAACTTTATTTATTTAATTTTTTGTTGGACTTTTTATTAACTTAAGCACCATTCAAAATTAGAACAACAAATACAAGAGGAAAGTCATGTTAACTCTCATAATTCTTCTGCAAGTGAAACTGAAAGTCTGACTAGATGTACGTATAAGTTTTTGGTCTTTTTAAAACTATAAGTATACTTTGCTTTACATATATTTGATAAATAATATATTCATGAATGATTTAGGTGAAAAAAGGACTCGTGGTTATACACATATGTTAGATGTATGGGACATGCCAGATGAAGAATTCATACTTGTTGAAGTAGATACTTTGGGAAACCCTATGAGTTGGGAAGGAAAAACTCTACTGAATGCAATTGGGAGCTTGGTAAGAAGACATGAATGTGCTCCTATCAATTATACTAGCTGGAAAGACATGCCTGACAACTATATTAATGACATGATTGAATTGATTCAGGTATAGTATAATTTTTTATAAGTTCTATTTCATTTTGCTTCTTGTAAAATAATATGTTTTGTAATATATATAATAGAATAGTGTTCTTTTTTTGTTATTGATAATAGAGTAAGTTTCAATTTGTTCTTGAATTGACTGAACAAGCAAAACAATTATTGATCTACAACATTAGTATGAAGTGGAGGAAATTTAAATATGATTTGAAATCAAAAGGTTATGATGAGAGTAAGACTTAAAAAGAAATGGTTGCTCACATACCTGATCTAAGGGTTAATCCTTCTCAATATCGCAAATGAGTAAATCGTTGGTGTTCTGAGGCAGGACAGGTATATATATAATGTTATTAACCTTTGGTTTGGTTGACAACAATGATGTATGATTTTCTTATTTTCATTTCTTACTTTAATTTTGTTGGTTATAGAAAATTAGCAACATCAACAAAAGAAATCGCTCAAAATATGAGGACTTGCATTGCATGGGAACTAAAAATCTTCCAAGATTGATTCGTGAGATGGTTTGTCATTTTTTCATTATCATGTCTTTTTTAGTATTTTTTTAAAATGATGAATACATATAAAATGGTGATGCTTTTGAAATGAATGCTAGACAACAAAGGCTAAAGGAGTGCAACCTTCTCGAGCACAAATTTACATTGATACTCGAACTCGAAAAGATGGAGGCATTGTCAGAGAAAAGGCTAATGCTATAATTGTATGATTTTTTCACTTCTACAACTTGTCAATTTATAACAAAATTTTCCTTAGTTTTTTCACTTCTTATATTATTATTATTATTAATGGTAACACGTTATAAGTTGTATCAATGTAAGATGAACTAAAAAAGAAAATGGTAGAAGGAGAAAGTTCATAAAATTCATAAGCTACCCAAGATTCTATAGACTGGAAACATGATATATATTCTAAAGTTAAAGGACCCGAAAAAGGAGGACGTGTGCATTGTCTTGGAAAACTTCCACATCAAGCAAGTTCATCTCAAATTTCTTATGTACATGATAGAATTCAAAAATTGAAGAATTTGTTAGGAAGTCTTGTTGCAGTCCTTAAAGTGCGATTTGCCGAAGATCCACAAATTAATCAAGTCTTAGAAGCTATAGATCAAGAGGTATATGAATTCTTATAATTAAACTTATTCAAAATTCAACTAATACAATATTTTTATAATGACACCTATTTTTTTATTTAGGTACCTGCAAATGCTCCTAATGATTCTATGAGTAAAAATAATGAAACTACTAATAATCACAACTAAATGTGAGTTAATTTTTTAATTTTTTTCATGATATCAAGTGGTTAACATTTGATTTTAAATTGATGAATTAGTGGATCTCATTTGAATTAGAATGCAAAACTTTTGACAATTGAATTGGTTATTAATTAATTCTTTGTTCTTGTGGATTTGTCATGTTATCTATTTTCTTTTTCAAGGAAATTTCCTTTTGCATATAATTCCGACTTAATTTTATATCTAACTTATTCAATTTTTAGCCTTGTTTGATCTTTAGTAAATTAGGATGTATTTTAGTTTGGTTTTGAGTAATACCAGTATATTAGTGTTGCTATAGATTTGTTGTTACATGTTTACATGGATACTTGTGCACATAAATGCATTTGAGTTTTGAAATTTATTGTGTTGTATATTTATTGTGAAAATGAACAACGTTGTGACTGTTTTTAGAGTTTTATTGGTTAATTAGTGATTCTTAAAACTTTGAATTTTTTGAAGTTGTAATGGTTTCTTTGGGAATATATGTTCCATTTTGTTGTAGACACAGATGGATTTGTGATTCCAAGTTTGGAAGTTGAAGATTCAGATCAAGATGATATTAAGGACTCTTGTTGTGCAATGTGGCATTACTAATCGTTTTATTTTTAACTAACTTTTAGAGGTGGAATTGTAGTTGGAAACTCAAGAACTATGGAAGAATAACTAATTATTGTCATCTATATAAAGGGACAATCATAGAGCTAGATTCAAGTATAAAGGATATACTAACTTTTCCATCTTCTTGGTTTTGATTTTTACGTTAGCAATGATAGAAATGAAGCATGTTATTCTCTTTTTCTTATATCATATGCGCACATGATGGATACTAAGAAAATTTGATCCTTTAAGAGTTTAAGTAACTACTAATTGTTTTTGTTGGAAATTGAAGGATTATTTCTAGTTATCATAATTGCTAATCTAACACTGTTTGCTTTCCTTATTTCTCAGATTAGGAGATGCAAAGAGTTAATGTGGATGCTTGGCATGATCTTGCCTTGGGTAAAATGAAAAAAAAAATTTATGATCCTTTTATATACCTTCACGACAAACAATACCAACTTTGATTGAGATTGGTGTCAATGTGTCATACACACATAAAAGTACATTTTGGTTTATCACTTTCAACTATCATTGACTAAATTTGCGGGCATGGAGTGGGATTAATGATTGAATATTGCTCTTCCCATTCACATTTTATGTGTTATGATTCTTCTTGGTTCATTTTCAGCTTTTCCTTAACAAAAAATATGGCCTTTGAATGATTGAAAGGATTCAATATCATGTTTGAAAATAAGAGATAGTTATATGTGACAGTAGGTAAAAGTACATTTGTAGGTAAAACCTACAGTGATAGATTGTTATCTGTCCATGTACCCCCCCCCCTTAAAGTTGATGGTCCATACCCCTGTAGGTGAAAGTCCTATACACATTTACTTACACTTTTTTAACTTTTAGTGATAGTTTTTCTCCGTAGGTACAAGTCATTTTTTTGTAGTGGTGAAGTCTTAAATACTGGGAAGAAAAATGGGACATAGAATTCGGGAAAGCTGATAACTGAAATCCTGCCTTGGGAGAGGGGAGATCCAAAAGGATGAAATCCTAACAAAGAGGGCTTTCCCGCCTAGAGTCCTTGAGGACTAAGATGAATAGGACACCCTAATACGCTTTAGAATAGATAGACAATTATTTAATCTGGAGTCTTGATTAATTTGATTTCGATGGTTATAGCGGCTCAACCTTGTTCGAGATGAAACTCTATAAAAGGAAGAAGCAGGTTTCAGTCACTCTTTACCAAATTCCTAAGTTATTTGTGCTGAGAAACTCTTGTCTTTTTCTAGTTTCCACATCTTCGTTGTCAAGTATGCCTTCCTTATGTTTTCGGTCAATGACTTATTCTTCCCATTCTTTTGAGATCCTTTCTGGGTCTCATTCTATTAGAGGGAGCACTTTGGATTCTTTCAAAGTTGTTTCCTATGGAACAGTTAGTAATGTCGGTTCAACAGTCATCCCAGAGATGACTTACGTGGTTCCTAAGGTGTTCGGGGAAGGGTCCTCTGAGCAGAAGTCCCTTCCTCATTAGGAGGCCATAATTTTGTCGAAGGTCACAACTAGGCTTAAGTTTAAAAGGAATCTGAAAAAGAATTATCCTCCTATTTAACCCCAACTACAAATGGGTAGATAGGGAAGTAGTGACCCTTTTGTCTCGCTATAATAATAGGGTGATCTTGACACATTTTATAAATAATGTCAATATGTGTCAGTTTGACGACACTGAAGACTTTCCCTTCCTTATTTGGCAGTGAAAATATTTTTCGGTTGCATAACTAAATTTTATATTCTTAGGCAAATTTAAGGGGGGTGCACAGGATTTCTCTATGTGCATGACTATATTCAATTTTCCATTTGCATCTTCCTTTAAATTGTGCCCCCACTAAACTTCATTTGAATGTCTGAGGCTACATACAAGCTTTCCATGCTTTGTGTTTTTTTACCCATACCAAGGCAACACCGAGTCTGTTCTTGTGTTATTTCAGTACACGACCCCACGATAAGAGTAAATGAGTTTCTCTTTTCTGAAAGGCGAAGAATCCCTATTTGTTACCTATATCACCTCCTTTAAAGGGTTCAAAATTGAGTGCCTCAAAGTGATGATCAATCTCGCGTTAGGTTGTAATCATTTTTACGACAAAAATGGTGGCCATTTATTTCCATTTTACTAAGAATAAGTGCTGAGATGGTACAATGAGTTCCCAGACTCACTGTTAACTGCTATGGAGAAGGTTGATGCCATTTATTTGGATTCATTACCTCAGCTTCTTTCAGTGGGGAGATTGCTTTGTTTGTTCTAGTCTCCCACTCTTTTTGGAGATTTGGAGGGTGGGCACTCAACTTTTTTGGATGTTTTATTCTTTTTGTCTGAATTGTCGCTATATATGTGTTCATGTCTTGTGTAGATATCATGCTGGTAGCAAGAAACGATATTGATTTTCTCAAGTTGCGTCGAGCTCATACTTAGCAGGATGAGACAACTGTATCGAAGGTCTCGATAGAAAGGAAACCCCAGTCGAGATCTCCTGTTGTTGATGTTGTTCCTCTGATCTTCAAGTTCAAGAAAAAAAAAGTGCAAGACAAAGAGAAAGTGAAAGAGAAAGTGAAGGATAAGAAAAGGAAGAAGGACAACAAAAAATTCCTCTTCAAGCAAATCAAAGAAGTCCAAAGGGGATAGTGATCCTTCTCCTAACTTAGCCATGAGTATATCTCTCCTTCACGCAACTTCTTTTGTGAGAGTTTTGACACTTTATTGTTGATGGGAATGCCGATGATTTTGTTTCTAAGGAAGGTCAAAAAGTTTTGGAAGGAATGGAGTTTTCCCTTTAATGGTAGAACTATTGTGAGTTGTTGGCCCGAGCTTAAGCTTTAGGCAAACATATGTTTGCCAACAAGTTGGTGCAGGTGAAGAAACACCAAAGACAAACTAGATATGCTTTCTTAACCATTAAGCTTAATAAGTTAAAGGAGAGCATTAGCTCTATGGTTTCGTCTGAAAATCATGAGGTAATATTGAAGGCCAAAGATGAGTTCCTGGAAAATAAAGACAAGTCGTTGTTGCTAAGGATGAGCCATTGGAGGAAGCCCGAGACCAAATCAAGAGTTTAGAGGTGTTATGCCAACAAAGTGAAACTAGTTGGGAGAGTTGTAGGATAGAGAGATCAAGCCGTAGAGGTGTTATGCCAACAAAGTGAAAAAAAGACGTTATGTTCGAACATTCAGCTAGTTTTCGTCATGCTATTTGGCAAGCATTTTTTTGCATAATATGAAACAAATTTGAGTTTAGTAAAGATCATGATGTCTTACGGGGATAACACAAGAATTTAGATTATGTACTCGATGACTTGGATCCGCATGGTGAGACTCCTCCTTCTTTGGATAACGAGGAGATCCAGGCTGAGGAGACTGCCTATGTGGAGCAGGAGGTCTCAAAGAGCGTAAGGCCGAAATAATGAAGATGATGAGGGCGCTTCTTAGGATGTTTTATCTTTCTCTTTTTTGTATTTAGAAATCTTGTCTTTTTGTGGGCCAAAATATACATGTGTCCATATCATGTAACAATCTTTTTGTATAGTGGTTACTTATATGCCACTCATAATTTTACTTTTTTTGGTTTTACAATGCTGCTTCTATTTTAGATTTTTGTTTATGTCTAGTCTAATAATTGTATTCATTCTCTTCTATTTTGTGATTTAACTAATGCTTGTTTAGTTTGAGGATGTCTTGGTTGAACTGTGAAGTTTCAGAGGGTACTCCGAAATGGCAAGTACTGCTTAGGCCGAACTGTGAAATTCGGGTGAGTACCCTAAAAGAAGCGACGAGTACTACCTAGGCTGAAAAATGTCTTTCCTTCATTGATAAATGTGGGCCTCATTAAAAGCCTTTTCGGAAAAAAACCATTGGTAGGGATAAAAAACCAAATTAAGGAAAAGAGTACCCCTATGAAGAACATTTACATTAACTATAATATGTTTAAGGTGAGTGGAATTCCTAGTTCTAGGGATTAGCTTCCCTGATAATTCTTCTATTTTGTATGCTCTATTGCCTATATCCTGGTGAATTCGGAAAAGTCCTTCCTAGTTAACATCTAGTTTTCCTTTAGTTTTTTCTTTTCATGCTTCCCCTATTGCTCTCCATACTAAGTCACCTTAACTAAAGCTTCATGGCCTAACTCTGGAAATAAAGTACTATGACATCCTCTGCTAGCAAGCTTCTTTTACTATTGTGGCTTGGTCTTTGATTTCTTTAGCGCAATTTAGATTCGTCCGAAGTGCCTTCGATTTTTCTTTAATGCAAAAATGTTGCCTTCAGAACAGAGGTTCGCCAACTTTGACCGGTAACATGGTGTTCGTTCCATATGTCAGTCGAAACGATGTTTCTTGAATGAATTATTATGGAACGCATTGGTATGCGCATAGGACTTCAGCTAGTTGGGCAGCCTATCCACCTTTAGCTTCTTCGAGCCACTTTTTTAACTCCATCAGAATGACTTTATTGCCTGCTTTCGCTTGACCCTTGGCTTAAGGGTGTTCGAATGATGTCACCCTGTCTTATGTCAAGTCTATCTAGAAAAGTGTTGAATTGTCATTATCAGTGATTATGGAGTGAGGGATGCCAAAACAAGTCACAATATTCTTCTATACAAATTCTTTACATTATGGGCTAAAATGGTAATAAATGGTTTGATTTCTATCCATTTGGTAAAGTAATCCACATCGACCAACAGGACTTGCACTGTCCTTGGGCAATAGGGAATGGATCAACAATGTACACTCCCCATATGCAAAGAGGTCACAGGGTAATTACTACTCTTAACTCGTTGGCTAGTTGATGAATTAAGTTTTTGTTTTTCTGGCATTGCATACATTTCTTTACAAATTCTGAACAATCACCTTTTAGTGTCGGCCAGTAGTATCCTGCTCGTAACACCCTTGTGGCCGTAAACCTAGCCCCTATATGCAGTCTACATTTTGGGCAATCTATTTGAGTTTTCTTAATACTTTGGAAGTTGAGCAATCTGTTTGGACTAGTATTTGGTGGCTTTAGAAATATGGTCTGATTCGCCTTGCGGAATTCACTAGAGTCAGTGCTGCCTTTTCAACTTGTTTATATTTGGTTTCGGCATCTTGAAACATTTGACAAACATAATATGTTGGTTGTCATCCTTCCAAAGTGTCATGTAGTATGACAACATTGATGACTTCTTCTGATATCGATAGATACAAAATCAGGGGTTTGTTAGGGTTAGGTTTTGTTAAAATAAAGGGAGATGCAATAGACTTTTTTAGTGATGTGAAGGCCTCCTTGCATTTTTTGTCCATGCAATAAACTTCCAAAGTTTTTTGTCTTCCAAAGAAGAGTGATTATTGATTTTGCTTTTTCAGCCATTCAATGAAGAAATCTAGCTAGAGATGACAATGTTCTCATCAATCTTTCTGCTTCTTTTAAATTGGTAGGACTCTTCCTATTTAACACAGCCTAGCACTTGTTTGGATTGACCTCAATTCCTCGGTTACTGAGCATAAAGCCAAAGTACTTTCCTCTTTTGACTCCGAAAACACACTTTTTTTAGTTCAATCAGATGGAGTATGTTCGAAGTGTGGAGAAGACTTCTTGAAGGTCCTTTATATGTTTGTGTTGGATCCTTTGATTTTACAACCATATCATCCACGTATACTTCTAAGTTTTGGCCTATCTGCCTTCAAAGAACTTTATCCATCAACATTTGACAAGTTACCCTTACATTTTTTAAGCCAAAAGACATCACTTTATAGCAATAGTTGGCGGACTTTGTGATAAAGGTTGTTTTAACTTCGTCATCTAGGTGAATGCGAATTTGATTATAGCCAGAATATGTGTCCAAAAAACTTAGTAGTTGATGTCCTACTGACCCACATACTAATTTGTTGATAATAAGGAGAGGGTAGGTGTCTTTCAGACATGCCTTATTTAAGTCAGTATAGTTTGTACACATCCTCCACCTGCCATTTTTCTTTTAGACCATGACTATGTTTTCTAGCCAGTAGTGTATTAGACTTCATGGATGAAGTTTTCCCGAGCAAGCTTGGCTATTTTTCTTTAATTGCCTTTATTCTTTCAGCACCCATTTTCCTTCATTTATACGCCATAGGTCTAGCTTCTTTACATACTCCTAACTTGTGACATAAGAAATTAGGATAAATTATTGGCATGTTTGCAGCTACCCATGTGAAAAAATCGACATTGTCCACAACGATGAACATTATTTCTAGTTTCAGGGTCCCCTGTACTGAAGACACTATAAGTAACTTGATCAGTTTTTCTGCCCAGTTGAGAAAGGCTTCTACTTTTTCTATTGGCTTCGCTCTTTCTGAGTCATCACTTATGGGATCTAAATCTAAGTTTGTATCTTCTACTGATGCTATCATGTTGACATTGTTTGGCTCAATATGTCTTTCATAGGTTTGGGATTTTAGACTTGCCAAATAACATTCTCTGGTTGCCCTCTAATATGCATGAATGTTGACAATCTTTCCATCGGTAGGAGAAAACTTCATGGCTAGATTAGGTGTTGATACGATCACTTTGAGTTTGTTTAGAGAGGTACATCTGAGAAGGATGTTGTAAGAGGTGGTAGCTTGTACCATTATATACCAAATTTTGATGTTGTCGGTTTCTCTTCCGGTACAGAACTTAGTGTTTAGATCGAT
Source organism: Psophocarpus tetragonolobus (assembly GCA_037954015.1). Classification (NCBI taxonomy): domain Eukaryota; kingdom Viridiplantae; phylum Streptophyta; class Magnoliopsida; order Fabales; family Fabaceae; genus Psophocarpus; species Psophocarpus tetragonolobus. The sequence continues at coordinate 34,475,114 of CM075693.1, read as the reverse complement.
GCATCCTCGAATTGCCACTTTCTATCTTGAGAAATCAATTTGTCGTTCATCATAGGCATCAGTTGATCCTTGAGTAGGCCTAATTCTCGGAAGGTCTTCCAATACGTGACATTAGTCAAACTCCCTTAGTCCACTAGTGTTTTTCGAACAATGCAGTTAGCAATTTCCAGACCAATGACCATTGGGTTATCCTATTATAGGTCTATAGCTTGAAAGTCATCACCAGTGAAAGTAATAGTGGGCATTCTCAGCCTAAGATGAGGAGCTACTAAATTGATGAACCAAACGATTCTTATGTATCACTTTCTAGAAGAGGAAGTGGACCTTCCTCCCGTGAATCCTCTAACGTGGTGTTAATGACTCTCTTATGATCATTGCAGTTTTCCTCCCTTCTATCACGGGATCTACGTCAGCTTCTACTTCTAGCTTGTCTCCTCTTGGACGTTCATGCTGACCCATTTGGCTCGGACGGTTGTCCCTTCAGTAGAGTTCTTGTCTTGTTGGATGATAATGTTGTTCTGCCTTGTAGACATAATCCTTCAAATGCCCTTGTCTGATCAAATCGTCAATTTTGTCTTCGAGATTTGTACATTCTTTAGTAGAGTGCCCCTTGTTTCTATGGTATCTGCAATGTTTGCTAGGGTCAGCGCGGAAGGTGTATTGGCTTTCTTCGGCATAACCAGGAGTTCAACTGCTAGGGCTTGCTCCAATATTTTGGTTTTGGTGGTGTTGAGTGGAGTATACTGTATGTATCTCAACTCACAAGGAGAACGGTCCAACCCTATATAACCTTTAAAAAAAACTATTTTAAAACCTTTATATCCAATATACATAATTGTCACTACTTTGTTAAAATCAAGATTCGAACCCATGCCCTCTTCCTCCCCTATTTCCCCATATATCGACTGCCACTAGATCAACCTTATAATTTTAAGAAAAAACTAATTTAAAACATTCACATCCAACATACATAATTGTCCTACTATCCATAATCTATACTTATAATCTATAGTATTATAAATAAAAAAATATAAAAATTAACAAAATATATTTCAAAATATACTAAACTAGAATTACTATACGCAAAATGACACAATGAATTAGTTATATTCTATCATGTTATTACAAAACATATTAAATTAAAACCCTAAAATTGTTATGACATATCAAAATAGAAATGTGAATACACAAGTGCAGCAACACCTATGTTTTCACTAATTATATATAACAGGAATTGTACCTTTCGATTTTCACATTTTATGACTATTTTATCCTTGTAAACATATCAAAATTTCTTTTACTCTCACACATATAACTTTTCTAATATTAATAAATTGACATCTTCACAAGTTCTACACTATCACAAATTAATCTTCCTTTAACAGTGTTAATATGTATACCTTTTATGGTAAATATTTTTAATAAAAATCAAATACATAGACACAACAACATTTTGAATTCTATTCAAACTCTTTCCTCTCTTAATTTTCGCAAATTCATTGCAAATCTATCATATTTGTTGTTGACCTAATATGTTTCTATCATGTTATCATAAACAAATAAATATAAAAATTAACAAAATATATTTTAAAACGTACTAAACTAAAATTATTATATGCAAAATGACTATGTTATTAGAAAACATATTAAATTAAAACCCTAGAATTGTTATAACATATCCAATAGGGGTGTTCATGGTTCGAGATGGTTTGATTTTGGGAGAAAATAAAAAATTGAACCAATTAATTTTAATTGGGTTGTATTGGTTCAGTTTTTGGAATTTTTTCCTTTACCCGAACCAAAGATAGTCGAGTTAATTCAGTTCGGTTTCAAGAAAAACCGATAAAAAAAAAGAAAATAAATTTTTTTTCATTAGATCGTAAAAAAATAATTTTATATTTTAAATTAGCCAAATTCATTAGTCTACCAAATTTATAATTTTATGACAAAATATCAATTGTCTCATATATACTAAATTATTCAAATTAAACTATTAAAACAAAACAATACAATACAAAAAAACAAATTATATAAATTTAAACTATAAAATAAGTATAAAATAACTTTACTAACTTAAAAATCTAAAATAAATATGTAATAATATATATACTTTTGGGTCGGGTCTGAGTTTTGAAATGCAAAAATCGCAAATCAAACTGGACATGGATGGTTGTCGTTGGTTAGGGTCAGGTCTAAACCCAATCAAGTTTAAAAAAAAAATCAAATTAATTTGTTCGGTTCAGTTTACGAGGTTTGTTGGGTTAACCCGAATCGATGAACATCCCTAATATCAAAATAGAAATACAAATATACAAACGCGCAGTATCACCTATGTTTTCGGTAGTTTCTTATAAAAGAAATGGTAATTATATGATGGTATCATGTATTAATTTCTCCAAGTGATTGTTGTTGGATCAACATGACATCTTAATAAAATTTGTTTGCGATATTGTTATTAACGGTACCTCTAAACCGTAATCTTTTTTAACAAATTCTTTCACTATCTTAGCGCCTCTAATTTTCAATGCTATTTTTTAATTGGTTATATTCAACTATGCTATCATTAATATATTGATTTGTATTTTTCCTGTGATGAGGTCAATTAATTCCTTGCGAATTTTGCACGTGAATCCTGATTGCTAGTCTCTTTGGCTTCATACTCTTCAAACTGAGAATTAATTTCGTTTAATGCGCAAATGATGTTCATATAACATGTGATATCCATCCTTATAATGTCAATTAACATCCTCTTTAAAAAGTAACTAAAAAAAATAAAAATTATACATGCTTTCAAATATAAATCATAATTTTCAATTGTTTATATATTTGAACCAAATATTTTGAGTTTTTTTTTTAAATGTTAGGACATAAAAGAAGAATATATGTCAATAATTTTATTATATTTCCAATGTCAAACATTTATTGTATTCAATTCTTAAAAAAATGTATATATATTTCTATAAGTGGTAGGCGCATATGGTGAAGTGAATATTTTCTCTAGTGATTAGTTTTATTGCATAAGCTTGATGCAAATTATATGAGAAAGTAAACAACAAATGTAATAAGATAACTCTTTTAGTCATTAAATTTGCTTTTTCCAAGTTACTAATAGTTTAAATAATATATTGAAAGACACCTTTATGAAATATTCATGGTAGAGAAGGGACATAAATATCTTACAAGAGAACGTCATGTTTATTTGAAAATGAGAAGAGCAAGCTTGTTAGACAACGGCGCAGGCCAAAAACTAACGCACAAAACAGAAATTAGGGTAAATATTTCCTTCCTTCATTTATAGAGGAGGAGATCCTTTTAAGGACTTGCATTATGGGCCTAATAGCTGACAATCCAAATGGAAATAAAAATTAAACATTCAACCTAAACAGCAAGAAACATGGCCTAGTAATTATAATTTTTAAGCGGTTTTTTATTTAATACCTACTGATTTTTCATTTCCCACTTACCTGTGGAAAATATACGATTTTGTCCTTTATTTTTTTTTCTCTGGCTGTGCACAGCCGGAGAAGGAGAAAAATTTGTAATTTTTTTTCTTCTTTGACAGTGCACGGTCAGAGAAGAAAAAAACCAAAAAAAATAAATATTAATCAAAAATATTATTAGAGTAACAGAAATTAAATGTTATTATTCTTAATTTAATTATAATGAAAAATTAAATTACTCATATATATTTTTAATCTCAAATTAATTATAACATAAATAAGAATAATAATTAGAGTAATTAACTTTATAATAATAATAATTAGAGTAATTAGTGTAGTGCAATTAGAGTAATTAACGTTAGTTATAGTAATTAGAATAAAAGTAGCTAGAGTAATTAATGTCATCATGTAAGACTCAAAGTGAGAGTAACGAGGAGTGACAAAGAGTGTAATTACACTCTCAAAGTAATTAGAATAATTAATGTTATATAATTAGATCAATTAGAGTAATTTGCAAACAAATTTAAGAGAAGGTTTCGTAATAAATTTTATATTTTATTTATTTTTATATTTTATCATATAAAATTTTAATAAAATGTTAAAAAATTATATTATAAATAAATTATATTATTAAAATATAAAATTATAAATATAATGCAAATATTATATATAAATTTTATAATTAAAATAGTAAAATATAAAATTTATAAATATAAAATTTTATTAGTAGAAGGTTTTTTGTAATAAAATTTTATATTTTATTTATATTATATGTTAAAATATAAAATTTTAATGAAATTTTAATAAAAATTTAAAAAATTATGTTATAAATAAATTATATTATTAAAATATAAAATTTTATAAAGATAACATAAATAGTTAAATTTTTTTTTCTTTATTCGAAAACTTATTTTATAGAATAAGTTATTTTATTTTAAAATGTGAGTAAGTGATGTTAATTTATTAAAACAAGTGTTATGAAAAATACGGTTAATTTATTATAATAGGTGTTAGGATAAATAATTAGATTAAAGAATATTTTTGAATTTTTAAAAAATTATTAAAATTAATAAGTGTTAAATGAAAAAAAGATAAGTATAAAATAAAAATTCCTTTTTAAGCCACACAGGAAGTGTATACAGCGTTTTGCCTATCAAAGCCTTTTACATAATAATCAGTAATCTGTCACCTTCGGCGGCCCCATTAAACATTTCTGACATCTTCTCAAGTGTTAACGTTAAAGTCAAAAAGAGAATTTTGGACAATTGAAAACGAAAATATGTTTTATAGTATGGAACTCATCAACATCCTTGCAAAGGCTTGGAAGTTGCACAAATGCTCTTACAATTGAAAACGAAAATATGTTTTATAGTATAGAACTTTTAGATTTGGAATTTCAACTTTTTTATCACTTCCATATTTGCATACTTCCTCTAGCATAGATGCTCTTACAAGAAACAAAAAATCAAGATGGGGTAGTATGTTAGAAGTGAAACATGGAAAGACACATTTCAAATTGTTGCAATGATAGATATAGAGTAGTTTTAGACTTGGCAAAAGTGACGTTCTCTGATTTCTGCTTGTATCCTGCTCAATTATCTGTTCTAATTCATTGCAATCTTCTATGACTAGAATTTGCAACTGCAGTAAGCATGTTAACATAGAAGCAGAAAATATTACTTCCATTTTTTCACAATCTCTTATAAGTAACATTGAAATGTGTTGTATGATGGAAATAAAAGGAAACCTTAAATCAATAGATACAAAATTATAGTATGTATAGAGAATTAAATATAAAAGGATAGAGGAAAAAGAATTTGTGTACCTCAAATATATTGAATTGAAGTTCTTGATTTTCAAGAACAAAAAAACTCTATGAATGATTATTGTAGAGATATGAGTTCAATAAGAACTCTTGAGGGTTTTACTACCTACTTTCTAGGGGATTATTATTTTAGAGAATGTGTATTGTTGTTGTTGTTATTATTTGCTTAATGGGATGGCAAATTTATAATCCCCCAGGGTAGGCAGAGACCCCTCAAATGGGCTTTTTATGATTGACTCAACCCATCACAGAGTCAATCTTACTATAATCCCATTCAAATAATCATAAAGATATTATAAGATATGATTATCACTAAATCTTAAATTGCCAGATAATGATAAAATATAATTGATTAATATCAATTCACTATTATTTCCAACATTCTCCCACTTGGATGGTATTAATCAATAATACAAAGATAAATCATTAAGCTAGAATGACAATTATAGACAAATCTTATATTAGACAATGAGAAATTTGAGCTACAAAATAATATCCGATAGGGATATATATCATAAATATTTCTCATAAAGTATATAGAATAATGTAGTTCAATAAAATGATACTACATGGTCTCAAGCATCCAAAAATGCTAAGAGATATGTTACTAAAATGATATTACTTCACACATATCTCATAAGAAAGTTTTCAGACTCCCACTGATCTAAGACATTAAAACTTAACCAAACCATATGAGTTATAAAACTCCAAAGTTAAGTATTTGATCAGTGAATAAAAAAATGTTTAATTAATATAATTTTTTTTTTTACTTGAGTCCGAAAAATTATATAGGTGAGAAAGCATAATTTACATGCATCTAATTATTCATCATAGCCCAATAACATATGTAATTACATATAGGCTACATAAATGCTCTATAATATTTGACATTTAACTAATCTGAGTTTAAAAAATAAGTGACTATGTAAGAATCCAAAGATAAGTAGGAAATCCATAAATTCCCTACTAAAACCACATAGACACCTAGTTTATATAAAATGATACTCAGATTATTGTGGCCACAAAATGTCAATTGAGCAAACACTTTGATAATTGGTCCAAACAAAAAAATTCATAAGTACTTCAAAAGTGCAAAATTGTACTCAATAGGAGTACTATCATAATAAGCACTTTTTTACAAAGTAGAAAATCATACTCGATAGGAGTATTGCATCTACAATATACTTATAGAATTTTGACCAAACAAAATGTGAAATTTTGGGTAAAGAAATGCACAATACTTAATTGCATACCAAAAGAATTAATGTGCAATGCCCAACAAAATGCTCTTAACATCCATTAAAGATATCTATTAAGATACAATGAATTATGTATCTCAATTAAAATAGGACAAAATAAATAGTCAAGTCCTATAAAGTATGTCATATCACAATTAAATGTGCACAAGAATATATGACAATACAGATAGATAAGTCTCGAGACATGATACAAAATTATATACTTCTAAAATTTTGATCAATATTAAATTTGGGTAAAAGAGATGCACAATGCATAATTTTATGCCAAAAGGATTAATGTGCAGTACCCAACAGAATGACCTTAACATCAGTTAAAGATGTCTACAAAGATACAATGGATTTTATGTATCTCAATAAAAATAGGACAAAAAATAAATAGAGAAGCCCTATAGAATATGTCATATCATAATTAAATGTGCACAAGATTATATGACAATAAAAAATATATAAGTTTCGAGAGATAATACAAGATTATATATACTCCCACTAATCCTTAATATACCAAAAAAATATTAGGATTATCATTAGGGTACACTAGTATTAAAAGTTCTAGTGATAGTGGGATGATGACTTTATAAGATAATAATAAAAGTGAATTAAAATTCACTATTATTCTACTTAAGGAATTAGAAAGTAGTAGAATAACAAATGATTAATGAGAGAAGTGGTTAAAATAACAAGCATATGAAACCTACAAATTCATCCATAAGAATAAATAATTCTCACAAATGGTTTCATAATTAACCACATATTAATCAATCTTTACAAAAATATTGACCCCTGTGAGGATCTTGAAAAAATAATTACATGAGTGAGAAAATAGATCACTTGATAATTTTACGTAGAATATGAGATCATAAGCAAGTTCTCAAGTAATCATAAACAAAAATCAAGTGCTACAATAAACAATATTTACACACACTTGAGAATAAAACATGATTACATGCAGCGGAAGAATGAGACATATTCTTGCATATATTAAGGATATAATAATAAATAGTCTCTAACTCTCATCACAATTTATAATGGACATAGATTTATTTAAATATCCCAAAATAAAGTCTCTAGCTTTTACAAGAATACCATTAACAATATTATAAAATATGGTATGGAGAAATTAATCTCTTCAAATTTGGGATTCCTATATTGTCCTTACAAGAATTGCATACTAATATTGCAAATCAATAGAGAGTTTGTTATACAAGAAAATATTTTACAAGAGACCAATATAAAATCCTTAATATAGATCCCAACGATGTGATCACAAATAATGTGATAAGAAAAATTGTTTTTATCAAGAACATTTGTTTTTGTTTTTTTTTTGCACATGTATGATTAATTGGACATTTAAGGTAAAAATCTTATATCACAAAAATTTATTTTATAAGATATTAATTAAAATTCTAATATACAAAATCCTTCCACTTGATAAAGAAAAAATAAGTTGATATAACAAAAAAAATACCCAGAGGGCTAAATAAAATTCAACTATTTCTTTATCAATATATATATATATATATATATATATATATAAAATTTGCACCACAAAAAATGCAACATTTTTTTTTGTTTTGAAGGAAAAATGTCCAATTAAAAGTTATAAGTCATTATGGAACAAAAAGAAAATGAGAGTGTAAATTTTGGTTCCATATAAATATAACTAAACATGATCAAATGAGGGAAATAAACTGAACATTACAAAAATAGGGAAACATTATGTAATTCTAAAAGTTCAGTTAAAAGAGAATCCCTAAGGAAATTACAATGTACTATAACTTATATCAATAAAATCCTAATACCGATAGGGTATTAAAAAATCATTAACATAAGCCAAGAAAAATACATTGTATAACACCAAATTACATTAATAACAATGCACCGATAGAGTATAGTTATCATCAATGCAATAAAAAAAATAATTATATCACAAAATTCACATAAATGCATCCAAAATAGTGAAATTATAATTATGTAAATGAAAAAAGAAATTATGCATATTGTCCAATAAATTTGCATAATTTTAATCATATATATTATATGACCAACATACAAAATTCATATTATTATACCCATGATAGACAAGTAATAATAATGCAAATTAATAAAGAAAATTATGCTCATAATAGAAAGACAATTAAGATTGTGCATAATTAATAAAATAACCTAAAATCAATTTATAAATGATAATTCAATATTCAAGAGAGTACAGTATAGTTGGAAAATACAAATACTGTAAAGAATTATCACAATGAAAATAGGTCAAAAATTCAAGATTATAATAGTAAAAAAAAATTTAATTTAATCTTGAATTAATCAATTTTTTTTATACTCAAAAATACCAATAATATAAAAATATTAAATAAATATGGTATTTGTGAAAAAATAAGAATATAAAAAATTAGCAATTACATTCAATGCTTCTGAGAATGAATTTAACACACGAATCATCATCCATGATCGTATCAAAACGACAAAGTTCTCCCTTGACCAAATCACAAAAAATATAGGTATAAAAATGAGTCCATGCAACCCCATTAACACTTTCCAAAGTAAAGTTATCACAAATATATTATGTTGCCCACACAAATGACTCATGTTGGTCAAACATAAAAAAAAGGAAAACTATTAAGTAATTTTGAAAACAATTTACCCCATAATTATTTAAAAAAGAAAACTAGGTTTTAAAGGGGTAGCACTTAAAAAATATTAATTTACCCATGTAAGAGTAAGGGAATGAAACTTTAACATGTTATTTTAACAATAACAAGTAGCGTAAACCCTCATTTTTTTTTGTGAAAAAACTAATAGTGAACTATATTATAAAATTTCACTAATAACACAAAAAATCTTCAATTCAAATTTAATTTTCTAATAGAAAACAACCATAATTCTCTAATAGAAAACAACCATAATATGTATCTAACCTGGCTCTGATACCAATTGATGGAAATAAAAGGAAACCTTAAATCAATAGATACAAAATTATAGTATGTATAGAGAATTAAATATAAAAGGATAGAGGAAAAAGAATTTGTGTACCTCAGATATATTGAATTGAAGTTCTTGATTTTCAAGAACAAAAAAACTCTATGAATGATTATTGTAGAGATATGAGTTCAATAAGAACTCTTGAGGGTTTTACTACCTACTTTCTAGGGGATTATTATTTTAGAGAATGTGTATTGTTGTTGTTGTTATTATTTGCTTAATGGGATGGCAAATTTATAATCCCCCAGGGTAGGCAGAGACCCCTCAAATGGGCTTTTTATGATTGACTCAACCCATCACAGAGTCAATCTTACTATAATCCCATTCAAATAATCATAAAGATATTATAAGATATGATTATCACTAAATCTTAAATTGCCAGATAATGATAAAATATAATTGATTAATATCAATCCACTATTATTTCCAACATTGTAAAGAAAGGCATGTCATATGAGGTATAATACTCCATTGCAAGGATACTAACCCAATCATTTGTCCAATTACATCATTGACCTGTAAGAGATTTTTTAGAGTGAGAAAATGCTTTACATTAAATATATATCTCATGAATGGATCATACACATTCAACTTATAGTCTAAAAATGTAGATAAAGCACATTACTCTATTTTGTTTCAGTGTCACGTAATTATTCTGTTTTGTAATGGTGAATTAGAATGAAAATCAAGAAAAAATGAAATGGTAATGTAAGGAAGGGATGTAGGAAATAAATCATAAACATTTGTCTTCTAGTAGTCTCCTTTAAATGACCAAAACAAGGCAAAGTCTAGCCAAATATCTTTTCATTGCCTCTCATTCTTCTATATTTGTTTGTATTAAAAAGTAGAAAAAAAAATTGTTTACATGTGTTGATACATAATTCTGAGGTATTAATTTAGTAGCAAAACAAATTGAAATTATTGTGTTATAAAGAAGACTTGAGTTGCAACAAATAGTTTCAATTGTTTCTGAATTTTTTTATGGCAAAATATAATCTTCAATGAAAGAAATAGGAAGCACGGCATAGTGAAAGAATCCATAAGGAATAGAAGAAAGGGTCTAGTTGCTTTGGATGCAGTCAAAACAACAATGCATTTGGTTGGGGTGGTTTGTTGTGAAAATTTTCTTTTCAAAATTTCTAAAGTTGTTTTAAAATTGGTGTGGTATTAAAGAATGTTTCGTACGAAGGATACGCAGGATATAATAAATCATTTTAAGCATAGTATTGAATTTGAATGAGAAATAATCTCACAACTTTAAGTTTGTTAGACATGTTGTGGGTTCAAAACAAAATTAAATATAGCAAGAAAATAAAATTATATAGAAAAATATAATTTTTCTATTTATTTTGTTCAGAATAATAACTTAAGTTTGTATTAATTTTTGAGTGGCTGTTATATGAGTTGTGTCAACCTCACACTCATATTTTATGTAAAATACACATATTGCATGGATGAAAAACAAATCTTAATGTTTTCAAAGTCATCTTAATGGTAAACAGAAATACAAAATAATATTTTAGGAAGCAGAAATAAAACAAAGGATTTTCTAGCCAAAAATATTATTAAGAACAAAAAAAGAAATTACAAAAAAAATTAAGATACAGAAACATGATAATAAAACTATAAAATAACTTTTTATAAGTTACGTGGTAACTCTTTACCTTATATTATAATCCTTTGATTAGCATGAATTTTCTAGCACATGTGAGTAAAGATTAATATTAATTCTATTGTTGCATATATTTAATATTATTATCTACTTATAAAATACCATGATATAAAAATCATTTAATTTTTAAAACAACTAATGTCATTATTAAATATTTTGAAAAGAAAAATTAGTTTAACTTGATGCTATGTAATTTGTTAATATAGACGATAAATAAAATGTTTCAGGAAACATATAACAAAAGTTCTCACTACTCCGACTAATATTTTATCATTAAATAACCAATCCACTCTGTGATAATCTTTTTCAATTTCCTGTCAATGACTATTAAATTTTACTATTTTTTTTTAAATTGAGAAGCTAAGCACCTATAGATTATATAGAGATAAAATTAATTAGAGAATGTAATATATTGTTAAAAAGATAAAATTTAATTTTAATTTATTTTTCAAAATTATTTTTAATTTTAAATACACATGTTATATATGTTATGTAACAAAAAAAGAAACTAAAAAACGGGAGAGAGTCATCTTGCGATTGATCCCTGGAATTCAAAGGGCTTCTTTCATTTCTTAAATTGGATCTATATTTATGGCTCCAACAGAAAAGATTACATTTGATGGGGAGTGATGACTGTGTGTGTCTTGATGGATTCCAAAAGGTTCATTGGCTTGTACCTAATTTTGTGGGAAATAATTTTGATTATCAACAAGGAATACATTAATTAATCTTAATTTAGATTTCAAAACTAAATCAAGTCAAACAAATTTTTTGTCATTCAATTTTTTTCCGTGACTTGTACTTAGGGAATTGATGGAGTGAAAATAATAATTTTTGCATAATTACAGATAATCCAACAACCGTGGCATGTGAGAATAGTAATGATTTTATAGAGGATCCAGGAGTGACTAGAGAGTCTGGTTTGAGAGAGAGGTCTATGTATGAGAGAACCACATGAACTTGTTTAATAAACAACGTAATGTAAATCGTTTATCAAAATCCTAAGATTATTATTAAGTTTTTTTATTTCTCCCTTTAACTTTTTCTCTTACCTGAGTTGTTTTATATATATATAAAATATGGAGGAGATCCAATTACTCCCAGAGTAAATATATAAGACTTACTTCTAATCTCCACTCTTCATTTATTTGAAATTTAATAGTTAAAATTAGTTATTCATTAAAACTATTATATTTTAAGAAAATAAATAATTAAAATAAACAAGTATTTTATAGTTACTCTTGGAGCAAATGAATTTTCTCTCTATATATATTCTTCAAAAATAGATATTAATGACATATTTTTTTTTCTATTAAATATAATTGAGCATGAGACAACACTCCTCGAATCCCGTAATCATGTCTTACATCTGTGTTAGATCTTCACTAATAATATCTGGAGCCACAAAACATAAAATAGATATGTTGAAAAAAATAAATTTTTTAAACGATTTCTATATTTAAAGGAGAAAAAAAAAAGTTTGCGAGACCGAGGTCATGACTTTTCCCAACTTCTATGAAAATGGGTCACTGTTCCACATTATTAAAATATTAAAGCCATGCATATTAAGATAATTACAACTTCGAAGTTGTTGTAACCTCTCGCAACTTGTTTGGGTTCAGTCCAAAACTCTAAATAATTGAGTCAAAATTCAAGAATTCTTAGTTCAAACGTGAAACCAAACCAAACAATTCTTAATTACAAGCTGGTGTTAGTCTCTAATATCCATTTCCTTAACCTCTTGCTGCTTCTTTGCATATCTTTCAATTGGAATCTCAAAGAACCGTTCTTTCACTCTCTATGCTAAGGTTTTTCTTTGATCTACTTCAGATCCATCTTTGTTTGGGTTTTATATATCAACTGATTCCTCCTTATTGCTCTCACTTCTTTCATTTTCTCAAATTACAAAACCATTTTGACATTTTTGTTTCTATATTGAATCTGCAGGAACTTCATAAGATCAGATCTGCTTTTGATATTTGGTCAACCATCATTTCATTCGTTGACTACCACTCCAACTTTTCTTGCCTTTCACTTCGTATATCCAATTTTGTGAGTGTTTTTTCTCTGTACGAACTTTTCGTTCCCCTTTTTCTTTTGTTGAAGGAATAGACAACATGCTAAAATAACTTGTTCATTGTTCATAGCTTTTTCCAAGCTTCTTTATCTTATAATTTTCTTTTTCTAGTGACATAATTTTTTTTCAATCTAACCAGTGGTGTTTCAGAATGCTTTCACTCGAAATTTTTTATGTAAGTCAAAATTTATGTTTTTCAAATTCTAACTTCTTAACAAGTTATACTCATAGTTTCTTTTCATCCTATATGTTTGTGTCAACTTTCTTTGCATTTAGATTCTAAAAAGAAAATATGAAATACTATGTTTATTTCTATGAAAGATGTTGTTTATGTTACTGGTATATTCTTTACAAAACATTTTAATCAAGTGCAAAAACTTTAGGATGAAAACTTCATGAGCATAACTATATAAACATTTAAGCCACAATATAGAGAAGGGTACAAAGACCTTTAGATTCTATACAAGCATAATCCATCATGCATTTGCATAATCTACACAACGATAATTCATCACACAATCGATATGACCAAACCTAAACAACAGGATGTGAATTACTTACCCAATTTACCTAAAACCAAACTTACATCAAAGTAGATATGACCAAACCTAAACAACAGGATGTGAATTACTTACCCAATTTACCTAAAACCAAACTTACATCAAAGCAAATAATCTATCAATAGGAATTACTTACCCAACATACATCAAATCAAACTTTCAAATTTCAAGAATGAGAAATAAGTTTTACTCCTGAAATTTGACTAAATTCCACTGTGTCCGAAAAATGAAAGGTATTTTTTTTCAATGACAACATAATTCAGTTATTCCCATTCAGACCATAAAAGTATGTGACCTAGTATATATAACAAAATCAGACACAATGACAATCACATGAACTAATAACAATTTAGCACTAACTCTAGCAAAGTTTATTGGTCCCATACAATGCATATACCTTTGCTTAGCCCCATTAATGTCATTTCTTTCACCAATGCTCTGCATTTTGAAGAAAAAATTACAATTATATAATACAATATACATTTAAATTTGAAGTAATAATACAACTTCTTACTTGGATAGTACTATTTTCCAATATGTCATCAATTGCTTGAAATGATATTCAAGAATTGTTAAGGGACAATTTTTAATCTTTCCTTCAAAGTGGAGTATTTTAAAAAACATGTTTTCTTGATATAACACTTATAACGTCTCCAAGCATCATTTATGCGAGAAAATATTGCCTTCTCTATTTTATGAAAAATAATGACTTTGCCCTACAAAAAAAAAAAATTATGGTCATTGACTTTAGATGAATATTTGATCATTGAAAGTCAAAAGTTTATCAAAATACTATAACATATTTCCATATGTGACCCTTTTGATATTTCATCAAAGCTTAGTTTGTGTAAATTAAAGGATAAAAGATTGGGTTCCTTGCTATTGTGCCAAGAAAATAACTCAAGTTGGAAACAACTTTGTCACTAGGACCAATAGGCTCTCCATCTTCATCTTGACGGTCTTGAGTGTTTATTGCATGTATTTGTAAACACTGAGTTAGTCCTCGACTTTTTTTCTTACTTATTTCTACTTTCACATTAAACTTGTGTTAGATAATATTAAAGATGGTATGAATAAAAATGAAAAAAAAAACATAAGTAATAAATCATTTTATTATTTTTTGAGATTCAAATAGTTACCTTCTTGTTGTGCATCTAATTCAATGTTTTCTAGGTGTGCATTTTCTTTTTCATCATGAAGGTCATCCTCACTTTCATTTTGCAATTCTTCCTCTTTGTCATCTTCTTCAGCGTTTTCTTCACCATCTTCTACATTTTCTTTAAGAAAATCATCAACTAACATTGATCAACACAATTGGGTTCTTTGTCCCTTCTTAATAGCACTTTGTTGCCTCATTATGGACTCACCATCTTCAACCACTTTCTTTTTCTTAGATTCTTCATTTGCCATTGAGTTGTCATCTTTCATTCTTGTCCTTTTTGTTGTTTTTTCTTTTACTTTTGAATTACTAATTTCAACAACAACTCTTTTCAAGGACAATTGCTTTACACTAGAATTTTCTTCTTTTGTTTTTTCCTTCATTGGTTGTTATTTGGACCTTCTTAAATTACAAACCTTAGACAATGCTCTCTTGATGGCTTGTACCTTTGCGTTACTATTGCTCTTTTATGAGATTTCGATTTTTTGAGGTTGTTGATTGGCAATTTAATTGCCATCATCAACCAATGATTTATCAACAACTTGCAACTTTTCCTTTCAATTTTCTTCTTGAGTTGTTCCATTTTTTCTTGGCTATTCATTAGATTTTGAAATGCCATCTTCAATCAATGCTCTGTTAGTAGCCTGCAATTTTGCACTTGACTCGTTGATTATTTTATCAAACATTATATTCTTCATGAGTTGCTTAGTTGCATCTTCAATATGAGTAGTTCCTGCAACTTTTCTTTTACCCTTGGATGTTTCCATTGCCAATTTCTTTTGACAGGGAACTTTTTGTTGAGTCATACTTGCAATGATAGTCTTACTTTTTGTTTCATCAAGCCCCTTATTTGAATTCAACTCTATTTGGCCACCCACTTCAAAATTAGACAACTTGAGTTGCCCCTCAAACGAAACTATAGGTGCATTAGCTACACCAGTAGCGCTTATTATTTTTTCTCGCTTGATATGGATCTTCTGAAGCAATTCTTTGCTCAATTTTACTTGAGCTATTTCAAAATTAGGTTCATTAGCCACATTGTCATCACCATGATCTTTATTCTTATGCGTTAAGCTTGCTTTCTTTTTCATTGTTTAAAAAAAATATAATATTTAATAAGTAATGCGGATTAGCAATATGGAATAAATCATAAAAGTTGTACTTGTGTTCCAAGAATAGAAACAAATATTGATATGCTAAAAAAATTGAGAAATATACATGTTCAAAATGTTTGAGAGTATGAAAAGAAAAGAAAATAATAAAAATTTTGGATGCGTAGTATATTGTAGTGGTTTTTTATGTGTAGCGACAACAAGGGTAAAGGCATGTATGTCCCTGTTACAGGTGGAAAATGTAAAGTTGCGCATAATAACCAATATGGATTCTCATCTCTTATTCACAAAATCACAATGGTGGCAGATAAAAAATAAATGATGGCATAGATAGAAAGAAAGATAGTGTAGAGAAGAAGGTGTAGTAAATTTAAAAAAGGTAAAGGAAATGAAAAGTGATAAACTGATCAGTAATGGGAAAGAGAAGGGAAACACATGTTTTGAATTACTGTATTTGAAGAATTAGCCATGATTAACATTATTACCTGGGAAAAGTAGACGCAGGTTGACCATAGCCTAAGAGAGAGGTATGAAGTACAATAATAGAATACTTGGTATATATTCTTCTTAATGGTGGGTGACCAAGAAAAGAGTTGAGGGAGAGAAGAGGTCATGTTAATTTGTAGGAAACTTAGTCTATCATGAAATAAGTTTTAAAGAGAGTTAACTAAATTTCTCTATTACCAAAAATCTTAAACTTAGCTTATTCTGACTTGACCGACATCTTTTGACAATGTTGTTTAAAATTCATATATAGGATGAGGAAAGGTAATTGTCTTGTTTATTTTATGAAAGTAGGCCGATGCTGTCCAAGTATTTTTCTCAAGTATTCTCTCTCTCTTTGTGGTGTTTTAAATCTACTAAGAGCAATCCCATGTGCTACATAGAGTAAGGCAAAATGAATTTAGCAATAGAAAAAAGGAGCTTGTTGACTTATTTACTAGATGAGTTGCAACTTGCAAGGTTTCACGGATTTCTTTCCTCCATAATTTTAGAAATAGATCACATTTTTAGTAGATAATTTTGGACTGAGCTATTTAAACAAA
Organism: Psophocarpus tetragonolobus; assembly: GCA_037954015.1. Taxonomy (NCBI): domain Eukaryota; kingdom Viridiplantae; phylum Streptophyta; class Magnoliopsida; order Fabales; family Fabaceae; genus Psophocarpus; species Psophocarpus tetragonolobus. The sequence continues at coordinate 34,457,976 of CM075693.1, read as the reverse complement.
CAAGAACCATCAAAACTCAATTCTGCCTATCATTCACTGTTGGATGATGTATAATTGGACATACAGAAATATTGAACATACATGTACTTGAGATGCTTTAGAGGTTCTAAACCTAATCAGCGACCCTGCTCGCTAATATAGCTCACTTGATTTCAAGTACAAAGTTAACAACTACATTTCTGTTAATTTCGACTTTGAGAACCTTGTATGGAGGAAACTTGCCAATATTGCTCAAATGTACTAAAGATTTATCAATAGTATAATTAATTAGTTGATAGCTAAAAACGAATGGTATTATATGGACTAAAATTATATTTGTTGCTGGAGGTGAGTTGTAGTTGAGGATACGAAGTTAAGTAAACCTTAAACCAATATGGAATGTGTAGCAAGAAGGAAGTATGGAAAACTTTAAAAGGTCATAACTTTTCACTGAAAAGTCAGATTGGGTATCATTATATGTATTTCTTTTTTTTTTGTACTTTTTTAGATAGAGAGGTAACCCAAAATTCCAAAAAAAAAAGGATTTCTCATGGGGTACGAATACCCGAATGGGATTTGGACCATCCAAAAGTAAAAAAATAAGGCTTCTTTATAGGCTAACTGATAACCAAAATGATTGTCTTTGTGTTTGTGTCAAGTCAAAAGGTTACTAGCAAGGCTAAGAGGTCAATATCAGTGAGTGTGTACCAATTCTCTATCTTATTAAAATTTGAGTGGTAGAGACATTTCATATCCTTTGATCTATATCAAGCTTTTACTACTATAATTTCCTTTAGTACTGATGTTTTTCTGTTGTGTTTTGACCGTGGAAGGGGATCAAGTAGATAAATGTAACCTTTTTATGTTACAACTATAATTGCTACTTTGTTAGACAAGACACAAAATATCACGCTAGGGAAACTGCCATGCATGATATATAGTAAAATTGATATTGAATTCTTGAACACTGTCTTGATCATGGAAGGGAATTTAATTAAGTGAAAACAATACCAAATTTGAAAAAGGATAAGAAAATACGGACAGAGAAAGCAAAGCAAAATGGGGTTTGGTATAGTGTCCTCAAGTGATATGATCTGGAATGGAATGGAATCAAATTCAGCATCCCACGAAAAGATAAAGAAATTGATTAAAGAACCAGAAACAAAAACCAATTTAATTTCCTCATCAAATTTCAAACTCACAACTACTTCAAGTAGTTACCAAGCAAAATCCATAACACAACTTACATACACAACAATCTCACAAACAAAGCAACAAAAGACTAGTTTTATTGAGTAACTAATTACATGTTTAGAAACATCATTTTTGGAAATAGAGAAGAAGAAGAGATCAGCTTGAAAATCAAACCCTACTAAAAAACAAAAACAAAACCTACTAAAAACCTAAATCAATAAAATCAAACCCTAAATATAAATAAAGAGATAACACATACAAAGAGTGAGAACATGCACTAGAGAATCCAATTTAACCACAAAAAAGCAAAGCCACACGAGAGAACATGAACCTCTGAGAGAACACGAACCTACGAGAAACAGAGAGGAAGAAGAGAGACCTAGGTTGCAACACTGAAATGGAGAAGAAGAAGAGGTCAACCTGTGAGGGAAAGGGAGAATTGGTGTAAGCAATGCTAGGGTAGACAGAGCTATATTAAGTCTGCCTTTTCAAAATGTAGAGAGTGAATGCGGTGGTGGCTACTCAAAGCCTGAGGTGAGTGCAGTGAGGAGGAGAATAACGCGCTGTGAGATTTGAGGGTTTTCATTTTGGTGGTGCAGCGAAGGTTTGAGGTTTGAGGGTTTTCGTTTTAGGGCTTTCTTTGATATTTTTAGGCTTTTTTTTTTTTTACTTTGATGAAAATAGAATATTGGGAATATTGAGATTTGAGGGTTTCTAGTTCAAATTGTTACTTTTTTAGCCCAAATTTTTATAATGGTTGTAATTTTTTTCTATAGGTAACAAGAGAAAAGTGTGATTTAAATTATCAACAGTTAAATAATCATGGCATATAAGTGACCACATTTCAGCAACCATTTCATTATAGAAATAGGCAACATTTTTTAAAAAATAATTGAAAAAGGAGTAAAATAAAATGCATATTATAAGTCATACTTTTGAAAGTATTGCCTTTTTCTTGAATAGACAACACTTATTAAATTTTGCCTTTCCCAGGGATTTTGTGAAAGGATCTACTAAATTTTCTTTAGACTTCACAAAATCTATGGAATTTGTTTCATCCATTAGCAACTGCTTTATCACATTATGTTTGAATTGTATATGTCTATTCTTAGCAATGTAAGTTTTATTTTCACTACAACGATTGTCGATTATGAATCACAATGCGTAGACATTGATGGCGTTCGTTTCATTCCTAAAGGAATCTTAGCCAAGAAGTTTTTCAATCACTCAGTCTTAGTGCCAGCCATTTCTAGAGCAACAAACTCATTCCATTATTGATCTAGCTATAATGGTTTGTCTGACTGATCTCCATGTAATTGCACTACCACTAAGTGTAAATACATAGCCACTAATGAATTTTGTCTCATGTGAATTACAAATCCAGTTAGCCTCACTGTACCTTCCATTATAGAGGAAAATCTCTTCCTCTAGATCATTATTCAAGAAATTTGTCTTCACATCCATCTGATGAATCACCAACGTGTGAATAAATGCTGATGCTATCAGAACTCTAATAGAAGAAACCCTGATAATAGGCTCCAAGATATCAAAGTAATCTATGTTTTCCTTTTGAGTAAACCGTTTACTTACCAATCTAGCCTTATATTTATCTATAGATCTATCAAGGTTATACTTTCTCTTAAAGATCCACTTGCAATAATTAGTTTTGCACCCTTAGGCAAGTTTACTAAGCTTCAAATATTATTCTTTCTTTTATAGAATCAATCTCAATTTTAATAGCTTATTCCCAAAGGTTCATATCTAACGAACTAAAGCTTAAAAAAAACTCAGAATCATTCTCAACTAGATACATGTAAATATCATCACCAAAAGTTTTTTCAATCTTTTCTCTCTTACTACGCCTTAAGTTCTTGACATAGGTTCATTATTGGTTTCAAATGATTGCGTAATGACAGGACTATCGCTGGAGGTAGCAAATGTACTAGATTTTAAAGGAATATGTACTTAAAGAATTTAGCGTTTTAAGTCTCTATGATGGTATTGCAATAAAGTATATTACTCTTAATGATAGGAAACCTATAGGTTGCACTATACTTAGCATAACCAATAAACATACGATCAAAGATCTTAGGTCCTATTTCATTTCTCTTAGGATCAGGTAACATAACCTTAGCTAGGCACCCCGACACTCTAAGATATTTTAGATTAGGTGTATATCCTTTTCATAACTCATAGGGTGTTTTTCTTGTAGAAAACAAGTAGTTAAAAGGGTTTCTCCCCAAAGGTTGCCAGGTACAGATGAACTAACCAACAAAGTATTCATAATTTCCTTAACAGTGTGTTTAGATGGGGAATTTTAAGAGGGCAATTCATTTTATTTTAGAATTTGAATTTTTTTGTGGTAAAATACCTTGTTTGGATGAGGAATTTTAAATTCTAGGCATTTTAGAAAGCATTTTGATTAGTTAAAATTGTAGAATTTCCAATTCCTTAAAAAAAGTAACAATTTAAAATTCTTCAAACTTAGTTTTCTTTTACTAAAATCAACTGAAGTTATTTTTTACTTGATTTCAGTTAGGGTGGTCCAAGAGCGTTGACCCTCCAACTGACCCTCATTTTGACAGGACAAATTAGTGTATTGAGCGCTTGCCTGCTTTGGTCTATCCCACCTAACTCACAAATTTAGCTGGCCAAAGGCGGGGTGGGATTGACTCGCCAACCCACTAATATTATATTTTATATTTAAAAAATTATAATAATTATATAATTAAAAATATAAAATAAATTATTAAGTAGAGTTTATAAAATGGATTTGCTAAGAAAATAAAATAAATTTTCTCATACATTTATTTGTCATTTGTTTATGTAAAAGCATAAAATTGTCAAAAAAATAAAACATGTTATGCAAGGTTTACTTTTTGTGATTTTTCTATTTATTTATTGTAAAAGCATGACTTTTTTGAGAAACTAAAAATTTATTTTTAAATAAAATTTTATATTATTTTTAAAAAGAACAAACTTTTTTTCCAAAATATTGTTTAGTAAAATAAATTTTTATTTTTAGTAGGAATTAAAATACTCTATCCAAACAACAAACTTAAAATTCAAGCATTTGAATTACATTATCCAAATAAAACATTTGAAAAATGAAGTAATTTGAATTGAACAAATTTTAAATTCAAGGTATTTTGAAGTCCTTACATTTGTAAAATTTTCTGTCCAAGCACAATGTAAGGGTTCTATTGTTCCTCTTAGCTACTCCATTAGACTCAGGGAAATATGGTGGGGTTACCTCATGAATAATACCTTCTTGTCGCAAAATTCATTAAACAAAGTATTGTATTTACCACCTCTATCTGATCCTATCCTTTTTATCTTTCTACTTAATTGTTTTTCAACTTTAGCTTTGTATGTTAAAAGCATGTTATGCACTTCATCTTTATGTAAAATCAAATACACTCTTGTATATCTAAAAAACATCAATAAAGGTTACAAAATAACTTTTACCTCCCTTAGACATACATTGTTTTAAATCAGCAAGATCAGAATGAACAAGACTAAGAGGTTCAATTTCACGTTGCATAGAACAACATGAGGTTTTAGTTAACTTAGATTCTACATATACTTAATATTTCCTAATTTGTTTATCATGTATGTTGATTAGACATAGTCATTCTAAATTAATAACATAGGAATAATTAACATGTCCTAATCTAGCATGCCATACATCATAGAATAAATCATATAAGCAAAAGAAGCAGATGCCTTATTCTTATAAATCCCTTTAGAGATTTAAGTACAAAGAGACCCTAATTATAATAACTCTTTTCCATAAACACATTATTTTTGGTCATGACTATATTGTCAAAATGGAAAACCATTTTTACCCTAACCTTTCCCAACAATGCAATAGAGACTAGGTTTACTCTAATGGTAGGCGCATGCAACACATCACCTAGAGCCAATGTTTTTCCAGATGTGAGTTTTAAAAGAACTTTTCGTTTCCCCAAAACTGGAGTAGATCTAGAATCACCAAATAAAACTTGTTTTTCTCCATCTCCCAAAAGAGTGTAGGAGGAAAATGCATTTATATTAGAACATTGTGCTTGGTATCCCTAGAGTCTACCCCTCATTTACTCACATTGGTCACAATATTTAACAGAGAAATGAGTGCAAAAAATTATCATGTTCATCCAAGTTAATCTTAGGCTTAGTAGGATTTTCATTTCTCATAGGTAACCATTGAGGCATAAAACATTTTGACTCTTCACAAATATAATTATTTTTATTAGTAGTGAGGTTTAAAGCTACACATGAGGTATGAGAATTATTACTGTGATTAGTTTCATAAGCATACCTTTTTTAAATCAATTGTAAATTGACCTTGCTCTCGTTAGTGTAAATTTTTTTAGACGTCCAAGAATGATCCAACATAGGTGTGTTCCTACTAGTGCCGAAAATTTTGTTAAGAAAAACCTCAATCTTGGAGACATCCGACAAAGGTTTGGTAAAGGCATATCGGACCTCAGGTGCAAGTTGACAATTTGGTGGGCAACAACGGAGTCGAATTGTTAAGTCATAAGTCTTTTAGATGGATAGTAACTCCGATACAAAGATGTAGAAATTATCTTCCTAAGATGTGCTAGAAATAGTCCTAAAAGACTTAACTGAGTAATGTCGAAAGTCTCCCAAGATATAATAGGAACCTCTCAAACGAGATGTGGCAACAAAGCTACCAAGATAAAACGAGAACTAGAAGAAAAACCATTGATAAGTAGCTAGAGAGAAAAAAGCTTAGAAGTGTGTCTGGTCGTAGGAACCAATGACCCTATATACAGTGTGTCACAAGTTTACACATTATAATAAATATATCTGTTGCAAATATAAATTTTTATCAAAATGATTAAATATAATTAATTGCATGATTACGAATTAATTACATTTAACACATGATAAAGACTAAATTTAATAAGTAATAAAATTGAATATACTTTTAAGACTACACGTCATAAATTAATTTTTTTATTGTAATACTCAAATTTTCAAACACTAGAAAGTATTAATATTAAAAATAAATAAAAATATTCAATATTTGAGATTTAAAAAGGCCAATATATTAAGAGGGTAAACATGAAATAAGCATAATTGATGTCATTACATTGCAACATCATAAAAAGGTGTCAGGTCATGATGAAAATCTAAATCAATTTAAAACTATTTTGGATTTGTTTATTTTAAAGGTTTATATAACATTTTGGTCCTATAAGATGTTTAATATTTGCCTAATTAAAATGTTTTTTAATGTTCTGCTCCCTTATATATATTAAAATGATATCTTCGCTTGTCACATTATGAATAAGTGTCACGTCATCGCGACATGTCATTGGAACCAAAATTAAAAAGTGACATAATTGTAAGACTTAAAAAAAATTATAATTTGTAGAGACTAAATAAAAGAATAACGTATTAGTGGGGACAAAATAGAAAAAGTTATTTTTTGGGAGTCAAAAGAAAAAGTGTGATATTTACAGTACTTAAATTATATGAATACTTACAAGAATAATCTACACACAATTGCTAATATAGAAAAAAAATGAAATACTTAAAAGAATGTTTCACACATAAATAAAAGTTACCTCCAATATTCAGACTTTGTTTCTCAGTTGGAATTGTTATAGTGTCGTTAGAATTCTTAAATTTAAGGTAATGAATAAATAAAACATATTGCTCAATGCACCTAATTGTCACCTCACCTCAATACTTAAGAATTCATGTAATTTCTTATTCTCTTATGTATTCATGTAATTTTTTATTTACTCTATACAAAGAACTTTTTTTAAAATCCCTTTAAATGTGTTATTATTTTTCATTTTAGTCATATTAAATAACCTTTTAATCCTACAAATATGTCAAATTTTGTTTTTAATCTCTAAAATCATGTAAATTTTATTTAAGTCCATGATATGAAATGTCACATTTTTATAGTGTGCTATCTGATAATATCATGATCATGTCATCAATGTCAAATTTAACAAGTTTCCTTATACAAGTGGTCATTTTAAAAAAATAATAATATAAGAGGAACCAAAACCAAAATATATTTTCATAGGCACCAAAACCAAAACAGCCCTATATTTTGAGGAACAAAATATTAATCAAACCTGCTGTTAAATCAATCCGATTTTTTTCATTTGGATTAACTAGTTCTTCAATTGATTTAAAGAATAATATATTCTTGTTATCAAGCAAGTTTCTTGAAAACTACGTACGGGATCAAAACAATTGATTCTTTCATTATCTGTTAAAATAATATGTTAAAATTACCTCGTCTACTAAAGGATCAATTGTTTTGAATAATCTGTTAAAATAACAGGGACAAGAATTTTAAAAAAAAATGTTAAAATTACCTCGTCTACAAAACAATCAATTGTTTTGAAAAAACAAATTATTTCTACTAAGAATAACAGATTGTTTCATCAAGAAATATTTTCAATGAAACACATTGTGTGCTTGAGATTATTGATTGAAACTAAATATAATCAATATATTTATCATAGATGATAAAATCAAGTACATAAAACATTGTTTTTCCAAAAGACTCACGGCTTAATTAATTTTATACTTATAAATCCATGTTATACTTCTCATCTATCATATTAAAATCGTTGCTAATACCATACAAGTAAGTGCATTGCATATTATCTGTATACGTTGATATGTCAATTTTTTAAATTAAAAATTAAAAAATTGTGAGGTTTAATATTAATAAATTTGTTCTAGGACTAAATTCAAATCAGACAATATTTATATATAATTTTATTTGAGTATTTATCTGATTTATTAAATGTTCTCAACATTTACTATGTGTTAACGTCCATGCATTGAACTCGTTTTAGATGGTAAGTTTCGCAACTGATTTTGCAAAGTCAGTTTTGGACAAATTGGTAGATGCAACAGTAGCAGAATCAAAATATTTTTTTTTTGAAAGGCAAAATTATATTGTATTATAGAATATAAGATGAAGTCGAAACAAAATGTTTCAACTTATAAACAGTACTCGAGTAATACCTTTACTGTGCTCCATCTAACCTTTGTATCTATTTCATATTCATCAGATACAATCTAGGGTGGGAGCACCAATCAGAAAATACACATCCTGTATTAAAACCAAAAGAATACAACAACCATTTCCAGGACAAAAACTTTATTGACATTAAACTATCAATAGACTCTATCTCGCACCCGTGAAAGATAATAGCATTCCTGGACAGTCAAATGCACGAGCATACAGCAATCCAAAACACATACCTGCACCTCTTCTTCCGCTTTCCCACGACCCATCTCGAGGATAAGAGAAGCAGCTGATTCAGATCTCCTGGAACTGGCGTTTGTACCCCCACCCAACTGATAACTTTATACCACAATCTTTGTGTGTTTGGACACTGTAAGAAAAGATGATTTCTGGTCTCTGGTCCATTATTGCAAAACACACAAACAGGGTTGAGCACCGAAGTATGAATCCCTCTCTTTAGCAAATTATCAACAGTAGGTAGCTTGTCTCTCAGCAGTCTCCAAGAGAACACCAGTACCTTAGACGGTAGCTTTTCCTTCCACAATCGGCACAAATCCAGCGGTTCCACACAATTCATTCCTAAATAAAATATTCCTTCATTCAGCACCTTATACCCTGCCTCCACCGAGTATCCCCCCCGACAGCTGAATTCCACCCCCACTCATCTGGGTTCCGATCCACCAATTCTACTTCACTTAAGACCTCTTGTAACGCATGAAACAACTGCTCCTCCCATACAAACAACTCTCTCCGCCACACCCACTTCCATGGTGACCGTAGGGCTCCTGTCTGGCATTTATCCTTGATAGTAATAAACTTATCCTCTGCTAAGGCGTACAATCTGGGGAAAATTACACTGAATGCCATATCTCCAATCCACCTCTGCTCCCAAAATAGAGTACCCACTCCAGACCTGACTATCCTATTTACTCTACTTTGAAACCATTCTGGCATTACCGTTTTTGGTCCATCAATAGCCCAGATGTCTTTCCACTACTGAGAAGTGTGGATAAAGGATGTCGGCCTATCCATATATCTATGTACCTCCCCATGCCTACTCCTCAGAAGCGGACCCCAGATAGCCGTATCAGCTGATAATATTCTCCACCTCCACTTTGCCAGCAGACTGAGATTAAATTTCTCCAAACACTTTACCCCTAGACCTCCTTCTTCTTTTGGCCGACAGACTTTTTCCCAATTAACCATGCAATTTTTGGTTGACTCTCGTTACCTCCCCACAAGAAAGTTCGCTGCAACCGCTTCAGAGATTTCAACACTGTCTTGGGTGCCTTATAAAAGGAGAAAAAATATAATGGAAGAGATGCGAGCACAGAGTTCAATAATACCAACCTCCCAGCAAAGGTCATATTACTTACCTTCCAACCTGACAATCGCTTCTTGAACTGATCCAGCACTGGCTTCCAGACTTGCTCCCTTTTAGGATTCACTCCCACTGGTACCCCCAAGCATTTGAATGGTGTCGTGCCAATATTACAGTGTAGGAGGCTACTAGCAGCAAGTGTAAAAGATTCTGACGCATTGAAACTATAGAAACTACTCTTGCTGAAGTTAACCTTTAATCCTGACGCCATTTCAAAACCCCACAAAATTAACTTCAAATACCACACAGTTTGCAAATCCGCTTCACCCATCATAATAACATCATCTCGTACCGTAACACTGAATACCTCGCATCCTCTTGTACTGTTATTTCTTTGTAGAAACCTTTGTAAATGGTTGATCTGTATAAACCTGCTAATGCCTCCGCCACCATCAAAAACAGAAAAGGAGATAGCAGATCTTCCTGCTTCAGTCCTTTGGCTGGCTTAAACTCTGATGTCGGGCACCCATTTACTAGAATCGAAACATAACTATTTCGTACTATAGCAGTCATCCACATTCTCCATCTCCTTCCAAAACCCATCCTAACCAGCATATAGTCTAGAAAATTCCAATTCACCGAGTCATAAGCCTTTTCAAAATCCACCTTGAACATAAAGCACGGATTTCGCCTTTTTTTTGCCCAATCCAAAATCTCATTTGCACCACAACTCCATCCAGAATTGATCTTCCAGACAAAAAGGCCGTCTGGGAGGACGATATCAACCCATTGAACACTTTTTTCAGCCTCATAGACAGTAACTTCGAAATAATCTTGTGCACACTTGATATTAGGGAAATGGGCCTATATTGGCTTAGCCCTGAAGGTCTGGCCACCTTTGGCATTAGAGTGATAAAAGAAGAACTTACCCCTCTCGGTAGTATGCCAGACTCATGAAACTCCTGTATTGCCCTCACCACATCTGGCCCAATTACTTCCCAGCAGGATTTATAAAAGTTCATTCCAAAACCATCAGGCCCTGGGCTTTTCCCTCCTTCACAGGCCCAAACTGCCGCCTTAATCTCCTCCTCTAAAAAAGGCTCCTCCAAAAACTGCTTCTGTTGTTCTGATAATTGAGAAATAGGAACTCCATCTATTGTGGGTCTATCCCTCAATCTTTCTCGGTAATTGTCCGAAAAATGTTCTAATATTTTTGCTCTAACATCAGACACACTCTCCAGTCATCCCGTCTCTGACTGAACTGCCAAAATGGAATTTGCATGACATCTCGACCTAAAGCAGTTATGAAAGTACCTTCAATTATTATCTCCATTTAAAGCCCACCGTATCCTAGATTTCTGTAGCAGTGCATGTTCCATCACCCTAGCCTTGCCCCAATATTCTGCCATGAGATCATGCCTCGATCTATTAATCACCTCGGTCCCTTCCACTAACTGTTGATCAACCACTTCCATCTCCATAACCCTCTCGGCCAGAAATTTATCATCCTTTTTCCACACATCTTCATACCACTTTTTTATGTCCCCTTTGATAGTCTTTAGCTTCCTTGCCATCTCGTACATCTTCCACCCAGAGCTCTGAGCTGAGTCCCACCTTGCTTTTATCAAATCTCCAAAGGACGCCTCTTCCAACCAGTAATCAAAAAACTTGAATGGTTTGGGTCCCCAATTCTGCTCATTATCTCTTGTACTTATCCAACAGTGATAAGAAAACTCCCTAGTACCTACCCTCTGTGCACTAATTCCCCATTCCTCCATCAATGTCGGTGAGACTAGAAACCTGTCTAATCTGCTAGCTGACTGTCCATCTGATGAGATCCATGTCACTCCTTTTCCAATCACTGGAATGTTTACCAGCCCCATTTGCTGTATAAAAAAGTCGAATTCCTCCATCTCCATCCTTGAATGGTAATTCGATCTTCCTATAACTTCATTTCTGCCTCTAACCGCATTAAAATTACCGCCAACTACCCATCTTACATGTGGGACCCCTCTTCTAGTCATCATTAGATCATTCCAGACCTTTCTCTTGCCCTCCAACATACATGGGGCGTACACATTGACAACACAGTTAACCTCCTCTGGATTAGTTCCTCTAAAAGCAACTCCTATAAAACCCTGTCCTTGAATTTTCCACACCACCTCCAGTAAACCTTTCTTCCAAATTGTAACACAACCCCCACTCAAACCCATTGGTTGAAGAATGCTCCATTCACATTCCCCTAAACCTCCTTTATTTCCCAATCCTTCAAATTCATGCACTTTGTTTCCTGAAAAAGACATATATCAATCTTATTGTCCACCACCATCCTCTTAATGCGCCTCCGTTTCACCCTCTCCCTTAACCCCCTCACATTTAGTGACAGAATCTTCATTTAAACCACAGTTTGATTCCTGCTCCCCCTCTTATCCTTTTCCGGCTTATCTCTCTCTTCCATTCTTGCTAGTTCTGCTATATACACCTCCTCTGATTGCTTCCCAGTTATTCCTATCTCTTTCATTGCTAGCCACATTTTCCTCATGTCACTACCTCCTTCCTCGTTGTTTTGACTTACTTGTTCCGTGCCTCTATTCCGGTAAGTCTTTTGCATATCGCTTCCATCAAGACTGTGCCTTCGAACCTGTCTCCATGTATTGACCATCCTCCTATTCTCCCTCCCTCCCCAAGACATTTCCTCCTCCCCCACCCACTCCCACTGTTTACAATTGTAAATCTTTGTGGAAATTGAGCCCGTTTTTGTATCATCAATTTCAATGTTTTGAAGTTGCATTGCCACTTTTGCCTCCTCCTCTTTCCCAGGATTTATCTCCTCTCTTTCCAGCCAGCTTCTACCATCTAACTTTGCCACTACACTGAAAACTAAATTTCCTGTATAACTAGGATCACCGATCAGCTGGTTTCGGATGGACATCCTATTGTTGTTCGCATGCTTTGTGATACACCCGTTTCAACTTGCGTCAGCTGTAAGTCATATTTGCTACTGTGGCCCACATTTCTATCCGATCCGTTGCCCACATTTCTATCCGATCCGTTGCCCACATTTCTATCCGATCCGTTGCCCACATTTCCAACGCAGCCACTTTCTAAGCTATTGCACTGTTGGGCCGCACAAAAAGCGCTCTGACTTGCCTTGCTCCCTTCATCTGCGGGAGGCCCAATCCGCAATCTGCGGTCACAGCTCATCTGCGGTCATAGCTCATCTGCGGGAGGCCCAATTCGCGACCGTTTTCTGGAAATACGGAAGGCCCAGCTTCGAACGACCCATATTCATGCATCCGTTGGCCAGGATCACGCGGGCCCACTTCTGGAACGTTATCGTCTCGGCTGTCGTGCTGCTGTGACAGATGCCCATTTTGACATGCCACCTTTACACATGTATGACTCTGGTTCACGGGTGAAAAGTACTGGCAGCATTCATTATTACCACGCCGCAGAGGACTCGTGCTGTCTCCATCCTTTTCATCGTGCTTAGTATGCCTCAACCCGTCTCCAACGTGCACTTCCGTCTCGCCATCCATCTTCCCACTTCCAAGCCACATTTGTCGTATCTGGACACACCGTTTCTGACTCCCACTTTCATGCCACTGCAGGTATGCCATTTTCGATCTGTTTTTGTATCCGTTTCCATCTCTGTCAGAACCTGTTTTGGCGCCTGCGTCGAGGTCCTCTGCACCTAACCTGACATTTACTGGCTCTACATCATAGGCTACCCCTTGTTGCCCTCCGATTTCCTCCTCCGCCGGGGCCACCTTCCACCGCCCGCCAAATAACTTCTCCTTAAACTCCGCTACGAAAGATTCATCGAATTCCCCTTCTCCCTGGCACGAGCTCATATCCGAGACACCCCTGAGTAAAGCTCTTGGTTCATCACCTTGTGCCATTCTTCACCATCCTCCATCACCTTGACATGAAATAATCGGTCATCGATGGCTACTTTCACAACCTCCTATATTGGCTCGAAGGCCTTCCGGGAGATAAGCAGGCGCGCCACATCAAACCTCTCCTTTCTAGCTGTCCCCTCTCCTACTTGCACCAACTCACCATAGGGCCCATCAGACTCTAAAAGAATTTTTCCCCCCATACATGCACCGGAATACCATAACAACACACCCATACCCTTCTCTCCGTGTCTATGTTTCCAGGTTCCCACTTACTTATCAAGTGAAACCATCTATGAGTCCATTCATGGTTTCCTTGTATCGCCTGTTGCAAGGTTCGCGAGTCTCCTTCTTCCAACAACACCTTATTCCCTCCCATTGGGGTGGCTTTTACATCATAAATTCCCTGCTCAGCTAGAAATTGTTGTGTTCTAAAGGCTGTTCCTTTACAAAGCACTTCTCCAACATAAGCTGATTCCAGCCTCCTTACTTCCTCTGCCTCTGCTTTAAAAATCAAATCTGTCTTTATTCTTTCCCCTGTTATTCCCCCTTTGTTCTGTAAGCCAAACAGGTTCTTCCCCCCGGTATCCTGTTTATGCCTTACCTCGGAGGAACCTACACCCTTTGCATAGGACAATTTTATGTTTCCATTCTGAACTCCACTCTGAACTCCTATCACTGTTTTATGAGAAAATGGCTGCATCTGATTTAACTTCTTCTGCCCCTTCCGCTCCGCATGCATCATATTCGTGTTTTTTATTACTCTTTTTTCAAATCTAGGTCTGTTTACCCATATCTTCTCATTACCAATAAAAATACTATCCAACTTAACCCCTAACAGGTACTCATCCTCCACCTTTGTGAATCGCACAAAACCAAACCTCCTCTCATTTCTGTCCATTTTAGTTGGGATGTATACCTCCTGAACCTCCCCATATCTCCTAAAAATCTCCCACATCTCTCTCGCCTTATAATTGTCAGGAAAATGGGTAAAGAAAAAAGAAGTTATTCCTCCAATACCTGTTTTCATTGTATCATTTGCAGCTGACCTCCGTGTCTGTTGAGTCCCATCACCGTAACTATGCCTTCCCTTCCTCCTTGCCCGGACCTCTCTCCACCCAAATTCAGTGTCCATAGATCTTCCTCCTTCCCCGGACCTCTCTCCCACAGAATCAAAATATATTTGTTGTTTCACGTGTATTGTCGATGACTTTGAAAAGGAACAGGAAATTTTGAAAGCAAAAAGTGATACTGTGAAGGAATATGTTCAAGAGACAAAAAACAAAGGCAAAAGAATATGAAATGATGTCACGTATTGGCAAGAACAAGCTGAAAAACTTATCAAAGAGGACACCAAAACAAAGGTTACATGCCTTTTTGGGTGGTGTCCTAATTGCAAATGGAGATATATTAGAGGAAAGGATCTTCAAAGTAAGTCTGAGGAAATTAAAGGACTCATAAACGAAAGTAACAATTGCATTAGCCGTGGTGTTGGAATCCATCGTGATGTTGCTCGTGTTGAATATCATTCTTCTCAAGATTACATTTCTTTCAAAAGTAGAGAGTTGACTTACAAAAAACTTTGGGATGCGTTGTCAAATGATAAGAATTATATGATTGGATTGCAAGGAATGGGAGGTACAGGTAAAACAACATTAGCAAAAGAAGTTGGTAAGGAGCTTAAAAAATGCAAAAAGTTTCATCATGTCATTGATACTACAATATCTCACACTCCGGATAGAAAACAGATTCAAGATGATATTGCAGGACCATTAGGAGTGTCTTTTAAGGATTATACTGAATCAGAGAGGCCCAAAAGATTGTGTAGTAGATTGATTAATGGTGAGAAAATTCTTTTAATACTTGATGATGTTTGGGGTGATATCAATTTTGAAGAAATAGGTATTCCATTCAAAGACAATCACAATGGTTGCAAAATTCGTGTTACCACCTGAGATTTAAAGGTATGTAAAAGAATGAAATGTGATAGCAAAATTCAACTTGATCTCCTATCAGAGGATGATGCATGTGATGAAAGTATGAAGTAGGTTTCAATTATACTGTACTAGACATAAATTATAATATGCCAATTATTGATATTGAATTGATAGAATGAGAATGAATGTGTACCTGAATTGGCATTCATGTCCATGAGCAGCACTATTGAACAGAACTCTAGGAGGTTCTTCTGGCTACCTTCTGAGGGGTTATTGTAGAGAATAATTCTGATGTATAAATTTGCTTAATGGGATGGCAAATTTATAACCCCCCAGGGTAGTCATGGACCTCTCTTAATTGGGCTTTTTATCTGATTGACCTAACCCATCACAGAGTCAATCTCACTGTAATCCCAGTTAAAATAACCATATTGATATTTTAAGATATTGTCAGTTAAAGATAAATAACCATATTGATATTATGATCATATCTTATATTGTCGGTTAATGATAATTAGATATTGAGTGATACTAATCCACAATATTTTCTAACATTCTCCCACTTGGATAGTGTCAATCAATAATAAACATACAAATCATTACGCTAAAACGACAATTGCCGATATATCATATATTAATTAGCGATATGAAAAATTTGAGCAACAAAATAAATATCTGATAGGGATATTAGTCAATTGCATTTAGCTAATATTTTTCATAGATGTATGGCATAATGCAGTCCCATAAAGGACACTACAATGGTCCAAGCATAAATAAAATGCTAATAAGAAACATGAACAAAATGACGTCAACTAGAGCATGTCTCTTAAAGAAAATAGAGAATCAGACTCCCACTAACTTAATACATCAAAAGCCTTGACTAAACCCATGTGAGTTACATGAATAAGAAAAATTCCAACAGTTAAGGCCTTAGTCAGTGGATCTGCTAACATCTCCTCAGAATCGATGTTTTCAATCCGAGTGTGAAAACTTTGAATTTGCTCTCTAACAAATTGATACTTGATATCAAAATGCTTTGAACGAGTAGAGCTTTTGTTGTTTTGAGAGAAACTCACAGCAGCAGTATTGTCACAGTAAATCACAAGTGGCCTGGAAATGCTTTCAACTATGTGAAAATCAGATACCAATTTCTTAAGCCACATGGCCTGGCGAGTGGCCTCAAAACAAGCAACATACTCTGCTTCCATGGTAGAGGTAGCTGTAAGAGACTGTTTAACGCTCTTCCAAGAGATAGCTCCTCCTGCCATCATAAAAATAAAGCCAGAAGTAGATCTACGATCATCAGGGCAACCTGCAAAATCAGAATCAGAATAGCCAGTGACTTGAAGTTGATCAGACTTCATAAAAGTCAACATATGATCCTTGGTTCCCTGTAAATATCGCATGACCCTTTTAACGGCTTTCCAATGACCCAAAATGGGTCGCTCAAGTATCTGCCTAAGGCATTGACGATGAAAGCAATGTCAGGACGAGTACAGACTTGAGCATACATCACACTGCCAACAGCGGAAGCGTATGGAATTTTCTTCATAGCATCCAGTTCTTCATCGTTATGAGGACATTGTTTGTTAGATAATTGGTCACCACGTTGCACAGGTGCAGCACATGGGGAGCAAGCATTCATGTTGAACTTCTTGAGAATCTTCTCGATATATCCCTTTTGGGACAATCCAACTATGCCACGTGACCTATCACGAAGAATTTGGATGCCTAGAACAACGGAAGCTTCACCAAGGTCTTTCATATCAAAATGTCTGCACAATATTGATTTTGTCTCAACCAATAGGTTCATACAACTACTAGCAAGGAGAATGTCATCGACATATAATACGAGAATCATGAAATTACTCCCACTAGTCTTCAAGTAAATGCACTGGCCTGCAACATTTTCCTTGAAATTGTAAGTAGTGACAACCTAGTCGAATTTTAAATACCATTGCCTAGATGCTTGTTTCAGTCCATAAATGGACCTTTTAAGTTTACACACCAAATGCTCATTGCCTGTTTCAACAAAACCATCAGGCTGAACCATGTAGACATCTTCAGCAAGATCTCCATTCAGAAAAGCTGTCTTTACATCCATCTGATGTAGCTCTAGGTCAAAATGAGCAATTAAGGCCATGACAACTCGGAGTGCGTCCTTTGTTGAAACTGGTTAAAAAGCTATCTTTACACCCGTTGACTATAACCTTTAGCCACCAATCGAGCCTTATACCGATCAACCTTTCCATCTGGAGTACGTTTTGTCTTAAAGACCCATTTAGATCCAACAGGCTTACAACCTGCTGGTAAGTCCACAAGATCCCAAACATTATTATGAGATATGGAAGACAATTCATCATGCATAGCTTTTAGCCAGTTAGAAGCATGAGAACTGGAAAGTGCTTCCTAAAATGTGATGGGATCGTCATCATCATGTGGATCATATTCGTGCTCCTGAAGGTATACAACATAGTCATTTGGTATAGAAGGTCGGTGTATTCTCTGAGATCGTCTTAATGGGGCCACATCAACATCATCAAGTTGTTGATCATTGAGTTGTGGTTCATCAACTTGTGGCTCTGTCATTTGTTCATCTTGCCTCTCAACAATTTGTTCATCTGGGTGAACCATTGGGATTGAGATGTCTGTAGGAAGAGAATAAGATGGTAATGGAAGCATGGTTCGATCTTCTATAAAGGTCATCATTTGAGGTGTGTAACTCCCACTGTCCAAATCATCCTCAAAGAAAACTGCTCGGTCAGATTCAGTAACTCGTGTAGAGTGAGAAGGACAATAAAATCTACATCCTCTAGAATCGATGCAGTAGCCAATGAAATAACCGCTAATAGTTTTGAGGTCAAGTTTCTTTTGTTTAGGATTATAAGGTCTTACTTCTGCCTTACAACCCCATACATGGAAATGTCTCAAACTCGGCTTTCGACCAGTCATTAGCTCAAAATGAGTTTTGGGCACAGATTGGCTAGGTACCTGATTAAGAATGTACATAGCAGTTTGCAAGGCATCTCCCTAAAGAAATTCTGGCAGAGATGAATGTGATAACATACATCTCACCATGTCCATGAGTGTTCGATTTCGTCTCTCAGCAACGCCATTTTGTTCAGGAGTTCCAGGCATGGTGTATTGAGCTTCAATTCCGTATTCATCAAGAAATTGAGCAAATGGTCCTAGATTTCTTCCTGTCTCGTCATAACAACCATAATATTCTCCTCCTCTATCAGACCTTACACACTTAATTTTCTTTTTTGTTTTCAGCTCAACAAAGGCTTTAAAGGTTTTGAAGGCTTCAAGAGAGCTTGCTTTATCCTGAAGAAGATATATCCATCCATGTCTAGAGAAGTCATCTATGAAGGTAATAAAATACCTATTTCCACCCATAGCAATAGGAGTAATAGGTCCACATATGTCTGTGTGAATTAATTGTAGCACCTCGTCACATCTGTTTGAACTTTTATTCCTGGTTTTGGCAATGAACTTTCCTTTGATGCAATCGACACAAGTGTCATAATCTAAGAAGTCAACATCATGCAGAATCCCTTCTTTTATGAGTCTTTCAATTCGAGGCCTAGAAATATGCCCCAAACGTCTATGCCATAGCATAGAGGAAGATTCATCAATCCTGTTACGTTTACTCCCACTAATGGAGTTAACTGACATATCAGTTACGTTTAACATGTAAAGTCTGTCATGTAAAACTCCTGAACCAACAACAGTTGAATTATAATAAATCACCAATTTTCCATCACCAAAATGAAAGTTGTATCCACATTTGTCTAAAACAGAAATAGATATCAAATTCCTTCTCATGGAAGGGACATAAACTGCATCTTGCAATAATAAAGTGTGTCCAGAGGATAAACATAAAGAGACGACTCCAATGTCAGCAACGAGTACTCCAGCTCCATCTCCCATAATAATCTTCGTCTCAACATCACTTGGTTTTCTCAGGCTTGTGAACCCCTGTAAAGAATTCATAACATGAATAGTAGTCCCTGAGTCTAACCACCAGGAATTTGGAGCAACATCAACCATATTAGATTCAAAGCAAGTTAGTGCTAGCAGATTACCTCGCTTCTCCTCTTTCTTTTTCAGGATAAAGCAATCTTCCACCTTGTGACCACGTTTCTTACAATACTTGCAAGAACCTTTAAAGAATTTCTTCTTGGGTTCTAAATGTCGTTCTGCTTTCTCTGTACCATTTTTCTTCTTTCCTTTATATCTGTTAGCACCTTTAGCACCTGAACTAGAAGCAACGAACTGAATGCTATTAGGCTTATTCTTCTTCATTGACTCCTCCTCTTGGGTGATTATTGCAATCAATTCATCCACTCCATAGTCATGCTTTTGAATGTTATATGAAGTTTTCATGATGTCAAACTAAGAAGGCAGAGATTCCAAGATGCGATAGATTAAAGTGTCTTCACCAACCTCAACCATGAGAGACTTTAGCTTATTATAGAAATGTACTAACTTCATAATGTGTTCACGTACACCACTAACACCATCATATTTGGTCTTCTCAAATAAGGAAAGGTATTGGCTTTTCTGTGCCTTATCAAATGTTGTAAATTTTTCACCGATTGCTTTCAGAAAAGCACTGGCATCATCATGATCTGGAATGCTCTGTCTGATAGATTTCTCCATGGTGAATTTAATCACCTTCAGGCACACTCTAACAGAGTGTTCCCATTTCTCATGAGAAATTCGTTGAGCTTCAGAGGACTCATCTGTAAGAGGCGTAGGCCTCATCGTCCTTAATGCTAAGTCCAGATTGCCAATGGTCAGGTAGAGATCTAATGATTCTTTCCAGTCCTCATAATTTGTTCCG
The DNA here is from genome assembly GCA_037954015.1 of Psophocarpus tetragonolobus. NCBI lineage: Eukaryota > Viridiplantae > Streptophyta > Magnoliopsida > Fabales > Fabaceae > Psophocarpus > Psophocarpus tetragonolobus. Next base: position 34,437,764 of record CM075693.1, on the reverse strand, counting down.
TTTAGAGTTTTGATGGAATTAGGGAAGAAAACTGAACATCACAATAAAGGAAAAACAAAATGATTTGAAAGTTCAGCTTAAAATAAATCCCTAAGCAAATTACAATACATTATAACTTAAATTAATAAATCCTAGCACCGATAGGGTACCAAAAAACATTAACATAAGTCAAGAGAAATGCATTGTACAACAACAAATTATACTAATAACAACACACCGATAGGGTATAATTATCACTAATATAATGAATTCATAAATTTACACAGATGCATCCATGATAGGTGAATTTACAATTATGTAAAAATTAATAGCATAAATCATGCTTATATAATCATCTTACAATATGACAAACAAAATTCACATCATCATGCCCACGGTAGGCAGGTCATCACAATGCAATTTAATAGAAAAATCATATTGTAAGTGATAATTCAATATTCAAAATTTGAGAGTAATATGCCAAAAATAATTCGAAATTACGTCTGAAAAATTAAATAAATTTCAAAATTATGAAATTTCAAAAAAAATTATTTATTTAATAATTTTAAAAACATTTTGGCATATTTATGAAATTTCAAAAAAAAAATTATTTAATAATTTTAAAATATTTTGGCATATTTTGGAGAACCACCACAACGCGATCTGAAAAGGAAAGAGGAGAGAGACGGTTTTCCATTTCCGTTTACGAAACGGTTCTGCCCAAAAACAGAGGCGAAGAACCAGCACCGGCAGTGGAGATCTTCTCGCCTTCCCTTCTGGAGCGCCGGCGGACCAGCGCCGACGGGATCTCAGCGAGGCGAAGCACGCAGGACGACGGTGGAGCAGGCGGCCCTGAAGGCGTCGAAACGCCAAGATCCGACGGGATCTGGGACGATTAGAAGCACGGCGGTGGAACCGCTCGAAGGCGACGGAGAGCCGCTGGAACAGCCGGCGCCGAAGGCCCCAAGATCGGCCGAAACGCGACGGTGGAGCGCCGAAACTCCAAGATCCGACGGGATCTGGGCGGTCAAAGCGATCTCCGATCTCCGCCGCTCTCTGCTTTAGATCAGAACGCGGCGGTCGAAGTGACGAAACGCGATCTCCGCCTCTCTTTCCGATCTCCACCCTTCATCCCGGTGGAACAGCGCCGAAGGCGGCAGCACGGCAGGGCTAGGACCAGCGGAAGACCACCGGCAGAGCCGCTGCCCCGGCGGGAGACTCGGCTGCGACTGCCGGCGGATGACTCAACTGCCGCCGCGCATATGCTCAGGTCTCTCCCTTTCTCAATATGCATGTTTAATATTAAAATAGGGTTTGTTCAATTGACAACCATAAAGTGTATCTATCTTGCTCTGATACCAATTGATGAAAGTATGAAGTAGGTTTCAATTATATTGTACTAGACACAAATTATAGTATGCCAATTATTGATATTGAATTGATAGAATGAGAATGAATGTGTACCTGAATTGGCATTCATGTCCATGAGCACTATTGAACAGAACTCTAGGAGGTTCTTCTGGCTACCTTCTGAGGGGTTATTGTAGAGAATAATTTTGATGTGTAAATTTGCTTAATGGGATGACAAATTTATAACCCCCCAGGGTAGTCAGGGACCTCTCTTAATTGGGCTTTTTATCTGATTGACCTAACTCATCACAGAGTCAATCTCACTGTAATCCCAGTTAAAATAACTATATTGATATTTTAAGATATTGTCGGTTAAAGATAAATAACCATATTGATATTATGATCATATCTTATATTGTCGGTTAATGATAATTAGATATTGAGTGATACTAATCCACAATATTTTCTAACAGCATGGATTTTGTTCAAAAAGCATGCTGGTATAAGTCAGAGTTCCTCTAAAAGTATCCTAGATATGGGTCGTAAAATTGTCAAAGAATGCAAAGGATTACCGGTCGCAATAGCATATATTGCAAGTAGTTTGAATGGTCAACTAGGCTACGAAGAATGGATGTTAGCCTTAGAATACTTGCAGAAGTCCACATCCCAACATGGTGATGATGAAAATTTTGATAAAATCCATCAATGTTTGAAGTATAGCTACGACAATCTAAGGAATGAAAAAGCTAAGAGACTATTTCTTTTATGCTCTCTTTTCCCAGAAGACGAACAACTTTCTGTTGAAATTTTAACCAGATGTTCTATAGGAGTATTGTTGAAGAAATTAATAACAATTATCATGCATGTCGAAATCAGGTAGTTGACAACAAATACACTCATTGATTCATGTTTATTGCTGAGGACAGAGCAAGGAAGTGTAAAAATGCATGACTTGGTTCGTGAAGGGGCCTTAACAATAGCTAGCAAGGAAATTCAAGCAAAGAATATTTCTAACAAAAACAAAAAGTCATTGGATGAAAGGGTATACAATCCTAAATATTTGGTGTGGGAAGGAATTGGCATGGATGAGATTTCCCTCGCATGTGATAGATCTAAACTTGAGATTCTAATTGTCTACGTGGATGAAGAAATAATTGATTCTAAAAATGTTCTAAATTCATTCTTGAAAAACATGATAAGGCTTCATGTTTTGTATTTATCACGTAAGAGTTGGATTTCGAGACATTGGAAAGGTAATATATGATTATCATTATCACAATCAGTTAAGTCATTGACCAATATTCGATCTTTGATCGTTGAAGGATTCAACTTAGTTGACATCTCCATTCTTGGTTATCTAGAAGGCCTTGAGACTTTGGATTTGATAGAATGTTCAATAAATGAATTGCCATGTGAGATTGAAAAATTAAAGAAACTTAAATTGTTGCTCTTGAAAAAGTGTTATATTGAACGGAATAATCCATTTAAAGTTATTGAAAATTGCTCTTCATTGGAAGAATTGCATTTCATTTGCAATATGGTGCCAGCAATACGGCAACAAAGTGTAAATCTTTTCAAATTTAAAAGGTTTCGTATAGAACTTTTCCAAGTCAGACATCGTTCACTAATGAATTCCTTGTGTCTTGAAAACGGTGATGAGATTTTCACAGAAGTGACACTCAAGCATCTAGCACAAGCAGCAGAATGTCTTCATATACATGGAGGGGATGGAGAAATCTCATACCTACGATAGTTTTGCCTAAAGATGAAGGTACACTTAATGTAGTTATTCTGAATTTAAAAAGTATGCCACAACTAGAGTGCCTTGTTGATAACAAACATATTGATTCTCGTATGAAAAATGTCTTCTCCAAGTTGGTTGAAATAGAACTTCGTGAAATGGAAAATTTGAGGGAACTGTGTAGTGGTTCCCTTCCTGTACAACTTTTCCAAAGTTTAGAGACGTTGTTGATAAGTGATTGTAGACATTTACAAGGCATATTGTTTAAGAGCAAGGTATCCCTCTGTAATCTTGTGTCCTTGACTTTGAGGAGCTGTCCAATGTTGACTTCTCTTTCTCATCCATCGAACACACAGAGCCTAGAATTGTTGGAGAATTTGGAAATATATGATTGTGCTGAGCTAAAATACATATTTTATTTTGGGGGTGATAACGAGAAAAGGAGTATTGGTTTAAAGTTTCCAAATTTAAAATCTCTTTATATCGAAAGTTGTCCCAAGTTAGAATTTATCCTTCCGGTTGTTGCTACTCAAGATGTTCCAAAATTGGAATTTATCAAAATTGATAATTGTGCTGAGCTAAAATATATATTTTATCCATACCAATGTAAACATCATGAACAAGATTTGCCTCAAGAGCTTAAGGATGCCATATTTGTTATGCTAAAAGAAGTGGTACTAGAAGGCTTGCCAAAATTTGTTGACATTTTTCCTAAATGTGATAAATCCATGTGTTCATCTAAGGAAAGGCCATGCTCCAAAGAAGAGTCCAAGAGACTACCAGAGTCATTCCCCATCAAATGTAATGTGTTTGCTTGGTTCCATAAATATAGACCAAAATTGAGAAATATAAGAACCTCTTTGAATTCCCGTGATCAATTGCGCGACTACTCTCTCCCATTGGTAAGCTTGTAATCTTTCTTATGTTACTGTTTTTACTTTGTATTTTTATAGATAACATGCATCGTGTGTTTAAAATTAAGCCAACTTTCAAAAATAAGTTAAAACTAAAATTGATCTCTACAACAATTAATATCAAATTCTACATATTATATGATAGACTTTCAGTTTTTCAATCTATGAAAAACAATTCATATAACATTTAATTAGGTGTCAAGTAGATTTGGTCGTAGCCTGAAACCTTGATTACCTTATTAAAATTTCATGCTTTGTCATGAATAAAAATAAGAGTTATAAGTTTCGTATGGTGGTAAAATGAAGAGACGAGAGGAGAGACGGCAAGAAATAAAGATGATGACATGGTGGCTTGGATATTTAATGATAAAATATTAGTTGGAATAATTAAGTCTTTAAGTTATTTCATTAGGATAGTGCTTTATTCTCTTTATTTGCACTCTCAAGTTTGGTTATGTTTTATAAAACATTTTATTTACTGTTTGTATTAACAAATAACACGACATCAATTTAAATTATTTTTTTATTTTAAAAATATTCAATAATGACATTAATTGTTCAAAAAATTAGATGGGTTTTATGTTATGTAGATAACAACAAAAAATATATACAACAATTGAATGGTTCATCTGATATTTATTTATTGTAAAACTTGAGTGGGAACATGAAGCATTTTCTCACTTTAGAAAATCTCTTGCAGGTACATGATTCTCAGGTCGATGATACGATTGGACGAGAAATGATTGCTCGGTTAGTAAAAGTTGACTTCAAAAGTATGCCTCAAGTGCCATGTCTTTCTTTACAACACATTACAGTATTACAAATAAGTGATTGTGAAAAAATGAAAGTAATATTTTCTGCTTCTATGTTAAGATGCTTACCTCAGTTGCAACTTTTAGCAATATTACGTTGCAAGGAATTAGAACAGATCATTGACGACGATACAAGCAGGAATCAGATAATTTCATTTTTGTCAAATTTAAAAGTGCTCTTTATCGAAGAATGCAACAATTTGAAATGTATCTTTCCTGTTTTCACTTCTAAAATACTACCCAAGCTTGAATTTTTGTATGTTAATGAAGCATGTACGCTAGAGGAAGTGTTCAAATGTGGAAGTCATCAAAAAGTTGAAATTCCAAATCTAAAAGTTGCAGCATTTGTGGATCTTCCAAGCCTTTGCAAGGATATTGATGAGTTTCACACTGTAAAGGACCGTTTTGTGTTTAACTGTCCAAAACTCTCTTTGACTTCAACATTAACACGTGAGAAGATGGAAGAAATTATTGATAGCATCGAAGGTAAGTCTATACCAAATATTTAAAACCATGACATGTTGATTTTGCATAATGACGTGTGTTTGGAATCGTCAAATTTAATTCAACACAAGGAATACATAAGATTAGAGGACGTTTTAATTTATTTGAGAATACGAAAAGAAAATTTACACCATCAAGTCTACATGAATGGTTAAGGATTGCTCTTCTGATTTTCAAATAAAAATGAACTTCTCTTGAAAAAATTGTCCTGGAATATATTTTTTTTAGTATAAGTATTCGGGCAAAGCAAAATTATTTCGTACAACAGTTATCTTATTTCATTTCTAGTTTATTTCAGTATATTAATTTGCATCAAACTTTTTCAATAAATTTCTTTCCGAAATCATTTCTCCCTGTTTAAGCTATTCACTTGATAAAATGAACCTACCACTTACCGAAAAATATACACTTTGTTTTTTGTTTAAGAATTAAAATTATAAGGTTTTATTGTTGAAAATATAATAAATATATTTACACACATTGTTTTTTTATTGTGTCAGTTTCATGTTTAAACAAAAATATTTGCTTCAAATACATGAAGAATTGAAATTTATGATTTATAATTAAAAGCATATATAATCTACATTATAGGGACGGATCAAGCAAGTGTTTATAAGATGGACGCATTAAGCTATATTTGTCGCTACTACGTGGAGAGTAATCAGGATTCAACTGCAAAATTCATGGAAGACATTCCATTTGAGAATGTATGGAGTGTGTTGACCACCTCACAGGTAAATATAATAATTGATCTATTGATGCTAAAATTGTTGAATATAACTCTTAGGCTTAAACATGTAATAGATTTGTGAATTTTGTTTTTGAATCTTATTAAATTTTTCTGTGTTTAGTTCCTAATAATTTTTTTTGTCTTCATATCTGTTTTGATAAAGCTTTAAAAATTTTTAAATAATAATTTAAATAGTGCTTTAGGGATAAAAAAAATTATTGAGAACCAAACACATAGAAAGAATTTATTAGAGATAAAAACAATTGTTTTCTATTTAACAGGACAAAAAAATGTTTAAACCTAGATATTAAAATCAATCTGGCATTGAAAAATTGATTGAGACAGAATTTGTTGAAGAAATTTCTGGTTTAGAGATACCATTATATAGCAATACAAGGAACAAATTAAGAATTGTGTTAAAAGGCCATATCGTTGTTCATTGGATTTCCGTTTACACTAAAACACTTTCAGTGGTGTTATTAGATTAAGCTAATAGTTTTACTCTTATTATAAGATTTCCTAATATATATTCATCTAACAACAATCACTTACAGAGAATCACATTTCTTGTCTAAGTACTTTATAAGAAATTAATACTGCTTTAAATGACTTTAAATTAGAGATATATGGCAACGTATTTATATTTTTATTGTATATGTAAAAGAGATAGAGGGCTAGAGTAGTGCAAGGACTTTATGTAAGAGAAAATTCTATATTTTCCTTTTTAAATTGAGAAAATAAGTATAGTCCTCACTTTAATAAGTTTTTTTTTTTTTATTTTGATACAGGGAAGTAAGCCAATTTTTGAAGAAGTTGCTACATCAACAGAGATCATAGAATTGCCAACTTGTTCAGAATCAGTTAGTTTATTAATTTTCTCATTAGTTACTCCTGCATGTACTAAAATATAGATACATACACACTATGGTTGTATATTTCTTTATTCATTAATGGTCATGTATTGAACTAAAATGAATCAAGGGTTAAACAATTTTCTTCAAGCAAAGAAAAACTTACAGTATTCACCTTGAAACTAAAGGGTTAAACAATTATATTTGCGGCCAATACAAATTCTATTGTAATTTGTTTTTTCTTCTTATATTCCTCCTGTAAATGGGAAATCCAACTCATCTAACTTGTAACATATATTACTTGGTTTGTATTGTCATATTTTGAACTTAAAAGCTAAAGTAACTCCTAATATCTATAAAATACTATCATTTTTTAAAAATAAGAATAAAATTAAACAAACAATCCTATCGCACACACTATTTAGTTCCTTAGTTGACATCTGTATCCAAAATTAACGGGAAGATATTACCTCTTATTAATTAATGAGTCTTTATATTAATATTGGTATATATGCCTGTTTAGTTATATTTTTTCATCCTATTTGCCACCATTAAATTGAGTTCATACAAACTGAAACATATATTATATTAATGAATATGGTGAGGTTAATTGATCTTATAAATATCATTTGAAACTATGCAGGGGAAGGATAAAGGGCAAAAAGCCATAACTTCTACTTCAGATGTAAATATAGAGCATGCTATTACCAAAGATGTTGCAAATGGAGACTTTCAAGAGAGTTTTAACTCTTCAATTACCCCATCTGAAACCAATGCTCCAGGTTATCAGGATTCCAGCTATTTTATTTTCCTGTCTTGCTTGATTTTGTTGCTTAAATGATTATGCTTAAATGGGTAATACTTACTGTATTTGTTTAACAATGATGGCATCGGGGGTTTGAAAATCTATACACTGTCTTAATATTTCATTCATTGCATTTTAATATCTTTCATTGTAATTTTATTTGTTGTCTCTCTAGATGCTTAGTTTAAATTCAGGACTTCTATTTGATTAGTAAAACATATTTTAAACTTTTATTTTGGTGTTTTAAGAAAAACACGAGATGATGATAAATAGAAGCTGTAAATCAACCACATTCATTCGTATTTTATGTTTAATTATCCTTTGTAAGATCTAGCATTCTCCATTTGCATTTTATATCTCTCATTGCAGTCTAGTTTATTTATATATTGTTACCCTAACAAATAGTTATCTTATTTCATTTATAGTTTATTTTCTGACATACTAATCAATTAACTTTTCATATAATATTTCTATCAAAATAATTTTACCTCATGTTTAAAGATATTTTAAATTTCTTCAAATGGACCTAGTATTTAGAGATAAATATCCACATTGTTCTCAATATCACCTTTAATATCTCTTAACTTATTTTTATAAAAAATTATTCAAGCATATAAAGAATTGAAGCTTTTAATGTGCAAGTTTACACATTAAGTATTTCTATAATGTATAGATCTTAATGGAAGCTATTCTGCTCAATATTAATAAAAGAAATTAGGATATTCCTAAAAAATAAGGAAGAATTATAAATGGTAGATAAAAGATAAACAATTTTTTTTTACTACTTTCAAACTTGAAAATTATGATTAAAATTAATGCATAGAGTTTTTATTCCTACGACTAACTTTTTTATGGGATGTGTTTATCTATATTTTAGGGTTTGAAGAAATAAATTTACCAATCAAGGACCTAGAGGAGCCTTCATAATCATTATGAAGATGATCATGACATTAGCAATGAGAATCTAAGTGCAAATGCTACGGAAGAATTTCCAGTTGAGACTAAAGCTCAAGAAATATCAGGGAGAAAATTAATTTCATCACAGGTCAATACAAATCAATATATAATTGCTAACATATGTAGTCGTATACAACCAAAAATGAAAATAGTATTAGATCAAATGAGTTCTTTTCTTTGGAGGCACAAACCAAAAAAACATTAAGGTAGAGCATAAAATTTCTTGAAGTAGTTCCTAGTTCAGAGATACCATTGCAACAATATCGCAATAGATTTAGAACTTATTAGAAGGCCATGAAAATTTCCCTTGGATATTCCTTTATATGAATCTTTCACATGCAATGTTCATTGAACAGTGTGATAAATATAGTTAGATTGTCTACGTAACTGGAATAATGTAATAGAAAGGAATTAGTACTTTAATTAACTCTTAGAAATATAATTGAAATTAATTACATTTGTATGCTATACAATGTCTGAAACTCTTTCTCGATAGTACTCAACATTCCAAGAGAAACTCTATATACTCATACAAAAATTGAGCAAAATATGATGAGGACATTTAGTTACTCCACAACAAAAAAATGCATTACCATTTTTATATAATCTTCTTTTTCTTTTCTATATAGGAATATATAAGTATAGTCCATTCTTTAGTAGTTATCTTTATTTTATGTAGGAAATTAAGAAAAATGTTAAAGAAGGATCTGAATCAACTTCTGGGAATCCAATAACATTGTCAATTAGCTCAAAATCAGTTACTTCAATATTTTCTCCATTAGTTACTCCTGAGTGGAAAATAGATTCACAGGCAAGCTTATTTTACGTGATAAGCGTTCACTTATATTCCTACGTGATAAAGTTATTTGGCATTTATTTATTCATTAGGTTCATGTGATTGGATTTAAAATAATCAGGCATGAAACTAATGCAAAAACAGAAAGAAATTGACGTGTTTATTATACCCACACTGAAAGCTAAAATTTTATGACTATACGTGATGTGGCATTATCCAAAATTAAGACTTAATACTATAGTTTTTGTTCAGATATTTTTTCTTACTATTCCTCCCATCGCGAAACTGAGTTTATTACAAACTAAATATTTGTACAATGGCTGTCCCCATATCCTATATTTTGAACATAAGTCATGTCCCTGTGTGTCTAAGAGTTGTTAATGCTTTGTAGTTTGTAGCTTATAAATATTTCAGAGCTTTAAAAGGTGATGCTATCATTTAGTTATCTGAATCTATGTAGGAGGGTAGTGAAGGACAAATAGCCATACCTTCTTTTTCAATGGTTAATACAGAGCTGGCTACTACCAAAAATGTTGGTCATGGAGGCTTTCAGGAAACCTACAATTATATGGTTACTCACTCTAACACTGATGCTTCAGGTTAAAACACCAATACATCATATTCTTATGTCTCCTATTTGATTTATGTTTCCTATAGATACTTAATTAAATTTTAAAGAGGGTGTTAATATTGTAGGATCCAATGTAGCAAATAAGCATATCAAGGGCACATTACAAAGTTTGTTAAATGATATTTGTGACAGCTCAAAAGCCCAAGAGATTACTAGTCAAAATTCAACAGCAGAAGCCACAAAAGACTTTCCCACTGAGACAAACCAGTCTGTTCATGCTAACATAGCTGATTACAACCAACCTGAAAATGGCATTCAATCAAATAAGTTCATTTTAGCTGAGACAAAGACCAAAGAAACATTAGTGTCAGAGCAAGAAAATGTTGAAAATTATCTTGGTTTAGAAAAACCATCATTAGCAATATCGCCAACAGATTCAGAATTGATGAGAAGGCTGGCATGGCAGATTCCCTTATATGTTCCTCTATATAAAGCACATTCATCTGTAAGTGTAAGGTCTTCTTAGTACTTGATGAATTAATGGATAGTGTTTTTGCTCTTATTAATATAGTTGCTAATTAGCATTTCATCAACAAATATAGGGATAATCATGTTTGATGAACCAACAACCACAACTATGAGAAACTTATATTTCCTGTATAAATCATCACAAAAATATTGTAATAATACCATTAGGTTGTATATATAATGTGACCAAACTTAATTGGAAACATTATTACTTCACATAAGTTTTAGAGATATAGCAGAACTTATTTAATTTGTCATGGCTAACAGTGTCTAAAAGATATAAAATACCAAAGTACTCAAGAGGGTTCTATATCTGGAAATACCCCAATAAAAACTCCTTCCACTACAAAAATGAGAAAAATATCGTGGGGAGCATTAGTTACTCCACTGCAGAAGGCATTGCTGTGTTGATATGCCTTTTTTTTTTTTATTTCCAATGTAAGAGAGGAATTACACTCTTGGCTTTAATATCTTTTTTATTTGGTGCAGGAAATTAAGAGAAGTGTTGAAGAAGGAAGTACGTCAGCAGATGGCAAGACACCAGCAATTCCAATTGTTTCAGAATCAGATAATTCGTTAATAAGCCCATTAGTTACTTCTAAGAGTAAAATAGATCAAGAGGCAAGTTTACGTTAACCAAACAAGCTTTCAAGTAGGATGCAACAAAGCTATAACCAATTTTGCCAATAATTGAGATATTCATATTCAAAATAAATAACTAAAATTCTATAAATGTATGGTATTTTTTCAAAATCTAGCTGCTTTGCTTTTGCTTGTATCCAATATTAAGTGCAAAATATTGTCACTTATTAATTGTTGAGAGTTGAGTCATATACTAATTTTATTGTTTAGCTATTTTTTACTCCTGTTCCTCTCACGGTGAAATCTATCTTATAGAAAACAGAACATACCAGTTAATTAATATGGTCAGTTTGAAGTTACAAATATCAAAGACTTTGAAATGATGCTGTCATTTATTTGAACTACGTAGGAGAATGGTGAAGGACAGATAAGCATACCTTCCTGTGGTGATGGACACTTTCAGAAAACTTCTAAGTTTGTGGTTACCCATTCTCTGTCGAATGTTCCAGGTTATGACTCTTTCCTTTATTTTATTTTTTTATGCTACCCATTTCATTTTGTTCTTTAAATGTTGGGGCCTTCATGTTCATGTGTGTATTAAAGGTATTTTGCCTATATGTTTTATTAATTTATTTTTGCTTTAAATATTCTTAATTACTTTTTCATTCACTTTCAGGGAACCTTTCTCATCAAATCACTGAAGATTCAATGGTTGTTTTAACTGTCAGAAGGGAGATTGAGCAGTTGGTCTGCAACAAACATTTGGCTCTAGAGAACTTGTCTTTGTTGACAAACTTTCTTGTCAAGCATCCTTCTGTTCATTTATCGGACAAGAGACTTAGTTATAGATACAAAGGATTTGCCTACACATGTTTGGCTGAGTTTTTGAAATTCCTCCAAACACAGTGTGTTGGATGTATTGGGTTCAAACCGCTTTAAATTTGTAGAGTTATTACAAGATGTACGTAGTTGTGGTTTCAATAAGGATTGGTTGGATGACGTTGAAAGACGTGCCTTGTTTCATGAAGATCCATTACAAAAAATATTGGAGTCAAAGCATGCATTGATTCAACAATTGGAGTATATTAAGCATGGCATGATTCAACATTTGGAGCATCTTAAGCATCAGGTGGAAGAACAAGAAGCGCATGTTTTAAAAGTTATGGCTACTTTGAACACCCCACTTGACTACTAGAGAATTTTTTTTTTTTTATTTTTATATTTCCTCATTGCCAAATATGTTGGGAGCATTGAAACTCTCTTTCAATGTTTTTCAGGAGTTGTTATATTTTCCCAAACACAAGGATCTAAACCGTCATTTTATTTGTGTTTTAAATTTATCAATTCAGTTCCCTGTTATTTCTGATGAACTACTAGTTTCCAACAAATAATGTTGAACATGATTTTGCCAATTTATATATAGATGCTATGATATTTTTATGTTTAATCTAATTTTTAAGGTAAGTAAAATTAATGCATCTATTATGTTTCACATGCAAAATAATTAATACAAATAGGAAAATAAAATTACAGTATCCATAAAATTACATGCATAATATCCAAATTATAGTAGCAGCTGCAAGTACATTTCCGACAAGCACTAAGATCATTTACATTGGAAAACTCATTTAAGAATTCTTAAATTATTTTTGTTGATTCCACGCTACTATGCCACATTTAATAATTCTATCCATTTTTTATTTTAATGGTAAACTTATTATGAATTCAAATTAATCTCGTTTTATATGATTCATTCAAAAAGTGGATGTTATCCGTTCTCGGTAAAGAACAGATTTTTCACCTTAGAGATGTATCTGGCCTTGTAGTGAGATTTTGAGGAGAATACGATTTATAATGTTAACTTCACTAAAGTTTCTCTAAAGTACCTTATGGAATGCTTATTAACGTTTGTATGCATATGCTAGGCATGTTAGAGGGTTAGACAACCAATTAGGGTAGCTTTACGAAAAACATATATATATGTCATGTTTGGGTTGAGCAAGGCAAGATTTGGAATCTCATTAAAAGATTCTCTTCATATTTTAGTTAAGGTGATTTTCTAACAACATTTATGATCATAAATTTTTAGTTTAGCTGTATTTTTGGTCCCGTTACTTTCTTAGAAAAAATGAATTTGGTTCTTGCAATTTTAATTGCTCATTAAATCAGGTCCACCTAGTTTAAGAATCTATTAAATCAAGTGAGGGACTTATTAGGATCAACAATATTAAGTAATCTACCATACAAAGACTAAGAATGCAAGCACTCTCCTACAATTGTTAAAACAACTTGAATGAGACATCTTAATATGGTTCTTAAGTGTAAGATTCGTTCTTGTGAAGATCTCTCTACATAGCATAGACAAATCTTCAAAGTAGAAGATCAGTTCTCATAAAATGCTGAGACCCTCATCTTTAATTGAAACATCTGGGAAAATTTTCAATTTATAATAAATTTTATCATTAGAATAAAAAAATGGATAGAGTTCTTAAAAGTGATGTGTAAGAAAGAATCACTTAATAGCCTTGACATAAGTTTGTCATTTGTAGATTCTCTTAATATTTGGTTTCAAGAGCACCTAGAGTGTTAGCAAGTAAGTTTGTCTTTAAGTTTCTGAAATTAAAATTATGTCTAAACTCAAATCTGTAATGCCTCTATATAATTTACCTAAGCATCTCATGGATTGCATACTATTCCTTTCCTCCAGCCAACAAAACAATCATTTTGTCTTCATGACAATAATTTCACAACCATTTGCCTATCAGATTGCATTTCTCCAATCTCAAACTTGAATTGATGGAGTAAATTTGTCAAGGTATTTTCCACTCTTTCGGTAAGGTAAAGTATGTAAGAGTTGACAGGTCATGAAATGAGATCAATAAAAAGTTAATTAGACTGTTGGATGATATTATTCTGGCTTTATATATATCTTGAAGCTTTTCTAGTTGTCTCATTAACAATAGCACATAAAAATATAAAAAAGGTGAAGGAGATATAAAACCAATCTATAATGTCTCTCGTACATTAATTATTTTTAGATTTATATAGCCATATTTAAAAGGAAGAGTGTACTGGAAACTAATTAGTATTGAGAGAAAAAAATATTAATAACAATATTAATCTTGGAAAAAATATATAAATTAAGGACGTATTTATTGGTATCACGTAGATTAACCATGAATAAATTGATAACGAAGATATGAGAGATTAGAGGGAAAGAGGATGTAGAGATCATCAAGAGAGATACTGGGAGCAAAACGGTGGAAAACAACAGGAAGATGTGGGAGACCAGAACTAACACCATTTTTTTTCACAAGATCCATAGATTACTATAAAGAGATGGACATGTTGAGGATCTTTCAAAGGTGGGGGATGTTGGGACATAAACACATAATTTATGAATATTTCTTTATTTATTAATAAAAAATACACCATAAAATAAGAAGCTATGTTATTTTGTTCATATGGTTTGTATTCCATGCCTACATCCATAATAAGTCTTGAGACCAGTGAAAACCTATAAACCCTTCCTACTTTTTGTTCACGTAGTTTACGCTCTATGCCTACATTTATAACAAGTTTTTGGAATTATTGAAAAATTTGTAAATTCTCTATCCACATCATAACCCCTTCTCTAACTTATGATGGTAACCCTCTCTTTAGGTTAAGTGATTTTCTCATCTCAATATTTCTATTTATAGACTTAGCACTCTCATCTTAAAATGAGAAAATCAATTTGTATTTAACAAATAATATCTTTAAAAGCTAAACAAATTGTAAAAATAAAATAATATTTTTTCTTAAATAATATCAAATAGTGAAAAGTATGGAACAACTTTTGTCTCATATATGGATTTGTACACTTGATGGATGTTAAAACTAGAAAGGAATTAGAGAAGCAACTAGACAACATTTGGATTGGTAATGTGAAACTAAACATTAATGCACTAAAGTACCACAGGCTAGGAGCAGACAATATGGAGATAATACATCCACAGTGTTCTTACCGAAATTTGACAGAACAGTTATCCTCTCGGTCCATCGGGCCTGGGAGCTTTAAGGGACAAGTGTGTACCTACAAAAGGGACTTGGATGCCCAAGCATGCCCCCTAGTCTTGAGAGGATCTAGACATCGGGAGTGACGCCAAGACCATGAGTGTAGGATCTGTAGGTGGGGTAGGTGGGTTGGGTGCATACGTGTCGTGTGGGGGTTGGCCCATGGGGTTTTATGATGGACGGTTATTTTCCTTTGGCACATATTTTTGGGGAGTGAAATGGCACTGTAGTTGTTTTAAACAGGTGCGAGCAACATCTCATTCTGCTTTTTGGAGTACATGTTACTTGTTCTTCTCCACGAGACTGCTTTTCTATTGGTGGTACGTCCTTGGTTAATGCGTGCGTCTTTCATCAAGGACTGGTACATTGATTCCTTTTCTCTAGGGTTTGGTTAGTTCTTTAGGATGTCTTCTTCTGAGAGTTTAGAGTTTTCATCGGGTAAGGCTGACAGTTCGTTGGAGGGATTTTTTGGAGCTTCCATGGTGGAGAGGGAGGTAGAGGACATGAGTGAGGGAAATGGAATGAAATCGTCACTAGGGTCTCTCAGCCTTCTAGATGATGTTGAGTTTGAGAGGTTGCTGGAGAATCCTTTCACCAAATTTGATGAGGGGATGGTGACCAATGGTGCCAAGGGTGGGGCAGTGCTGGATGATGCGGTAGTGTGTGCATCGGGGGCTTCTCGTGCTTTGGGAAAATCAAGAGGTACACCGAGACGTCGACAGGTAGTGTTGTCTGAGAGCGAGGAGGAGGCAATCCCGGCAGAGGGGTAGCGAAGGGCGCGAAGCTGAGCAAACGGAGGAGAAGGTCCTCCAATCCATTATAAAGGAGGGGTTTGGGTGGTTGTCCAAGAAGGTGGGGTTGTACCCAAGTGTCTTGGTCACCGAGGAGATCTAGAAAGGCTCAAAGTCGAGTTCAGCATTTGCTTGGACTTAGATAGGCTTTATTAGGTATTAATGGAGCTCTACGGTGTTGAGGAGAGGGTGTATCTCGCGGCTATAGGGGAAAAAGCTCCATTTATATATGTGTCGGTCGATCTCTTTCATCACACCGAGGTAACGCTTCCTTTCTCGGACTTCCAATGGAAGGTGCCTACCAAGCTAAATGTCGCGTCGACCCAGCTTCATCCAAACCGTTGGGGCTTCTTCAAAGGGTTTGAAATCCTGTGCAAGGTGCTCAAGATCATGCCCACAGTCAACAAGTTCCTATACTTCTATTGAGTGAAGGGCAGGGAGGAGATGAAGGTGGGGTGGGTGTCAATGACGAGGTCTTAGTACGGAGCGTTGTTTACCCTGTTGAACAGGTCATGGAAGATCTTTAAATCTAACTTCTTCAAGGTTTGAGCAAATGCCCAGTATGTTGATCACCACAACTTGTTTTTTAAGGAGGACTGGTGTACATAGTGTTTCCCGTTGTACTGACAATGGCATCCTCATCGGTTCAAGTCTAGACCTGAGCATCTGTTGACATCGGAGGATCGGAGGGATATTGTGGTGATTAGCCAATTTCCTTGAAGGATGTATGTGAAGCCTATCTTGAACTAGAGTACACCATCGATATAGATAGTGCTCTGAGTAGTGAGTTACTTTATTTATGTTAGACGTATTTTAGACCGTAATGAGCTTGTTAAAGAACTTACCTCTGTTCTTTGTGTTTGACAGGCATAATGAAGCATTTGATTTTTTAGTAATAAGGGCAGTAGTGTCGGTTGCCGAGAAGGAAAAGGGGGCTAAGGCCCTAGAGGAGATGATGCACAGGAAAAGTGGAAAGAGAAAGGATGCTCTTGTAATGTCGTCGCCTTCAAAAAAGGGTCAGGTCGATCCCACTCGGTAGGGCAACCAGGGGTCTGATTATGGAGGCGCGTTGGTGTTGAGGACTGAGGCGATGGCTTCTCAAGCAGCGACGAGTGTTGTCTAGTCTCCTAATGCCTTGGTCCCGAGCTCGACAGCCTCCCGTAGTGGCTCAAGTATGACTTTGCTTTTATGAGGTATTGGAGTTCATGCTTCAAACGTTCTCACATGGTATGTTTGAGTCAAGGTCAGGTGCACCTCGCCGAGGACAGATAATGTACCATTTTCATGAGCAGTGAGTGGCTCATCTTGACCATTGTAGTGTCACTCTCGAGGCCTCGTCTTTATGGAATGCTGATTTGACCTCCACACAAGTGATGTCCGACAACTGTCTTCTGTCCAAGGAAGACCAGGGTCTAATGGAGTTTGCTGGGGTCGAGGGTTTGCTTGACTCGGATGAGGTCTTCCTTTTCAGTCCATAGCAATCGTATGTTTGTACAAAAATAAAATTGTTGAAGCAAAGAAGAAGATGAAGGCTCACTCCAAGGAGAAGAAGAAGATGGCCAAGGAGAGGAGGAAGATGGCAGAGGAGGTGAAGGTCGCGCTAATGCCATGTTCCAGGTCTGCACCACCCTAAAGAAGGTGGAGTAGGGTAAGGTGATAGGCTTGGAGGCCACCGCCACCCAACACCTAAAGGAGAACGAGGCGTTGGAGGAAGAGTTACAAAGGGTAAGGGCTGCCCTGACTTAGGTAGAGGCGGAAAGAGCCGAGTTGCGGGAGGAGGTGGCTTCCTTGAAGGACGAGGCAGAAGGCCAATCTGATGGCCAGGTGATGGAAGCCTTGGAGGAAGGCTTTAGGAGAGCTATGTAACAGGCCAGGGTCTTGGCCCCCAGGAGTGGATTTTGGCCCCAATAACCTTTAGGCGTCCATGAGGCTGGGCGGATCATCCCTAGCGAGATGGAACCTGCAGAAGGTGCCAAGGTGTTGGGGGCAAACAACCAAAATGGTCCGTCGGTGGAGGTCATTGATGTTGATGTGGAGGCATCTAAAACAGGGGAGGTTGTTGTCGAGCCTGGGGCTGCTAAGGGGCTCATTGAGAATCAAGTTGCGTCGTCTTAGTTTTTATACTTTGTTTGTAAAACTATTGAATTGTCTTGTGTAAGAAACTATTTTTGTTTAATGAAATGATGTACTTTACCCTTTTTCTAGGGTTTTTATTGTTGGTGTGGAAGTCTTTTATTGTTTGTGTTGTTCTTTTATGCGCGATTGAGTGAAGGGCTTTTGCCGAGAACACGAAGTGACGAGTAGCTTGTGAGTTTTCAAGGGTACTGAGTGAAAAAATGGTTAAAGCGATCTAGCGTGACAAGTAGTCCATGGGTCGCAGGGGCCGAGAACGCTGAATAGGTGATAGGTCGCGGGGGCTGAGAGCACCCAGTAGGCGATAGGCTGCAGGGGCCGAGAGCACCAAGTAGGCCATAGGCATAAGTTGCTAAAAATGAGATCGATGATAATAATTTTATTACTTAGTGAAGTGTTTACATCAATAGAGTGTGCCTCGTTAAAACCTCCCTGGCCAAAACCCGGTGTCTCTTTTATTAGGAAAAAAGATCGGGGTAGGAAAAAGAATACATCACCCATTGTGACTAGCTATAGTAACTCTTCAGGTGGGTTGCATTCCAAGTTCGAGGAAAATCATCTCCTTTAAGTGTTTGCAGCCGATACGTTTTGTTAGCTAGGCTTTACGTGATGCGAAAAGGTCCTTCCTATGTTGATGCTAGCTTTCCTTTTCCATGTTCCTTTCTTGCGTCTCCGCCCCAATGCCAGACCAGGTCTCTGTGTCCAACCACCTTGTGTGTTGTGCCTTCTTGTGACTCATTTCTTACATGCTACTTCTCTTACACAAGCTGCCTCCCATACCTCGTCAAGTAGATCGAGAACGGTACACGCTGTGGATGAGTTAAAGTCGGGTTGGAAAAATGGTACGCCGCAGTGAGGGTTCCCCAAGCTCCACCAGAATCACGTGCCTTTGTGCTCTCCGAGTCGTGCCCTGAGCTCGGTCAAGATAACCTTGTTGGCAGCTTCGACGAGTCCATTCGTTTAGGGATGTTCAATCGAGGTAGTTGAGTGTCGGATGCCGAGGTTTCGGAGGAAATCTTCGTATGAGCCAGTAGTGAATTGTTTCCCATTGTTAGTGGTGATGGTGTGGGGGAAACCCAAGTGATATATGAGGGACCTCCAGGTGAAATTTTGCACCTACTAGATGGTGATTTTGGCCATGAGGGTTGCTTCTATCCATTTAGTGAAGTATTCAATGGCCAACAATAAGAACTTAACTTGCCTTTTGGCAGGCAGGAATGGACCGAGGATGTCCAGTCCCCATGTGGCGAAGGGTCAGGGCGAGGCTATTGGGTGAAGCTCTTCAAGAGGGGTTCTTGGCTTGTTCTATGCGATAGACGTTGTTTGCACATCTTGGTGTATGCTTTACAGTCTCTTTGTAAGGTTGGCCAATAGTAGCAAGCTCTTGTGATTCCCTGGCAACGTTCCGAGCTCTTGAATAGGAGCCATAGATGCCCTGATAGACTTCGTTCAGGATGTATTCGGCTTCACCAACCCCTAGGCATTTAAGCATGGGTCGCAAGAAACCACACTTGTAGAGGTCATCTCTTACCAGGGTAAAATTGGATGCTCTGTGCCGTAGCCGTTTGGCTTCTAGGGGATTTTCTAGAAATTTGTCACTAACGAGGAAGTTTATCAGCGGGGTACACTAATTAAATTGGATGGGCATGTTGGTCATGACCTCTGGTTTGGTAGTGTAGGGATGACTCAAACATTCCTGTATGATCGTTCGCTGCTAAACCCCCTGAAAGGTGGTGGCGAGCCTAGATAGTACGTCAGCCCAACCATTATCTTCCCTAGGAATATGAGAAACGCTGGTGCTGTCAAATTTTTCCAGAGCTTTCCTGGTCAAGGGGAGATATCTTTGCATCTGGGACTCGTTAGGCTACATGCTGTCATTGAGTTGTCCTGCGACTAGTTGGGAGTCTGTGTTGCACCTTATTTTTCGTACCCCTATATCTTTAGCTAGACATATCCTGGTCAACATAGCCTCATATTCAGCCTGGTTATTCATTGCTATGAAGTCGAGTTGCAGTGCCTGTTTGACCTCCAAGTTGCTAGGTCCAGTGAGTGTGACGCCTGCGCCGCAACCTTTGGAATTGGAAAAGCCATCTGCATAGAGGGTCCATCATTGCTCTTTCTTGTCGTCTTGTGGTGGATCGCCCTTTTCGCTGGCTAGTGGAAGCTCAATCATGAAATTGGCGAGAGCCTGGGACTTAATAGGACCCCATGATGGGTACCTTAGTTCGAATTCGGAGAGCTGGATGGATCAGGTGGCCATGCATCCAGCCAAGTCAGGTCAACGTAGGATCTGTTTGAGTGGGTGATTACTCATTACAAGTATTGTGTGACCTTGAAAATATGGGCACAGTTGCCAGCTAGAGTGGACAAGGCACAAGGGTAGCTTTTCCACTGTTTGATATTTTGTTTTGAAGGGTTACAAGATGCGACTAGTGTAATATGCAGGGGTTTGGGCTTGTTGTTTTCCTAGGCGAGGACTGAGCTGATGGCATGGTTACTTACGGACATATAGAGCATGAGTTCTCTGCCTGGATTTGACCTAGAGAGGATGGGTGGCCGAGATACAAGTTCCTTGACTTCTGTGAACATACGCTCAACTTCCTCGATCCACTTAAACTTACCCTTGCTTTTTCTTGAGGAGCTGGAATAGGGATCAGCTTTTGTCTTCCAGCTTGGGTAGGAAACAGGCCAGGGAGGCTAGCCGCCCTGTCAACCTCTAGACCACCTTGGTAGTGGTGGGACTCCCTACTTGGAGGATCGCTAAGCACTTGTCTGGGTTGGCTTCGGTGCCTTATTACGTCAGCATGAATCCTAGCAATTTCCCACCCTCGACCCTGAAGATGCACTTCTCTAGGTTTAAGCACATATTGTTGGGTTTAAGCACATAGAAGTTTGTATCCTAAAAGTTATCCTCGAGCTTGCCGATGCTAGGGAAGGGGTACGAGTCCTTTAGGCAGGCCTGGTTAAGGTTCGAGTAGTCGACGCACATCTGCCATTTGCCCGAGGCCTTCGTGACCATGACTACGTTGGAGAGCCATGTTGTGTACCGTACCTCACCTATGAAGTCGACCTCCTTTAACTTAGCCGTCTCTGTAGCTGCGGCTTTCTGTCGTTCACCTTTCATCCTTCTTAGCCGTTGTGACATCGGAGTGGCCTCGGCGTAGGTGGACAACTTATGGCACATGAGGTTGGGGTCAATGCCCGGGATATCGTCCGCACTCTAGGTGAACAGGTCAACATTTACCTTTAGGACCAATATAATGGTTTTGTGGGTGCACACACCTATCCGGGTGCCCAAGTATGTATTCTGCCCTTCAAGGGGTCTGAGCTACCACAATTGGGTGCCTTCTATCGGAAGGGGCCGCCCGTCCTCATTGACTCGGGGGCTGAGTCGGTCCAAGGTTCTAGGGTGCCTGGGAACCTCCTACTTCAATGTGGTGGACCGTCCTGGGTTTGCTTGGGACCTAGTATGGTGTGACCTTGAGACTCTTTACATAACATTTGTGTGCTTCTTCCTGATCGGTCTTTATGGTGACTATGTCTCCTGCTAAGGAAGAGAACTTTATTGCCTGGTGTGGCGTTGATACAATTGCCTCAAGGGCATTTGGAGTGGGCCTTCCTAGGAGTACATTGTAGGGCGTGTTTGTATCAATCAGGATGTAGTGCACAAGAAGAAAAGAGGAGAGTCGTCCCTCCCCAAAGTTGCTCATTAGCTCTACGAAACTTCGAGTATGAACACACTGGCCTGCAAACCCCACAAGGGGGTTTGGATATGGCTTAATGAGGTTTTTGATATGTCCAGTCTTTTGAACGTAGTCCAATAAAGTATATCCGTCGAGCTACCCTAGTCGATCAGGATTTTATGTACTTCCTATTCTACTACAACTATCGTGATTACCATTGGGTCATCCCGCCTCAGATTGTCCCTCGCAAAGTCATCATCATGAAAGGTGATCAGTGGTATCGCTTGACGGCTAGATGTAACTGCATTTATGGCTTTCAGATGATGGAGGTGCTTTTTCCTAGCAAAACTTGAAGGTCACCCCAGCAAACCCTCTGGCGATGGCATTTATCACCCATCGGAGCAGCGAGACGAGGTAGGTTCTCGCTCCTTTTGATTGGGATTGGTGGTGGGGGGGGCACAAATCTCTTCTATGTGGTCGCCCTTACTCCGGTGATGTCTACCGCCGATACTAGGCTTTTATCATTCCCAAGTGTCATTCCCTGATGAAATGCCTAAGCCTTCCATGCTGAATCAGTTCTTCAATTTTGTCCCAAAGTGTGATACATTCTTTGGTGGTATGGTCGTAATTCTCGTGGTACTTGCAATGTTTACTACGATCAAGCCATAGCCGCAGGGGGTCGACTAGGGAAGGCGCAGGATTTCGGCACTAAAAGCTTCTTCCAATATACGTGCTTGAGACCCCGTCAACGGTGCATAGGTGGTGTACTTGGGTTGTGGCCTGCCTTGTCGTTTGAAGTCTCTGTCTTAGGTGCGCCAGTGTTGAGCTTTCTCTCGATCCCTCCTCAGTTGCCTAGACTGGTCCTTTTTCCAGGCGGTCGGCATTCGTTATCGCCTTCCTCGCGATGATGCTTCTTTCATCTTGATGTACTTAGCGGAACGCCCCATGAATGCCTCCAGGGTTGATGGGTGGCATTTCGCAACATTGTCTGCGAACCGTCCCACCTTAAGGGCGCCTATTGTGAAGTGCAGGGCTATGCCAGGTTTGAGGTCCACGATCTGTGTGATCATCCTTGATAGTCGATCTGTAAACTCGCGGAGGGTCTCGTCATCCCTCTGAAGGAGGCCAATAAGGTCATTTGTGGTCGTCATCTGAGGTTGGCAGGCCACGTAATGGGCAGTGAACTTGTCCACCAGGGTGTCAAAGGAGCCAATGGATTGTCAAGGGAGTCATAACCACAAATTGAGATCTATTCCTACCAGGGAAGTGGGAAGCATCTTGCATAGTACTCGGTCCTCATTAGAGTAGAGGTTCACCAGGGTAAGGAATGCCTCTATGTGGTCATCGGGGTTGTTGGTGCCTTCGTAGAGTTTGATTGTGAGCAGCCTCTATCCCTGAGGTAGGGGATAATTGAGTATCCCATGCACAAAAGGGTATCTGCTATTCGTCCTGTGTCCTGGCGCACGAGACATATCTGGCCCGAGTCCTAATCCCCGCGAGCATTCTCAGACTCCCCCCGTGGCCGAGGAGTGCTGCCTGGCTGAGGGATCCCCTTTGGGTGTTCCCCTACCAGTTTTGTCATTGTGAGTTCTCCTGGTGGCTCTGCCCATATGATGGCTCCTTGTCTCGTTGTCACTGCGATCATCCTCCGAGCCAGTTGCGGGCTACTGGCCTTGGAGGTCTTGGATGACCATCCTCATGGTAGCATTTTCCTCTTTAAGCAGGAGTAAGTCAATTTCATGCTTCCTAGCCTTCTCCTGCATTTTTCTGATTTCATCCATTAGTTGACCTCACCTGTCTGGTTGGTAGCGGAGGGCGGTGCCCCCTGCGCATCTGCACCACGAGAGGAGGCGTAAGAATTTCTAAGTATCCCCACATATGGGGCCAAATGTTTTTACCGAAATTTGGCAGAACAACTATCCTCTTGGTCCTTTGGGCTTGGGAGCTTCAAGGGACAGGTGTATACCTGCAAAAGGGACTCCGACGCCCAAGTTAGTGAGGGAGTAAGAGGGTAGAGACTAGAGTACTAGAAATTGATACCTGGGGGGCTTAAGACTCCTCTTTTTAAGGAGTTTTTGTTTCTAAGTTTCCTTATTTACAGAATTCCAAGTAACCTTTTTTATAGAAGCCCTGGACCAAACTCTAGTCTCTCCGGTCTGCTCTACCTCATGAAGAGAACTCTTGGCCTTTTATTTTTTTCTAAGTTTGAACACCAGCACCCAATAGTCAAGAAAAGTGGCCGCTAGGCACCATAACTCCTTAGGCGTAAATATTTCTAAGTGTTGGGAGCGTTGGAAAGTGGGCGTTAGGTACTCAGTGCAAAACCCTAACACTTAACATAACGAGCACTAGGCAATCACTTGACATGGCTGCTGGTCCCTTGATATAAGGCATAGGTGCTAAAAATGGCTAAGCGTTGGGTGCTCAGTTCCTCAGTGCTAAGCATTCCTGGCAGACACTTGAAACAAATTTTCTTATATTCTTTGCTTCTCTAGTCATTTCCTATCCTGACTCAAAACAACATAAAAGCAAGAAAAATAACATAAAATCTACATAAACTAAAATCTAAACCTAAATTTCTAACTACGTCTAATTTTAAGCAAAATAAGAGGAAAACAAGGTGAGCCTCAATATTCCCAAGTTCCTTCTCCCTTCTCGTACTTGGCTTTCAACAATTTCACTAAGGATATCTTTTTCAACCTGCAAACACCAACTCCATTTCCCAACCAATGCTATGTTAAACTTCCCTAAACCCCTAAACCTTAAACCCCTTTCTTCCTTTCTCTAATATACTTTCTCCCAAGAGACCCACACCACCTTTCTGAAAAAAGTGCATGCAACTAAAGGATAATACCTCTACGAGCCTTAAAGAAGGCAAGGTAGTACATTGGAAGTGCCAACAAGACTGCCTTAATGATTACCACCCTTCCTGCTATATTAAGATGTTTGTTCCCACAACCTCCCAGTCTCTTACACACTACTTCCACCATTGGTTTCCACATGTCCACTTTATATGGCTTTTATGGAAATTTACCTTAGGACTTTATATGAGCTCAAAATTTTGTAATATCGCTTTCATCATCATTGATTCCCTATCCACCCTTGACAGCAACAAGGTGTCATCTGCAAACTGAAGATGCGAGACCCCAAGCTCCTCCTTCCCCAGTCAATAACTCTTCCATCGACTTCCTCTATGTAGACTGAACTAGTTGTCTTAGACCTTCTGCTACAATAAGAAACAAAAAAGGTGAGATGGGGTTGCCCTGCCTAAGTCCCCTACCAACCCCATAACTCCTCTGTGGGAGTACCATTGAGAAGGACTGAAATTTTTGTCGAGCGTGCGCATTCCTTAATCCAACCTATCCACTTACAGTCAAAACCCATGCATTCCATAGTATTCCACAAATACTGCCAAGCAACAAAGTCGTAAGCTTTTCGAAGTTCACCTTCATACACACTAAACCTTCCTTCCTCCTGTGTGCATCGTCCACCACTACATTTGCAACTAGAATGACAGCAAGGATCTGATGAGCCCTAATAAAGGCTTATGGATTTGTCGAAATCACCTGATTCATTATTGCCTCTTGCCTTTTCGCTAGCACCTTATGATGCAATCCCACCTAGCATGCATCATGGCTAGGAGGACTCAAGGAAGGCATGGCATGGATGAAAGCGCATTGAAGATTCGAAGCCATAGTCTTCATTATTTTTAGCTTGTAAATATTTTATTTTAATTAGATAAATAGGAGAGTATTTTTAATTCCCTTAAGGCCATGTATTTTTAATTCCCTTAACGCCATGTATTTTCGGCCATCTTCTTAGTTTATAAGGTATAGATGTCTTTAGTTAAAAAGGAGGAGTAAGCTTAGAATGAGTTCATAAGTCAAGACATGATTTTGGGCTAGCCCATTCACATTAGGAAATTTACCTTAGGACTTTATATGAGCTCAAAATTTTGTAATATCGCTTTCATCATCACTGATTCCCTATCCACCCTTGACAGCAACAAGGTGTCATCTGCAAACTGAAGATGCGAGACCCCAAGCTCCTCCTTCCCCAGTCAATAACTCTTCCATCGACTTCCTCTATGTAGACTGAACTAGTTGTCTTAGACCTTCTGCTACAATAAGAAACAAAAAAGGTGAGATGGGGTTTCCCTGCCTAAGTCCCCTACCAACCCCATAACTCCTCTGTGGGAGTACCATTGAGAAGGACTGAAATTTTTGTCGAGCGTGCACATTCCTTAATCCAGCCTATCCACTTACAGTCAAAGCCCATGCATTCCATAGTATTCCACAAATACTGCAAAGCAACAAAATCGTAAGCTTTTCGAAGTTCACCTTCATACACACTAAACCTTCCTTCCTCTCGTGTGCATCGTCCACCACTACATTTGCAACTAGAATGGCAGCAAGGATCTGATGAGCCCTAATAAAGGCTTATGGATTTGTCGAAATCACCTGATTCATTATTGCCTCTTGCCTTTTCGCTAGCACCTTATGATGCAATCCCACCTAGCATGCATCATGGCTAGGAGGACTCAAGGAAGGTATGGCATGGATGAAAGCTCATTGAAGATTCGAAGCCATAGTCTTCATTATTTTTAGCTTGTAAATATTTTATTTTAATTAGCTAAATAGGAGAGTATTTTTAATTCCCTTAAGGCCATGTATTTTCGGCCATCTTCTTAGCTTATAAGGTATAGGTGTCTTTAGTTAAAAAGGAGGAGTAAGCTTAGAATGAGTTCATAAGTCAAGACATGATTTTGGGCTAGCCCATTCACATTAGGAGATGCTAATTGCACCCATGAGGGTTAACTTAGGTGCCTCACTTGAGGCCTAAGACTTGGGTTAATTAGT
This sequence comes from Psophocarpus tetragonolobus, assembly GCA_037954015.1. NCBI lineage: Eukaryota > Viridiplantae > Streptophyta > Magnoliopsida > Fabales > Fabaceae > Psophocarpus > Psophocarpus tetragonolobus. The sequence goes on along the minus strand of CM075693.1, from coordinate 34,411,122 downwards.
CTTAATCTTAATTAAGCCCAAGTCTCACATTGCCTAGAAAAATGTGCCCAAGCTCTCCCATTGGGCTATATATACTCATTCCCCCTCATTATAAAATTTCACCTTTGAAGTTGAATCAAAATAGTCTCTTTGTGAGAACATTCTTAGTAAAAGGTCTTGAGGATCCTCTCTCTTGAGGAACCTCTTCCTAGTTGGTTTTTATCAATGTTTGTGGCAAACCTAAACACTTTTGATTATCTCTCTTTGAAAGTGGTGCCCCACCTCCATTTTCTTTCCCTTCCATCATCCATTTTTTCCAGCTTTTCTTCTTAGTGTTCTTGCTGTTTTCTTTATATTTTCCAGCCTTTGATTCTTTTCATTTAATTCCTTTTATGTCTTGTTAGTTTATTTTTTTTGTAGTTTTCATGTTATGCAATTTATTTCCTAGTTTTTATTGCTTTCTATATTCAATTTATCTTGTTCTTTTCCATTGAATCTTTATATGTTTCCTTTAGGATTGTTTATTTAATTTTCTACCTAGCTTTTTATTTTTTTCCTTATTCTTGTGCAAATCCTAAGAAGGTCATTGTAATGACTTCAAAAAATTTGTGAAGGAAGCCATACATTGTGGTCTTGATCTTTGGATGCACATTATTCTTCTTGTTTGAGTTTTTAATTCTATTTTGCTGCACATATTATTCTGTTTTTCCAGCTCCTTGTTCTTTATTTTGGGTGCATATTTTTGGGTATTTTGAGTCATTTAATTTCAGTTTTTAATCTTCCAAGTTGTGTCTTAGTTGGTCAAGTTGTAATCCTTTTATTGTCTCTTAATTCTACATAGTTTTGCCTTTTATTTTTACCATAAAAAAGTGTGTTTCTCTCTTGGAATTGAGCATCAAAGGGGTCATGCCTCTTGATCTTATGTCCTTGAGTCCCACATGCTTTAGATCATAGCATGTTTCAAAAAAATATTTTCTCAAAATTTGCTCAATTCTTCCTAGAGTCTTTTTTTTTTGTTAGTAGTTTAAAGTTTTGTGCTAGTCTTTGGTGAATTGCTTTTGCTGGCTATTTTGGGATCATTTCAGCATGTATTTGGGCTGTAATCCTTGAGAAATTAAGTTGGCCTAAGCTCATTAAGTATCTCATTTAGTGTCTTCTTTGTTCACCTACATTTACTAGTGCATCTTGAACTACTTTGCTTTCTTTGGTTTGCACTTTTTGATTCAATTTTGTGGTTGTCTATCTATTTTAATTCAAGCACCTATCATCATTACACTCCTTATCGTATTTTTGTTAAAATTTTGTTAAGAGGTGTAGCAAAAGTATTTAAACAAAAAAAAAAATCAAAACAAGTAAAAAAAAAGTGGTAGAAAAAGTGTTAAAAAGAAAAAAAAAAGATAAATATTTTAATGCACCTCAAGTTGCTTCAATTTGTTTAAAGGAGTGTTTAAAATTCATGAATCTTGCTTGAAATACTTTGTCTATGATTCAGCCATAACCATTAAAAAATTGTGCAAATCATTGATAATTTTTTTTGTGTCTTTTTATTTTTTAGTCCATTCTAATCTAGACCCATTCTAGGTTTTATTTTGTGTCCTTACTTTCTTTCTACACCTTTTATTTTTTGCTTGTCCTTATTGGCTTTCTTTGAGTTTGTTTAAATAAATTCTTTCCACTTGGATGTGTACCTATTCTTGTTAGTGCTTTTCTTGTTTTTGTGCTTTCAAATCTTGCTTCCCTTGGTACTTGTTGGGCGTTACTTCTTGGTTAGGTGTCTATTTGTTGAAACTTCCACAAGGGTAGCATCCTTAGGAAGTATTGATTTAAGCCAAGGAAGAGAAAACTTGAAGAGGAGGCCAAGACTTGAGTGAAACACTTGGTAAGGAGCATTGGAAGAAGGAGCATTCAAGAGTTCTTTTAGTTTCTTGTATTTTTAAATTGGGTGTATTTTCTTAAAGGCCTTTTTTAATTAGAGGTGTTAGATGCCCATAAGGGTCACCTTTTTTGTGTGTAATAAACCTTAGTTTCTCGTTTTAGTGTGGATAAGGAATTGGTACCCCTTATTCATACTTAGGAGCACGTTAGAATCCTTTAGCTTTGCTTTTAAATTTCTTTATTTGGTTTCAATGTTTAGGAAAGTGCTTAAGTTCCAAAGGCTTAAGTCACTTTTAGTTGAGAAAACTTCAAAAAGAGAAGAGTATTTCTTGCATTTTACTTAGTTTCATATGCCTTGCACTTTTAAATGCCATCACACACATCTAAAAATGTTAGGAATGTTAATAAAAGTAGGGAAGATAAAATAGAAAAAGAATGGGAGGAATATATGAAAAGATTAAAAAGAGAAAACGAAGAGTATGAAAAAGAGAGAAAAGAAAGAGAGGAGAAAAGACAAAAAGAAAGAGAATAATATAGGAGACAAAGAGAAGAGAGGGAACAAATAAGTCAAGAGAGAAAAGAGCAAGAGAAAAGAGAAAGAGAAGAAAGGGACCAAACAGAAAGCGAGATAAGAGAGAAGGGAAAATAAAAAGAGAGAAATAGAAGCAAGAGAAGAGAAAAGAGAAAAAGAGAAAAGAGAGAAAGAAAGAGAAAAAGAAGAAAACAAAAGAAAAGAGTTAGAGAGAAAAGAGAGAAGAGAAAGGAGAGAAAAAGAGAAGAAAGAATTGGAAAAGAGAGAAAAAGAACAAAATGAGTTAGAAAAAAGGGAAGACAAGAAGATACAAAAAGAGAGAGATGCCTATAAAAGCTCTTGTGGTAACATTTACACACGTTATAGAGACTTAGAGGAGCCTAGAATAACCCATGACTTTCATGCCTCTTCTAGTAAGAATGAAAACCCTAAGAGGCATCCTAAGAAAAAGACAAACCCTTCATAATTAAACCCAAAAGAGAGTCATCCAAAAGAAAGCATATTGAGAGAAAACCCTTGAGTATGAGTGACACCCCTACCACTAGTTCAAGCACTCGTTCTCGAAGTCCTAAATGCTTTAAGTGTTTAGCACATTGCTTTGTTTTTCCCTAAAAGAAAAAGGACTTTAAGGGGAACGTCAAATGAAAAGGGTACTCATTCATGTGATGATCTCTTCAAAGTGAAACAACTTCTTGGAAGTCATCCTTGTAAGGAAACCCAAACACAAAAAGATAATGTTTTTCAAACAAGATGCAAAATTTTGGGCAAAACTTGTTCTCTCATTGTGGATGGTGGATCATGTTGTAATTGTTGTAGCACAAGGGTGGTGGAAAATCTATCACTTTCTACTACTCCTCATCCTTCACCTTATTGTTTGCATGGACTTAATTATGAAGATGGTGTAGTAGTAAGAGAGCAAGTAGAGATTAGCTTCTCCATAGGGAAGTATCGTGACAAAGTGTTATGTGATGTAGTCCCTATGGAAGCTAGTCACATGTTGTTGGGAAGGCCATGGCAACATGATAAAGAAACTTTGCACAATGGCCTCACTAAATCACTCTCTCTCATAAAGGGAAAAAGATTACCTTACTTCCTCTTACCCCTACCGAGGTTATGAAGGATAGAAGGATTCTAAAGCTTAAGAGAGAGAGGGATGAAAATGAAAATAAAGTTGTTGCTACAAAGACCGAGTCTAAGGAAGATCCGCCTTTGCCTTCAAAGGAGGTTCTCTACATAGAAAAATTATCCTGCCAACTCTTACAAACAGAACAAGTTGAATTTGAGGATATGCCTTTTGAGCACCTTGATCTACACCCTCAAGTCCAACTTTATGAGTACTCCATTCCACTTAGACTAGTCTCACCTACTATTTCAAAACCTTTGAGGTTGGTATCTAGTGTAATACGAGAAGGATGGGGCACTGCTATGTGGAGGCACATGCACACTAAAATATTTTCAAACTTTAGTGCCAAACTCCACTACCCCATTCCTAAGAGGTCTCCTTATAGACTTCTTACTCCCCCTAAAATCACTTGTGTGCATATACTTACTACTTTTCTTATTTTCTTGCAAACTTTGAAAAAGAGGAAGAAAGGCCTCAGGATTTGAGGTCAAATTCTCTCCAAGGGGGAGGAGATGATGCAATCTCACCTAACATGCATCATGGCTAGGAGGACTCAAGGAAGGCATGGCATGGATGAAAGCTCATTGAAGATTCGAAGCCATAGTCTTCATTATTTTTAGCTTGTAAATATTTTATTTTAATTAGCTAAATAGGAGAGTATTTTTAATTCCCTTAAGGCCATGTATTTTCGGCCATCTTCTTAGTTTATAAGGTATAGGTGTCTTTAGTTAAAAAGGAAGAGTAAGCTTAGAATGGATGCATAAGTCAAGGCATGATTTTGGGCTAGCCCAATCACATTAGGAGATGCTAATTACACCCATAGGGGGTGAAATTAGGTGCCTCACTTAAGGCCTAAGACTTGGGTTAATTAGTCTTCATCTTAATTAATCCCAAGTCCTACATTGCCTAGAAAAATGTGCCCAAGCTCTCCCATTGGGCTATATATACTCATTCCCCCTCATTGTAAAATTTCACCTTTGAAGTTGAATGAAAATAGTCTCTTTGTGAGCACATTCTTAATAAAAGGTCTTAATGATCATTTCTTTTGAGGAACCTCTTCCTAGTTGGTTTTTATCAAGGGTTGTGGCAAACCTAAACATTTTGGCTTATCTCTCTTTGAAAGTGGCGCCCCACCTCCATTTTGTTTCCCCTCAATCATCCATTTCATGGTGCTTGGAACCTCAAGGAGAAAGATCAAGGGGAGCGCAAAAGTTTTTTGCATCACCTTATATATGCATCCCACCAAAGTGATAGGACGGTAATAACCAAGTGACAGTGGATTTTCATCTTTTGGAATCAGTACAAGAAATGAGCAATTCGAACCTTTTACTAGTTTTCCATTGTCTTGGAACTCAAAAAAAAACCATAACGTCATCATTCATCAGATTCTAAAATTCCTTCAAGAATAAGAAATGCAGGTCATCTGGTCCTAGACTCTTTGAATTGTCACAACTCCACACTAGCTCTTTCACTTCTTCCCCCAAAAATTCCTTAGTCAATCCTACCTTAGCCTCTTCCAATAATTTCTTGAACAAGCTTCCATCCATAGTTGGCCTATTCCACTACCTCTCCTAAAAGTGTTGAGTAAAATGCATCTTGATCTTATTTTTAAGGCTGTTCACCTCCTCTACTTCCTCCCCTTCAAAAATTAAACCCTAGAATTTAAATCTCCTTCCTTCAACCAATGTTTTATAGACTTTTGACAAGCTAGAAGTACTTTCTCCTTATCCACTTTCTCAACTTTCCCAAATGCCCTAATTTCTTTCCTATAGCACCTTCTTCTAACTCTTCACCTTCCTCCTTCATATCCAACTCATGAATTGCTTCCCAAGACTCTACAATTTTCTTATCTGTATCCCTAAACACCTCCTTATTCCACTCCTTCGATTTGCCTTTGACCAGCTTTATCTTTTCTTTTAGACAAATGTCTTTCTTCCTTCAATTGAGAGCTTCTTCCACTCCTCTTCAACAAATGGTCAAAACCGCTTATCTTCAAACCAGCAGTTCAATAGCCGAAAAGGCTTAGGACCCCAATCCTTCTCCCCTTCCACCAACATTACCGGACAATGATTTGACACGCTTTGCTACAAACCCCACTCTTCTACCTTACCGCACTCCAACACAAACTCTTTTGAAAGTAGGAATTTGTCCAACTGCCTCATTGTTTCCCCATCATTACAAAACCATGTAAAGTTTTGACCTGCCATAGGCAAATTCATCAATTATCCTTCTTCAATGAATTGATTAAAAATATCTATCTTTTTTACTCTTTGATAACTTTGTTCCCCCCGCCTTTCCTCCTTGCACATAATAGAGTTGAAATCTGCCATGATATACCAACATCCCTTACCTCTCCTATCCATACACTTCAAAATATCCTCCCAACATAGACATTTTCCATCGATATCGCATGATGCATACACATTTACTAATGTCATGACCTTCTCACTTCCCCTCCGTAATTTGGTCACCTCCACAAATGATTGGCCTACAAATGCTTGCTCCTAGTGAAATTGGCCCTTATCCCATATTATCAGCAATCCACTTGACGCACCTCTTAAAGGATTAAGCACCCATCTCACCTCTGGATTCCCCAAACAGGCTCACATAATCCCACCTCTACTACCTCCATTTTTGTTTTCTTGTAAACATAACACATCTTGCTTCTATTCATTCATTAACCTTTTAATCTCCCACTTTTTCACCCTCCTCATATATTAATATACTATATAAAAATATTTAGTTTACCTAATTACCTTAATTAATTTATTTTTATTAAATTACTTAATTAAGTTCCTACAAATAAATAAAAATTGAACATTTCAAAATATTCTAATGAACTAATATCATTAAGTAGTTAGACGAAAATTATTGGATCACTGCACAAAGGGTATCAAAATCCTCTAAACATAAAGAACATTGAAGTATTAGCTTAAAAAAATATTTATTTTTCGGACCAAACTTAAACTTATTCAACATGTTTAAAATGTGGATTTTGAATATATATATATATATAGAACATTATTGATGTTTCAAAATTATTACACCACCTCATAATGGGTATCAAAACCCTCTAAACATAAAGAACACCGAAGTATTAGCTTAAAAGAATATTTATTTTACAAATCAAACTTATTCAACATATCTAAAATGTAGATTTCGCTAACCGGACCAGATTGTCTCATAGAAAAGAGGTTTGATGCTATTAAAATTAAAAGGTGTTTTTTTTATATCAAGGAAACAATTCGTTTAAGTTTAATTCAAATTAATGTTAAGACTAAGAAATTGCTTATTAACATGTTTTTTTTCAACCTTTTAATATTTTTTATGTTTGGTGTAAAAAATATAGTTTTTATGTTTTGCATATTTAAGGGTAATAATTATATTACATTAATACAAATAATGAAACAATTTTTAAATTCAATACTATATATTTATATTTATTGGTATTGATTAAAGTAAATATTACAATGACGTCTTTTATTAACAACAATCAAATGTTGATATAACAACATTATTGATGTTTCAAAACCACCAAAACCATGAGATGTAGCTAAAAAATTACACATATAAAAGCCAAATGAAGATGATGTAACTATTTAGGAACAATTAATACCTTCTTACATGTCTATCAATTATCATCAATCATCATCGAAAGAAAAGTTTGCAAGTTGAAGAGCTCTTCGGGCACATGGCCAATTCTTTCAACACTTCAATCTTATTTGGAGGATGTAAAAAAATATATTGCGAGTTGATGTACTGCGAATTGTCATCATTTGTAAACATCTTGAATTCTGCATTATATATTGTGCAAAATGTAACTCACACTTGTTGCCTCTATAATTTAGAATTGTGCACTTTCTAAGTTGTGAACAAATGCATTTGGGAACAAATTCTGGATAATCCCAAATCGCAGGTGGAAACGATTGCTCAGGAAGATGAAGCACAAAACTTTGAAGTTTGGGGTAATGCTTGATCATTTCAAGCACCAAGTTCCACTTAATAACAAACCCAAAGTTTAACTCTAAATGAGTCAATTTGTGAAACACATGAAAACATTTTTTTTTTCAAGATGTAAGAATTGTAAGGCGAAAACATATAAAAATATTATTAGCATTTTATATAAGAAGTGTTCTTACACACACTAGTCTTGATCCTCTTCCTTTCTACTATCCTCTTCTCACCATTTGTCAGAGCCTCTCGAGGTGGATACATGCGAAAACATACTACTGAAAAAAACTCGTTTTAAAAAATATGTGGTAGTAATTTTGTAATTATTATGAATTCTTTAAGATCTGTTATGTTAGGAAATTTTAATAGATCAAAAATGTATTTTTCTGATCTATTAAAATTTTAACAGATAAGAAATTATTTTTCTTATCTGTTAAAATTTTAACAGATCAGAAAAGTATTTTTTCAAACTTGTTAAAATTTTAACAGATCTGGAAAAACCTCTGAAAATTTTAACAGATCCAACAGAGACACCTATTGTTTATTCTAAGTTAAAATATTCACTTGTATTTTCTCTCTCCCTCTGTTTCCCATAGTCTCTTGTGCTTATTGTGTTTCCAATTCTCTCTCGTTCATCGTTCGCCATTTGCTCTTGTTGTTTGCTCCGCTACTATTTAGCGCCACTAGCCGCATCTTCGTGCTCATGTCTCGCATTACCGCAGTCTCACAACATCACGCTTGCATCTCGCACCATTGCGCTGTGTCTCGCACCACGCTTGCGTCTCCCACCACCATGCTCACGTCTCTGTGTGGCCGGGCTTGCAGCTCAATAGAAGCATATGGTAATGGCTATGAGGATTTGTACTTGCATCTCAGCTGCTGCTGGTTATTGCCAGAGTAGTTCTTAAAAGCTAACCCTTTTAAGAATGGGTGTATGTTGGATGGTTCTTGAAAGTGTCACTTTTAAAATTGGGTGTAAAGATAGTCATTCTTAAAAAATGTCACTTTTAAGAACGGTTGTAATAGATCTTAAAAGTAGCGACTTTTAACATCTTCCAGAAAGACAATAGTAGTATAATAGATCTTAAAAGTCAATTTTTACCGTTCTTAAAACTAATTTTTGTAGTAGTGACACTCTAATGTTCAAGTCAGAAGTGGTTAACTACCATACAGGAATTGTTCTAGTGTGTTAGTAAGAAAGCAATGTTAATGTGTTCAAATGATCAAACCTGTACCCGCAACTTGCTATTTATAGGACGTTGTCATTTGGGCTTGGGTCCACATAAGCTTTTAAGGTTTCTTTCCATACCTGCCAATGGTAGAAAGTCCTTTTACACGACTTCTCCTTGCCTGATCCTCACATTCGCCATAACCTGGGGAGCTCCAATACTAGGGGTTTCATGGAAACACCCAATACCAAGGGTCCCGGTACACAACCCTACCAACGTTGAGGAATGAAATGACAAGAATTTTTGTACATGTTTCAAATTGAAGTGCTCGACTCTGAGGAATATTACGATTAGGGTTAACCCAAAATAAGGTGGAAGGGGATTCCTGCCATTATATTAGGGTTTTTTCCTGCCATTATTTTAGGGTTTTTCATGCCATTTACTGTGGCCCTTCAAAATGACACAAAGTAAGGTGAAAAAACGGTGATCGCGGACCATTGATGGGGGTTGATCTAACAGTTTGGGTGGTTGCACCATTTAGATTGTCACTCTCTTCCATATGCTCTACTTCTTTCCCTACTAAAAACTCTCGGGTCTTCCTTTTTTGTTCAGGTACTCCTAATTCTATACCCTTTGTATTTTTCATATATGGTTGAGTCTGATTCATCCGTGAGGGAGGTTTCTCCCCTTTTGATTTTTTATCCCCTCATGTAAGTGAGGGTTGATTCTATCGATTAGGCAGTAGAGGAATCTTCTGCCTCTGTTACTGGGGGCTCCCCTATGGAGTCTCTTTCTCGAGAGCATCATTATTCTAACGATAAGGCTCAACAATACCCTCTTTGTACCATCACTGGGTTTGAGTAAGTTACAAAGTAGCGAAATACCATTCCCAAATAATGACCCGGGACAACTGTATAGCTTTTTACGATACAGTTCTGTTTTGTCCTCTTATCAATTTCGAGTTGTGCCCTTTTTTATGAGGGCATGCTTGAGTGACAAGACTCTAGAGTCCGATTTTGTCTTTAGGAACCTCCCATTATAGGGAACAAAGACTATTTTTATGTGTACACATGTATGCTTAAAGTTTTAGATGTAGAAATCTCGTTTGATTAATTCACCATGGGTGTACTACGCATCATGAACCATGCTCCCACCCAAACTCACTCGAATGTTTAGGCTGCCATACAATCTTTGCAGATTTTGTGCCGGCTTTGTTATATTGAGGCCACTCTAAGCCTCTTTTTCCATTTCTACCAAAAACTTTCCTATAAATCCAGGTCGCTGGTCTTCGATTAGCTGTGTGGATGGTCGTTCTTTGTTCGAGGTTTTTACATCATCCTACAAATATTGGAAGTCCAAATTTGTGCAAATAGTTTTAGAGCTTCATTGTGTGACCAATTTTTTTACAATCGGGAAAGAAAACCTTTATTTCCTTTGCCTGACAGCCGGAGCCTCCTTGTCTGTTTGTCTTGCCCTTAAGGATGCTTTCAGAGCAAGAAAAAAAGGATGCAACTTTGTTAATGTCGCTACCTAAGTGTCTCCCTACCTCCTAGGTGCTTTAGTTGTGGCACTCTCTCAATCCATTTTGGGATTTTAAAGGTAAAGGATGGCGTTTAATTGAGATAGGGTCTAGTATTTTATTCTTTGTAATAGTCTGACAAAATCTATGTTGTAGGTGACGTGAATCCTCTTGCGGAATTAGAATTCTGGACAAGGACCTCCAAGAATTGTATTGGCTGCCTTATGAAAATTTGAACCAAAGAAAGGAAGAATTCATCGAGCAACGAAGCAAGGAATCGATTGGAAAAGTGAATCAAAGACTTAGCGTGAAATGACGGCTTCAAACAAATGCAGAATTTTGATTAAATATTCCAGCACAGGTTAAAAGACAAATAACTCCCAGTTTGCTAATTGAAAAGAATATAATTCTGACCAGAAAAAGGCAATCAGCGCTTGATAGAAATAATTGCAACAAACGCTTCAAAGTTAAATTGATTGAAAATGTGCAGAACTTTGGCTCATTACTAAGAATTATCACAATAAAAGGTTACGCACAAATCAAGCAAAATTGGGGCAGATTTAAATCACAATTTTAGCACTTAATTGGAAACCCAAAATAGATGCAGAAATTCAAAACAAAAACACAGCGTGCCGGGTCAGAAATTCTGCATGAAATCGACTTCAATTGGAACAATGAACAAAATAGAAAATTGAAGAAACAAGACAGAAAATGGCGAAAGGAGGCGTCACACTTCCAGGAGGAAGATAAGATTGAGAATACACACACAAAGGTATGGATGGCCTTTGATAATTCTCAAAGAAAAATCCTTGGCTGTTTAGAACCCAGGAAGAAGCACTCTCAAGAGTCTATTTTTCTGAATCAGTCTCCCCTCTTGCCCAGCTAAGCGGCCCCCTTATATGGCTGTTTGCTTCCCCAAATTTGATGCAACCCCTAACTTAATTAAAGCTAAATAATTGTCCAATAAAAATACTAACATAACAGCCCAAATAATTAACAAAAATCTGGTCCCTATTTGCCCAAGCTGGCCGCACATTTTTAAGAATTTGTAACAGCCACTTATACAATTTATTTGAAATAATTTACTAATAAAATCAGCCCAAATTATTATAGAGATGTTGGCCGCTCAGCTCCCTCTTCAAACAAGATGCAATTGACAATTTTATCCCCACAGTTTGCAAGATTTGGCTCTCTTTGAAAAATGCCTGTCAACACTTGTTGCAAAGCTTCCTTAGCTCTCTTTGTCCTTGCCCTTGTCATGGGTCCTCCAAGCCCTTCAAGTGCTTCAACCTTTTTGTCCTTCATGTCCTCATCACTCCCCCCCTCTTGAAGAGGATTTGTCCTCAAATCAGAACCATCTCCATCTGCATCAAAGAGAGTTAAATCAGACACATTAAAAGTAGCACTAACATTTTACTCACCAGGTAGATCAATTTTATAGGCATTGTCATTGATCTTTTCTATGATTTGGAAAGGGCCATCTCCCCTTGGTTGGAGTTTTGACTTTCTCTGCTCAGAAAACCTCTCCTTTCTCATGTGTACCCAAACCCAATCACCAGGTTGGAATACCACCTTCTTTCTACCTTTGTTAGCATGCCTTGCATAGCTTTCATTTTTCTTTTCAATTTGAGCTCTCACTTGCTCATGCAACTTCTTCACAAATTCAGCTTTAGCCTGTGCTTCTTTATGCTTAAACAAAGAAATGTTAGGCATAGGCAACAAATCAAGAGGAGTTAAAGGATTAAATCCATATACAATCTCAAATGGTGAACAATTGGTTGTACTATGGATAGCCCTATTATAAGCAAACTCAACGTCAGGTAGACATGCTTCCCAAGATTTAAGATTTGTTTTCAAAACAGTCCTAAGCAAGGTGCCTAAAGTCCTATTAACTACCTCAGTTTGCCCATCAGTTTGTGGGTGACAAGTAGTAGAAAACAACAATTTAGTACCAATCTTACCCCACAGGCTCCTCCAAAAGTGACTAAGGAATTTTGCATCCCTATCACTTACAATGCTTCTTGGTAAACCATGAAGTCTTACTATTTCCTTGAAAAACAAATCAGCCACATGACAAACATCATCTATCTTTTTGCAAGGTACAAAGTGTGCCATCTTGGAAAACCTGTCAACAACAACAAACACAGAATCCTTTCCATTCTTTGTTCTAGGCAGCCCTAAAACAAAATCCATAGAAATGTCAGTCCAAGGATATTCTGGAATAGGCAAAGGAGTATACAACCCTTGAGGCTTAACCTTAGATTTAGCCTCTTTACAAACAATGCAGTGATCACAATACTTATGCACATCACGCTTCATATGAGGCCAAAAGAAATGCTCTTGCAAAATTTTCAAAGTCTTTTGAAACCCAAAATGACCCATCAAACCCCCCTCATGTGATTCACTTACAAGCAACTATCTAATGGAACATTTAAGCACACACAATTTATTGGCTTTAAACAAAAATCCATTATGCCTATAATATCCATTTTCAGAAAGCTTTTCACATGCAGCAAATATTTCAGCAAAATCCACATCATGTTTATACATATATTTCAAAGATTCAAGACCAAACAATTTAGTCTCAAGCATAGAAAGTAATGCATGCCTCCTAGAAAGCGCATCAGCCACTACGTTCCCTTTTCCCTTTTTATGCTTGATAACATATGGAAATTGCTCTAAAAATTCTACCCACTTAGCATGCCTCTTATTAAGCTTACCTTGACCCTTTAAATATTTTAAAGACTCATGGTCGCTATGAATGACAAATTCCTTGGGTAACAGATAATGCTGCCATGTTTTTAAAGCCCTCACCAACGCATATAATTCCTTATCATAAGTAGAATAGTTAAGGGCAGCCCCACTTAACTTTTCACTGAAATAAGCAATTGGATGACCATTTTGCAATAAAACAGCCCCAATACACACATTTGATGCATCACATTCAATTTCAAATGATTTTGCAAAATTAGGCATGGCAAGAATAGGTGCATTAACAAGCTTATGCTTAAGGGCAGCAAAGGCCTCTTCTTGTTTCTCTCCCCATTTAAAACCCACATTTTTTTTAACAATTTCATTTAGAGGTGCAGCCACAGTACTAAAATCTTTAACAAATCTCCTTAGAAACTTGCTAAACCATGAAATCCCCTCACCTCACTCACGGTTTTAGGTGTAGGCCATTCTTGGATGGCCTTAACCTTTTCCACATCAACCTGTACCCCTTTTGCATTCACAACAAAGCCTAGGAATACTACATGATCAGTACAAAAAATGCATTTGTCCAAATTGGCATACAATTGTTCTTTTTTAAGCACATTCATAACAGCCCGCAAATGTTCAACATGCAATTCAAGACTAGTGCTATAGATTAGAATATCATCAAAGTACACCACAACAAATTTTCCAATAAACTCTCTTAAGACATGATTCATTAATCTCATGAAAGTACTAGGTGCATTTGTCAAACCAAAAGGCATAACCAGCCACTCATACAATCCATATTTAGTCTTAAAAGCAGTTTTCCATTCATCTCCTTCTCTAATCCTAATCTGATTATAGCCACTTTCAGATCAATTTTAGAAAACACATATGCACCATATAGTTCATCAAGAAGATCATATAACCTGGGAATTGGATGTCTATATTTGATGGTGATGTTGTTTATGGCTCTACAATCAGAACACATCCTCCATGAGCCATCCTTCTTGGGTACTAGAATCACAGGTACAGCACATGGACTCATGCTGTCTCTTACCCACCCTTTGCTCATGAGCTCAGTAACTTGCCTTTCAATCTCTTTGGTCTCCTGTGGGTTGCTCCTATCAGCTGGAGGATTGGGCAAAGAAGCGCCTGGAATGAGATCAATGTGATGCTCAATTCCCCTCACAGGTGGCAAGCCATCAGGTACATTTGCTGGAAACACATCCTCAAAATCCTGCAAAAGAGACTCAATACAAGAAGGCAATTCAAACTTGTCAAACTGGTTAGCATACAAAATTTGATTTTGACAAAGCAATAAGTAGAGGGGCTGTCTTGCGCAAAACACCCTCTTTACCTCCCTTTCTCTTGCTAAACACAGTTGCTTGCCCTCAAGTGTTTCACTCTTATTCTTTTCTCTCTTTTTTCTTTCAAGTGTTTCACTTTTTTCCCTCTCAGGTGTTTCACTCTTTCTCTCATTTGCTAACTTTTCTCTCATTTTTAATTGATCCTCACATACCTCTTTAGGAGACAAAGGCTTGAGAACCACCTTTTTATCCTGATACATAAAGGAAATTTTATTAGTGAAACCATCATGAATGGCTTTGGTATCATACTGCCACGGCCTCCCTAAAAGGATATGGCTGGCCTCCATGGGAACCACATCACATAAAACCTTATCTTGATACTTCCCAATGGAGAAAGGAACCTTTGCTTGCTGTTTCACTTTAACTTCTTCTCCTTCACTAAGCCATTGGAGTTTATATGGTCTAGGATGCGGTGTAGTGTCCATGTTCATCTTTGACACTAATCTTGAACTCACCACATTGGTATAACTCCCTCCATCAATAATTACCAAACAAACATTCCCATTGACTGAACATCTTGTGTGAAAGATGTTCTCCCTTTGAGATGCATCTTCGGCCTTGACTTGACTTCCCAACAGTCTCCTAATCATGTACAACTCTCCTTCATTAGCCGCCAATTCTCCATCACTCTCCTCTTCTTCTCCACCACTAGCTTCTGATTGGCTTGTGTATTCCCCATTATCTTTGAGAAGAACAATCTTCTTTGTGGGACACTCATAGGCATAATTACCCATGCCCAAGAACTTGAAACACTTCACTTCTCTAGTCTTTTTAGGTGGATTATCATCTTTCTTTTGAGGGGCTTTTCCATGGCTAAAAGGTATTGTATTACTAGATGAGGCAGCTCCTTCTTTCCTCCTATCCTTCCAATTGGAATTATTAAAATTGGTAGAACTCCTTCTTGTTGCACTTTTTCTTTTTAACTGTTGTTCTACCTGAATGGCCTTATGCAACAGATCCTCCATTTCTACAAATTCCTGCAACTCAACAACATCTCTAATATCATGATTTAAACCACTAAGGAAGCGAGCCATAGTTACCTCAGGATCTTCTTCAATTTTTGCTTGGATGATAAGCACCTCCATCTCCTTATAGTACTCCTCCACTCCCTTGCTTCCTTGAGACAATTTTTGAAGTTTCAATTTTAAGTCTCTATGGAAGCTAGAAGGTACATACCGCTTCCTCATGAGCCTCTTCATTTCAGTCCAAGTGTCCACCATAGGCTCTTCATCTCTAATCCTCTCCCTTTGCAACTTGTTCCACCAAATCAAAGCATAATCTGAAAATTCAGCAGCTGCAAGTCTCACCTTTTGCTCCTCACTATAATTGTTGCAAGAGAACACATGCTCAATTTTTAACTCCCACTCCAAGTATGCCTCAGGATCACTCCTACCCTTGAAAGGAGGCACATTGAACTTCACTCCTTCTATTCTTCCTTCATTTCTATTTGGCCTTCCTCCTCCTCCTGCTGGTGGGGTTCTATTCTCCAACTGATCCAACCTCTCATGGAACTCATCTTGTTGTTGCTTCATCAATCTCTTTAAATGCTGAGATAGTGTAACAATTTGAAGCTGAAGATCATTGTTATTATTTCTTTCCGCCATGATAAACAAACAGGTCAAATGTCACAAGAAAAAATATGTATGTGGTGTTTGAAAATGTTCTCACCCACTCAAGTGTTTGCGCTAAAAAAATATTGACTTTTACTATAATGAAACTCTCTTGCCTTTTTCCTCTCTATTCCTCCTTAAGTTCTTAACAGACCAAAAAGAGAATAAATTCAAAGACAACACTAACCTGTGTGCAGCCCAAATAACTCAAGAAAAACTAACAAAAATGACTCAAATGAAACACAAAGAAGACCACAAACAAATAGGACAGCAACCAGAATTTTGACACCAACAAAGGGTTGAAATTTTGGCTTAAAATGAAGCCAATAGGTGCAGCAAAACAGAATGGAAATTGAACAATTTGCAACCAAGAAGTGCAGCCAAAATTCAGAATTGTATACTAACAAGGTGCAGTATTTTCTTCCTCAATTCAAACACAATATTACCTTAAGAATGAGCTTAAAATTTTTCTAATAACATGAACCATTCAGCCCAATTTTTTTTTTTTAACTCAATTTTTTGCATGCTTTCTTTCACTTCTATTTTTTTTAATTTTTTTTTTAAAAAATTCAGAATTGTTTTAAGGACCTAACTTTTGCAATGGTTCAGTCAAAGAAATAACAATAAGGTAATATTATGATATGATGAAAATTAAGGACAGAAATTACCCAGAACAGCAGTCTTGAAATTCCTAGAAACCGGAGCTCTGATACCAAATGACGTGAATCCTCTTGTGGAATTAGAATTCTGGACAAGGACCTCCAAGAATTGTATTGGCTGCCTTATGAAAATTTGAACCAAAGAAAGGAAGAATTCATCGAGCAACGAAGCATGGAATCGATTGGAAAAGTGAATCAAAGACTTAGCGTGAAATGACAGCTTCAAACAAATGCAGAATTTTGATTAAATATTCCAGCACAGGTTAAAAGACAAATGACGCCCAGTTTGCTAATTGAAAAGAATATAATTCTGACCAGAAAAGGGCAATCAACGCTTGATAGAAATAATTGCAACAAATGCTTCAAAGTTAAATTGATTGAAAATGTGCAGAACTTTGGCTCATTACTAAGAATTATCACAATAAAAGGTTACGCACAAATCAAGCAAAATTGGGCAGATTTAAATCACAATTTTAGCACTTAATTGGAAACCCAAAATAGATGCAGAAATTCAAAACAAAAACACAGCGTGCCGGGTCGGAAATTCTGCGTGAGAATCGACTTCAATTGGAACAATGAACAAAATAGAAAATTGAAGAAACAAGACAGAAAATGGTGAAAGGAGGCGTCACACTTCCAGGAGGAAGATAAGCCTGAGAATACACACACAAAGGTATGGATGGCCTTTGATAATTCTCAAAGAAAAATCCTTGGCTGTTTAGAACCCAGGAAGAAGCACTCTCAAGAGTCTATTTTTCTGAATCAGTCTCCCCTCTTGCCCAGCTGAGCGCCCTCCGTATATGGCTGTTTGCTTCCCCAAATTTGATGCAACTCCTAACTTAATTAAAGCTAAATAATTGTCCAATAAAAATTGTAACATAACAGCCCAAATAATTAACAAAAATTTGGTCCCTATTTGCCCAAGCTGGCCGCACATTTTTAAGAATTTGTAACAGCCACTTATACAATTTATTTGAAATAATTTACTAATAAAATCAGCCCAAATTATTATAGAGATGTTGGCCGCTCAGCTCCCTCTTCAAACAGGATGCAATTGACAATTTTATCTCCACAGTTTGCAAGATTTGGCTCTCTTTGAAAAATGTCTGTCAATACTTGTTGCAAAGCTTCCTTAGCTCTCTTTGTCCTTGTCCTTGTCATGGGTCCTCCAAGCCCTTCAAGTGCTTCAAGCTTTTTGTCCTTCATGTCCTCATCAGTAGGGATCATCAAGATGTCTTGTAGTGATGATGAAACAATGCTCTTGGATTTCCTCATCCTCTAGACATAAACTTTAGGCACTGGGAGATTGTTCCAACGGATCTGTATCCAGACCCCATCGAGCCTACTATGGACATCAATCCCCTAACAGCTCCTCCTTTGAAGCCCCACAAGCAAAAGTCCAAACCCAACTTGAATAGGTGTCTTCATGGTGAGGAAAGGGTTTCATCAAAGCGACCAAGGCACCACACTGACTCCTTCTCCTACCTAGCCATCCCTCTTCCTTTGTGTAGCAAGGGATTCTTTATGGACTTTTATGATCCGACCATATTGATGGTCGTCAACAATGTCTCCAGCTCAGTCTGCTAGGCGCTATCTAAAACCAAAGATTTTGCTTCCTAGAAACATTATTGTGAGCTAATGAGTCGTTCTCAAGTTATGGTGCACCACCATGTAATGGCTCCTCAATTAGAAGCGGAAGACATAAAGCGAAAACTGATGGAAATGGAGGCCACCCTGACGACCACCATTGAGAATGCTGCCAATTATCGGCAAACAATCAAACACTAGTGCAATGAGTGGGGGAATCTAAAAAGGCAAAAAGATGCTACTGAGTTTCGGGCACGTCAAGTTGAAGATGATCGGGCCCTCCTTGAACTTAAAGTAAAAGAGCTTTTAGATTCCTTGCCTAAGGTGATTGAGGAGCGAGACAAGGTGGTCAAGGCCAATGAGAGGGCTAAGGGCAAATTTCAAGAGTGTATGGAGAAGGAGCGAAAAACTATAGTGGCTGAGCATCATACCGAGTTTCTTCAGGTGGTTTGACAGGTTAAAGAGTTTTGTCAAATCCCTGAATAATTTAAGTTTGATGGGAAAAGGGATTTCTTGAAAGGGAAATTCCTTTTTTTTTCTAAGGTGCCAAAATCCCTAGCTCTTAATGCTCATGGCCTTCGTTATTCTTACCAGGATCTAGTGGTCGACACTTCCACAGTTGGGGACGTGGAAGCTAATGTCGAGGAAATGTCAGAGGAGGAGTCCGAGGAAGTGGATGTGGTTGGGGAAACCAATGAGGAGCTTTTGTAGGATAAACGACTTAGTGTTTTGCCAGGCATAGGGAATTCCTTGCTGCTTAATGGCCTGATGTAATCTTTTTGTATATAAGGAAGATATTTTGCGACTGTTATTACATTGCCGCCTATGTTTTTTGTTTTATTTTATTCATTGCGGCTATTGTTATATTTCCGCCCACATTATTTTGTTTCAAGTTATTCCCTTACCTAGTGCTCTCCAGGAGGGCATCTTCATTGTCAAGTTGCTTCCTTACCCAGGCAATGTTTTTCGTCTAAGTTACTTCTTCCCGGGTGTTTCCTCGAGAGGGCAGCATTGTCATATTAAGTTACTTCCTTAAGCAATTGCTTCCCTAAGAGGGCCACTTTTGTCGCAGTTAAGTTACTTCCTTATTTGGTGTTTCCCCGGAAGGGCAACTTTTTTCGAGTTCAACTTACTTCCTTACCTGGGTGTTTCTCCGAGAGGGTAACATTTGCTGTCTAAGTTGCTCCCTTATCCAGGTATTTCCTGAGGAAGGACAATTTTTATCGAGTTCTAGTTACTTCCTTAGCTGAGTTTTTTTCGCAGAAGGGTAACATTTATCGTCTAAGTTGCTTCCTTACCCGGGTGTTTCCCTAGGAGGACAACTTTGGTCACGTTCAATTACTTCCTTACCTTGATGTTTCCTTGTGAGGATAACATTTATCGTCTAAGTTGCTTCCTTACTTGGGTGTTTCCCTAGGTGGATAGGGCAACTTTTGTCACATAAAGTTACTTCCTTACCCAGGTGTTTCACCGAGAGGGTAACATTTATCATGTAATTTACTTTTCGAGTGTTATGTGAGTTGTAACATTGTGTCGGTCTGATTTATATGACAAGGAATAACAACTTTTATTCTTTGAAGGTGTCTCATTAAAAACCTATTTGACTAAAACCCATTTTCACTCTTTTTCAAGGGGAAAAAGACCGAAATAAAAAAAAAGTACACCGATTGTCTAATTACAAAAATTAACTGAAATGATGCATTAAATGGGTCGTATTCCATGTTTGAAAAATAGTATTTCCTTCTTGTTTAGCCAGTCTGTATGCTATATGTGAGAGGCTCGTGATGACCTAGAATGGACCTTCACAATTAAGGGCTAGTTTCCCCTACTTGCTATCCCTGCAGGCTTTCCTTGTAGCTCACCAGATCCCCTTCAACAAACATCCAGGGTTTCACCTTAGTCTCATGCCTCTCCCTCATTCTTCACTTACAGGCTTCAGCTGCAACTGTGGCATTGTGTTGGAGTTCTTCAACCAATATCCCTGTATTAGTGCCTTCGTTGAAGTTAATGCGTTTGAAGGACGGTTCTCCTACTTCAACAGGTAACATTGTATATGTCCCATATGTTAAACGATATGAGGTTTCTTGCGTGGTTGATTGGGGAGTGCACCTGTAAGCCCACAGTACCTCGGGAATCATTTTGGCCTATGCTCCCTTTGTTGACCCCAACCTTTTTCGTAGCTCCCCCAAGATGACCTTGTTTGCTGCCTCACCTGTCCATTTGTTTGGGGATGTTCAACGGACAAGAACTGATTTTTAATCCAAAGTTCGGCCAACAACTAGTCACCAACCAACACCTCCGATTGTCGGTCACCGACTGCCACCTTTGACTGTCAGTCACCGACCGCCACCTTTGACTGCCAAGCACCGACCGCCACCTTTGACTGCCAAGCACCGACCGCTACCTTCAACGATTGTCTCGACTGCTACTTCCAACTAGTGTTTTTGTTAAGATTTGAAAACAATGTTTTAAATTTGGAAACAAAAACAATGTTGATTTTAATATTTTGAAAACTTAAAACCAAAACTAGTTTTTATTTTTATAAATTTCAAAACTAGAAACCATAAACCACCTCGGGACCTAAAGTACACCGTTATAATTATGCATTATAATGTCCCGTTCCTATGGCATGTGTGCTCAATTTAAACTATGACAGAAATTAGGTTGAGGTGTCAATTTTTTTTCGTGATAAAATTTAAAATACCTCTTAATGGACCCAATGACAATTAGTTGTAGGAGTGGGTGACATAGACCACCTTTTGAAGGGTTCATCTAGTGAGTGTGATGCTAGGGTCGCTACTCTAAAATATGGGCAAATCTCTAAGTGACATTTATGACACAAGATACTCGTGCAAGGCCGTAATGTGCATCACAGATTAGAACTCAATCGAATATCTTTATTTTATTGTGTTGTGATCTAAAGCCTGGTTAAAATAAATGTAGCTCAAGACTATTAATTTTCTGCATTTTCTTAGGTAGAGGATCATGTATATTAGGTATATGGCTCAAACCCAAAAGGTTCCTTATATTCAAAATAGAATATATCACACTCCATATTTTAAGTTTTGTATAATATTTTGTCATTTTTTTAAAGAAAAATTTAAAATTAGTGGGACAATGCTAGAAACAATTAATCAATTTTAAAATTTAATTTATATAATATTATATACCTTTACTATTTATATTAATGTTCAAATCCAAAAATTAGTTCAATTGAATTCCCGTAAGATATAAATAATGCTTCGTTTTCAGAAGCTGCTGCATGTATATATATATGGTGGTTATTAGCACATTTTTCGGGAAGCATTATGAGAAATATCCGATGGATATTATCCACTCAACATGTTACATCTTTTCTCATAACGTGCTGCAACTTCCTTTTGTGATTCTGTTTGAAACAAGATTTTAGGGATTATAGTATTTTGTACAACTATAAAAAGTAATATATTATAGTATTTTGTACGACTATAAAAAGCAAATATTACTGTTAAACATTGTTCTCCGTGTAGCTATAAATATTGGTGCATTGGCAAAGTTAAAATCATCCCAAAAGCAATTTTTTCTTTTTTTTTAAAGATTCTTTTACTTTTAAAATATTTGAAGTTGTATTCGTTAGTTCAGGATTTTTTACTATACTCAAACGATTTATTGAGTTGACGTATTTTAGAAAAGAAATACTTATAAAGTACAAGAATTCCATTACAATGGAAGAGTTTTCTCTCTAAGGATAATATTTACGTGTTTCAACTCAAACTACTCTAAACTCAATTTATTTACCATTTATGTTTAATTATTATTATTATTATTATTGATTGCTCTAATTTAAATATCTATTATGCATAATTGTTGAAACGTGAAAATTGATAATTACATTAATTAATTTTTTCTTTAATTGATTTTATTAAACTTCTTATGGGGAAATGTTGGTGTAGTTCAACTGCTTGGATGAAATGGAGCACTGTGTGAAGGAGCAAGGAAAGTGGTCGATTAGGTATAAGGAATATTCATAAGTTTAAGACCTCTCTTATTTGTAAGCAAACACTTTGGCTAATGAGTAGGAACATGAGTTGGTTCTGTGATAATTTGGTATGTTCTGTTGGGGAGGGGAAGACAGTAGACTTCTGGAATGATAATTGGACTAATGAAGATGCTCTAAAAAATCGTGTGTATCATCTTTTATGTGGTAATAACAATTCCACTTTAGCTTTTTTTTATAAGATGTTATAGAAAATTAATGTCCCTGCTAAAAGTACTTGTTTTCTTTAATTTGAAAAATGCAAATGGATCGGATTGTCTTCAGCAATTAGGGTGGACAAAGATTATTACAAGTGAGAACAATATGTTATGTTCATTCTGCTCTCTAGAGTTGGAAACTATAAAGTATTTATTTTTTACTTATGAATTTACTTACCAATTATGGCAATCATGTTATAATTCGTGAAGGAAGAATCAGAAAGTCATTTATGATAGCATGGATGGTTGTTCTTTGGTATTTATTGATCTAACTGGTTGAACCAACCGGTCTAATCTTCTTTACTTCATGCATTATCAGCCAGAAACAAAGAAGATTTACAGTGATAAATGACCAAGTTTGGATGATAAATTCTCAGTCATTTACTTAGGGTTCAAACAACCATCAACATAGTCACATACCACCATATCTCACATTAACACACGAAATTCATTTGTATTCAACCACATAATACAGATACGCTTACCAAAAAAAAAAAAACATAATACAGATACCATAACAAGCAATATTCAAATCCAAACAACTACATAATTGGTCTTCAATCATTCAATCTATCCTGCTTAGTCAATAATACAGAGTCATCTTAGCTTTATTAAATGATACACTTCCATCACACATTAAGACTTAAAGTATGTCCCAAGCATATTAAAACTTAAAACTTAACGAGTCCACAAACCATGAGAAACTGAAAACACAGAGAAACAATCCTAAGAAGATTAAAAAGGAGGATTGACCTTCATCTTGTTGTAAGGCTCTTTTAAGGCTTCAAAATCTGCATCATGTATGGCCTTGTTCTCCTCAAGGTCAGTCAAATGTTTGAAATTTCTTATTATGGCATCCGAAATATACTTGGCTGATTCAATAAGTTCTGCTTTCTTTGAAGAATATTTGGTGCTCGCAGACTCAATTTTTTCTTTGTCTCTTCCCAACTCATTCAATTCTTCCTGGACTTTCTTCATTGTATCCTTAAGCTCTCTTTGGCGCTTTTCAATGTTTTCAAGTTCTGGCTTATATTTCTCAATAACCTCATCAAGCTCACACACTTTATCTTTGGTTCTTTGTAATTTTTCCAGTGCTTCTTTCTTCTCACCATCAACTTGCTTAATCAGTTCAATAGTCGAAGATTTCTTTTGACAAACTTCGACAGCTTTTTCAAAAAACTTGATGAAAGATCTGATTCTCTCATCAAGGTCTTGGTCAATATCATTAGGAAACATCTCAAGTTTCCTAATAACAGCTTCAGCCTTTTCTCTGTACTCAACCTTACCAATATTCTCCAGCATTGGTAGGGAGAATGTGAGCTGTCGAAGGTTATCCAGTGCAGAGGCTAATGTTTCAGTCATTGAAGATTCCTCCACCTTGGTTTTGGATTGCGTGGATGACAATGAAATCTCTCGTGGAAAAAAATCCAACAGCACAAATGGATCATCATCAAGATATTTCTGACAATCATCAATGTTAATAGGAGTGTATTTCAGAATCCCCATGTTGTTGAGTTTGTTGCTATCAACTTGGATATGATATTTGTTAAGATGTTCACTGAGTGCAGGGGTTGAGGAGTTCAAATCTTTATTTCCTTGATTAAAGTCAAAACAAGGTATTTGTGAATTATTTTTTAAGCTACCTAATAGGTTGAATTGCTTGAGCTAATATTAGGATTCAAACTTGTGTATCTTTAGAAAAGTTATGTTTTGAACTTTTGTACCTTGGACTTCTTGTTTATCTTCAGATGAACTTGAAGATGATTGTCCATCTACTGAATTAAATGTTGACTGACGAAGAAAGAAAATAGCAAGTTTATGATGTTAAGTTCTAACCAAAACTAAATTGGAATTGAAATATCAGAAGCTCAACTTACTTCTTTTTCTTTAGCTTGTGGTGTTGGTTCTTTTGCCACAGTTGTCTCCAGAATTATTTTATTGTCAATATCCTGAAAACAGATAATAACCAAGAATTAACTTGTAAATTTGATATAAGAAATTATAAACCAAGCAATATATGTTTAATTAGTTTCTTTCACAACGGGATGAATAAGAAAAAGGAAATTAAACTAGAAAAGAATTACTAGCACTATTGACTCAAAGAGTTATACATGAAATTTTAACTCATTTGTTTTCGCATGACTTCATAAGTTTTCCATTTCCACCTTCTTTCGAAAGATTGGTTTAAACCTTGCTTCTTTAATGTTCAATCAAATGGCAATTAACATATAAAAAACATATACACTAAGCAAGTAATTAAATAGTGTGTCTGATAGGGTTGTTCGGTTTAACTTATTCTTTGTTTTTTTTTTTTTTAAATGTTATTTTGTAGCTTTAAGCAAAACAAAAAAAAAAACATTGAAAATAGAATTAGTATTAGGACTCATAATTTTGGTTCTAGTTTCCGCGTGAATATAGTCTAATTTTAGTCCAACACATGATCATTGATGAACAAAAACGATGGTAATTTTATGAAAATATGATTATATAAAATAAACTTGTGCATATATCTATATATATTTTACTACAGTAAGAGGAAGAAATAAGCAAAATAATGAATGAACCGTTTCTGAACAAGTTGTAGCTCCTTCAAAAGTTTTCTTACTTCCCTGCAACAAAATAAAAAGACTATAAAAGTGAGGACTATACTTATTATCTGTTTTTGAAATGAAAAATATGCATTACAGGGGTTGCGTTACCACTATTTTCTGATTTTTGAAATGGAAAATATGATCACACGACTCTATAGAATGAGAATTTAAATAGGTTGCATTTAAAGCGCCATTTATTTCTTATATAAACAAATTGATGGAAATTCTAGAATTATGTTAACAATTACGTACAGATAGAAAATTCTATAATAATGTATTATAACTCTAGAATTACATATAAATAAAATATTCTAAAATAATGCATAATATCTCTAGAATTACATATAGATAAAAATTTTAGAATAATGTATAATATATCTAGAATTATTGGGTTAAAGCTTATAAATAGATCATGTACTCAATATTTGCAATCAACAAAAAACTAGCAAGTCATTTTCATTTGAAGTTATTGGAACTATTTCTCTAAACTAGCTTTCCTTTTAATTAAATATATACCACAAATTGATTTCCCTATACTTTCTACCAACCAAAAAAGTTTTAATTATTTCATAATTCTAAAACTATAACAAACAGAAAAAAAAAATAAAAATCAATGAGTTTATCAAGGAGTACACTTCAAAGTTGTCCCATTTGATTAAAATATTCAGGCTGCACGATAAAGTTATACAAGAAATCAAGGTTGTAGAAAAGATTCAGATCATCTCACCCAAAAGATTTGAAGCAAAAATCTCAACTATTGAAGAATTTTGTTATCTTAAAAAAACTAACTGTTTATAAATAGTTAGTAAATTGCAATCTCAAAAGCAAAGAATTTCCATAGATATGACTCAAGGTGAATTTCAAGCTAGACATAAGAAATATCATTTTCTCTAAATGGTTGTGGTTTGTTCAATAAATATAAGAAACTCCTAATCTTGTTTTATTTAGTAAATGCAAATTATTAATCTCTAGGCATTAATTTTGTCTAAACCAAGAAAATCATCCTATATTTGCATGGGAATGTGTTTCCTTTAGAGGAATATCCAAGGAAAATTGACGTAGCTTTCTAACATGTACGGAATTTATTGGTGCTGTTGCTTCAGCGGTATATCTAAACGAGGAAACTAGTTCAACAAATTCTTTCTCTACCTTTATAATGTTTCTTTGTTTTGTGGGTGGAAAGAAAAGAACTCATTAAATTGAAATAGTATTTTCATGTTGTATACAGTTATGTTAGCATGAATTGATTGAGTATAGTATTGACCTGTAATGAAATTAATTCAATCTGTGATGTTGCTTTAGCTTTAGTCTCAATTGGAAGGTTCTCGATAGCATTTTCATTTTGATTCTGATTGCTAGTCTCACGGGCTTTAGAGTGTTCATACTGATCATCAAGGTTTCTTACTTCAAACCCTAAGATATATTAACATGCCATAAAAAAGTAACTCATCAGAAACGTATGCTTTAAAATATTTTAAGAAAATAAATGAAAAGGACCCCTTAAGATTCCACTGAAAAATATTAGAACGCAATGTATAAATATCATTCAAGTTAAAAAGTAGTATAACATTTATTTATCTTTCATCTCACATTTAATTCTTTCATATATGTTTTACGATTATCCCATATCTTTTATTCATCAGCATAGCTATTTCCTTTAAACATTAAACATTATAGAAATACTTAATGTGTGAACTTGGACACTAAAATCTTCAATTTCTTATATGCTTTAACAAAATATTTTTTTTTCAAAAAAAAAATGAAGACATAGTAAAAGGTTATATAATAATGTGAATATTTATCTCTAATTCCTACGTCCATTTGAGGGAATTTAAAATATGTTTAAACATAGAGTAAATATTTTTGGCAGGCATTTTATAATAAAAGTTTAATTGATGCAAATTAAAGTACATGAGAAAATAAATTATAGAGTACATGAGAAGATAACTCTTTTTGTTGTTATTTTATTTCCACAATGACATCTCATTTCCAGAATAATAAATAACTCAATGCAATCAAAGATAAAAAATAAATTAAGCAACTTGTACAAATAAAAAATAGCTAAAGAGACAATAAATAATGAAAATAAATAAAAAGGGCCCTTAAAATCCCACTGAATGATATTAGAACGCAGTGTATGTCATTATTTTTAAATAATAAAGTAAGTTTTATTCATGGAGGCATAATCAATTAAATAAAAATATTAAATTAATGAGCAACACAAGAAAATAAAATAAAATTAATACTGATAACCTGGTGCATTGATCTCAGATGGGGTAATTACAGACTTCAAAGTTTCCTTAAAGTCTCCATCTTCAACATTTTTGGGGATATCAGGTTCTATATTGTAATCAGAAACAGAAGTTATGGATTTTTGTCCTTCATTCTTTTCCTACATAGTTTCAAAGATACTAATAAGGTGGGAAACTAAAAATAAAAGAATATAACTAATAAACATAATAATGTTAATATATATACTGAATAATTGATAAGAATAATATTTCCACTTAATTTTGGATACAAATAAATGCTGATATAGCAAGTAAATAGTGTCTGTGATAGGGTTGTTTGTTTAATAAACTTATAGTTTAATATATATATATATATATATATATATATATATATATATATATATATATATATATATATATATGTTTCAGGTTAGATGAGATAGATTTCACTACGGGAGAAATAAGAAGAAAAAAATGGTTCGCAGTGCTATTTTAAAGTGATTCCGAATCAAAAACACGTACATTACATTTAAGCATAGAAGATAATTTGAAAGCTTCATTGTATAAAATAGACGTGTATGTATGTATCTAAATTTTGTTACACTCATAAGTAAATAGAGGGGAAAATAAAAGACTAACTGATGTAGTACATTCTTCAAAACTTCTCTTAATTCCCTATAGAAATAAAAAAAGACACTAAATTGTTGTCTATACGTATTTTCTTCAATTAAATAGGAAAAATAAGCATGAGAGGGAAATGTCTTTTCTAGTGGAATATCTTTTATTTCTTTAAGACACTACGCCTAAAAGTCGTTTTCTCTAATGTACAGAGTATATTGCTATTAATGTGCGTGGTCTGTGTTCGCATATCAACTAAAAGACCCCATTTTGGCCCTTGGTCTAGCTGAAACCCTACTACTAGGAACAAAAGAAGAGGCCATTTGTGTCTCTTTCAAGATCTTTCATCATTTGTCATGAAAGGCCTAGGGAAAAGTGTACAAATATTAGCTAAAAAACCCCAATTTGGCTACTACCAGTAACCAAGGTCAAGTACATGCCAGGTCCTAGGAAGTTTTGGTCTTCAGCCCTACTAAAACCTTATTACTAGCAAGCAAGATCAAGCACATAGGTGGTCCTAGGATATTTTGGACTTCAACTACGTTTATCATATAAGGAACCCCATTTCGACCATTGATGTGGCTGAAACCCTATTACCAACAGCCAAGATCAAGCATATGTCAGGTCCCAAGATATTTTGGTCTTCGAACCAACTGAAGACCAAAGACCTTAAAAGAGCATGCTAATTAGAATGATAAAGTGTCAGCAATCAATTAAAATTAATATGGATTATCCAAGAAAAAGCTAAGATTATAATTGCAATACTTAATTCTTAATAAAGTGCACAAGACCTAATTAGTAAAAACCCATATATCACTATAAATATGACATTGGTATCAATATAAAACCAACCAAATAATTTTGACATTTATTATTATTATATTCTCGTCCAAAATCTTATCATAACTTGGGCGTTGAAGTGCTTTAGCACGTATCCCTCCCTCTAGAGTTTCATAGAAGATTCTATTCTCTACAAAATTCATGAGAAGGTGTATCCGGCTATGTTTAGTAGGTACAATTTGTATAATAAACCTAAGGAACTCCTAGTCCTATATATAGTAAACGCAAAATTTAGTGTGAATGTGTTTCGTGTGGGAAAAATATCCAAGAGAAATTGATATGGTCTTATAATCAGTTTTGAATCTGTTCATAATTTTGTTTTCAACGGTATCAATGAACTAGGAACTGGTTCAACAAATTCTTGCCCTACGTTTAATATTTCTTTCGTCTGTGCCTCCAAAGAAAACAACTCATTTCATTGAATACTATTTTCATGTTGTTCTATACAATATATGTTAACATGAATAGATTGATTTGTATTGACCTGTGATGAAATTAATTCACTCCCTGATGTTGCTTGAGCTTTAGTCTCAATTGGAAAGTCTTCAGTCTCATGGATTTTGCAGTCTTCATTCTGATCATCAATATCCTTGATTGGTAGATTTTCAAACCCTAAAATATAAATTAAAACGCCATAAAAAAAGTAACTGAGCAGAATAAAAATTGTGTATGCTTGAATTATAGATCATAATTTAATAACTTACATGTTAGAAAGTAGTATAATTAACAATATTTGTTTATGTTTTATCCAACATTACTTTTTCTACATTTTTTTTTATTATCCTGGATATTTTATTAACGAGAATAATAGCTGCTTTAATAATTAAAGTAGAAATACTTAATCTGTAAACTTCTACATTAAAATTTTCAATGGTTCATATGCTTGAACAAATTATATATATATATATATATATATATATATATATATATATATATATAGTGATAAAAAAGACCTAGATAGACAATAAATAATGAAAATAAACAAAAAAACACCCTTAACATTACAATGAAAGATATTGGAATGCAATGTATGTTGCCATTGACACAAAATAAAGTAGCTATTTTCTAAGGAAACAATAGACATAAAAATTTAAATAACAAAATCAAATGAGCGACAGAAGAAACTAAAAATTAGTACTAATAACCTGGAAAATTGGTACCAGATGGGGTAATTACAGAATTGAAATTTTCCTTATGATGAAAGTCTTCATCTTCAACGTCTTTGGTGGTTCCAGGTTCTATATTGTCATCAGAAACAGAAGTTATGGCTTTTTCTCCTTTATCATCTCCCTACATAGTTTCAAATAATATTTATATGCTATAGAAAGAAAAAATATAACTAAAGAAACATAGTAATATTAATATAATGACTGAATAGTCGACAAAAGATAATATTTCCTACATAATTTTTTACAGAGTAAATGCAGATAAAGCAACTAATTAAATAGTGTGTGATAAGGTTGTTTGTTTAAATATATTATTCCTTTTTTTAAAAAAAAAAATGCACGTTATTTTGTAGCTATAACCAGATTTTTTAACTTTTCATTTCCAAATATGATGATGAAAACCAAGCAAAATATATATATCTATATATATATATATATATTATATAAATTACAACTTAGGTGAGAAAAATGTTTATGATGAGAAATGAGAAAACATAATAATAACCATACGATTTCAATAAATGGTTTATATTAAGTTGTTAATTAAAAAAATTTACATAATTCTCTTAAAAAGAGACCTCTGCTACAAACCAAACCCTTGTCTATGGTGGGGTGTTGTTCATGATAATAGTGATGGTAGTGTCGACTATGATGGGGGTGTTATTCGCGATGCTGGTGGTGCTACTCCACATTGCCACAGCCACTGCCGCTGCTATCGTCACCCTTACCATTGTCGCCACCATTGCCAGTATCACCACCCTCACAATTGGTGGCGGTGGTGATCTTGCAAAAGATTGATGTGGTGACGAGAAAAAACAATGGGTTAGACAAGAAGAGTTTGGTTTTATGGGAGAGGTCCTAGTGTGAGATACTATGTGAACTTCTTTAATTAACAACTTAACCTAAATAGTCTATTGAAAAGAAATTATATATAATTATTATTATGTTTTTTCACTTTTTTTTTTAACTTCTTTTCACCTTGATTTCACTACAGAAAGAACAAGAGGAAAAAAATTACTAACAATAGAATTAGTATCAGGACTTAAATATAATTTTAGCCAAATTTTAGTCCAATACATAACCATTAATGAAGAAAAAAAATATAGAACCATATTGTTAACGATGGTAATTTTATGAAAACATGATTATATAAATAAACTTGAGTATATATCTATATGTTACTATGTTCATGAGCAACGAATGGGTAAAATAATAAACTAAGTGATTCTGAATAAACTGTTGGCAATTTCTCTACTTTGCTCTCTATTTCTTTAAGAGACTGTATAGCTTCAGAATTTAAAATTTAAATAAGCTGCAGTATATATCTAAGAGTCATATAACGCCCTATCCATTTCTTATATAAAGAAAAAAAACCCTATTTATATGATTGTACCATGTATTCATTTCTCACACTGATTGTTGTTGGATGAATATACATTAGGAATTCTTATAATAAGAGTGAAAACAGCTTAAACAAAGAAGACATTTTAATACATGTTATGTTAATACTGTTCTGAATTAATTTGTTGGTGATGTTCCGATTAACTGTATATCAATCTAAACCAACAACTTTTGCAACAAATTCTTTCTCTCTCTTGATGCCTCTAGTTTTTCAATGCTATCTTTTATTTGTTATATTCAACTATGTTAGCATTAATATATTGATTTGTATAAATACCTGTGATGATCTGAGTTCACTTCCTGCCAAAAGCTGCTTGTCAGACTCTTCCAGCTGCTTGTCAGACTCTTCCTCTGTAGTGTCTTCATAAAATTCAATAATGTTCTTTAATAAGTCCTTTATATCATTTGTATAATCAGTCCCTATAATATGATTAACATCATCTTTAAAAAGTTAGTCACAAAAATAAAAAAAAATATATATGGTTTTAAATTTAAATCATAATTTTCAATTATTTATACATTTGAACTAAACATTTTGATTCTTTCAAAATGTTACGACATAAAAGAACAAGATATGAAAATTATTTTAATACATTCCAACAACAAATATTTATTGTTTTTAATTCTTCAACATAAAATAATGTATATATTTTTATATAAATGGAATGTTCATGGATCGAATTTGAAATAGAATAAAATATGATTCGATTAGATTTAATGAGATGGCATGATCGGATCAGATTGAAATTCACGGATTATAAAAAAGTTTATATCTATTTCGTTTTTTATGAAATATAGAAAATATAGTAGTAAACATAAAAAATTGTAAACAAATATTAAAACAATTATTAAAAATTAAATATAAAAGTAGTCTATAAATGATAAAATGTAAATCTTAAAAAACTAAAAACAATAAAATTTAATAACTCACAATATTTGCTACGACAATACAATACATTTTTTTTCAATTGATTTTCAATCTATAAATAATATTTAAACTTTAAATTGTATTACTAATTTTCTATTTACATCCTATTAAATATATATATATATATATATTCATATATAAATAAAAAAATTAAACTTTAAACTAAATGAATTGGTTTATAGATCTATAAATTTTTAAAGTTCAAATTCAGATCTAAATTATCTATAATCGGATTTAATCCGATTACATCTAAATTAATTCATAGATCTAATTAGATTAGTTTGATTTCACAGATTTATGGATTGATCCAGATACTTAAACACCCCTACATGTAGTGAAGTGAATATTTTTCTATGGCGATTAATTTTCTTGGATAAGGTTGGTGTAAATTATATGAGAAAATAAACTACAAATGAAATAAAGATAACTCTTAACTCTCCGAGGTGATTCATTTTGCTTTGCAAAATTACTAATAGTTTAAATAAATATATTCCAGGACAACTTTATGAAATATATTATGGTAGAGAAGGGACATAGATATCTAACCACATATATCAAGAGAAGGTCATGTTTATTTGAAAATGAGAAGAGGAAGCCTTTAGCATTCAGGTAGACTTATGGTATAAGTGTTCTTTTGGCATTCTATAATAAAACTATCCCTCTCATCTTATAGATTCTGTATGTTCAATTAAATTTGATGATTCCAATAGCACATGTTATTGTGTAAAATCAAGATGCAACGGTTTTAAATATTCCGTTTACTGTTTTACCTTCGATGCCAGCAAAAGTTTCTTCGATCCTCTCAGGTGTTAATGTTGAAGTCAAAGAGAATTTTGGACAATTCAACACCAAACGATCCTTTACAGCGTGAAAGTCATCAATATCCTTGCAAAGGCTTGGAAGTTTCACAAATGCTGCAACTTTTAGATTTGGAATTTCAACTTTTTGATCACTTCCACATTTGAACACTTCCTCTAGCATACATGCTTCAACAACAATCAAAAATTCAAGCTTGGGTAGTATTTTAGAACTGAAAACAGTAAAGAGACACTTCAAATTGTCGCATTCAAAGATCCAAAGTAGTTTTAGACTTGGAAAAAGTGACGTTCTGTGATTCCTGCTTGTGTCCTCGTCAATGATCTGTTCTAATTCATTGCAACTCAATATGCTTAGAATTTGCAACTGTGCTAAGGATCTTAACGTAGAAGCAGAAAATATTACTTTGATTTTTTCACAATCACATATCTCTAATATTGTAATGTGTTGTAAAAAAAGGCCTGGCATCTCAGGTATATAACTCCATTCAAAGCGTTCTAAAGCAATCATTTGTTGCACAATCACATCATTGACCTGCAACAGATTTTCTAAAGTGAGAAAATCCTTCATGTTCCCAGTCAAGAATTATAATAAATATATATAATATCACATGAACGTATTATACACATTCCACAAATAACTTTAAAATAATATTTAGAACTGAAGAAAATCACAAATAAGTTTGAGAATGTAGGTAAGACATTACCCTGTTTTGTTTGAACGTATTACTCTATTTTGTAATGGTCTGTTTGATTGAAAATCTAAAAACAACAATAATGAAAGGAAAGATATATAGGGAATGGTTGGGAAGATGAAGAAAATGAATGATAAACCATCATCCTTCTACCTATGTCACTCATTTTACAACAATAAGGGAATAGAGTAATACTTAAGTTAAATTAATTGAAAATAATAATATTTTCATATGAGATACATTTTTCTTTTCATAAAGAGTTAATATAATTAATATTGATTCAATTGTTGCATATATTTTATTTTATGTTACTATCTACTTATACAATATCATGACATAAAAACCATCTAATATTTTAAACAATTAACGTCATTATTAAATATTTTCAAAAGAGAAAATAATTTAAATTGATGCCATGTTATCTGTTGAACAGTAAATAAAATGTTTTACAAAACATATAACCGAGGTTGTCTGAGGACAACTTATGAGTAAATAGAAGAAAGAAAATAATTTAAAGACTTCGTTTTTCCAGCTAATGTTTTATAATTAGATATCCAAACCACCATCTGATCATCATTTTTATTTACTGACATTAATTATTCATGGTTAAGCATGAAATTATCGTAAGGATATCATGGTTTCAGCTTCCAACCAAATTATACTTGACACGTAATTAAATGTTATATGAATTATTTTTCAAAACTTGAAAAGCTAAAAATCTATCACATAAATACTCTCATGTTCAAAACCACCTATTAATGTCTCCAAAAATTAATACTATATATATATATATATATATATTTATATATTCTGTCGTATAGATCAATCTTAGTTCTAACTTATTTTTCAAAATTGATTTGAATTTGAATTTTAAACACGAGACATGTTATCTATAAAAAATACAAAGTATAAAATGTAACATAAGAAAGATTACAATCATACCAACGAGTGAGAGTAGTCTTGCAATTGATCCCTGGAATTCAAAGGAGGGGTTCTTGTATTTCTCCATTTCGGTCTAAATTTATGGCTCCAACCAAAAATATTACATTTGATGGGGAATGATCCTATTTGTGTCTTGGACTCTTCTTTGGAACATGACCTTTCCATAGATGAACACTTGAACTTATCACATCTTGGAAAAATGTCAACAAATTTTGGCAAGTTTTCTAGTGTCACTTCCTTTAGCATAACAAGTATAGCATCCTTAAGCTCTTGAGGACAATCTTGTTCACCATGTTTACGTTGGTACGGATAAAATATATATTTCAGGTCAGCACAGTCAACAATTTGGATAAGTTCCAATTTTGGAACATCTTGAGCAGCAACAATTGGAAGGATAAAATCTAACTTGGGACATGCTTGGATTTCAAGAGATCTTAAATTTAGAAACTTAAAACCAATACTCCTATTCTCATTATCACCACCAAAATGAAATATGTTTTTTAGCTGACCACAATCATCTATAACCAACTTCTCCAACAACACTAGGTTTTGTGTGTTTGATAGATGAAAAACAGATGTCAACATTGGACAGCTCCTCAAAGTCAAGGACACAAGATTACAGAGGGATAAGTTGCTCTTAAACAATATGCCTTGTAAATGTGTACAATCACTTATCAACAACGTCTCTAAACTTTGGAAAAGTTGGACAGGAAGGGAACCACTACACAGTTCCCTCAAATATTTCATATTACAAAGTTCTAGTTCAGCCAACTTGGAGAAGACATTTTGCATACGCGAATCAATATGCTTGTTATCAACAAGGCACTCTAGCTGTGGCATACTTTTTAAATTAAGATTAACTACATTAAGTGTACCTTCATCTTTAGGCAAAACAATCGTAGGTATGAGATTTCTCCATCCCCTTCATGTATATGAAGACATTTTGCTGCTTGTGCCAGATGCTTGAGTGTGTCTTCTGGGAAAATTTCATCACCGTTTGCAAGACACAGAGAATTCATTAGTGAACGATGTCTGACTTCGAAAAGTTCTATACGAAACCTTTTAAAATTGAAAAGATTTACATTTTGTTGGCGTATAGTTGACATCACATTGCAAATGAAATGTAATTCTTCCAACGAAGAGCAATTTTCAATAACTTTAAATGGATTATTCCTTCCAATATAACAATTTTTCAAGAGTAGTAATTTAAGTTTCTTTAGTTTTTCAATCTCACATGGCAATTCATTTATTGAACATTTTATCAAATCCAGAGTCTCAAGACTTTGTAGATATCCAAGAATAGAGATGTCACCTAAGTTAAAGCCTTCAAGGATCAAAGATCGAATATTCGTCAATGACTTAACAAATTGTGATAACGATATTCTTATGAAACGTCGCCAAGGTGAAGTTGAAGTCTTAGATGATAAAAACAAAACTCGAAGCCCTGTCATATTTTCAAAGAAAGAATTTGAAACTTTTGTAGAATCAATTATGTCTACATCCATGTAGACAATTAGAATCTCAAGTTTAGATCTATCAAACTTGAAGGAGATCACATCCTTGTCATTGACTTCACATACCAAATACTTTGGATTAGATGTCCTTCCATCCAATGAATTTTTGTTTTGGTTAGAAATATTGATCGCTTGAATCTCCTTGCTAGCAATTGTTAAGGCCACTTCACGTACCAAGTCATGCATTTTTACATTTCCCTCCTGAGCCTTCAACAATAAACATGAATCTATGAGTTTATCTTTTGCTAAAACAACTTGATTTCGACATGCGTCATAATTGTTGTGAGTTTCTTCAACAAGACCTGCTCCTACAAAACATCTGGTTAAAATTTCAACAGAAATTTCTTCATCTTCTGGGAAGAGAGAGCATAAAAGAAATAGTCTCTTATCCTTTTCGTTCTTCATATTGTCATAGCTATACTTCAAACATTTATGAATTTTATCCAAATTTTCATCCTCACTATATTGGGATGCGAAGTTCTGCAAGGATTCTAAGGCTACTTTCCATCGTTCAAGGCTATTTTCGCCATACAAATTGCTTGCGATAACGGCTATTGCAACCGGTAATCCTTTGCATTCTTTGGCAATTTCACGTCCCAGGTCTAGGATACTTTTAGAGGGACTCTGACTTATACCAGAATGCATTTGGAACAACATCCATGCATCTTCCTCTGATAAGAGATCAAGTTGAATTTTGCTATCACATTTCATTTTGTTACATATCTTTAGATCGCGAGTGGTAACAAGTATTTTGCAACCACTGTGATTGTCTTTTCGTGGAATACCTATTTCTTCAAAATTGATATCTCCCCATACATCATCAAGTATTATAAGAATTTTCTCACCATTTATCAATCTATTCCACAATATTTGGGGCCTCTCCGCATCAGTACAATCCTTAAACGATAATCCCAATGGTCCTGCAATTTCATCTTGAATCTTTTTTATGTTCGGAGTCGAAGATATTGTAGTAATAATAACATGATTAAACTTTTTGGAATTTTCAAGCTCAACACCAACTTTTTTTGCTAATGTTGTTTTACCTGTGCCCCCCATCCCATGCAATCCAGTCATATAATTCTTGTCATTTGTCAGGGCATCCAAAAGTTTTTTGTGAGTCAATTTTCTACTTTCGAAAGACATGTAATCTTGAGGAGAAGCAGATTCAGCACCAGGTATCTGACGATGGATTCCAACAACATCTTTATTGTAATTCCCACTTTGGTCTAAGAGTCCTCTAATTTCCTTAGACTTATTTTCAAGATCCTTTCCTCTAATATATCTCCATTTGCAATTAGGACACCACCCAAAAAAGCATGTCTCTTTTGTTTTTGAGTACTCTTTGATAAGTTTTTCTGCTTGCTCTTGCCAATGCTTGACCTCACTTCTTATGCTTTCCCCGTTGTTTTTTGCCGCTTGAACATATTCTCCCACATCACTGCTTCTTGCTTTCAATGTTTCCTTTTCCTTTTCAAAGTCCTCAGCAATAGAACTGAAGCAACAAATGTATCGTGATTGTGTTACTGTTGCATCTATCAATTTCTCCAAAATTGACTTTGCCAAATCAGTTGCAATGCTTGCCATCTAAATCATGTTCAATACATATATATGGATGTTAATACATAGTAAATGTTGACAACATTTAATAAATCAAATAAATACTCAAATACAATTATATATAAATCTTGTCTGATATAAACTTAGTCCTAAAAAAATTCATTAGTATTAATCATTACAATTTTTAATACTTTTAAAGATTTACATATCATCATATACTCATAATGTGCACTGCATTTAGTTATATGATATCAGCAACCATTTTAATACGATATGGGGAGAAGGTAGATTAGCTGCATATGTAACATCTTACTAAATGACAATATATAAAAGATTTTTTAAAAAAACGTAAAATTTGTAAAGACATAGACCAAATGAAATTGTGTATATATAAATATGAGAAATTGTTGAAAAATTAATGATATATGCACTTCTATATATGTAGCCTAACTTTATTTTTCCTAAACAAACATAAGCTACTCTCCTTTCGAGGTTGATGCAACAACGGCAGAAAGAAACCAATTCCCAAATGCATGTGTAATCCATAGACAAAAATAAAATTTTTCTATTCAGAACATATAAAATATTTATTGTTTGCTTTTTATAAAGAATTTAATTGGTATACACTGTTAGTATAAATATTTTTACACTGACATTCAATCACAATCTTTTATTCATGCTAAATTTGTTGACTTTAATCATTACTACTTTAAAAGTCACATAAATAAAAATCATAATTAAATGTCAGTGTAAAAATCTTTTACACTGAGAGTGTATACCAATTAAACTCTTTTATAAATGATTTATACTAAAATATTATCAATATTAAGAAGCACATTCCATGAAAATCAAATTACTTATTTGTACCTCTTCATTCACTTCATACTTTTCCTTTGTCTATTTTTCACCATTCATCCTACTTATTCATACTCAAAAGTTTTCTAATGTTTAGCTTTCTTAAATTTACATAACTTAAATAAGTTTTTTTGTCTTTAAAGTTTAATAAAAAATCACTTTTGGTCCTTGAAATTCAAAAATATTTTTTTAGTCCTGAAATTAATTTGTTTTTGTATTAACATTGTTGGCTTATAAGTTCCAGTTATGTCGGATGTAAAATTGAAGATTAAGGAAATTATGGTTAAAGACGAGAGTGATTCTCGAGTATCAAAACGTGTTCATTGTTAGTAATTTTTTAACATCATTAACTAAAGAAAAATGATTGAAAGTGAATTAGGAACTATTTTTTTTTTAATTTTGAAAGTAATTTTTAGTGAAACTTTAAGAAAAAAACTTAGGTAAGCTTTTTAACCGTTTTTACATATCGCAATACACAAAGTTTGTGATAATATAATTTTACCTTAAATAAATATAACATTAAAGTATATAAATAAAGAAATAGATTATCGATAATTCAAAGTTATGTAAACTATCTAAAGCTAACCAAATACTCATTATTTTATATTGTCAATAAATTCAACTAAAGTAAAAAAAAAAAAGAAAAATCAATTTGTAAATGATAATATGGTTCACATTTTTATCGATTTTAAATAAGTTGCGCGTAAAATATTATAAATCATAATAAATAAATATTAATATTTTTATTTTGGTACAATAAGTTATTAAGTTATCAAATATTCTAACAATGATAGTCTTCTATATTAGTAATAAAATGTAAACTACAAATTAACACTTTTATCAGTCACACTACGAAAATTATAATAATTAAAAATTTAGCATAAATCATTTTGATTGTGTTAGAAAGGTCTCAATAAAATTCATTGATCTTTTGGTGGGTTGTGTTGATAGTATGCTACTTGAGAAAATAAATAAAGAGGTGTAGGTAAGAATTTATTGACTTGGAAAAACAATACAATTGAATTCCAGAAAATTTCAGAGCAGGAAGTCAATAATTCTATAATCTAATTATTTTATTTTGCTTTAATTCAAGGAAAATAAAAAAAGACAGCTGTTGCAGAACATTGGTAATCTCAAGTGCGTCAATTTGCAGTAATTTTTTTTCACCGGTTCAGTTAAATTTTCTATTAAATTGGTTATAGTGATGAACCCAGGGAAATTAGAAAGGAAGATTAAAACAAGAACAGTTTCTTTTTCAAATGAAAGAACCATTCTCTTTCTTCTTCTTTTTTTTCTTGAAAAGAAAAATGAATCATATATATTGAAATATATTAAAATGAAAGATGAAACAAAACATTTTATTCAATCTGAACATCCAAAAAAAAATGACAAAAATGAACCCAAAAAATAGAAACTACCTATTTGTCACACGTAATCTTATAAATGTTTTACATTTTTAAAAGTGATGAACCATTCTCTTTCTGGTTGGTCTTCTCAATAAAATTAGTAATTAATATGTCTAACCCTTATTCAACTTATTTGATATCACTGCAAAAGTTCCTTAATTTGTAACACAACCATAGATAATTAAATTTTAAATTGATAAATTGTCATCAGTCCATTGATTAACTTGTAAGAGAAAATTTTTATTTATTAATATTCTAATAAAATTTTAATAAAATATCACAAATAAATAGTATTGAATTAATATTTAGGGAGATTGCTTTATTTAACATTGAGTTATTTTTTATTTGTCGCATTATATTTTACTTTCTGTAATTTTTAATTTTAGTTATATTAAAAGGTATTGATAACATATTCCTGTGTTAAATTATATGTATACCCTCAACCAATACTTTTAGTGGGTTGTATACTTTCTATTTGTACCCGTACTATGTAATAGAGGCTATAGTGAACCCGATAAATGTGGTAAGGGAGGGAAAAGGAATCTCTTTCCTTAGCAACGCACTTTTAACACATCCCTCCAATATACTTTATATTGTTAGTTGAATTTATTGAAAATTACAAAATTAGGAGAGGAAGTCATTTAATAATAAGTGAGATCTACATAATTTGTTATTTTAATAAATTTCAATATAGAATGTATTAGGAGAAATGTTGCTAAAGGTAGGCTTGAGCTAAAATTTGTTAAAGAGTGTGTTGTTAGAGAGTGTGTTGTGTGTTTTGGTAAGAGAATGTTGCATGCAAAAAATAATGATTGGGATATGAACTAAGATTTGTCTTCCTCTACAAAAGGTAGGCTTGAGCTGAGGTCTGTCATAACAGTAAACAAAGCCTTTCTTCTTAAATTACGTTAGGAATTTTTATATAAACAATGGGTACATCTTGTTAGGGCTAATAGAGTCTTCAAGGAAGAATATTCTGATATATTCTCATATTCTATCATAATTTGGGCAGGGTGCACAATACATAATTCCTTAAATTCTCGAAAATGTTGCTTGGAAAATCGCTAATGAAGAGTGTTGATGTAGACTCCAAAATACAGGACGAGTATGATAGACCATCTGTTGATATGGGTGTAGATCATCTGGTGAGTGAGTATTGAAAAAGCATCTAATGGTTGTGTTTTTGAGGAGCTGGTTTGTGTTTGGTAACTAGTATTTTGGATGTTTTTTCAATACTCACTCACCAGATGATCTACACTCATATCAACAGATGGTCTATCATACTCGTCTTAGTATTTTGGAGTCTACATAGCATTTGTAGATCAAAACATTAGCATCCATGTAATAGTATTCGTTAGCATTAATGTCTTGTCTATAGGTCATGTGAGCTAGTTACACAATGTGGGTGTGTTCGTAGCTACCTCTTGTTATGGTTGTTATAATTGTGATGCTTATGTGCTTTTTCTTGATTATCAATATAATCTTTGTTTGTTTTTCAACTTTTGTTTTTTATTTCATTTGCTTCGTGTGACTTATCTTGTGAGTTTCTTGTCAAACCTCAACAAGTAGCATCATTTGTGGGAACAAAATAAGTTTAGATGAAAGATCTTGGTTTTTCTAGACATATTCTTAGGTGTAGATCATCTAGTGAGTGAGTATTGAACAAGTATCTAATGGTTGTGTTTGTGAGGAACTCAGTTTGGTAACTAGCATTTGTAAGTCTAATGGTTAGCATCCATGTAGTAGCGTCTGTTAGCATTAACGTCTTGTCTATAGGTCACATGAGTTAGTTACACAATGTGATT
The DNA here is from genome assembly GCA_037954015.1 of Psophocarpus tetragonolobus. Classification (NCBI taxonomy): domain Eukaryota; kingdom Viridiplantae; phylum Streptophyta; class Magnoliopsida; order Fabales; family Fabaceae; genus Psophocarpus; species Psophocarpus tetragonolobus. Next base: position 34,369,457 of record CM075693.1, on the reverse strand, counting down.
GTGTTTGTAGCTACCTCATGTTATGGTTGCAATAAATGTCATGTTTCTGTGTTCTTTCTCAATTATCAATATAATCTTTTTCTATTTTTCAACTCTTGTTTTCTCTCTTATTTTCTTGGTGTGACTTGTCTTGTGAGTTTCTTATCAAACCCTGTCAAATAGCATCGTATGTGGGAACAAAATAATTTGATATGAAAGATCTTGGTTCTTCTAGAGACATACTTGGGGTGGAAATTGTGAGGGACCAAATGAAGGGGGTTCTATGTTTCTCATAGCAAAGCTACTTAAAGAAAGTCATGGAAAGGTTTACAATACGTCAATCTAAACTTATGCACACACTTTTAGACACATTATGAAGCTCTACGCAAACCAAACTATTGATTTTGAAGATGAAAGGAGAAAGATGGATTCTTTTCCCCATATGATGTTAGCAGATTCATGGAGGACTCAAGTCAAGCTCATTGAGAGGCATTAAAGTGGATGTTGAGATATTTGGATGGAACTCGAGTTCAGTCTTCAATATCATAAGAGATCTCAAGGTGGGACTATTGTAGAGAGGTTTATTGATGTTGATTATGCAGGGATATAGACACAACTAAGCAACTTTCTAGGCATGTGATTACATTGTTTGGGTCTATAGTAAATTCGAAGGAAAACCTATAGTCTCTGCTAGCATTATCTGCTACAGAAGTTGAATACATTACATTGGTAGAAAGAGCGAAGACAGTTCTATGGTTGAATGGGATGATAGGTAAGTTAGGGAAATGGTTGGTATAGAGATGGCAAAATGGGCCAATTAGATCCATTTTAGCCCGACCCACTTGTGGCTCGCCAAAAAGGGGTGGGACGAGTTAGCCTACCATGCTAAGGGCATGGTAAGTTGTCAGGCCCTCCTTACTTGTAGGTGGGTTGCAAGCTAGTCCGCCAATTTTCCCAAATTTTTATTTTTATTTTTTTCTGAACCTTTTATTTTATTTTGTCTAAATATCAAAATAAAAGTATCCTAACCAAACTAGTCTAAAATTTATAAAGCAAAGTAGTAATACTAAATTAAATTTCTAATTTTTATTTTTAATCTAAACTAAATTTTAATATAATTTGATTAATTTATAAATTAAAATAGTAATACTAATATTTGATTGTTTAATATATTAATTTTCATACTTTTAATTTTTATTTCTAATTTTAAATGATTAATTATATTTTATATTTATAATATAATTAGTATAAATATGATTATTAATATATTATATTTAGGGTGATACACCAGTAAGTCAGCCCGTCCCACCCCTTTTGGACCGACAAATTGACAAGCCAGGCGTAGCAGGCCAAAACAAATCAGTAGGATAAAATTCCTATCCCACCCTGCCAAAACAATAGCAGGTCGGCAGGCTTAGTCCACTTTGTTATTTGTAATAGATATTGATTATGTACGGAATGTAGACACCAACAAGCAACTTTCTAGATATGTTACATTCTTTGGGTCTGTAGTAAATTAGAAGGAAAATCTACTATGATAGCATTATCAACAAAAAAAGTTCAAAACATTACATTACTAGAAAGAGTGAAGGAAGTTATATGGCTGAATGAGATGATAGGTGAATTAGGGAAGGAGTTTGTAGCAATTCATTATGACACAGAAATTTATTCATTTAGCGAATCATTAAATATACCTTTGGCTAGAATGTGATTCGATGGTTGTTATTAATGCTTTTTCAATCATGATACTATCCCTTTGCAATTCAAGAGTAGGTGGCTCAACCGTATACATCTTATGCATTCTACTCAATTTAACATATCTCATAATTTTGAGTGAGGAAATATCTTTTTTTCTTTAGATATGTCATAACGGCCTAAATTACATATTTTTTATAGGTAAAATAGAACAGTTATCCTAATTCTTACTCATTTAAAGTTTTGTTTTCTTTCATTTTATATAAAAATAGGTTAATTAGGAAAATTAATTTTAGGTTTACTTTTGTTTTCCAATCTTCCATTACTTGAGACTTGTTTTGAAGAAGGTTAGAAGAAGTGTCGGAAGAGTTCAAGGCTAATTGGTATTGTAGCAATGTTCAGATGCTAAATCAGGAAGTAAAATTATGTTCTAGTCTCGGAGCCCAATGGCCAAGAAGTGGGCGTCCAACGCCCACAACCTGAGAAGTGTATTTGTGTCGGTTAGGCGCCCAATGCCCTTCAATTGGCCACTCAGCGTTGGTCTCGCAAATGAGCTTGTTCAATGAGCTTGTTTATCTTGTGTTTTATTTACATATTTGTTGTTGGATTTTGCTTGTTCAATGAGCTTTGGAAAGGATTTATAGCTCGAAAGAGAGTAAAACGCATTGGTTATCTTAAGCTCATTTTCTTAATGCAGGTTATTTTTACTTTAGATTATACGAGGAATCGATAGTCTAAAGTCCAAATAGTTTAGGCTCTTCCTTACAAGGATTTTGGGTTAAGAGTATTTTTATGAGTGATAGGAACATGAGTGGTAAACGATGATTGATAATTCATTTATCCATTAGAGGGATGATATAACCCTACCAAGTTTTTCATCTCAATAATCTTAATTTACTCTTTATGCATTTTAGTTTATGTCAACTCAGAGTAGTTTAAAATCAATTTCTTTATTTATTACAAATAAAAAGTATTAAAATTTTTAGAGTATATATCAACCTAGTCCCTGTGGAATGACCCAATATTTATCGAATACTATATAGAAGTGATATACTCATAAAAAGTATAGTAGATGATTTGCTCATAAATAATCAAGTGAGGTAATAATTGTTTTGATTAGTTGACATCCCATGTAACACCCCGTTTTGTCCATTAATTCACACTAATTCATGACTAATTATTCTTTTGCTTAATACTCATAAATGTCAATAGAATAATAAAATGTGAATTCTCAATAATGGGATTATATTTTTATATTTTATTTTTTTTGCTAATTTCAATAACTATTCTAGATTAAAATTTGGATAACTGTTAAATATAGTGATTATATACAAAGTTATTAGAGTTCATAGGAAATATGATAAAAATTTTCAAATGATTATGCAATAATTATTTGAATTAAAATCATGGTTCATAGGTTAAAACATGACTATAAAAAAGTTTTCTTAGATTTTTAAAAACTTGAATTCATAGGACGTTTTAGACAGCTTGCTAATGCTAACAAATCTGGTACCATATGATTAATTATAAAACATCATGGAATTGAAAAGGGTTATTTAATTCATATATATGTATAAATATTATCTTCGTAAACAATTGACAAAATTTTTAATTTCAATATAAAATTAATTTAAGTTATTGAGAGACAAATATTAAGCTAATTCTATAATAGTTATGACTTTTAATTTTAGCTTATAATAGTTAATAATTTAACCTCTTGCTGTCATGTATGAACTTGAAATAAATTTATTTGATTTAATAGTTAAAAATAACATGCATAAAGTTGCATTAATAGTATAAATTATGTGTGTAAATAGTTAAAAAATTTCTAATGTAAATAAGAAATTGAAGAACCTAAAATGAGTCATTTCTAACTTTGGTTATACTCACACACTTTTCTCTCTTATTCTCCTCTCCTTTATTTTAAATACAAAGAAACTAGTATAATGAGGTGAACTACGAAATATATGAAGAGAATTTTAAAATATATAATTTAAACCGTAAATATATATTCCAAGTAATTTATAATTATTTTCAGAATTATTTGAAATATTTATTTTATGCAACTGTGAAAAATTAACTAAAATCTTTTTAGGCCAAAAATTTTGTGGAAGACTCATAAAATAATATATGAATATTTGATAGAATTATATTTCTAAAACTCCAAAAATACAATTAAAATTAGAGTTTTGAAAATGGTAAATATTGAGAAATGGCCTCCCGTGATTAACTTTAAAAAATTTCAATGGCATGATTCATGGGCAGCTTGTCCTAACGTGATTTGTTTTGTCATATACTCATATGCAACATTGTTTGTTTCCTTAACAAATTAATAAGTTAATTTAAAAAAAAAAAAAAGAGAAATGTTTTTCGATAAATAGCAGACCCATTGCTTATTTTTTTCACCTGTCAACCTTAATCCTTTTGCTAAGTCATGAAGCTCTCTCTCCCTTGTGAATTAAACCTTTTTTTCACCTAAAATATTATTATGTTAAAATAAAACTAGTTCGTTAATTCTTAATTTAAAACTTCAGACCTCCTACTTGAAATCATCAATACTAGAGAGCTTATTGCGGCAAGTAGCAGAGTCAGATTGATCCTAAAATATATTGTGTTTTTTCTAATAGATTTATGGTTAACTAAAATTTGTTTTCAAGATTGTTATTTATCATTCAAATATATTTATGATTTTGTTACTATTTTCAAGATTGTTATTGTAAAAATTAGTTAATGGAATAAAAAGAATAGATCTAATTTTAATTTTTGTATTGTTTACTTTATCTATTGTTCCTACCACTAGAACATCATTAGGGTGGATCACCACGTCTCAATTATTGTCCACTTTGGAGCTCGATAACTCCACGATTTTGTCCTGAAAAGGTGTTTGGATAGATTAAAGGATGACAATGTTTATAAAAGACTTTTAACCTCGACTACTAAGTAATGTGGGACTTCAAGCATATCAGAACAAGCCTCCAGTAGTGACCAACGGTCGAAATTCAAGATCTCGCCAAAGTCAAAAAGGGAGCATTGAAACTCAAGAGCAAGAGTGACTCACAACTGGTCACATGACAAGTCAAAGGAGACTGCCTAGCCAGGGACGATCAACTGCTTAAATACTACTGCATGGTGAAAAACTTAATTGATAAGTTTGAAGAATTTGAGATTAGTCACGTGGTCACAGAGGATAACTCAAAAGCTGACCTGCTATCTAAGCTCTCCAGCACAAAAAAGTCGGGCCAACATCAAACAATTGTGAAAGATACACTTATACAACTTTGACTTACTTGAATGTTGGAATTCTATCTGCAGGTATTACTGGTGACACTCTTTGAAGGATTCACATTGTTAACTTCACAGAGTACTCTATGGTTATTTTCCTGGTAAGTATATCTCTCTATATATGTGTATGCATAATTTATACAATTTTAATGTTGGCAGTTTAATATGAAAAAAGGACAACATATTATATTTTAACAAAATGGATAAAAAGTTGGAATGTAAATTATGGAAATTTAATTCTTAAAAATAGTATTTCTTCTGATAAAATTAAATTTTCAAAATTATTAAGATAAATTTATAGTATGTTATATGGTTGTAATTTTGTCTGAACTTTCACTTCAGAAAAAAGAGTTTTCTTATTATTAAGTTTTAAATTAAGCTTATATACATGAGAAAAACAATCTGTGTAATCTCTGTTGTCTCATTGCAATCTAATCTTAAAAGAATTTTTATAAAAAATATATTTACTTTTTAAAATGATTACTTAATGTTAACTATAGTTCTTCAGAAAAAATATTTCTTTCTAAATTAAGAAGTTTTTTTTTAAGAAGATAACTTGTATGACATTTTCTATAGCTATATATTTGGTTTGATTTTTACTTGGATTATATGTCAAATTTATGAACTATTATGTGAATAATGACTGTGATAGCAAACCTCACTAGTTTTGCAAACAAAACTTACTTACGTGTATTGTACGATTTAATAACCATTTAATGTAGAAATAATATGGAAATGAATCATTACATTCCAAAGTCCTGTGCAAATGAAATAGATATGAGTCATATATTAGAGGTTGCAAAGTTTAGCTTAGACCTTAGAAGTTTTGCATAACCTAATGTTAGTGTTTCCTATTTTAGGAATAGAATCTTCAAGTGGTATGTTTATAATAATCTTTTTATAATGAACAATAAAGAATGCATTTCTTTTGTCTTTATCACAACAATAGAAAATGGATAATTTTTCTTACATTGTATTTGGATAGAGAATTTTACAAATACAAAAATTTAAAATACATTAAATTTGAAATTATTTCAATTTAAATGACTTAAACTTTTTTAAATGTTTTGTTTGGATAAGGTAATTCAAATTATTGAATTTTAATTTTCTTGTTTGGATAGAGTATTTCAATTCCTACTAAAAATAAAAATTTATTTTACTAAACAGTATTTTGAAAAAAAATTGTTCTTTTTAAAAATTAATATAAAATTTTATTTAAAAATAACTTTTTAATTTCTCAAAAAAGTAATGCTTTTACAATAAATAAATAGGAAAATCACAAAAGTAAACCTTGAATAATTGGTTTTATTTTTTGACAATATTATGCTTTTACTTAAATAAATGACAAATAAATTTATGACAAAATTTATTTTATTTTCTTAGCAAATCTATTTTATAAATTCTACTTAATAATACATTTTATATTTTAATTATTATAAGTGTTTTATTAATTTATATAAATATTATAATTTTTAAAATATAAAATAATAATGGAGGTTGGCGGTCAGTCCACCCCACCTTTGACCTGCTAAATTGGCAAGTTAAGTAGCACAGACCAAAACAGGCAAGCGACTGAATACACTAGTTTGACCCGTAAAAACGAGGGTCAGTTGGCAAGTCAACCCGTTTGCCCCACCCTGTTTTGTTACCCCTAATTGATATCAAGTAAAGAATAACCTCAGTAGTTTAGCAAAAGAAAACTAGGTTTGAAGAATTTCAAATTCTTACTTTTTTTTAAGGAATTTGAAATTCTACAATTTTAACTAATCAAAATGCTTTCTAAAATACCTAGAATTTCAAATTCTTTTAAAATTTCTCATCCAAACAAGGTATTTCATCACCAAGTATTTAAAATTTTAAAATGAAATAAATTACACTCTTAAAATTCTCCATCCAATCACACTCTTAAGTCTTAATTATTAGGGAGAGTTACTTATAGTCTTATTATAGATGCTCTTTGATTTGGTAACATATATTGTTTAGTATATACAAGATATTGGAGTTTAGCAAGTATTTATATACTAGAAAAGAAAATAAATAAATTAAGTTCAGTGTATTCTAGTATGCATTTTGCAAAATAGTAATTGCACTTATTATAAATATACATACTTACCTTGACCTTCTAATTTTTTATAAGTAAAATTTCTTGGCTTTGACGATGAATCCCTGATCCTTTTCAATTTGTGCAAAAAAAATTTTGTTTATTTTTTATTGTCTATCTTCCTGAAAATAGTCAAGAAGTTGAAAATTATGAAAGTTGAAAACAATTTACATACCAACAATATGATAACATGTGTTCTTCATAACTTATGTGTACCAATGAGATGAATCTAACAAATAACTTTCATAGATGCATGTATTAATGCACCATGAAAGTGGAATCTTATTCATGATTATTAGAAAGAGCTAATTATTAATATTTTCAACAAATTTATCAATCTATAAAATATCATATAACTATTTATTTACTATTTCTTAAACATGTTTCTTGAAAATCAAGTGCTTTTTTTACAATAGTTTTATAAAAAAAGATTTAGTATTTTAATATTTAAAAACTAAAAAATTCGTTTGGGTAGTGTTTTCTGACAACAGTTTTGTTTTTTATTTTTAAAAACTAAAAAACAGAAACAACTGAAAGTAGTCTTGTTTTTCAGTTTTCTATTTGTTTTTCAAAACTCAAAATACAATTAGAATATGTTGTTTTTTTGTTTCCATTAATGAAATTTTGATAATATAAACAAGTTTTTTTCATTTTTACATCTTCAAAACAGTTTTCAAATAATACTTACCAAACAAGTTTTGTTTTTTCTTTTCTTCTCGAAAACAATTTTTAAAAACTATTCTTGAAAACTCTTTTTAACAACTAAAAATAAAACCAAATCAATGAAGCTCCAAATGTATAATTTTAAATTTTTATATTTACTTCTCTAACAAATTTGAGTCATTTCAAACAACAGACGATGTGTGAGTTACCAATGGAATAAAGGACAAGTTTTTTTTCTAAAGAAAGAACACTAGGTAATGGAATCAAGCAAAGGAAGAAGAACACTAGGTAATGGAATCAAGCAAAGGAAGACTTCAAGAGCAAAGGTGAAGGACTTTTCTTTGAAGAATAAGGACTCCTCATAGACCTATTAAGCCTACTACATAGGTCATATTTAGAAGAGTACATAAAGGATTGTTAGAACTAAAGCTAGAAGGTTGAAACTTATGTCCGCTTAACAATATTACATACTGTTTTCCTTTATTTGTAAATATTTTAATTTCTCCATGTAAATATTAGGTAGTTGACTTTTTTATTTACCCTTAATTTATAGAATTCCCCTTTGTTTTTAGGGTAATAGGTCTTAGGTTGACGGATAGATAGGTCATTTACTCTGCTCGCCCAAGTTGGTTTGTGAAGGGTAAATAGGTTGAAGGGTAAATAGGTCATTTGCTCTATTTCTTTGTTATTCTCACCCTATTGGTTTCATGTAGAGTATGATTACTATTCACACTCAGTTTCTACTATGCATCCCCCATTCACTTGTAATGCACTTACCATGTGTCTCGTCTTTTTAGTACTTCCAAGTGACCTTAAATCAAGGTTAAGTTGTCCAACCTTGATTGGTTCAACCAAACTTTGGTTGGGGAATCTTACACCCCAAGTTTCCTAAGACCCCAACCTAACTTTGCAAGTGGTCATCCTTGGAGGGAAGCTTATCCTCCAAACTTTGTAAAGGAACACTTCCTTATGACAAACTCTCACCATAGATCATCATCAAGCATCTAGAAGTGATTCCACCATCTATTAGTCTTCTTTAATAATCTACACTTTGTGCTCCCAGTTTGTTTCTATTCTTTTCCTCCATTATTGTTTGTTTTTCTTTGAATATAACCAATGAAAATATAGATCCATAGGAATTAGAAACAAGTTTTCTATCACTAGTATTCATGATTTTTAGAATATGATTAGTGACCCACCTACAAGTTGGTGCTTCAATTTATCAAACAAAGTTGGCAGCTTCCTAAGGTCAATTACAATATGGTTTAGATGATTCCTAAAAATGATAAAGCAATTACAATAAGGTCAATTGCTTTGGTCTAAGAGTGTAGCCAAGCTTAAGCATATCTAGTTTCTGTATATCGTACGTAGCTATAGAGAGGGAAATACCTATGCAAATACGTTAGCTAATTTTGGGGTAACTTGTGCTAGCTTAGTTTTGTGGAATGCCATTCCTAGTTTTATATTTAGAACCTAAATAAGAACTATTGAGAGTTACCTAGATATATATTATGTTGATTCTGGGGCTCCTCTTTTTTAATATTTCATTTTAACTCAATAATCCTCACACTAATATTGGAAATGATTACGAGGCTTTAAGGTATCATCCTACGTGGAATCTTATATTCTATTGTTATGCTTGATAAGCCTAATCTTTATTTACAAAAATCTAACATTGTTGAATTTATTTAATGATAAGTTATTATGTTTATCAAACTCTCAAGTCTCTTAGATACTTACAATTTTATGATATTAGGTAGACAAAACAAGTTTACTCTAGTGAACTCTTTTTCAAGTAAACTCTAATAAACTTTGTGTAAACTTATAAAATCTAAAGTTAAAAATTGAGTGTACAAGTTTGAAATAAAATCTTATTCTTCTCTTCATTTACCACATAACATAATGGCAATGTTTTATGATTAATTAAATGATTTGAAGAAATTAATTTTTTTTTAATTGTTCTTACTTTAATAACTGTGTTTTAAATAATTTATCTTATTTATTACTAATGCAAAATTATATCTTATTGTTAGGAACTTCTATGTTGATTTACTATGAGGTTGAAACGGTTTACGTTAAAATTATATTTATTAAATGCGTATGCCATTAATAGTTTTTTCAATATTAATTTTCTTTTAGGTAAACACTTACAAGTTTTTAATTGTATGAGTCGAGGTTACAAATCCTCCATGAGGTTATGTAACTCGAATTTGGTAGCATTAGTAAATTTTATTATAGCTTAAATTGAACGCTAATTTTAGTGTAATGATGTCTGTGTATTGCTATTAATAGTAATATTTAAATATATTTAAACAATCTCCTTATAGCTTAATATCTCAGTGGAAATATGTTACAAATTTCCTTAAAGAGATAATTTTATTTGTGATGCATATCAACGTGGAAAATAGATAAAAGAGTCTTTCAAGTCTAAAACATTGTTCCTTCAGAAAGACCTCTTGAATTGATCAACATGGATCTATTTGATCCTACGTAAATTGTATTTATAGAAAGTAAAAAGTATGGTTTAGTCATTGTAGATTATTATACGAGTTTTTTATTTAACACTTTCTTATTTTCATTTCAAACATACCATTGGGAAAAATACCATTATACTATTTATGTTTTATTCTCTCGCGTTACATTGTCGGAGAAAAAAAAAAATTTGCAAATAATCAAAGTAATTAACGTCATATAATTAGACTCAAAGTAATTGTCAAAGAAGGAAAAAATTTAAGAGAATATTTTGTAATAAATTTTATATTTTAAAATATAAAATTTTAAAAAATTATGTTATAAATAAATATATTATTAAAATATAATATTATAAAGACAATGTAAATAGTTAAATAAATTTTTTAATTACTTTTTTTTATTTGAAAAGTTTATTTCATAGAATAAGTTATTTTATTTAAAATGTGAGTAAGTGTGGTTAATTCATTATAGTAGGCATTCAGAGAGATAAAATTAATTTATTATGGTAGGTGTTAGGAGAGATAATTAGGTTGAAGGGTATTTTTGAAGTTTCTAAAAATCATTTAGATGGGTAGTGTTAAATAAAAAAGGGAAAGATGTAAAATCAAAATCTCTTATTATTATACTAGATGAACTTGGGCTATGTTCCTAAGCTATAACATGAGCCTTTTGATGTCTTCTATAGATTTTGTAAACAGATTAAAAATAAAAAGGGTTTGTGTATTGCTTCTATTGAAAGTAATCATGGGAGAGAATTTGAAAACGATCTTTCGAAAACTTTTGTTTCGAGAATGGTATTTCACACATTTTTCACCTCCAAGAACACCCCAACAGAAAGGTGTTGTAGAGAGGAAAATAGATCTCTTAAAGAGATGGCAAGAACCATGCTGAAAGCAAATGGTACTCCTAAGCACTTTTGGACCGAAGCAGTAAATACGACTTGCTATTTCCATAATAGAATCTATATAAGATTGACATTCTCTAAGACCCCTATGAATTATGGAATGGAGGAAGGACATATCTTACTCCCATCCTTTTGGATGTCAAGCTTTTATCCTAAACACCAACGAAAACCTTTGGAAGTTTGATTCTAAAATGATGAAGGAATATGCTTGGATATTTTGAAACCTCTAATTAAGGCATATCAAACTGAAGTGTTCGAGGGAGCCATTCAAGTGAGATTCAATTACCTAAAGCTGATAAGGAATTATCAGAGCTATTTGATTGCAAATTTAAATTTAGAAAATAGGTCAAAAGGTGTATCTATAAAAGGTTTGTTAGAAGAAGACAGACCATCAAATAGTACCTCAGACCATCAAATTTATTAACTACAATATTTTTATTTTAAAACAATTAATCACATTGTTATTATTGCTAAGGACATAAAATAAGTGAGCAAACATCGGTTACATTATCACTTTAAAGTTGGATTGAGACCAGATATATATATAAAGGAATTATGTGTGTATGCATTTCAATCAATGTTCAATGGACCAAATATTCAAGCTACGTCAGAGAGGTCAAGCTACCTGGCAGGCAATTATACTTTCAACAATGTTGTCTTCACCACCCCAACATCCGTGAATTTCTTACAACTTTATGTTGTCATTAGACCAAAATAAGAATCAAATCTTAAAGAAATTATTATCCATGTATTTATATTGGATGACATTATGAAAAAATTCAATAAAATGCTGTAACAATTCTAATGATAATGCAATTTCATAAACATCAAAAAGCATAATTTAAAATCTTGACAAGGACAGAAAAGGTGAAATGGTAAACAACAAATCAAAAGGAGGGATGTGAGTTTTGTTTACCTCAATTTCGTGAGTTTGACTACATATGCCGATTGAACATTCTTCCCCTTTCCCCCAAAACCTTCAATGAGTCATATAATGTTCACTGCAATTCAACTTCTGCAACAACAACCAAACTCCTTCAACTAAACCCATTATAAGAAATGCAAAGGTTATTGATTCAAATAAAGAAAAACCACGTCTTGGTGTTCTTTACATATGGCTATTCATTTAATAGTACAAAATAAGAAAATATAAAGTTAAGAATTTCACTTACATACATAGTACATACATGCATCTTGGGCAGTAATTAAAATTATTGATCAAAGTACAGTTTTGATTATTCAATTGTCTCCCTTCAAAAGAAGCACATAAAAACTATCGATCTGAACGCTTCTCTTATATATGCTTCGCTTTCTATTCTGGGTGTAAAACACTTATTAAATGATATTCTTTCTGTTAATTTTCATCACAATAGTTAGATTTTATAGGTTTTTCCATTTGAGTAAACCTCCAAAAGTCTCTGGAATATGATACTAATCTGTTCTGGCACGCATTAGTCTAAAATCAAATAAAGAAAAATCATTCTTTAATTGTTTGCTTTATAAGTTTGGATATTATTCCTGTCTTTATACTCTACTCATTAGCGAATCTAAGTTGATAATGGCCTGTTATCTTTATATTTTTTATATCTGATGTTATTTGAATTATGGATCAATGTACTGTTCCAATTATACAAATTTCTCCTTTAAATGAAGAACATAACGCTTCGTTCCATGCATGGATCTCAATGATGCTTCTCTTTTATATCGTATATTATCGGAATTTAAATACCAACTAATTTATATTCTTTTCGTTATCACAAGTATAGGTCGATCGCTTGACTTTTCTATTTTTCAGATTTGGCTAAACCTCCTAACACTCCAGAATAGGCTCTGATACGCATATTGCTCAGCGTGCTATGATTTCGCCATTACATACTTCTTTTATGGGTTCATTGTTGTTTTTTATTTTTTAAAAAGTATATTATATATAAATAAATTCTGAAACAAAAAGTTTCAAAGTCTCCGTACAGTTATCACAACATGTTTGGTGGAGTCGAAACAAAAAGACTCAGACTACCACATTACATGAATTGAACCCTCCAAAGATAAAACTATCTTATCTAATTACTTCATATTAAGAAGGCATAAAGGGGGATTCATATGCCAATAAGAGAAAACATACCCTCTTAGGTATATATATATTGTAGTTACTTCCAAGATATGGCATGAATAGTACTTGTAATGTCCAAAGACTCTATTGAAACTCTTTTCTTTAGCAAGTTATCAATAGTGGGTAACCTATCAAGGAGCAGCTTCCAAGAAAACACAATAACTTTGAAAGGTATTTTATCCTTCCAAAACCATTTGAACAACTATGAATTTGTGTTTGACTTACTATCTTGATTTAAGTTATCTATTAGAATCTTGTAAGCATCAACTAAAGAAAACTCACCATTTCTGTTTGGGTCCCATTTCCAGCAATCCCAATTGTTGTGATTAAAAATGAGGTCTATAGTAACCCCTCCACGAACATGAAACCCTCCTCCTCCTAGATAAACAAACCACTTCTCTATTGCCAATTTCATTGAAGTACATGTAACCTGAAGCTACTCATATCCTTAACTATTACACTCTTATTAATAACCAAGTCAAATATTTTAAGAAAAATCAAACTGAACGACGACCTAATTAATTATGATACCAAAGTAGAGTATCTTCTCCATCACTATCTATCTACTAATATTGTTTTGAAACCACCTCAGCAGTAGCAACAGTAACATGGCAACGGCAACAGCAACAGCGGCAACAATAACAACAAAAATTTTTATGTTAATCAAATTAAAAGTGTGTCAAAAATAATTTTTGTATGATAGTAAAATTAAAAATATATTTAAAGCGACTATTAGTAAGTTTTTAGAACTACACAAATGTTTTATTTTCACTAAATATACTTTTCGGTGGCTTTCAAAAAATTTGAGACTTGGATGGTTTATAAAATTAAAATAAAGTAACAAAGGAACTAACAGTACGCGTTTGATAATTATGTGTCATAGATTGGGAATTCAACTAAAGTGCAGGAGTTCAATTCCATTCGACTGCTAATTTAATATAGGCCTTGACTTTTTGGCACAAAATATACACCGTTGGCAGATTGACCCACTCAGTCAACCAATCTCACGCAACTCTTAATTAGTAAAGGAAAGTAACAGTCCAAAAAGGGAGAAAAGAACATTCTAGATAATCTTAGATGAAATAGCAATTGCGAGGAAGGGAGAAAAGGTTCTGTGAATCAAGGGAAGGTGCAGTTCTCGGTAAGCCTTAAACCATTAGATGAGAGAGGTTCAAATTTTATAAATCGATTTGGTGAGGGCGATTGCATTTCTCGGCGCTATGGTGGTTTCCAACATGACAAGGCTTGTTTTATTCTAATGGTTAATGCACTCAAGGACTATCACATGCATGGGTTTAACCAGTGTGGGAGGTGTCGGAGGGGAAGAGGGAAATGGGAAAGTAGCTAAGTGGTGAGAGAGGAGCTTCATCGTGCCAGAAATTTCTCTAACAGTGGTGATGATCTCTTTCCCTTATTCACCTCCTCTTTGACTGGTTTTCGACTGGGGCTGAGAAAATGGACAGTAGAGCAGGCAACTAGAACATACATAGTTGAAGTAGACACAACACCCTATTGGAACAGGCACAACTGAAGTAAATACAATACCTTTGCAGAGCAACTTGTTTGTTCCTATTTCCCTTATTTTTTTAATTTTTTTATTATTATGAGTAGTATTTATTATTTCTGTCTTTTTAATTTTTATTTATTATTTTTTTTATTTTGTATTTATTAGTTATGGTTTCTGTAAAGACTTGTTTATTTAATAGTTATAAATCCGAAGAACATATAGTGAATATGATTAAATTTAAGTTTTTTTATACTTAAATTACTAATTGATTTGAGATGTGATGAATTTATTAGTTTGATAATATTACATGGTTGTATTCGGTTGATGATAGAAGGATGTGGGAGAAGAGAATAATTATTATTTTTTTTCTTCTGAGGGTTTTAGTTAAGTTTCGAAAAGTTCTCGGAGAATCCGTTATCAAAAGGGAGGAGATGCATTTAGTAAACTAAATTTACTAAATACAACCCAGTGCTATATAAATTCATTTTTTTTTTAATTTTCTTATTTCTCTTCTCCTACGACAATTTTTTCGCTGTTCGTTTTCTCTCTCTCGCTGCAAGCTTTTGTTCCTTGAATGGCTATCAAAACATTGATGGAATCCAATGCGGTCTCATCCATTGCTCTTGATTCTAAGAGGTGATAAGTATAGGTATGTTTGATCATAGTTGTCTAAACCTTTTTTCGATTGTTTTCGATCCTTTCATTTTCGTTCAAGATGAAATTTCTTTGAAAATTTTGAATCTAAGGTTTCTGTTTAATTTGGGATTCTTGTCAGGTTCTTGTCTAATTTCTTCGATTGATTCTTCCCCTTATGTTTTAATCGGCTTTTGAATGGAGAAATACGTAAGAAAAACTTTTTCATGTTTATTAGAATTTCATTAATAAAAAACAAAAAACAACATATTCTCATTGTATTTTGAGTTTTCAAAACAAAAACAGAAACTAAAAAACAAAACTACCTTTAGATATTCCAGTTTTTTAGTTTTCAAAAACTAAAAAACCAAAACTGTTTTCGAAAACTGTTTTGAGAAAACACTACCCAAGCAATTTTTTTAGTTTTTAAAAACTAAAATAATGAAAACAGTTTTATAAAGCTGTTGCCAAACAAGCATTAAGTGTGTTTGATTTCATTTATTATGATATTTAATTGATGTTTTATTGTGTATTAGTGGTACTAAATATAAGCATTATGCAATTTTCATTCTTTATGATTGATGTAATGGTATGTTGCGTATTATGTAATAGTGATTGTGATGATCGTGCTTTGCACGAAAGCAAATAATAGTGATTATGCAGAGAGGCAAAATGATCTGAAATGAAGTATGTTGGATTGTGACTGGAAGTCTCAAAGGATATTATTCTATTGTTCAATATGTATATAAGAGAGTTGTGTAAAAATAATATTATTTGAATTTAGAGGCATTGTTGTTAAGTTATGTGATTATTATTTTATTATGGAAATTGTGTGAATATGGTGTAAAGAAATAGATGAATTATCATATGCATACCATAAGAATGTAAAATTATATGTCAGTATGTTGGTTGATTTTGGCAGCAGAGGTTCTACTATCGCCGAGGTTCTGCTATTTGTAGGGTCTAGCTAGGCGATAACTGTCGCTGGACGAGCTACCCTGGGTCTCGCTAGGCGACAAGATTCGCTAGCAAGTTGCAATTGTGTATACTTTATTATATTTTATTTTGAACTTTGAAAGTATTGTAATGTATGTTTTAATATTGAGTATAATATAATGAAAATTTTATATCTTAGTATTTTGGAATATAGATAATAATAATTTAAATAATTATTAAGAGAATTTATGATGTAAATAGTATATAAAAATTTGGAATGTTACGGTTTTCCACTTTTTATTTTTATTCATTGAAGATATGTAATAGGTTCAGATTCTTATTATTATTTAGTTATTTTTGCAATTTTGCCTTCTACACCTCTCATGTTGTTGAATGTACCGCTCAGTTTTTATTCCTGGCCCAGTAATTCTAAATTCAAGTTTCACTATTTACCACTAAATTTTCTAAATTTTCCAATAACACTTAAGTTTGATTTTTTAAGAAAAAAACCAAGTAGCAAGCAAGTCGTGAGTAGAAAAGAAAAATAAAAAAAATATAAAGCAAGTAAATTCACTTACATAAAATAGGGAGTTATGTGTCATTGAATTATTCAGTTTTCAATAATCTAAGCGTAGTACAATATCCTTCTTCTTTATGCATCTTTATCTTCTATCTCCATTTCATACTGTTTTAATACATCAAATTATAATCAATAATTACTTCGATCCCTAACTTTATATATATATATATATATATATATATATATATATATATATATATATATATATATAAAGTTTATTTTAATCTTTCACTTAAAAAAAATCAGTTACTTCATTCTTTTTATTTTATATATATAAAAAGATAGTAAAGAACACAGTGAAAATAAAATAAAATAAAGGACTTCTGTTAAGTTAAGTATTAGACTTAATATTTTCTAAAACTAAGAATTCAAGTTATCAATGTTTGTATTTGAAGTAATTAGAAACATATATAAGCTAAATAATATGTTGTTCTCTTAACATTTTTCAATTTTCACTTCTAGTCAATCAGTAAATAAAATATATATTTAGTCAGTTAATATTTTTGTGTCTTAATTGTCTTGAAATACTATTAAATTATGATATGAGAGTCAAGTGATTGTTGTCACATTATCATTAGTCTGGTATCGATATTAGATTTGAAATTTTTGTTAAACTAAGATCTCCTTCACGATAGGAGAGTCACATGAGTTGTAACAAAGACGAGCTCTGAAAAAATAGTTTTGATTTAGTATTTTAGTTATTTTTTAAATAGTTTTTACCTAATTTTAAAAATAATAAAATTTAGTTTTTAAATGTTTATTTTTGTTTTTATTCAAGTCGACATCACCCAACACCACTATAACCACATATAATCGATAGTCATCAACTACTACTTCTAATTGTTGATCATTAACTCTTACTTTTGACCAATAGTTATTGATCATCACTACCTCTGATCATCAGTCATCGGTTACTACCTACGCTTACCGATCAACATCATCTCTGATTATTTATTACTGACCACAACTCTCCAACATCGATAATTATTATCAATTGTCTATCTTCGGTCTTTAAAAAGAACAAATTTTAGTATTATCAAGATTTAAAATTAATGTCTTAAATTTTGAAATTTATATACTCTTACGTTTTTATGATTGGTTTTGAACCCTCAATTATTGTTTGTCATTGTTTTAGTCCATCAATATCACATTTAAGTGACAATGTCGACCCAATGTGACTTACAATTGGATTATTTGTTTGACGCAACAATCACATACTAAAACATGGGTAATTGATTTAACTGAGTTATTTTAAAAAAATAATTATTTAAACAAGTCTTTTTTAAAAAAACTTATCAAGGTGAATCTGTAATTTACACATGTAGTTTTAGTGCCACTAATTCGTGATTATATTTTAATGAAAGTCAAAGACACAACCACCTTCTTAACATCAGGCAAGTTGAAAAAGATACCCCTTTTTATTTATAGTTCTTTTAAAAATTATAAAATTTATAAATGAAATTAACTTTAACTAAAGGATATAAAATTATACACTTTTCTTTAAATTATAAAAATATAAAATTGAAATATTATAATTAATATTTCAAAATATTTTTAATTTATTTACCTTTTAATATCTGTATAAATAATATATTTTCTATAAAATATTAATATTATTATCCATTAGACACATGCGACAACTATGTAAAGATCACATAAATTACAATCATGGTTTGGAGTTTTATGTTGCTTTAAATGTGACGTTTTTTGTGCCTATTATTATCCATTGGACACTTGCAAGGATTGTGTAAAGACCACATAAAATCATAATCATGGTTTGCGATTTTATGATGCTCCCTGATGTTTTTGTGTTTGTTATTAAAGTGCAATATTGCGGTTTTAAGAGATATTTCTGCAACTCACTCACGTGGTCCACAAAGGTTGTCTTTGACTTTCATTAAGATGCTATCATGGATTGTAGTTTTAAGGAGGCTTTTTTGCCAACTCGAAAGTCACTTGTCTATACAACTGGCGTGGTACTAAAATTGTTAGGGAAATTGCTGTTTGATCAAGTTAAACCTAAAAACAAGCCTACCATACTAATTTCTTTTAAAACAGACTATTATTAACAACTTAAAGATTTTTGTGCAGTGTAAAATTCAAAATAAAAAGTGTTTTAAGATTTGAAAAAAAAAAAGAATGAAATGCAATAAGTACAATCAATAACCCACTTTAAAATGGAAGAGTTTAGCTTTTGTTTGGAATTATTACTATGGAATAAGATTTGAAAAAGATTAGTGGTTATTTGGTTTTGGTTTCTAGCAATTTGATTCACGGTTTCACTAGGTCGTGATTTTCCATGTTGATGTTGATTTTGAATTTGTCTTGGTGTAACTCCATATTTTCTTCTTATACCTCCATATTTTTTTAAAAAAAGAAAATTCTTTCAAATTAAAAATGCTTTTAGGTTAAAAAAAATGTGTAATAAATGTTTCCTGGTTCTTTCTTCTGTGTGACTGTGCCGTGATGCTCATCTTTGGGGTTTATTCTTCATTTCTTTCTCATTGCATTTTATCTTCTCCATTGCTTAATTTAAATTCCCTCTACATCTTTCTCCCTCTCCCTACAATCGACATAGTTGGTAAAATACCTCAGAACTCACAAAAAATTTCATAATAAGTCTAGATTACCAAATCCAGACTCACGTTTTTTAACGTCTGGATTAGTTAATCCAGATTCACAAGTTTGTTAACAAGTCCAGATTAACTAATTTAGACTTGTTAAATCTGAACTTCTTAAAAGAACTATGAATCTGGATTGACTAATCTGGACTTGTTAAAAAACTTGTGAGTTTGGATTAGTTATGAACTTGTTAAATCCAAACTTGTTAAAGAATTTTGAATCCAGAGTGACTAATTTGGACTTGTTAAAAAATTTGAGTCTAAATTAGTTAATTTGGATTGTTATGATTTATTTTTTGTTTGTAAATCAAGAAGTATTTTATGATTGTAGGAAGAGGGATAGAGATGTAGAGGAGTGTGAATTAAGAAGTGAAAAAGATAAAATGCAACAATGAAAAATAAACCACAAGCATGAGAATCACGACATTGCAGTTACATGGAACAAGGAAGAAGGAGTGATTTACTGCATTGTTTTAACCTAAATACATTTTTTATCTTTTAAAAAAAAATATGGAGGTGTAAGAGGAAAATAGTCAAATAATAGTCCATAAAAAAGTCAAATGGTTAATACGTTCGTTCGTGCTTAACAATTATATTTGATAGAAGAGAGTAATAACAATGAGGATCAATAATTGAATTGCAAAAATTTATCAAACAAATTGCTGAAAAATTAAAAGGAAGTTTTATGAAAAATGAACTAAAAAATTATAGGTTAAACTATCTACATGTATTTTTCACGTCACTTGTTCTTTATAGGAATTGGTCCACTCATTAAACAATAACACTTGATAGTATAAAAACCAAAAATATTAATATATAGAAGAAACTAAAAATAAATTTTGAAAATTCTCTGAGAATAAGAACAAGATTTAAGTAACCTTTTTTTTTTTTTCTTTTTCCCTTAAAGATACTTTTAGATGATTTTTTTTATACACACTTCTATTACCACACATATTACAGAAACTAAAGAGCATACACGAAAATTTTAGCCATAAAACTCAAACTCCAAATCAAAGGCTTTTAAACACTTCTCAGACTATAGATCAAGAAAGGTTTTATGCCCTGTAAATCCATAAGTTTCTTTCTCTAACTCCATAATATATTAAATAAAGAAAATCCCCTTAAATAATTTTCATATCACCTAATCACGACTTGACTTTTACTAAATTTGGATCACTTAAGTTGGATTCATTAAATTTGTTTTTCTCCATATCTAGATTAAATAGTTCAAAGCTTGTTTTTTTTTTTACAAGTCCAAATTCCTAAAAAATTATTCTTTTATAAGTCTAGATTAGGTAATTTGGATATGTAAGAAAAGTTCTGGATTACTTGAGATCATTTTATGTCCAAATTAGGTAATTCAGATTTGTAATCCAAAGTATTTTTTACAAGTTTGAATTACTTGATCAGGCCTGTATTGTAATACAAGCCCAAAATAGATAAGTTTGACTTGTAAAAAACACTTTGGATTACCTACCAAAGGTTCTCTATAAGTTCAGATTACCTAATCCAACCTTGTATAAAAACTCAAGTAATTCAAATCTTCTTTTACAAGTTCAAATTATCTAATCCGAATTAGATAAGTTCGACTTGTAAAAAAACACTTTGGATTACGTACTAGAGATTCTTTTACAAGTCTAGATTATCTAATCCAAATTTGGATAAAAATCCCAAGTAATCCTAATCTCCTTTTACAAGTTTAAATTATCTAATCCAACAAAAAAACATATTTTAATAAGTGTAGATTACCCATTTTAAAAAACTACGGAAGATATTTTGATCTTTTTATACATATATATATTAAAACTGCCATCAAGAAACTGACAGCCTTACAGCACCTCTCTTTGTGCAGCGTTCTTGATCATATAATGCCAAAGTGCAGACTAAAATGGAAATATGTGCATAGAAATTATGAAAATCGCAACAAATACTGCAAATTAATTAGATAAATATGTGCATATGTACTTAAGTTTTACACAATTCATTAATCACACTTTAATATCATGTAAAAAGTTTTATGCAAAAGTCTTTGCAGATTTGCAAGCTTGAATCCATAATAAAAATTTGAACAAATAAAATACAGAGATGAAAAAGAGATAAATTGGTTGTTTACCTTAATTTCAGAGCACATACATGTGTGTTCAACAATCTTCTACTTTCTCCAACTTTAAAAGAGGAAGGTAATGTTCACTTCACTCCAAATCAAATTCTGTAACGAAAAACAAGCAAGGCAAAAACTTGAACAGGTGTAAGTTCATACACTGCATATCCAATATGCCATATCCAATTCACTTTCTTTATACAACAACTTTAATTATTAACAGGTGGACCATTCTCTTGACAAAGCAGGTACTGGCGGGTTCAATCAAATAAAGAAAAAGCATGTTTGTGTTGCCATTTATGTAAAAGTTTTGGTTTTATAGTAACTTTATAATAATTAAATATGTTGTGAAATTGGTTCACAATTAAATTCTGTTTTTAGAGTAGTTAACTAACTTAATTAGCTCAGTTAATTAAGTCAGTTACTTGTTGCACATGTATAAAACTCAGGTTCTTTGATTTGTGTAAATTTGAATTTTTAGCTTTTGAGTTTTAAAGTTGATCAAATTTAATTTCTATTCTGATTTTTTCTTGTTAGTGTATTATGTGATCTTGTTCTTGTTTTGTTGTTTCTCCACTGTTGCATTTTTTTTTTCTTTCTTCTACCTGGTGAGTCTTTTATTTTGGGCCGCAAGTAGGGGTATTTATCGGGTTGGGTGACCCAATTCGATCCAATCCAACCCATCCTGATTAGGTTAAATTTTTTTTTAGATCAGATTATATCCAACCCAACTTAATCCACTATGAATTGGGTGATACATTCATTAAGTTAAACTTGAGACCCATTCCAATAACAATATTACATTATTATTATTTATTATTTTAATTAAAAAACTTTAATTTGTAACTCCCAAGACTTTTATATTATT
Source organism: Psophocarpus tetragonolobus (assembly GCA_037954015.1). Lineage (NCBI taxonomy): Eukaryota > Viridiplantae > Streptophyta > Magnoliopsida > Fabales > Fabaceae > Psophocarpus > Psophocarpus tetragonolobus. The sequence continues at coordinate 34,347,005 of CM075693.1, read as the reverse complement.
ATGCATTAAGGCAAACACACTACTAGAGCTTTTCAACTACTAGTTTATTAGTTATGATAATAGGGGTTATAAAAATATTTTAATCTAAAAAATCTAATAACTGTATGATTATTGTTAATTAAAAATTAAATATATTAATTTTAATTTGTTTTAGTTTTACATGTAATTTATAATTATTCTATTTTTTTAAAAGAAACATCCTAAAAAATATATAAAAATAGTTCTAAACATTAAATTTATTAATTTAAAAAAAATTAAAATGATAATCTAATTAACTCAACTCAACCCAATCAATAATCAATTAGATTGAGTTTAATAATAAAAAAAAACCTAATTAAATATATTATACTTAGATTGAGTTTTAAATTTATGTAAACCTTTATCAATCTAATTCGTAACACCCTAAACCGAAGGTCACTTTTACTTAAGTGACTATCTCTCTAACAGAGTAGCTATCTGCCATTTCTCGAGTGTCATTTTTCACTTATTGGCACACATCATTCCTTATCCGTTCACCTTTTTTAAAAGCATATCTTTTTTTTTTTTCTTTGTTATCAGTAAAACTGGTCTTCTTTGACTTAATATTATTAGGTAAATAAATTCCATCCATATAAATTCATATTACTAATACTTTGCGAAAGGATATTTATATTTCGTTAATTCTAGCCTTTGACATCATTTCACTAATTATTTTTTAGTTTCTAATATATTAAATTTATTTAAATGTTTTTTAATATTTTTATTAATAAATATTATGAAAATTTGTTAAAAAAGGTATGATATTTTTATGGTAACAGAAAATTATAGTATGAAATATCACATGTTTCATTTATAAAAGAGATCGAAAAGATTTGGTATTAAAAAATATTAGATCGTAAGCTTAAAGAAAACAGTGAAAAACTATTTGAAAATAAGTTCAAATTTAGTTTAAAAAATATTAGATTATAAGCTTAATAGAACCTTAATGGTCGTTAACAATAGAAAATTGAATGTAATTTATATATTACGATGATCTAATAAAATAAAAATAATGATCCCATATATTATCTCATGTTTAATTGTTGTCATATTAAAGTTGTGAAATGTCATCAAACTATATCTTGATTTCCTAAAAACCCTTTTAAAACAGTTTAACAAATGAATACATCTTCCGAAATGTTTACGAAATTTCTTGAAACATAATTCAAATTCAACTCTAACATCTTCTTATATTTTTGCACACTTACACATGGCAATTAATTGTTCTCTTTCTATAAAGAAAAAGGTGATGCACTGATGCTAACCAAACTTCCTGTCCACTAAATTCTAACCTCCTTTTAATTTTGCATTAGATGTATTATTTAATTTTTTTTAATATTTATATTAATAAATATTATGAAAACTTTTAAAAATAATTTATAGTATTGTTGTAGTAACAGAAAATTATAATATGACATAGTGCATGCTCGATTTCCTTTTTTTAAAAAGTAATCTTAGAAAGGCTTCGTGTAGTTTTTACCCAATTTGTCTTTTGTTTTTATTCTTTTTAATAAAGTGAAATTAGGTTGAATAGTTTTCAAAATAAATTCTTAAAACTAGTACGAATAACTTTTTAATAACTTATGGGAAGCTATTTCTATGAAATTCAGACTCCCAATCTTAGTGCTTAACATTTTCATCTTTATAGTTTTTTACTTTTATTTTAATCGGTAGAGATGGCAACTTAATTCCCTTAACCCAATTTATTTCAGTACATTTTTTCTAGGCTAAAGCTAAATCAAAATGAATTATTCAACTTGTTATCATAAGTAGCTTTTTGTCAATCTTAATATCAAGTGTCTATCATTTGGACTAATCTCTAATTCTACTGTGAAACTTATATAAGGGACTGCTTTTAATAAGTAACTCTAAGCTTGATAGCTCAATACTTTATTTAGAAAAATAACTATAAATCTAAATTAACTAATCTGAAGTATTGGAACCACCAAATTCATTTTAAGCCTTCTATATAATCCATCATATTTTTACATCTTTTCTACAAGGATAAGCTTTTTAAAAATTATGTTTATATCAGTCATTAAACTTTACATTGATTGGTCATGGTTTTCAAACTTTTTAAAATTTTAATTTTGAATCTATTAACATTAGTTTCACCAGTCAAGCTTCCTAAACTTTATAAAATTTAACTTTTTTTAGAAAAAAAACTTATTTATTTAACGACTAAATATCGAATTTTAAAAACATGCAGAGATTTTCCACCTTTATAGAATTGAGTCGAATAAGAAACTGTATAATATTTCCCTAAAACTATAATATAGTAGTTGCTTAATTATCTCTAATTATATTAGACTTTATGAAATTACAAAAATTTGGAATACTCAATTTTGCATTAGCAGTGGTATATCGAGATTCTCTCGACAGAAAGTCGGGTCCTATAGACAAGTCGACCATTTCTCTCAAAGGCTAGTGACAACCTGCAAAGAGTGGAGACCAGCCATAACAAAGATATGTTCAGCATAAACAAAATACAAATGTAGTATTTAGATAAGTTAAAACCTAGCCATGAAATCCAAATCTAAAAAGATAAATAGTACAAAATGGAACAAATATTCAAGTTTGAGACACTCTCTCATTATTATATTAATTTCTCTTACAGTCCCATGACTTATTACTTATGTTGACTTCATACTAACTTAAACATCAAAGTGTAATTACAGATATCCCACCTGTGTTCAATTAGGTTGCTTTCTTGGACTTTTGAAAGACTTGAAGATACCTCAAGACTTCAACAAAGACAATAGTACTGGAACATACTTCGTGCAAGTATATTTTGGTGTTCACTGTGGACTTGATAATCTGTTACCTACCAAGCTAAAGAAGATTATTTGCTTAAGATTGGAGCCTCTTACAACCCCACGCTTCCTAATATTTTCCGTGATACAAAAACTAGTGTAAGAAGTGTACAATGAATGACAATTTTTCAATATCCATGTTTATGATAATCTTCCTATAAAAGTTATTGTTATTTTAGTTAGATTTAAGTGTGGCTAGAATAATATTCTATAACCAATAATACATTTATTTTCAAACCAATTCTATTTATTATCTAGGATAAACTATGTTATTAGTACATAACTTTTTTGAGATTATAATTTTATTACATAAATTTTTTTATTTACCGGTCAAATTGTATAAACATTTTTTCTATCTAACAAATTAGCTATTCCGTTTATTTTAACAGTTAAGTAATAATGTGTTACTCTATTTATTAATATTTTATTAATTAAATATTTTAAAAAATTTTATTTTGGTTACACCCTTTTCACAACACCCAGTAGCGCAGTTCCACCTCCATTATCCATGGGAGCCCTTCTGCTTCTAGTGCTAATTCAGATTTCGTTAGAGACTACTTCTCATTTATTCAAAAGCAAACATTCTTACACTCATTTATAGTACCTTCCTCCCAAAATTTTTATTTTACATAAATGTTATATATAATAAATAATTACAGGTTTTGAATACTAATAAACTTCTTACTGTAGAACAAGAAGAACCTTATGGTGATATCAGCTTGAAGTTAGTCTCGAGCTTAAGTTGATGTATAGGTAATAATTTCTTACTTTAACGGCTTTTAGGCTGATTATAGAAATTAATTGGTGTGGGAAACAATTATAGTAGGGGTTGTGATTAATTCTAATAACAATTTCGTGGTAAATAATTATTTGACTCATATATAGTAGGAAAATAATATAATTACAATTAATTATTTTTTCCTTTGTAGTTTGGTTTGATTTACAAGTGTTCTTTAATCTGAATTAGATTCAATGTCAGTCTCCTCTTCTAGTTGGAATGCATCAATCTCGTTGTAATAATCTTTTCAATCTCCATTCATATTTTGAAATATCCTCATTCAAATGTTTCATCGGCTTCAAAGAATACAAAGTAAACAATGAGAATATTCGATGCTGTAATCAAGGTTGTATCAAAATAGAAGAAAACATTATCTTTTTTAATAAAACAGTGGAATATACCTGTAATAGTGATGTACTGTTCCGACCTTCACTAGTAGGTTGATAATTTTCAACAGAAGCTGAAAAAAAAAAAATAGTTAGTGTGAATAAAGAGAACATATTCTAATAATTTTCCTAGTTACCTAAAGCTGAAATTTCATCTTGTTCAATCTTTACTTTGTCCTTTAGTTTGACATGGACTTGTTCAGTATTTTTCTGATCTTGTTCCCTCTTTACTTTCATTGGTTCCGTCTTAATTTACTTCTGTCGTTTCAATCTTCATTTTCACTGGTTCAATCTTCACTTGATCTTGTTTCATTTTTAACATATTTAAACTAACCTAGGTGTATTACCGTCTCAATTGTGGCAAATAGTACAATTGACAAGTGGATAGATAGTGAATAAGAATAAGAAGAAAGCTAGGTTTTTATTCTGGCACACTGTCTGTTAGAGATTGTAGATATAAAAAAACTCCATCATTTTTAATAGCAAAGTCATTGAGTCTCAGGATATCTTTGCTTTTGTTCAATTGATTTCTTGAAAATGGGTAGTGTATTTGTTTGATTTAGAGAGGAGATATACTTTTTCTATTGATGTAATAGCTATTTACTTTGTCTGCAAACTTTTTCGATGGGTCGTGTGCTACTGGTTAGGTCTATGTTTTTTTGTGCAGTTCTAACAGAGTGCTTATCTTCATTACTTTTGTTTCCTGTTTATCTATAATCTTAGGATAGATGAGATATAATTGATATTATTGTACAACTATGAAACATTTTGTTTCATTGATTATAAATAGATACACATGTTATTTTTCCATTAAAAAAAATATTCAACTAACCTGCTTCAAGTCTGTCATTTATTTTTTATTTAGACAGTTTTCAGTTAGATTATGAACAATAGTTACTTAGAATTTGGTAGATTGAACTGTAATTTGCAAGTCCTATTATACTATTTGAAATTGTGAGTGACCAAGTTGTAGATTATTTTTCCCCTTCTCATTAAAAAAGGCACACTATGCAGTATAGTCATTATTTTAGAAAATTATTTCAATTTTTAATATTCCCAAAAATACTTTCCCAAATATAATTATTATTTAATTACTTTAAAAAATGTTAAAAAAATGAAAAGTGTTCATGAAAGCACTTTCATATGGTTACATACTTAATATCGATAGTTAAAAATAAGTTTATTGCTAAAAAATGTTGTTAGATGACATTAGAGGTATTTAAAGAATTGTACATATTACTAGTGTGTCATCGTGTTAGTTTTAATATGAAAAAAAAAGTGATATTAAAATTAATTAAAGAATTGTAGATAAAATTGAATCTAAAAATAATAGTGAGATGATATTGAACATATTTAAAAAATTAGGGGGGCAAAATTGAATAAAATGTGGGATGAAACTAAACATTTTAAAAATATAGTGGACAAAAAGTATAATTAAGCCAGATTAAAAACCGAAAAACATCTTCTAAATAATATTTTTAAAAATATTTTAAAATTTTAATTTTTCTTTCTTTAAGTCTTCATTTCTTTTGAAAAAAATTTAAAGAATTGGATAAAATTAATAGATTTATATGTTCTTTATCTCATATAAAATGAGAGATATCAGTGGTTTTAAGTGAAAAAATAAATCAGGAAAGGGAAGTGTTGCAGGACCATTAGGATTGTCATTTAAGGATTATACTGAATCAGAGAGACGTAAAATAATGCGGGATAGATTGATCAATGGGGAGAAAATTCTTATCATACTTGATGATGTGTGGGGAGATATAAATTTTGAAGAAATAGATATTCCATTAAAAGACAATCACAATGGTTGTAGAATACTTGTTACCACCTGCGACCTAAATATATGTAGCAAAATGAAATGTGATAGAAAGATTCAACTACAGCTCTTACCAAAGGATGATGCATGGATGTTGTTCAAAAAACATGCTGCTATAAGTGAGCGTTCCTCTAAAAGTATCCTTGATCTAGGTCAAGAAATTGCAAATGAATGCAAGGATTACCAGTTGCAATTGTTGTCATGGCTAGCAGTTTGAATGGTCAAGAAGGCAATGAGGAATGGAAGGTAGCCTTGGAATCCTTGCAAAAGTCCACATACCAATATTCTGATGATGAAAATTTTGATAAAATTCATAAATGTCTGAAATATAGCTACGACAATATGAGGAATGAAACAGCTAAGAGACTATTTCTTTTATGCTCTCTATTCCCAGAAGATGAAGAACTTTCTGTTGAAAGTTTGACCAGATGCTTTGTAGGAGCAGATGTTGTTAAGGAAATTGGCAATTATGATGGATGCCGAAATCTGGTAGCTGTGGCAAAAAATTGACTCTTAGATTCCTGTTTATTGCTAAAGACTGAAGAAGAAAGTGTAAAAATGCATGACTTGGTTCGTGAAGTGGCCTTAACAATAGCTAACAAGGAGATTCAAGCGATGAATATTTCTAACCAAAACAAAAAAGTCATTGGATGGAAGGGCATTTAGTCCTAAATGGTTGGTATGTGAAGTTAATAGCATGGATCTGATTTCCTTCAGCAGGTTTGATAAATCTAAACTTGAGATTCTAATTGTCTACTTGGATGTTGACATAATTGATTCTACAAAAGTCCCAAATTCATTCTTTGAAAATATGACAAGGCTTCAAGTTTTGTATTTATCTCGTAAGACTGAGACTTTAAGAGGTTGGAAAAAAACAGATATATCATCATTTTTGTTGTTGACTAATATTCGATCTTTGATCCTTGAAAGATTTGACTTAGGTGACATATCTATTATTGAAAATCTACAGAGCCTTGAATCTCTTGATTTGGTTAAATGATCTATGGATTAATTGCCATGTGAGATTGAACAGCTAAAGAAACTTAAATTGCTACTCTTGAAAAAATGTTATATTCGACAGAATAATCCATTTATGGTTATTGGAAATTGCTCTTCATTGGAAGAATTACATTTCATTGACAATGGTATGGTAACAATACCCCACTAAAACATAAATCTTCCTAAATTTCATAGGTTTCATATAGAATGCTTTCAAAGCAAAATCAGAAACCATTCACCAATGAATTCCATGTATTTTAAAAGGGTTGATGAAATTTTCTCTGAAACGACAATCAAGCATCTAGTGCAAGCAGTAGAACTTCTTGATTTGAGAAGAGGGGGATGGAGAAATATCATACCTGAGATTATTTTACCTGTAGAAGAAGGTACACACAATATAGTTAAACTCTCTTTGTCTTATTTTCCACAACTAGAGTGCCTTGTTGATAATGAATATATTAATTATCCTATTCAAAATGTCTTCTCCAAGTTGATTGAACTAAACATTTGTGAAATGGACAATTTCAAGGAACTATGCAGTGGTTCCCTTCCTGTCCAACTTTTGAAAAGCTTAGAGACATTATTGATAAGTGATTGTAAACATTTACAAGGGATATTGTTTAAGAGGATGATCTGCAACCTTAAGTCCTTGACGTTGATTTGTTGCCCAATGTTGACATCTGTTTGTCAATTTTCCACAACACAAAGCCTAGTTTTCTTGGAGAATTTGTATATTCATGACTGTGCTGAGCTAAAATACATATTTGATGTTGGCGGTGATCATGAGAAAAAGAGTAGCAGTTTAGTGTTTCCAAATTTAAAGGAGATTAATATCAGAAGCTGTCCAAAGTTAGATTTTATACTTCGAGTGATTGCTCCGCAAGACGTTCCAAAGCTAGAATTTATCTCTATAATGAATTGCATAGAGCTAAACTACATATTTTGCCCACACCAACATAAACATGAAGAACAAGATTTGCATCAAGATCTTACAGATGCCGTATTTGTTATGCTAAAAGAAGTGCATCTATTAAACTTGCCAAAATTAGTTGACATTTTTCCGAAATGTGATAAATTATTCAAGTCTTCATCTATGGAAAGGTCATGTTCTATAGATGATTCCAAGACACAAACAAAGTCAGTTCCCATCAAATGTAATATTTATTCTTGGAGCCATAAACATAGACCCAATCAAAGAAATAAAAGAAGACCTTTGGATTCTTGCAGAGATCAATTGGAGGACCACTCTCTCCCTTTGGTAAGCTTTGTCACCTTTCCTATGTTATATTTGACAATTTTTAAAAGTAAACTACAATTAAATTATCTATTTGACAATTTATCATATTCTATTATTAATTTTTGTAGACATTATTAGGTGGTTTTGGATCACCACCTATTTAGTCTCAACCAATCTCTATCTCAATGCCACCCCAACCAAATGCATTGTGTAGCACCTTAAAATATATATTGTTGTTTTGACTGCATTCAAAGCAACTATACCCGTTTTATCTATTTCTTATTTATTCTTTCCCTACGCCATGCATCCAATTGTTTTGCATTAAAAATGATATTTTATCATAAAAAAATTCTGAAACATTAGAGAGGATTTGTTGCAACATAATTTTTCTTCTAAACAAAAAAGAATAAATTAAATTAAATGAAGCTGCATATAAGAATTAATTTCAACCTTTTGTTTTGAAATATCAACTTTTCTTAGACATGCTTTCAAATTCTTTCAATAAACTTTTGCTGGTAACAAAAATCATTAATATCAAATTTTTCTACTATTCAATATAAACAAAAAGGTATATAGCCAGATTTTGCCTTGTTTTGGAGTCATTTAAAGGAGATTGGTAAGGAAAATTGTCTCTCATTTATTTTCCTACAATTCTTCCTTACCTTATCCTTTCATTTTTTTTCTTGATTTTCAATGTAACTCACCATTACAAAACACAGTAATGTCATTCTCATAACACTGAACAAAAATGGTAATGTGTTTTATCTACATTTTTAGACTTATTGGTGATTTACTTACTTCAGTTCTAAATATTATTTTTAAATTATAAGTTAAATGTGTATTATTCGTTCTTGTGATATTTATTCATTGTAAAACATTAGTGGGAACATGAAGCATTTTCTCACTTCAGAAAATCTTTTGCAGGTACATCATTCCCAGGTCAATGATGTAATTGGACAACAAATGATTGTTCGGTTAGTATACTTTAGTAATAAGAGAAGTATGCCTCAGATGCCATGCCTTTCTATCCAACACATTACAACATTAGTGATAAGAGATTGTGCAAAAATGAAAGTAGTATTTTCAGCTTCTAATTCTATGTTAAGATGCTTACCACAGTTGCAAATTCTACACATAATTCGTTGCAAGGAATTAGAACAGATCATTGATGAGGATACATGTATGAATCAGAGAACCTCACTTTTGCCAAGTCTAAAACTACTCTGGATCCAACAATGCAACAATTTGAAATGTGTCCTTTTTTCCACTTCTAAAATACTACCAAATCTTGATTTTTTTATTGTTGAACAAGCATCTATGCTAGAAGAAGTATTCAAATGTGGAAGTCATAAAAAAGTTGAAATTCCAAATCTAAAAGTTGTAGCATTTGTGGGACTTCCAAGCCTTTGCCAGGATGTTGATGAGTTCCATACCGTAAAGGATTGTTTGGTGTTGAATTGTCCAAAATTCCCTTTGACTTCAACATTAACACCTGAGAGGATGGAAGAAATTATTAATGGCATAGAAGGTAACACACTATACCAAATATTTAAAACCATTGCATCTTGATTTTACACAATAACATCTGCTATTGGAATCATCAAATTTAATTCAACATACAAAGTATATAAGATGAATGGTATGATTTGATCTGTATTTCATGGTTAGATATTTATCTTTTTTCTATCATGAATATATAAACAATTGAAAATTATAATTTATATTAAACCATATATAATTTTTTTTTAGTTACTTTTTAAAGGGAAGTTAATTGTTATTTTAGGGACTGATCAAACAAATGGTTTTATCAAGGATGTATTACACTGGATTTATGATCTTTGTAAAAAGTATAAAGCCCAAGAGACTAGCAATCAGGATTCAGAAGCAAAATTGGCAAGGAGTGAGTTGACCACGTCACAGGTAAATACAAATCAATAAAAAAGCAGCATTGAAAAATTAGAGGCACTAAGTTTGTTTGGAAAAGTTTATGGTTTAGATATACAATTAATAGGAATATCACCAACAAATTCAGAACTGTGTTAAAATGGCATGTTAATGTTGTTAAAATTGTGATGCAAATAATTCTAGAAATCAGGATTTTGTATTAGAAAATTCAAAGTAGTTAAAAAGATAAATCTAGAAAGATTAATAGTAACTCGTGAATGATTTAGAAATAAGTTTTAGAAAGTTAGAAAATCTTGTAAAATATTTTTATTACTAACCGAAATAGTAAGTCAGTGCGTGGAATTGAAGTACTTTAAGTATATATGCAATCCTTTGCATTGATTTACCATTGAAAACCAAGCAATTTTCCTTATTTCAAAACTCCCATGTTATATATATCCTTTGTTTCTAAAAGTGCTACACTGCTATTTCATTACTCGACACTTGTTATATAAACCCCTTAAATAATTTATTTTACTACCAATCATTCAATAACTAGTCATCTTTCTACACTTCTAAGATTCTAACATTAGTATTAGAGTTACGTTCAGTTATCTACTGACGATAGATATATTACCTAACTATTTCTAAAAGTATTCTATTATCCTCTGTACCATTTTCTAAAACTTTCCAAATAACTTATGACTATTACTCCTTCATCCTCATTTGTTCTTGTTCCTATTTTTATGGAGAAAGTTATGATTATTGGAGTGTTAAAATGAAGACATTTTTCTATTCTCAAGATTTATGGGATATGGTAGAAGAAGGACTTTTTATCCCCACAGACATTTTGATTCTTAGTGCAACTTAAAAAAAAGAATTGAAAGAAAACAAGTAGAAAGATTTGAAGCATTATATTTTCTACAACAACCAGTTGTAGACACAATCTTTTTGAGAATAATGGGTGTCAAAAGTGTTAAAGAAGCATGGAATACTCTACAGGAAGAGTTCAAAGGCAGTGCTCAGGTACATGCTATCAAACTTCAAGCTCTAAGTAGAATTTCAAATGATAAAAATGATAAAGAATGAGACCATTCAAGACTATATTATTCTAGAATAAAAGAAATATTTAGTCAAATGAGAGCTTATAGAGAAGAAATTCTTCACAAGAAAATTGTCGAGAAAATTCGAATTACTATTACTCATAAGTATGATGCTATTGTAACTGTATAGAACAAATCAAAGATTTGTCTACTTTATCATCGACAAAACTCACAGACTCTATTAAAGCATATGAGCAAAGATTGAAAAGGCATGACGATGATTCTATTGAAAATTTCTTTCATCTAAGCTTAAATTACCGTCTCAAAATAAAGACAAGTCACTCGGGAAGGACTGGCGACATCACAGAATGCCACAATGTAATTTCTGCAAGAAATTTGGATAGTAAGAAAAATTATCGGAACAAAAATAAGCAGTAAGAAAATTTTGTCGAAGAACATGACTACGAGCAACATCTATTCTATACCACTTGAGATTCTGCTACTAAATCGAGACAAAAAAGGTACCTTGATAATGGTTGCATCAATTATATGGCTAAAAGACAGAAGTATTTTCAAGGACATCAACAATTCCATAAAAGTAAAAGTTTGATTAGGAAATGGCACCATGGTAAAGTCAAAAGGAAAAGGCACTGTCATGGTGGAGACAAAGAAAGGTATGAGACTCATTAAAGATGTCTTATTAGTCTCCAGTCTTAAAGAAAATCTCTTTAACATTAGCCATATGATGGAGAAAGGCTACACTCTTCACTACGATAGAGATACATGCACAATCTATGATAATCATAACAAGAAAGAGGAGATAGCTTTAGTTGAAATGGAAAAGAGAAATAGAAGTTTTCCGATGAGCTTCAAATACATTACCAACATTTCCATGAAAGTCCAAGTTGATGATCCATGGTTGTGGCATAGAAGATTTGGCTACTTCAACACACAAGTAGTGAAGCTTATAAAAAACAAACACTCAAGTAGTGAAGTCATTATACTATAAAAATATGATGAACGATTTGTTGTACTTAACGAAAAAAATAAAGTTGTGAAGGATGCCTTCTCAAAAAGCAACATAGATTATCTTTTTCAATTGACAAAGCATGGAGAGCTAAAGAGTTATTAGAATTGATCCATACATACATTTGCAGACCAATGAAGACATCGTCACTTGATAACAACAAGTACTTCATCCTTCTAATTGAAGATTTTTCTAAAATGACCTAAATTCATTTTGTTAAATAAAAAATAGTCTTTGGAATATTCAAGAAGTTTAAAGCTCTAGTTGAGAAATAGAGCAAAATACATATAAAAGTACTAAGAAGTGGTCAAGGAAAAGAATACAACTCACCAGTTTGATAAGTTTTGTGAAGATAAAGGCATTAAGAGACAACTTATAGTCACCTATTCTCCACAACAAAATGGTATCTCTAAAAGGAAGAATCGTGCAGTCATGGAGATGGCTGGATCAATGTTAAAGGAGAAAAGCTTACCCAACACATTCTAGGTGGAAGTTGTCTACATTGTAGTCTACATACTCAATAGATGTCCAATTAAGGAGTTCAAGACAAGACTCTAATTAAAGCTTGGAGTGGACGAAAGTCATCTACTAAGCATTTAGGTGTGTGGATCTATTTGTTATATACATGTTCCAGATAAAAAAAAACACGACAAGTTAGAAGACAATATTGTACGAGGAATCTTCTTAGGGTATAGTACATAATCAAAAGGTTATAGAATCAACAACCTGTAACCAAAAAAACTCACCATCTATCAAGATATTTGAAATTGATGAAAATGCTTCTTGGAACTAGGAAGAGGAAAGCATTCTAGGAAGAAATATTCTAGTTCTGTTGGAACAACCTTAAGAAATTCAAGAAGTAGCAAAAGAATTAGGTACGCTTCTTCACCTTCACAACAATAAGATTCTTCTCTAGAATCTACTCCAAGAATAGTAAGATCTTTGGTGGATATATATGAAGCATGTAACATGGTCATACTTGAGTTTGAATGCTATGAAGAAGCATCAAAGCAAGAGGTATGGTTCAAGGAAACTATAGAAGAAATACAAATGATTGAAAAGAATAATACTTGGGAACTTGTAGATTGCCCATATGGAAAAGATGCCATTAGAGTTAAATGGGTCTATAAGACAAAACTAAATCCCAATGGTACTATACAAAAACATAAGACTAGATTAGTTGCTAAAGGCTACTCATAACAATATGGAGTTGACTACAATGAAATATTTGCCCTAGTTGCTCGTCTAGATACAATTAAAGCCTTAATAGCTCAACAACACAAAAAGGATGGAACATCTACCAATTAGATGTCAAATATGCCTTTCTAAATAGTGTGCTTGAGGAAGAGATTTATATCGAGCAACTCCACTCCTCGAGCATGGTATAGCAGAATTGATCAATACTTTACAAATCAAGGATTCAGAAGGACCAACAATGAGCCAACACTATACATCAAGACTAAAGGAAAACATGATACTCTTATTGTTTCCTTAGATATAGATGATCTTATCTATGCAAGCAATAATAAAATTTGGTGAAGGAATTCACAGAAGATATGATGAAGACATTCGAAAGACCGATCGTGACTTGATGAATTACTTCCTCAGGATCGAGATAAGACAACAAAAGGAAGTAATGTTTATCTCTCAAAAGAAATATATTGAAGCCTTGCTAAAGAAGTTCAAGATGTATGGATTCAAATATATCACTATTCCACTTATAACAAATGAAGTTTAAAAAAAATCATGGAGCACCAGAAGCTTATGCATCACACTATAGGAGTTTGATCAGAAGTTTATTATATCTTACAGTCACACAACATGATATCATGTACGCCACATGTCTTTTATCAAGATTTATTCAACAACCATGTCAAACTCACTATGGAGCAACAAAAAGAATTCTAAGCTATCTACAAGGAACAAAGGGGTTTGGTATATTGTATGAAACCTTGACATACTCAAGTTGATTGGCTACACCAATAGTGTTTGGGCAAGATCCTTGGATGGTGTGAGGAGTACATTGGGATATGCCTTTTTAACTAGGATCAAGATTTTCTCTTGAGCTTTAAAGAAGCAAGAAGTAGTAATACAATCTATAGAAAAAGCAGAGTCTGTAGCGTTGCGAAAACTACAAGAATGCTTGAAGAAATGAGTGAACTGTTGGAAATAATAGTGGATTGGTATTAATCAATTATATTTTATCATTATCTGGCAATTTAAGATTTGGTGATAATCATATCTTATAATATCTTTATGATTATTTGAATGGGATTATAGTAAGATTGACTCTGTGATGGGTTGAGTCAATCATAAAAAAAGCCCATTTGAGGGGTCTCTGCCTACCCTGGGGGATTATAAATTTGCCATCCCATTAAGCAAATTACAAAAACAACAATACACATTCTCTAAAATAATCCCCTAGAAAGTAGGTAGTAAAATCCTCAAGAGTTCTTATTGAACTCATATCTCTACAATAATCATTCCTAGGGTTTTTGTTCTTGAAAATCAAGAACTTCAATTCAATATATTTGAGGTACACAAATTCTCTTTCCTCTATCTTTTGATATTTAATTCTCTATCCATACTATAATCTTGTATCTATTGATTTAAGGTTTCCTTTTATTTTCATCAATTAGTATCAGAGCCAGGTTAGATACATATTATGGTTGTTTTCTATTAGAGAATTATGATTTTTTTCTATTAGAAAATTAAATTTGAATTGAAGATTTTTTGTGTTATTAGTGAAATTTTATAATATAGTTCACTATTAGTTTTTTCACAAAAAAAAAATGAGGGTTTACGCTACTTGTTATTGTTAAAATAACATGTTAAAGTTTGATTCCCTTACTCTTACATGGGTAAATTATATATTGAAACTTCTTTTTAAGTGCTACCCCTTTAAAACCTAGTTTTCTTTTAAATAATTATGGGGTAAATTGTTTTTAAAATTACTTAATGGTTTTCCTTTTTTTTATGTTTGACCAATATGAGTCATTTGTGTTGGCAACATAATATATTTGTGTTAACTTTACTTTGGAAAGTGTTAATGGGGTTGCATAGACTCATTTTTATACCCATATTTTTTATGATTTGGTCAAGGGAGAACTTTGTCGTTTTGATACGATCATGTATGATGATTCGTGTGTTAAATTCATTCTCAAAAGCATTGAATGTGGTTGCTAATTTTTTATATTCTTATTTTTTCAAAAATACCATATTTATTTAATATTTTTATATTATTGGTATTTTTTAGTATAAAAAAATTTGATTAATTCAAGATTAAATTAAATTTTTTTTTACTATTATAATCTTGAATTTTTGACCTATTTGCATTGTGATAATTCTTTACAGTATTTGTATTCTCCAATTATACTGTACTCTCTTTAATATTGAATTATCATTTATAAATTCATTTTAGGTTATTTTATTAATTATGCACAGTCTTAATTGTCCTTCTCTTATGAGCATAATTTTCTTTATTAATTTGCATTATTATTACTTGTCTATCATGGGTATAATAATGTGAATTTTGTATGTTGGTCATATAATATATATGATTAAAATTATGCAAATTTATTGGACAATATGCATAATTTCTTTTTTCATTTACATAATTATAATTTCACTATTTTGGATGCATTTATGTGAATTTTGTGATATAATTATTTTTTTTATTGCATTGATGATAACTATACTCTATCGGTGTATTGTTATTAATGTAATTTGCTGTTATACAATGTACTTTTCTTGGCTTATGTTAATGATTTTTTTATACCCTATCGGTATTAGGATTTTATTGATATAAGTTATAGTGCATTGTAATTTTCTTAGGGATTCTCTTTTAACTGAACTTTTAGAATTACATAATGTTTTCCTATTTTTGTAATGTTCAGTTTATTTCCCTCATTTGATCATGTTTAGTTATATTTATATGGAACCAAAATTACACTCTCATTCCTTTTGTTCCATAATGACTTATAACCTTTAATTGGACATTTTTTCCTTCAAAACAAAAAAAAATGTTGCATTTTTTGTGGTGCAAATTTATATATATATATTGATAAAGAAATAGTTGAATTTTATTTAGCCCTCTGGGTATTTTTTTGTTATATCAACTTATTTTTTCTTTATCAAGTGGAAGGATTTTGTATATTAGAATTTTAATTAATATCTTATAAAATAAATTTTCGTGATATAAGATTTTTACCTTAAATGTCCAATTAATCATACATGTAAAAAAAAAAACAAAAACAATTGTTCTTGATAAAAAAAAAAATTCTTATCACATTATTTGTGATCACATTGTTGGGATCTATATTAAGGATTTTATATTGGTCTCTTGTAAAATATTTTCTTGTATAACAAACTCTCTATTGATTTGCAATATTAGTATGCAATTCTTGTAAGGAAAATATAGGAATCCCAAATTTTAAGAGATTAATTTCTCCATACCATATTTTATAATATTGTTAATGGTATTCTTGTAAAAGCTAGAGGCTTTATTTTGGGATATATAAATAAACCTATGTCCATTATAAATTGTGATGAGAGTTAGAGACTATTTATTATTATATCCTTAATATATGCAAGAATAAGTCTCATTCTTCCGCTGCGTGTAATCATGTTTTATTCTCAAGTGTGTGTAAATATTGCTTATTGTAGCACTTGATTTTTGTTTATGATTACTTGAGAACTTGCTTATGATCTCATATTCTACGTAAAATTATCAAGTGATCCATTTTCTCACTCATGTAATTATTTTTTCAAGATCCTCATATGGGTCAATATTTTTGTAAAGATTGATTAATATGTGATTAATTATGAAACCATTTGTGAGAATTATTTATTCTTATGGATGAATTTGTAGGTTTCATATTCTTGTTATTTTAACCACTTCTCTCATTAATCATTTGTTATTCTACTACTTTCTAATTCCTTAAGTAGAATAATAGTGAATTTTAATTCACTTTTATTATTATCTTATAAAGCCATCATCCCACTATCACTAGAACTTTTAATACTAGTGTACCCTAATGATAACCCTAATATTTTTTGGTATATTAAGGATTAGTGGGAGTATATATAATCTTGTATTATCTCTCAAAACTTATATATTTTTATTGTCATATAATCGTGTGCACATTTAATTATGATATGACATATTCTATAGGGCTTCTCTATTTATTTTGTCCTATTTTTATTGAGATACATAAAATCCATTGTATCTTTGTAGACATCTTTAACTGATGTTAAGGACGTTCTGTTGGGTAGTGCACATTAATCCTTTTAGCATACAATTATGCATTGTGCATCTCTTTTACCCAAATTTAATATTGATCAAAATTTTAGAAGTATATAATTTTGTATCATGTCTCGAGACTTATCTATCTGTATTGTCATATATTCTTGTGCACATTTAATTATGATATGACATACTTTATAGGACTTGACTATTTATTTTTGTCCTATTTTAATTGAGATACATAATTCATTGTATCTTAATAGACATCTTTAATGGATGTTAAGAGCATTTTTTTGGGGATTGCACATTAATTCTTTTGGTATGCAATTAAGTATTGTGCATTTCTTTACCCAAAATTTCACATTTTGTTTGGTCAAAATTCTATAAGTATATTGTAGATGCAATACTCCTATCGAGTATGATTTTCTACTTTGTAAAAAAGTGCTTATTATGATAGTACTCCTATTGAGTACAATTTTGCACTTTTGAAGTACTTATGAATTTTTTTTGTTTGGACCAATTATCTAAGTGTTTGCTCAATTGACATTTTGTGGCCATAATAATCTGAGTATCATTTTATATAAACTAGGTGTCTATGTGGTTTTAGTAGGGAATTTATGGATATCCTACTTATCTTTGGATTCTTACATAGTCACTCTTTTTTGAAACTCAGATTAGTTAAATGTCAAATATTATAGAGCATTTATGTAGCCTATATGTAATTACATATGTTATTGGGCTATGATGAATAATTAGATGCATGTAAATTATGCTTTCTCACCTATATAATTTTTCGGACTCAAGTAAAAAAAAAATTATATTAATTAAACATTTTTTTCACTGATCAAATACTTAACTTTGGAGTTTTATAACTCATATGGTTTGGTTAAGTTTTGATGTCTTAGATCAGTGGGAGTTTGAAAACTTTCTTATGAGATATGTGTGAAGTAATATCATTTTAGTAACATATCTCTTAGTATTTCTGGATGCTTGAGACCATGTAGTATTATTTTATTGAACTACATTATTCTATATACTTTATAAGAAATATTTATGATATATATCCCTATCGGATATTATTTTGTAGCTGAAATTTCTCATTGTCTAATATAAGATTTGTCTATAATTGTCATTCTAGCTTAATGATTTATCTTTGTATTATTGATTAATATCATCCAAGTGGGAGAATGTTGGAAATAATAGTGGATTGGTATTAATCAATTATATTTTATCATTATCTGGCAATTTAAGATTTGGTGATAATCATATCTTATAATATCTTTATGATTGTTTGAATGGGATTATAGTAAGATTGGCTCTGTGATGGGTTGAGTCAATCATAAAAAAAGCCCATTTGAGGGGTCTCTGCCTACCCTGGGGGATTATAAATTTGCCATCCCATTAAGCAAATTACAAAAACAACAATACACATTCTCTAAAATAATCTCCTAGAAAGTAGGTAGTAAAATCCTCAAGAGTTCTTATTGAACTCATATCTCTACAATAATCATTCCTAGGGTTTTTGTTCTTGAAGATCAAGAACTTCAATTCAATATATTTGAGGTACACAAATTCTCTTTCCTCTATCTTTTTATATTTAATTCTCTATACATACTATAATCTTGTATCTATTGATTTAAGGTTTCCTTTTATTTCCATCATGAACAACAAGAAGGCCAACTATAATCTACTACAATAACAAGTCAACAGTACAATCGAGAAATCCAATTCACCATCACCGAGCAAAACATATAGTTATCAAGTATCACTTTATCAGAGAAGAATAAGCAAATAAGCATGTTTAGATTGACTACTATAGACCGAAGATCAAGTTTAAGATATATTTATAAAGGAACTATCAAGAGCCAAATTTGAGCAACTAGGAAGTATGCTTGGAGTTAGCAAATTTTGCATTAAGGAAGAGTGTTAAAATTCTGATACAAATTTCAATAAATAAATAAATAAATCTTAAAACTAGGATTTTGTATTAGAAAATTGAAAGTAGTTAAAAAGAATATCTAGAAAGAATAATAGTAAGTAACGAATGATAATGTAGAAATAAGTTTTACAAACTTATAGAATTTTTGTAAAATATTTTTATTACTAACCGACATAGTAAGTATGCGGAATTAAAGTACTATAGATATGTATCCAATCATTGAAAAGCAAGCAAGTTGCCTTATTTCAAAATTCCGGTGCTATCCTTGATTTCTAAGCGTGCTACACGTTACTCTCCACCTATTTATATATAAACCCTCAAATAATTGATTCTATTATCAATCATTCAATAATTAGTCATCTTTCTACACTTCTAAAATTCTATCATATGTCCCTTGAAATGTCTTTTTGTTTAAGCTAATAGTTTTACTCTTACTATAATAGTTTCTAGGGTATTTTACTTTAAATGACTTGAACAAATGAATACATGATACAATCATATAAATAGGATTTTTTATTGTTTATATAATGAATATATAGTGCTTTAAAGGACTCTTTGATAGGGGTGTTTATTAGGTTAGGTGACCTAATGACTCAATCTGACATAATCCAACTCAAAGTGATTCGATTGAGTTTTTTTTTAGATTGGGTGAAATCAAATCCAACTCTATCAAACTCAATCCCCTATGAATTGGATAACAGGTTTAGTAAGTTGAATTTGAGACCTAACCCAACTCAACTCGATAATAATATTATATTATTATTTTAAATTAAAAATATCTTTAATAGTTTAATTTATAATTCTTGAGCCAAGACTGTCACAGACTAAGACAAACACTCTGCACTACAAGGGCACACTCTTACTTCAACTAGCTATGTTTATTGGTAGATAAAAAACCAATAATGAACTTTCATCCAATAGTTTAAACTCTTCTAAGAATTGATTATTCAGACTATCAGAGCCAATAGTTTATTGTTTATATATATTCTATTCTTTTAAAAAAATATCCTAAAAAATATTCTAAACATTCAATTATTTTTTAAAAAAATATTTTTTAAAATGATAACCAAATTAACCCAATCTAACTCAATTTGTTCAATAGCGGGTTGGGTTGAATTGAGTTTAATGAAAAAAAAAAACAAAAATTCAACCCAACTCAACCTGATGAATTGTAATTGAGTTGGGTCTTGGATTTACCTAAACTCAACCCAACCCAACCAGTAAATATTCCTACTGATACTTAGAGATAAAATACAACCTATTTAAATTGTCATGCTATATGACAAGGGAAACCTGTGATGCATATTTTCCATTTCGAAATGAGAAAATAAGTCCTTACTCTAATAATTTTTTGATTTTGTTGCAGCTTAGTAAGAAAATTTTGGAAGGAGCTACATCGGCTGAAATCATAGCATTGCCAACAACTTGTTCAGAATCAGTTAGTTTATTATTTTACCCAGTAGTTGCTCCTGAATGTAGTAAAATATAGATACATACACAAGTTTATTTTATATAATCATTTTTTCATAAAATTAAAATCGTTAAAAATATGGTTGTATATTTTTTTTCTTCGGTAACGGTCATGTGTTGAACTAAAATTAGACTATATTCACGCGGAAATTAAAGAGCTAAAATTATATTTAAGTCCTAATACTAATTCTATTGTTAGTTATTTTTTCTTCTTATTTCTCATGTAGTGAAATCTATTTCATCTAACCTGAAAACTATTGCTTGGTTTTCATTATCATATTTTGGAATGAAAAGCTAACACATCTGCTTTTAGCTACAAAATAACATTTTTTCAAAAAAAAAAAATTATCAATATATATATATATATATATATTTCTTGGTTTTCACTATCATATAACTATATTTATATAGTTATATTTATTCTCCCACCTTATAAATATATTTTGAACCATGTAGGGGATGGATGAAGGACCAAAAACCATAACTTTTGTTTCAGATGTCAATATAGAACCTGCTACCACCAAAGATGTTGAAGATGGACACTTTAAGGAAACTTTGAAGTTTGTAACTACCTCATCTCAGATCAATGCTCCAGGTTATCAGTATTAATTTTATTTTATTTTATTTTCTTGTGTTGCTCATTAATTTGATTTTGTTATTTGACAAGAATGGAAAGGTACAAGATGCTTAATTTGTTTTTTATCTTTCATTGAATTCTAAATTATTTATAGATTCTGGAATATAAATGAGATGCTATTAATAATGTGGAGATAAAATAAGCCAAAAAAGATTTATCTTATTTCATTTGTAATTTATTTTCTTGTGTACTTTATTTGTTTCTATTAAACTTTTCTTAGAAAATGGACATGGGAAATAGAGATAAATATTCACATTGTTATCAATATCACCTTTTACTATGTCTTACTATATTTTAAAACAAATATTTTGTTGACGCATATAAGCAATTGAAGCTTTTAGTGTAGAAATTTACACATTCAGTATTTCTATTATGTTTAAATGAAACAGTTATGCTTATTAATAATATATCTAGGATAACCCTAAAACATACATGGAATAATTACATGTTAGATATAAGATAGATATATACAGTTATAATTTTAACTTAAGGTTATTAAATTATGATTTAGAATTAAATCATACAAATTTTTTATTCTGATGAGTTTCTTTTTTTTTTATGGTATGTTAATCTATATTTTAGGGTTTGAAGTGACAAATCTACCGAACAGAGATGTTGTTGATCAGTATGAAGACTCGAAAGCCCATGAGAATAGTAATCAGAATCCAAATGCAAATGCAACTAAGGACTTTCCAATTGAAACTAAAGCCAAAGCAACATCACGTAGTGAATTAATTTCATTACAGGTAATACAAAGCAATCTATTATTGGTAACATAATTTTATACCAGCGAGAAAACATGGCATGTGTATTCGCATTTCTATCTTTAATATATTATAATAATTTTAGGGTTTTAATTTAACATTTTTTGTAAATTTTTGCATTTTGAAATATAAATTATGTGACATGTTTTGAAATATATTTTGTTAATTTTATATTTTTTTATAATAACATGATAAAAATATGTCAGATCATCAATAGATATGTCAAATATGCAATGAATATGAAAAAATAGAAAGAGGAGAGAGTTTAGAATTCAAAAAATTGTCGCACATGTGAATTTGAATGTTTATTAAAAATATTTATCATGAATGTATACACATATTAATCATGTTTAAGGAAGATTGATGTGTGATAAGGTAGAAATTGTGAAAATGTGCATATATTAATAGGGAGAAGTTATATTTGCGAAAGTGAGAACAGTCATAAAATATTTAGAAGGTAAAATAGTCATAAAATATGAACACAAAAGGGTCATATTCCCATTATGTAATATATATAGTATATAATATGATATCATATATTATAAATTATAGATATAATTAGACAACTATGTATATTAGATATCAATATTTTAAAATAATTTTTTACTTAAAATTAAGGTTGGTCTAGTAATAAAGTTTACGTTTGGGGAGTGAGAGATTGTGGGTTTGAGTTTTTCTTATGACAAAGTAATTTATCTTTTAATTTTAAAATAGGTGTAAGGTAGAATAGGTATTTTGAAAAGTGGATCTCAAAAGAGGCCATTTCCTTTATTAATAGTAGAGAAATATAGATGTATAGTATATAATATAATATCATATATTATAAATTATAGATATAGTTGAACAATTATGTATATTGGATATCAATATTTTAAAGTAATTTTTTGCTTAAAGTTTATGTTTGAGGAGTGAGAGGTTGTAGGTTCGAGTATTTCTTATGACAAAGTAATTTATTTCTTAATTTTAAAATAGGTGTAAGGGTAGAATAAGTATTTTGAAAAGTGAACGTCGTATTTCCTTTATTAATGTATAATATAACATGATAAATATATCTGTATTTGAATGTTTATTAAAAATATTTATTATGAAATGTATACATATATTAATCATGTTTAAGGAAGATTGAATTTATAAAAAATTTACCATTAGAGTAAAAAATGGAGAGTTCTTAAAAGTGATGTGTAACAAAAAATGACTTAATAGCCTTGACATAAGTTTGTCATTTGTAAATGTTGTAGAGCACCTAGAGTAGTGGTAGCAGTTAAGTTTGTGTTTAAGTTTCTGAAATTAAAAATCTGTCTAAACTCAAATTTGTAATGCTTCTATATAATTTACCTAAGCATTGTAAGATTGCATACTATTCTTTTATGAACTTACCGGGGTAGGGCAGAACACCAGTCTCTCCAATCCTTAGTGTTGGAAGGCTCCAAGAGAGACAGATAGGTATTTGTAAAAAGAACTCTTACATCCAAGTCAGAATGAAACTAAAGGAAAGAGAATATGAAGAGAATTCGATAGGGATGACTTTTCCTTTTAAAGGATGTCCTTCCTGCAAAAAATTCCAAGTTACCCTTTTTAAGAGAAATGGGCCTCCTCTCCGGCATGGGTGGGGCATATGTGCTGAGGACTAAGATGGGTTTAGGGTTTAAGATTAAGGTGAGGTTTGAGTGGATTTCCAAAGAGTTAGGGCTATTCCCCTCAATTTTTACTAAGGCTACCGATATACGCAATCTTTGGAGTGAGGTGAATTTATGCAGTGACTTGGACAACCCATACTTCATCTTGGCCGAGCCGTGTGTGGCCGATGAGTGTGTATATTTTAGCGCCTCCCAGGGCAAGGACCACTTTACATACATGTGTGCAAAGTTCTTTAGGCATGCTAAGGTTTACCTACCCTTCTAAAATATCAGTACCACGTCTTGTTGGAGCTGAATGTAGCACCGTCATAATTGCATCTAACAGTTGGGGTTTGTGCGCAGTTTCGAGATCTTATGTAGTCTTCTAGGTATCACTCCTACCATGAACAAGTTGTTACATTTTTAGTGGGTGAAGGGTGCTAAGGATTTCTCAATACTTCATGGAAGACTTTCAAGAATAATTTTTTCAGTTAGGGCCAACCCACAATATGACGGGGCAAGTACTCGGTTTTCACTGTATTGTCTGAGGATGATCATCAACATTATCAACCAATTTCCTCGTCATATGGACATAAAGGAAGTGCTTGATTTGCATTACTCAGTGCCCTAGTTTTAGTTTTTTCTTACCTTCAGTTGATGACCAATGTCTTCCGTTTTGCAAGCATTATGAAGGGTTTCGAATTTAAGGCTTACGCAGATATAATGAAAAGGACACTTCAATGTGTGACGTGGGGGCGTGATAAGGGATGGTCAGATTGTAGCCAGAGATCTTGATGTCGAGGTGGAGGTTGAGAAAGTGGCTATTGCAGAGGTGCAGCCTTTGAATGACACTGGGGTTGACTATGTTGAGGGTTTGCCTCCGAAATTTGATCTTTTGTTGTTTAACACCCTTTTTTTTTATCTCTTATCTGAATGCTTGTAATGTGGACTTATTTTTGTCTCTTTAAATGATTGAAGTCCAATAACATTCTTGCTTTTTTCAAATGTGTTCCTCTTCATTGGATTGAATCTTGGATTTGATATGATAACTCAACTCAATTTAACTCAATCTAATATATTAGGATTGAATTGAATTTTGAATTTGTCTAAACTCAACTCTTAAACATTCCTATATTCCTGCGCATAAAGTAATTAGGATATGTGAAGAAAATCAAACTAATTGAAATTATTTATTTAATTTATATTAATAAACAGAAACATAAATCACAAGTTATTAATTTGCCAATAGTTTTAAATGTTGGTAATGCCGTTAACCACTTGCAAAACTTTGGAAAAAGATAAAGTTATGAGTAAAATGTTTAAAAATAGAAACAATTTATTGTTACATTCTTATTTTTTGGTATTCTTTTTCAATCAAATTTTAGAATTTCACTTTGTTCAATGTGCAAAACAAAAACTAATTGAATATTTTTATGTACAAGTGAGATAAAACATTAATTTTTTTTATACATAAATGTTAATTATTAATATATTAGTTTTGTAAGAATTCGAATATATGATCTTTGCCACTTACTTCTCCCCACACGTAAATATGTTACTAGAACAATTTTATAACTCTTAGATAAAATTTTATAATTTTATTGATTAAGAAGCAGCTACAATAATGTATTTAAGTTATTATATTCTAATCTAAGTCATTGATTTCTCTCGTACGAAAAAGGGAAAAAGAATGATACATTACTATTCACTTCGTTCATATTTATAAGATATAGTTAATTAAATTACATTTATGAAAAAAAAAATGAATAAAATATTCACTTTATTCTTTCTGGCTTATTGTAAATCATGATAGATGATCTAGTAATTGTTTGTGGCCTTCAAGTTTGGCTTGAAGTTGCACTGTAAACCGTAACTGTATTGTATATTGTCGACTTTATGAACGATATATCAAGTTAACAAATTATTTTGTGTTTTGAGTTTCACATACTTTTATTTAATATATCATTTATGAATTGAAAAACATATTTATCTAAAAACATTAAACCTTCATTTTAATTAATGCATTTCTAGTTGTGGTGCCAGAAGCAAACCAATATAAAGTATCTAAATGGTTCAAACCGTAAATTTTTTTTTTCTAGTAGTGCATTTAACCCTTCTGCTACATCCATAGAAACAAAAGCTTGCTATGCACAAGAGGTTCAACCAAAAAAGCTGAAAAGTTTTTTAGAAAATAATTACTCTGTAGAGAGATGCCCAATTTAAAAAAAAAAAAAAAAACAGCTTGCAAAATTATCAGATATGATATCTATGATGATCCAACAAATACAATCTCCAGAAAAATTGTAAATTTGAAATGGGTATAAGTCCCACAAAAATTCAAAAACACAAACATAATACTACTACTTAGTACTTAACTTGAGCAAGGATATCAAGTTGGGAACCAAGCTTCTCTTGAGCAACCATCTCAGCTTTCACCCTTAATTTGTTGACCTGCTTCTTTCTCTCATATACCAACTGTGCTTTATCCTTTCTCTTGTTTTCCAGCTCCTGTGACGACCAATAAAACAATTCCTCACATCAGCAAACACACATTTGGAAAGCTCAAAATTCATAGTACAAAACCCAAAATTTCAACCAATTTAATCAAAGGAAGGAATGCTGACAACACTTTGATACTCGCTGTAATTAGATGAAATTAATTTAAAATCCATCAACTTTAGGAAAGTGGATTCAGTGACTTTGAAGTAGGTGACTTTCTCTTATTCTTGACCATTAGATTAATTTATTCTACATAAATAAGTCACCAAAATTACAAAATCACAAAGCCACTAAATCCAAATCCCAATTTTGGCAGGTTTTACATTCAATTTAGGAGACAAAATCATTCAATAAGATGTGAGAGCCACAAAATTGGTGATTTTAAATATATTTCAACCAATCATAAAAAATGTTTCTGTCATTTTTCACCAATTTTTATTTTGCTTTAAAAAGATTGAAGGAAGAAAATACAATTTTTCAGGTTATCTATATTCCAACCTCAGGGAAGGAAACAGATTTGGACAAACATAATAAAACTAATAAATCTAATAAGATACAAATACCAAACAAAAGTACACTCTTCACAATCGACAGAAAGAAAATTACAAGATCATATTAGAAATATGATGATCACTAGTAGAAATTGCACATTTGAAATAATGATAGCAGCATGCGAACAGATAGAAGAATCTCAAAAAGTAAGAACTTACCCTGATGGTATCATAGTAGCTCCATCCAACTTCAGAAGACAACCTACTCAACACACAGTACTTGTGTCCTTTTTGAAGCCTCAACACCCTGATTTCATTCTTCTTGATTAGTTCAATATTTGTAAGTTAAAGAACAAATCAAATAATATTTATACTTGAAGCATTAACTGTTGCCATTAAAGCAAGTTCAAGAAAAGATTGATTACTTACTTCAGAGCATCAGGAACAACCATTCTCTTAGTCTTGTCATATGGAGAAGGGATTCCCTCATAAACCTTCAAACGAGCAAGAGCAGCTTCACCTTGTGCAGTATCATTCTACAAGAACAGAAATTTCAAAACCTTCCCTCAACAAATTAAAATTGATCCTCTCTTCAAATACAGTAAACGAAAAACATCTCTTAAAACTTCTCAAGATATCAATTCATTTATTTGTTCATCACAGAACAAAATTCTTCAAACAATCTAACCATGTACAACACATAACAACATACCAAAATAACCACCAATTAAAATAAAATAAACCATAACTATAATCCCATGTCATTCTCAAATCATAAACTGTTAACCAAACCACGTTCACTCTAAAGAAATCAAGAAAGATTGCTTCACTATGCAAATGGACTCCCATAAGGTCTTTAAGAACCAATCTGCACAAAAGACAGAAATACCAAAGACTAATTTGTGTAAAATATTTTCAAGACACTTTTTGTTCAAATATCAGTTTGAATTAGACCAATCCTAAAACCCCTTTCCAAACCTTCAACAGAACCTGTATTTTCTTATTAAAGAGTAAATTACACAGACCTCCCTAAGTTTATAAAAAGATTTTGGACAGTAATACTAAGAGTGATACTACATCAATGAACTAAAAGTAATGTAACGAAAAGTAAAATAATACTACATCAAATTACACACACCCAGGTTTTGCTATTATTACACATATCCCCTCTATTTTTTAACCCTACAAAAAGCACACTTAATTTTTTACTTTCATTGAAACAACGACTAAGAGTTTATTTTCATTTTCAATCCACTGACCCTCTTAAACCAAAAGTAATACTACAGAGTGATCTCTTCTAGAAGCCCTTCTAAGAGAAAAAACATACAAAGAAAAAAAGTCAAATTAGTTTTTTCATAAGTTGTTTTAATAACGTGAGACTTTTTTCAAGTTAATTTTTAAATCTCCCACATATTTTAGAAAAGGTATATGAAAAAGCTTTTTGATATTAGCTTGAAAAAGTGTCCTATGTTTTAAAATATCTTATGGAAAAGCTTTCCAGATTTTTTCCTCAAGTAATCCTGGAAAAACTTAACTAATAAGATCCTACATCAATCACTTAATAATAAGTTATAAAAAAATTCATACAAAATGAAGTGATTCATTAAATGACATTCCGTTTTGATCAAAGGGGGATAGGACACATGAACCAGAGAGACAGTATTTTCATCCTGCTACACCAAATTTTCATCCGTTTTGAGACAATGTCATACGTTAAATTTAAACACTTCTCCTAAAAGGAATTCAAATTCAGTTCAGCATGTAGTTGGAAACATGTCCCATATCCTACTCAACCCTCACTGGTAATCATCTCACATCAAAATTAACAGCATAAGTTGCCCTTCAATCTAAACATTTAGTACAGGATATACCAATGAAAAACAATAACTCAAAAGAAACTATTTTTTTAATGTTTTTCTATCTACCAATGTTAACCTTTAGTTTTTGTTCAAATATACCTTTTCCCTTTCTCCTTTCACTTTGTGAAACCAAAGTTTTTCCCCATCTCCTTTCAGCCCTAAAACCCCCTTCCCAACCCCTTCAAAAGAAAATGCATTTTCTTCCATCAATCAATATTAATTGTTAGTTTTGGATCAAAATATCATTTTAGTCACCAATATTAGCAAACATTAAAATCACTAAATCAATGTCCAAACCCCTCAAGGGAGTTTATGCAAATTTCCTCTTTGTTAAAAAAACAAAAACATAACTTTTTTTTTTCAAATCCCCAATCTTCCCCTCTCCTTCCACATTTAGCCCCAAACCCCATCCCAGACATGGATTCAGTAACTTTGAAGTTTGCTAACTTTGATGATTTTAATTTATTCTAAATTATTACAATAATTAAATAAATCCATTTATAGTAAATAGAAAATTTGGACCACTATAACAATTCAATAAACTAAGTTACCAATCTTCAGAGTCACTATATCCTGATTAGGTAATTTGGTGGTTTTAATTCATTCTAAATGATTATAATAAGTAAATAAATTCTTTTTATAATAAGTAAAAAATTTGAACCATTATAACAATTCAAAGAACTAAAGTCACCAAACTGTAAAGTCAATGAATACAAATGTTATTGAAGATACCAATCATCTTTTCCTAAGGTGTGCCAAGGCTCAATATGTATGGAATAACGTTATCAGCTGGCTGGGTATTCAAGGACCTATTCCGGGGGACGTGTCTAATCTTTTTCTCTCATCGGCAGCTTGAGTGGTTGGCAAAAGAAAGAAGCAGTGCAGACATGTGTTCTGGCTGACTGGGGTTTGGAGTATCTGGATTACTAGAAACCAGATAATTTTTTATAAATTATCAGGGAACTCAGTCGATATAGTTATGTTTATAAAGGTATTATCGTGACAATGACTATCATACTCCTTTGGTTTCAATAGGAGGTGTAGGTTTTCGGATTGGTATGTCAATCCCAAATTATGTTTGTTAAATATGACATAGGAGAATAGTTTATGATATGCTACAATACAATATGGAGAGTAAACAATCTATGTTGTATCCTAAGAAACAATTTGTTTCTTCAATAAATAAATGGTTTAGCTTTTAAAAAAAAAAAATCCTCCAAACCTGATCCCAGATATGGATTCACTGACTTTGAAATTAGGTAATTTATTGACCCTAGTTTCATTCTAAATCATTATTATAATTAAATAAATTCTTTTATACAGTAAATAAAAAAATTTATTCCATCATAATAATTCAGAATGAAACAAAGTCACCAAATTTATCTCGCACCACCGCCACGCTCTACCCGTTCAGCACCTCCTCTGCCACGATCGACGCCAGCCGCCACAGCATGTGGTGCCGCGCGTCCACACCACGCGCTTCGCGCAGATCCGTGACCCTGACACCATGTTTCTCTTTTCTTCTTCTTTTCTTCCCAAAGGGTTTGGTATTTGCTTGCTGCTAAATGCTGAGTGCTAAGTTTTTTTTCTCTTTAGGGTTTGGAAAATATGTAGAAGAAGGTTTTGGCTTGGACCAACATACCCTTTATTTTCTCACACTTATCTTGTAGCATTTGCCATTTTCAACCTCTTTTTTCTTTTAATTTTTAAGTTTTTATTATTGTAAAAAAAAAAATTATACCAAAATTACCTTTCCATATCTATGCTATCTATACCAAAACTAAGATAAGGTTTTGTAAATTGATTGAATAAAATGCCCGAGTTGTTGTAAGTTGATTCCACATTATATTCAATTCCTATTATGATAACCAATAAAAAAATATATATTATCTATACAATTAGAGAGTTTAATATTTATAAATTATCAGGTAAAAAATCTTTACATTACTTGTGTAAAAGTGTTTTTTTCATAAAATTATATATAAGAAATACACTTTTTTTTCTTTACACAATTTTTAATATATAATGTATTTTTTTTTTCATAAAATCTTTACCTTATTTTATTTTTTAACATAAAGATGGGTTTTGAAAATCAATTTTAGCAAGTCTTTAATAAAAAATACATTTTTTATTTTTAATATAAAACATTAATATAAATATAAATGCATATTTATAAGAATTAAATTTATTATTTTTATTTAACATATTTAAATTTATTATTATTTTTAATGAATATTATGCATTTTATTAATTATTAAAAGTTAAACTTCAATATTATGGTATATTTTATTTAGATTTTTTTGTGTCTTTGACTATGAAAATTAAGTTTTAATTTTATTTTCACATATAAAAAATTATGATATTATATTTGTTTAACTTAATTTTAATTTATCTATTAGTTTTTCTTTTGTTTATTTTATATTTATCCATTTCTCTTTAAGCTATTCTATATTTCCTCTTTATTCCATATTTTATCTCCTAAAAGTATTCAAAATGTACCTTAACAGCATTTTATTAAACTTTTGTATTGATCTTCATCACACAAAAAACCACCATAATTGAGACTTTGAACAGCCAACAAGTACATGAAGTTTTTTTCTTTTTTAATTTCGGTTAGAAAATATTCGTGGTATACCATAGCACAAGATTACTTAAGTGGGAGTACACCCTTTTTAATTTTAATGTTTTAAAACATATATTTCATTGTTCTTAACGCTTTCCGGAATAATAATTTGGATTTCATTGTTTCATTGTTCTTTATTTTTAGATGGGCAATCTGGACTGTTTCATCTGAACAATTTGTTTTAGCACCTCTATTTTTCTCTTCCACCACTCAAAATATTTAATTTTCTAGTTTTCCATTTTCTTATTCACACATAATTAAAAATATGTCTGAGGTTAACCAATTCGAAAAAAGAAAATTGTATTTCAAATATGTCAATTCGGAATAATTATATTTTTATTTGAATACACAAATCCAAAATGCAATTTTCTTACCCTCTAAATTGACCAATATGAAATGTAAAAAGTTACATTTAAATTGAATAATTCATAATATAAAAATATATTTTTCATTCTGAATTATTTGGAATGTAATTTTTTTACATTCTAAATTGGTAAATTCGGAATGTAAAAACATTACATTGTGAATTGTATCCATAGCATGAAATTTTGCTTTGAATAAATCCAGATAAAAAAAATAAATCCGGAATTTTCATCTCAAGTTTCAAAATTTCTTCCAAATTGTCTTATCTGAATTTTAAAACAAAAATTGTGTATTTGGATTGGCCATTCCAAAACGATTTTTTTTTTCTAAATAAGAACAATCTAAAAAGGTTATTTCAAATCTCAAAAATGGTTTTGGATTGCTTTATCCAATTCAATTTTGTCAATCTAGAACACGTTAGGAGGAATGGTACGTGGTCAGGGAAAGATGAAACTGTATGTTCAGTTTTCATGAAGGGTATTCACGTAATTTAATATTGAAATATTGGTGTAAAAATTAAGTTCAAGGGTGTAGAAACTAAATGCCACTTACCCAACACAGGTTTTCTGACACTCTTGCTTATGTCATTTTCTCTTTGCACCTCGTATTTTTCTTCGTGCATCTCCTAACAGTTGTTTATATCAAAAATACTTTTTTGTTATTCATACAGTGAATTGAAATTATGTTTTAGCCCGACTAATCTAGAAAACACATTCAAA
Organism: Psophocarpus tetragonolobus; assembly: GCA_037954015.1. NCBI lineage: Eukaryota > Viridiplantae > Streptophyta > Magnoliopsida > Fabales > Fabaceae > Psophocarpus > Psophocarpus tetragonolobus. Next base: position 34,314,773 of record CM075693.1, on the reverse strand, counting down.
TTCGATTAATCAATCAAATAAAATTATGTTCTTGGTTTTTAACTAAGACCTTAGGGTGATTCTTAGTTTTTAGTTTTTAAATTTATAAAAATTAGTTTTTATTTTACGTTTTCAAATTTTTAGAAATAATATTGTTTTAGTTTCTAAATTTAAAACATCATTTCTAATTTTAACCATATTGGAATCTTTTTTCTTAGAGATCGAAAATCAATGTACGATAACTAAAGATTTGAAGTGATGGTCAATTACTAAAAGTTGAGGTTTGAGGTGGTAGTCGATGACTGACAATAAGAGGTGACAAATGACCGTTGGTTGGAGGTAACAATCAATAATCGTTAGTAGGAGGTGACAATTGATGGTGACAACCAATGATCACTAGTCGGTAGTGACTGTTGGTCAAAAGTAACCATCAGTCAAAAGTGGTGCTTAATAGTAACGAATGATATCAATAATGTGTCATCATAAAGCCTCTACATGTGTTTCTTTTTCTTTTTTTCTTTAGTATGAAGACAGAAAAATAGGGGAACAATTAAGGTCTCAAGCAAAAACACTCATGTGGCATTGTCCCAAGCAAAAACACTCATGTGGCATTGTTGTTAAAAGAGAGCTAAAAGATGTGAGAAATGAATTTAAGATAGTAAGGAAAAAACTAAATTCTGGTTTGATAATAATTTTATAAAATTATTTTCAGTATTTTAATATTTAAAAACTAAAAAACTCATTTGAATAGTGTTTTTTTAATACAGGTTTTGAATGATTTTTTAGTTTTTATAAAACACTCATGTGGCATTGTTGTTAAAAGGGAGCTACCAGATGTGAGACATGAATCTAAACAGAAAGGAGGAAACTAAATCCTTGTTTGACAATAGTTTTATAAAAAAATCGTTTTCAGTATTTTAGTATTTAAAAACTAAAAAACCTATTTGGGTAGTGTTTTTTTAAAACAATTTTTGAATGCTTTTTTAGTTTTTAAAAGCTAAAAAACAATAACAACTAAAAGTAGTTTTACTTTTCAGTTTTCTATTTTTGTTTTGAAAACTCAAAATACAGTCAGAATATGTTATTTTTTACTTTTCATTAATGAAATTTTGATACATATGAACAATTTTTTTCATTTTTACATCTTCAAAACAGTTTTCAAATAACACTTACCAAACAAGGTTTTTTATTCTTTTCTTTTCAAAAACAGTTTTTAAAAACTATTTTTAAAAACTTTTTTTAAAAAAAAAAAAAATCAAACCAATCAAACTCAACTTGTTCCATTCATTGCTAAACAATTAGCTACAAAGTTGTCTTGTCTTAGTATGTGCTTGTTGCTAAGGTAATTGGTGCCAAAAAAATTTGTTATATATTGAAGTGTAATTGTGAGGCATGTAGTTGTAAGAATTGGCATTCTTATGTGACGATTGTACTTAAACGGCATTATGGTAATTTCTCCTTCTAAGTGGCATATCTAAAAATATTATATTGTAAGATAATATTTATATACATAAATTAGTGGAACAATATTTATATTATGTATTACTTTTTATACTATATTTAATCTATAGGAACAATTTATAATAATATATATACATGTATATATGTGGTTAAAAAAATTTAAAAATTAGTGAGGTCAGTCATCCCAATGTCTACTAAGTAGATTTGTTCCACTCTTTGTATTTTTCGGAATTTTTCCTGCACTTTATTCTGGAGGTGTATTTTTTACTTCAGATTGAACTTTCCAATATATATTATGAAAGTGTATGAAGAAATTATTAGAGTGCAGGAAAATATTTTTTGGTCTTAGTTATACTCATCTAGTGCCAACTAAATGCTTGACTCAATAATTTAGTTTTCTTATAAAAAAGATATATTGTTTTGTTGGTTTTGGTTTTTCAAAATGTTTTTGAATGATCTTTGTTATCTCTAATTTGTATTCATTCTTTTGTTTTGTGAGCCTCATTCCTCTTATATTCTTCAAGACATGAAGTTTAAAAAAAAATAGTTGAATTAATTATTTTTTGTGACTTAGATGTTGAATCGGTCCATGAGTTAGTTTAGACTAGTAAAATAAATATTTCACAATTTGAACCAACTAATTCGACTAAAGTTTATCAATATGACATTTCAATTTGTTAATTTATTTTGTTGCTCAAAAGACTTATGATCTAATTGTTTCAAGATGACTTTTTACTAAAATGTTTAACTTAAAAAACCAAATCAAACATGAACCAATAATAACCAATAGATTTTGCGGAAAAATATAATTTTTTTCCTTTAACATAAAAAAGGTTGTTTCATATTAAAAAAAAAATCATTGTATGAAGAAACATTTGACTTAACCTAACATAAAATTATACAAATAAGTTTAAGCACAAAGAATACAAAGAAAATATAGATTTTATATGATTAGGGAGACTTTGACACGTACAAAAAACCAAAAAACGTCAAAATTTTTAAAGTTAAGTTATTCCTATATCTATATGTATATATTTATTTATTTAATCCGTCAGTACAACTAAGCTTGTGGTGATAGTATTACACATATAATTTAACTGATCATTAACATATGGTCTCTTGATATTGTGTTTAAGACAATTTTTTTATTTATCTTGCTTTCTTGTTTCTATGACGAATAAAGTCTCTATATTATATTGATTTGTATTAAGTTGACACCTCTTTTACTTATTGACTTAGTTGTTTATCATTAATCATAAGTAGATTTCCTAGAATATAATAGTTGAAAAGGAAATCATTGAGAAGCAAATGTTTATAATGTATTAAGATATGAATTTTCTGGATTTATAGAGATAACAGGTGAGTAGAAGAAAAAATTAACAAAGTATGATACAAATCAAATTAACTTCAAATGAACTCTTTTACATCTTTTTTCTTGAATATATAATCTTCCATGCCTCCTCTTTTCTCAATTGAATCTAAGAATGTTTGTTGTCAAAAGGGATGTGTCAAGAATCTCCTGTACCATTTAGCAGAATCTGTTCTTTCACGCTTGAGATGATCTTTGAAATTAACATGAATAAGTCCCCAAGGTTGGGTATATCCAGCTCCAAATTCAAAGGTATCAAATGCAGCCCACACAAAGTAACCACGAACATTTACACCATTGCTATCAAGAAAAAAACATTTTCAAATATTATAATTAGTATCTACTTACTAAAATAAGTTATAACACACTTCTCATTTTAGGTATTCTAGTGCTCAATTTCTTTTTAATGTAAAACCATCTTAATTGAAACATTAGTTAGCAGTTATAATATTGAAGTAATTACACATGCATTATAAGGAGTTTTATGTAATTTTAAAAAAAGATGTCTCTATTATTTTACTAGGTCTACGAAGATAATTCGTAATTTGCTCTATAATATTTTAATGAGCTTTAATTTAGATCTTTATTTTTAATATCCACAATTAAGAAATATTCAATTGTTTTGGTTCATGATGGTAAATAATTCAATTTAAAATGAGAAATATAAAGTTGTAATTTAACACATAATCATCAAATTTTGTTAAAACTCACTTGATTAACTTTTCAAATTATAATTATAATTCTATATTCTTTAAAATGAACCTTAAGTCAAAATTTAACAACTTGTTAAATATAGTTAAGAAGAATACTAAGTTTCCTTGTAATCCTTTTTCTAAATAGAAGCAAAATAATCTATAAAGATGCTATATATAACAGAAAGAAAAATATAAAACAAAATTAATAGATTTCATACGCATACAAAAAAGTAAGTCTTACAATATATATGTAATAAGTATTGCGATAATAAAATATTGAGTAGTTGTGTATTAAAAAATGCTAAGATGAATTACTTACTCAATTGCTGCTTTAGTGTAGTTTAAATGTGTAGCTAAATATTTGATCCTATGCATGTCTCTCAATGGATCTGTGAGATTGACGGAACCAATACCTACATGAACGAGGGTTCATTGATTAATTAATCAATTTTTGAGTAGAAATTATAAATATAATTATATTAGTAATAAATGTCATATTACTAGTAAAGGAATGGAAATCTTTAATTTTCAATTTTGTATTCTATTTCTATTCCACCAATTAAAAAATATTATATCATTTAATTATATAATATTTTTTTATTAATAAAAATAGAAAATAAGATACGAATTAAGAGTAAAAGATTTCCATTCCTAATGAAATATGTTTCACTAACCATTTTCGGTGATGTAGATGTTAGGATTTTTGTACTTATTCTTAAGGCGCAGTAAGATATCATATAATCCTTTAGGGTAGACAAAATTTCCACCATGTAGATCCTACAAAATATTAACATTAAAGAAAATATTAAACAAAATGACTTATAATATTAACTTAGTGAAACAATGAACAAAATTTAGTTATATGGTTCTCTCACCATGTAACCAAGTGGTTTTCCTTCTGAATTCAAAACTACAATAATGAAGCAATGAACAAAATTTAGTTATATGGCTGATGATTATATTCTTATTAACAAATTCGTAGGATGTAGAATAAAGAAAAACCTTACATTCAGATCTTGCTGAGGAATCATAATTGTCTGATAAAGTCACATTGTTTCTGTTTGGTTCGTTTCTACCATAACGTGAAGTATAATAATTGATTCCAATGAAGTCTGTGCTTCCTGTAATCAATTTTTTCTGCTCTTGTGTGAAATTGGGTAGCCTATTACCAACCAACTCTCTCATGACTTTTGGATAATCACCAAAAACCACTGGATCTAAAATCCTGTTTGTCAAATATAATATTATAATTAGTGAAATTGATCCAACCACAATAAATTACTAGAATAGTTATAATACCATTTAACAAATTGTAATATTTGAACTTAATTTAGTCTTACAAAATCACCTTATACAATAAAGTTTACATTTCATTACTATATATATTATTATTTTATCATATCACTTGTTGATACTGAATCTCTATCATATAACAAAAAGTCTAAATATAATTTTGTTTTATGCAGATAAAGAAATGAAACTAAGATATCAAACTAAACAAACACAAATTAAGGGTGTGATATGGAGGCTTCACTGATTGAACTAACCATCCCATAAAGAAATCCATGAGTCTTTCAGTAGCAGCAACATCTTCTGGTTTTGAACTGAAGGGTTCAAAACTTTGAGATCCAAGAACAAGTCCAATTTCTCCCTTTTGTGTTGCCTTGATCAAAATAGAAAATGGTTAATAGAAAATAACATTGTTTGTGTTTAGAAATTCATCTGCATAACTTACTCTAATTTAGATTATTGCTAAATTCATTTTTGTTTATCAGCCTTACATCATGAGAAATATCTTTTATTGTTATTAGAAGAATTTGATTTCAACATTACTATAAGTTTAGATTGGATAAAATATCTATAATGCATTGACATTGATTGAATGTTATCATATTAAGAATGCTTTTAAAATTAAAAATTATACATATATATTTGAAGTAATTGTAACACATAGAACCAGTTATAATAGATACCATACTTTAAATTTTTCTCTGTACAATTTCACTGCTGTTGCATGGCAAAGGATGTAGTTATGAACTACATTATATGCTTGTGTGCAGAATTTGGTCTTTTGGCATGGTATATCAGGATCTTCATTATCAAAGCCGTGCATGTAGGTAAATAAACCTACAATTTGTGGTTCATTCATTGTAATCCAATGCTTGACTCGATCCCCATATAATTTAAAAACGAGTTCACAAAAATCCTTGTAATATTCCCTGAAATTTCATTTTTGAGAACAGTCATAATTGGCATGATCTCAATTTTTTATTGCTTGGTGTGGACTAATTGCAAATTAAATCAATTTCATGAAAACAAAATATTAATAAGAGATCATACAGAAAGTTCCTTACACCATAGAGCTACTCAGGAAGCCACCAAATTGTTTGTGAAGGGTAAGAGGATAGTCAAAGTGCACAAGAGTCACAAAAGGTGTAATACCTGCATTTCAATATATAGATCATGTTAAGCAAATAAAAAACATAGAAATTATTGTGTGTAATTTTAACAAATATATATTTCTTTAATTTTAGTTGTTATTGTTAGATTACTTTAATCAATTTAATTAATATGACTAAGATGGTTTAATAGTCTAAAAGTGACCAATGTGATGGTTGTTCACCCATTATAAAGGATAAAGTCAGAAAGGATTATTTTAAAATATCTCTCCTCTTCCTTTTAAAATATAAGAGAAGTTAATTACAAAAGTGGGTTAACTCATTCAAGATTTTCCTTACCATCAAAAGGAGGAATTAAAAGGAAAGAAAATTAGTTATCAATTTTCACCAAGAGTTAAAAAAAAAAAAAAGTTACGAATCCAATTAAGTCTACTTGTCATTCTCATCGATGTAATGTATTGGTATGTGAGAATCGTGAAATTCAATGTTTGGTCTAATTTTCATAATGTAAATTCCAAGAAACTATCATAATAGTATTTACTATTATTTCAAGAAAATAGTAATTGTGTCTTACCATTTGCAAGTAATTCATCAAACAAATGGTTGTAGAAGTCAACACCTACTTGATTTATACCTCCTTTTATGGTTCCATCTGTATTTTGCAGTTGAAAATAAAGAGAAAGCTATGTAAGTATAATTACTGCCATGGTCACTATTTCTAGCTGCCATTAGATTGTTTCATTTTGAAATTTTACCTGGCAAAATTCTACTCCATGATATGGACATTCTATAAGTATTTATTCCAAGATTTTTCAAATGTATCACGTCTTCCTACAAGATAAAAAAGAAAATATAAAACAAAAAACAATACCAAACACATGTTGTTACCCAAATTTATCAACGTGAAACTTGTTTGTACTCACTTGGTATCGGTAGTAGTGCTCGATCTTTGTAGAAAACTTATCAGTATCAGCAAATCTTCCTGATTTATTAAAGAAGAAAATAATAAAAAAAGTTAGACAAAAATGAGGTAAAATATGTTTTAAATTTCTTAATATTTGATCAAAATTAGTTTTAATTCCTGCATTTAATAACGGATGTTTTTGTTCCTCATAAGTTTTAATGTGGTGGGTTTTGTGTTTGTCTCTATCTATTAGCCTATACACACATCTTACAAAATATATATAATGATTAAAACCACCATTTTAAGATATTTCCATTAATATATATATATATATATATATATATATATATATATATATATTATTACACAATAATGTGTACCAAAAAACAATATCTTCATCGTTTAAGATATTTCCATTAATATATATATATATATATATATATATATGTATATGTGTAAAGCATGTATGTAATAGAAATGCATGTACTACTAACCTTTTTGATGGTTAACTTTTTCATCCCAAACTCCTGCTCCTCTTCCTCCTTCTTGATCTGCTCCTTCAACCTGTTTTAGTAATAACTTGTTAATAATAAATTACCTTAACATGAGAAGAAAAACTTATGTATTAATAGTGTAAAAAAAAATTAAGAATTTTTAAATCCGATAGGTCAATTGTTCACAGATAGTACTCACTCTACTTAAAATTTCCGAAAATCTATCAAAACCTTAGGTAGTAAAAAAAAGTGATATGTTATCTTTCCCAGATTCGACCTCATGTTTGAATGAACCTTATAATAGTAAGAAAGTGGCTTTTCTCACTACAAGTCTAGCAAACAAAAAATTTAGATAGGAACAAATCCAATAAAATCTCCCCTTTCAAAAATTTTACATTGTTATCTGACTACAATTATTTTTATATGATAATTTTATTAACTTTATCAATTAATATTATATAATTAGTGAGTTATAAATAAAAATAAAATAATTGTTTTTTTCATTATTCGTGCATAAACTTAAACTCATTATATATAGATCTGATTAAGACTTTTAGAGTACCTGTAGGGCTGAACTTCCGGCCCCAAACATAAAGTTTGGTGGAAATGATCCTCGTTTTGGAACATAATTAAGTTCATTTAGTAAGTCTGCTAAAGCAAATTCATACAGTGTTCTATTTACTTCTCCCATCTGCGTAAAATAGTTACATGTTAGGAATTTTTATAGGTAAAATTATTATTTTTAAAATAACATGTTAATGATGAATAAATAATATATTTACAAGTTATTTATAATATAATCCAATCATAACAAATTGATTGAATTATACAAAATTTTCTTGCTGATAACTTAATGCTATTTTATACATTCCTATATCATGGATATTTATATGGTAGATGAAAGACAGATAATTAAAATTTAAATTTTGTTTTGCATCTTTTCTGGATAGAAATTTTGCTTTCCATCTTTTTTGTTACGAAGGTAATGAATCTAAATGTAACCTAAAAAAAATTATATGAAACAAACAGTTATATTACTATACAAGAGTACCTGAGGTGCAGAAAATCCAGGTAACTTTCGTAAAACATTTTGAACATCTGCAATCATGTCATGTTATATAAGGTTAAAACAACAACAATAGATACATCAATTGTCAATTATATATTATAAAATGAAAATTATAATTTCTTAAGAAGTGCAAGTGATCTTGCATTAAAAACAGTCATTAATATGGTTAAATAAAAACAATTAATATGAATTGAATTTCAATATTCATAAATGTATAATATTTCTGAGAAAATGAAAAATATCTAACTTTGATTTAGCCTCAAATAGGTGTTTGTACATCTATAATATATGCAATTCATTAAAAATTTCATTATACAAAACAATAAAAGGAATTTAATCTCAAACCTTGGGCTTTAGCTGATAAATTGGAAAGAAAAACAACAGCCAAGATTGTCAAAATAGTTTTACGAACATTCATTGAGAAACTCTTCATTCTATTGAAGAGGAACTCTTGAGTTCCGAGTTCCAAAGGGAACTCTTGAATTATGATGAAAAGCTTAGTTAAAAAATGTGTTTCTTGCGGTATATAAAGGGAGATGAAACTAAATTTGTTATGCTTATGACTACACGTAATGAGATGATTTCTATTTTTATCAATGTATTTTAATATTCCAACAAACGTATACTATTTTATTGTTTGATATCTATTTTTAATTTAGATAAAGTATAGGAAATTTGGTTTCTTTTGACTGGATCTTTCTGACTATATGAAATCAATGTTTAAATAGTCATAATATTGGCTTTAAATGAATTTCATATCTCTTTTTTTTTTTTAACTAGTAAGTCTTAATATGCAATGTTGTGAAGAATGAGTAAATTAGGCATAATGATACCTTATTGACCTAGAGCTAAACAAATAAATAAGGGGACTTATATAAACATTTCAAAATGTAAATATTTATTACAATTTTATTCAATATATTTTTATAAGATTATTATATTGGTTTTTCTAATATGTACCCTGGTTAACAATTATTAGAATGTAATTTTTAAATTTTCAATGTAACTTTTGATATATTTATTATGTAAGAGAGTGAATATAGTTAAAGAGCATTGAATTTATTTTCTAATACTAATTTACTTTTAATTTTAACTCTTTTTTTCACTTAATCCTCTTTTAATTTTTATTTTTATATTTTTTTATATTATTACTTTTTTTTTTTATATTTTTTTTTTTTAAAAAAAGAATAACCTCAGTCAACGCATATCTATTATATTAATAGTAATGTCTTTTTCATTTTACTTTTTTATATTATTATTTATTTCTTTATAATATTGTGATTACTTTCAACAACAAATAATAAGTCAAATATAATAATACGAAAGGAGTAAAATAATGCTAAAAGGATAAAAATAGTTTTAATTAAAATCTTCAACACAATAACTAATTAAAAAATATAATAGTGCTAAACACTGTTATATTTTAAATGGATAAACCCAAACAAAATCTACTTAAAAGACATGATGAAATAAAAAACATAAAATAATTTCTAATATTTTAACTAAAATATAATAATATAAAAATAATACAATAGGAAATGAATCTTTCAATCAAATAATAATATAAAAAAATTAAATAAGGAAGGTATGGTTAATAATATAATAGATATGCATTATTACAGGTGGATTGGATTCTTTGGGATAAATAATGGACATGGTAAAATTTCTAAAAAAGGTAAATGATCGAACAATGAGAATGTTTACCTATGTCTCCTTGTTGGAGTCCTGCAAAAAGGAAGGACGGTAAGTGAACTTTAAAACACAGTCAGCGTAGGTAATCGATTTGTTCAACCTAAGCTCTATCAACCATTCAGCAAATTCCAAGGCAAAGAAAGTTGTTCTCGAAGGATACGGTTTGAATCTTCATTTGGCGCTTAGGTAGATGCTCCTTCAAGAAATCTAATAATGTGGAGTTTGAGGTGAAGAAACTCGAGGGAAGTGACCTTTCAAAACTGAATGCAGAACTAATTAAGCAAGACCAAACTGTCGACAACAAAGTTGAAGCTGATAGGTGAAGAGTTGAACATCACCACTGTGAAAACTAGCCACTAAGATATCCTAGTGTTGACATGTGGGTCTCGACGGGACAGCAAAAAATTAATTTTGAAAATTAGAGGAGTCGCCACCAATATTTATTTAGAAAAACATTGAAAAAACTTTTAAAAAAAGGTTGTCTACAAAACCAAATTTTGAGTTTGGGAGTCTATTACGCGTAGGAAAGGTATTAGGTCCCTACGACGTCCGTCTTAAGGAGGGTTACCTCTAATTAAACATGCAAAACTAGATAACTTTAAAAATATTTATTTCACCCTTAAAATACTTAAAATATAACAAATACTTTTATTTTGTTTTTAACTTTTTAATGAGAAAATTGTTATTGGAAATATTTTCATAAAAAATATTATTAATATTTTAATTTTTAATTGACTTATTTTATATTTTCAGGGTTCGACAAAAATAGACTCTCGCTCCTATGTAACTCCATGTAGGATGGAGAATCAGAATTTACGTAGTTCTTGATAATGGTTTGTGTATTAGGTTATTTAATTTTAGTAATTAATTCTTTCTTTTTGGTTTATTTTAAAATATTATTATCGCAACCAAATTAGAAGTGCATTCAAAGTGGTTACGACAGTTATTTAGCATAACCATCAAATCCGAGGTGCATTTGAAGTGACAATTACTAAATTATGATAGGTTTTATAATGACTAAATCAAAAGTTCATTTGAGGTAATCATAATTAAAGCTTTACGTTTTATATTTTTGTAAAAAAAATGGTTTAAAGGAGCTCGCAATAATTAAATTGGAAGTGCATCCAAAGTGATTGTCATGAATCTTTTTATAATTTACGATACTCAAATTAGAAGTGCATCTGAAATGAGTATTATTTATTTTAAATAATTTCAATAACATAATAATAATAATAATAACAACAACAACAACAACCAAGGTTTTATAAAAGACTGAATTAAAAGTGCATCTAAAGTGATTATTTTAGGCCCCGTTCGGGGTAGTTTTTGGTTTCTAATTTTAAAATTTCTAAAAACAAAAACTAGTTTTAGTTTTAAGTTTTCAAAATTTTAAAAACAACATTGTTTTTGTTTCCAAATTTAAAACATTAGTTTCACATCTTAACCAAAACACTAGTTGAAGGTGGCGACCATTGAAGGTGACAGTCGGTCATTGGCGATCGCCAGTCGGAGGTGTGGTTTGTGACCGTCGGTCGGAGGTAGCTGCAGGTGACCGTTGGTAGGAGGTGACGGTCGGTGACCGCCGGTCAAAGGTGACGGCCGGTGACACTGGTCGGAGGTGGCAGTTGGTGATTGTTGGTCGGAGGCGGCAGTCAGCGGCAGCGACAGGTGATCGCCGGTCGGCGGTGGCAACCGGTGACTGTTGGTCGAAGGTGGCAGCCGGTGATTGTTGGTCGTAGGTGGCGGCCGGTGATCGTTGGTCATAAGTGGCAGTCGGTGATCGCCAGTCGGAGGTGGCGGCCGGTGACCGTTGATCAGAGGTGGCGGCCGGTGATCATCGATCGGAGGTGGCGGCTGGTGACTGCCGATCGAAGGTGGCAGCCGGTGATCACGGTCGGAGATCGTAGGTGGCGGTTGGTGACCGGAAGTTGGAGGTAGCCGTCGGTGACAATCGGTTGGAGGTGGCGATTAGTGACTATCAATCGGAGGTGACGACCGGTGACTGCTAGTCGGAGGTGGGGGCTGTGACTGCCGATCAGAGGTGATGACTGATGACCGTCAGAGTGGCAGTCGGTGACTTTTGGTCAGAGGTGATGGTCAATGATGACAAATGACGTCAAGTAATGAATTTAAATAGAAACAGAAACAAAAATCTAAAAACCAAATTTTATTGTTTTTAAAATTGAGTGAAAACTGTTTCGAAAATGAATAAAAAACCAAAACATAACCATTTTTGCCAAACAGGTTTCTGTTTTCAAAATACATTTCAAAATAAAAAACCAGAAACTCAGAACCATGCCGAACAGGGCCTTAGTTTTCGTAATGATCAAATTAGAAGTGCATTTAGAGTGACCATTGTTAAATTTTCCTTTAAAATGACGTCACATTAATTATAAAAATTAAAAATTTATAAAAGAAACCAAATTAAAAGTGCATTTAAAGTAGTTCTTTTAATTTTCGTAATAGTCAAATTAGAAGTGTATATAAAGTGACCATTATTAAATTTTCCTTCCATAATAATAATTCTAACAATTAAAAAATTATACAACATTTAAATTCAAAAAGAATGTAAAATAATTATTATTAAATTTTTTCCAATTTAATATTATTAACATTATCATTATCATTAGATTTAATCGATATTTTATTATTTACTATTTCGTATATTCGTAACAATGTGTTAACTAGAAGAAAAATAAAGTAAATAAAAGAAAAAGATAAAATAATAAAAAAATATTTATACTTGAAAAAAAGCTAAAAATAACACACTTTGGACCTTAAAGTCAAAGAAGTGTGCCTAGCAAAAATAGTGATGCAAATAGAAAACGAACTAACACTTTAAACTAGGGGTGCACTAGCAGAAAACGGAGGTGTTAACCGTAAATAAGCCCATGAGCCGTGAAAGGGGTGCGCATAGTTGAAAATGGAGGTACGAACAGTAGCCTGTCATGAAACTCGAAAAAGGTGTGAATAGCATTATAGGGGTGTACTTAGAAGTAAATATTTTTTTTCAAAAAAAATTATTATTTAAAACATGGGGACACGTGCAGCGTCTCCTATATGCCATTCTCACAAGATTCTAAATCCCTAAAGAAAAAAGGTTGCAAAAGGTGTGAAAGGGAGAAAGAGGAGCGGCGGGGCTCCCTTGCGCGACTCCGTCTAACGGTGGTCTCCAGTGACAGCGAAGGTGCTTCGTTCGGTGCGGCCTCCACAACAAAGGTGAACTATTTTATTTCCTTTTTTTACATTTTAAAAATAAAATGGGGAAGAGATTGAGCTAATACCTATTATAGCTTTAGATCTCTTCTTTGTTCACAATCTTCTATTTTCTTGCAGCTCTCTTTCTCCTCCTTTGAAATAATATTTTCTTCACCTTTGAGACTCTGCTTTTTTCTCTTTACTCTTTGATTGACCTTTTTCATAGTGTTAATTGTGCGATTTTAAATTTGAATTATTGCAGACCAATTAATTGAACCTTTCATGTTTTAGGAAGAGCTTGTAAAAAGCAATTGGTCCAAATGGATTGAAATAGCTTATGGAAAATAGGACTCTACTGCAGAGCATAGAGACGTTGCTATCTGTCTGAGCTATAGTCAAACCTCTTTGTTCTTCCTCTTTTCCTTTATTGAGTTTTTTTTATTGTTAACGAAATGTAATAATCAACTAATTTGTTTCCCCTAAATGGTTATTTGTATTTTTTCAGATTCTAGGTTATTGGGATTGTTATGATTCATGCCAAAATTGTATGTGTTTCCATTTTCTAATTATTATATATTTTTTTACGAAAATCTGGATAACTGGTGCTTACAGTTGCACCTTTTTACTTAAATTTACTAGATAATGTGAATACTAAAAGTTTTTCCATTATCGAAGTAAATGTGTGTAAAGATACAAAACATCAATTCTATTTTGGCTAACAGATACAACGTATATTGAATCCGAAACCAATTGAGATGAAAAAAATGGAAATTATGGTGTGAAGGACAATAGAGATCGGGATTCGGAATATAACAGGAAGTGAACTTCGGGGTCCAGAATGTGAAATAGAGGGGCATGAAACCCAAAATATAGGTGTAGAGGCCTGAATTGCAAAATGTAATGGGTGCAGAGATCCAAAATACAAAACATAATGGGAATAGGGGCCTGAAATGCAAAATGGAGTGGGCACGGGAACCCATAATGTCAAATGTGATGAGCACAAGGGACCCAAAATGTAGAATAAAGTGGGTACGTAGACCTGAAATGTAAATTGTAATGGACACGGGGACCCAAAATGTAGAATGGAGTGGGCACAGGGACCCGAAATGTAATTGTAATGGATACGAGAACCGAAATATAGAAAGCTGTGGGCACAGGACCCGAAATGTAAATTGTGATGGTACGGGGACCCGAAATATGAAATGGAGTGGACACGGGGACCCGAAATGTAAATTGTAATGCGTACAGGACCTAAAATGCAGAATGGAGTAGGCATCGGGATCCAAAATGTAAATTTTAATGGGCATAAGGACCCAAAATATGAAATGGAGTGGGTAGGGGGGACCCGAAATGTAAGTTGTAATGGGCATGGGGATCCAAAATATGAAATAGAGTGGGCACGAGGACCTGAAATGTCAAATGTAATGAGAAAAGCGGTAAGATAATGCATGACATGCATGATGATTCCTTTTCACATTCATTTTTCTTTTGTTATTATTTCCAACCCTTGACCCCTTAAGGCTTTAAGCATTGTGACATTCACTGGTGTTTTTCCTTCTGTCATTTTCCATCTTTGACGTCTAAGATTTCTTTCACAGCTAGATGTGGCTAAAAAGTTAAGATCTTAACTAATACTTTGTTGGTACCCTTGACAAATTTTATTAAGAAATTATCGTATTTCCTTTTATCTTTAAGGTTCTTTGTCGCAATTTTAATGCATTTAAGATTATTACATGCTTCATTCTTAATATATGAAATGACAAAATGTAATAAAGAATAGGGTAAAGATGGAAATATTTATTGATTCCAAAGGAAAATGGTAGATACAAAAGGATGTCTTACAAAAAGGGAAGTTAACAAATGGTTTTAACACAAAAAAGAATGGGGTAACTGATAATTGAGATCTTCAAAGTAATAACTCTAATCCCTGAGTCTAACACTTTAAGCATTCTATCTATTTCAACTTTTTGATGAACCCAATTGTTTGGTTGGACTTCGTTTTTAATTTCTGAGACTTTTCAAATTCTTCGACTTTGTTCACAAGATGCGAAGCAGCCCTAGCTTATACTTTGACATAGTTTTCCCTCTTGAGTTGCTCTAATTTTTGCCTAGACTACCTTTTTAGGTTTTCAGTCTAGCGAGTTTGTGTCTTTTTCATGACCCTATCTTTTTCCTAGGTCGCTCTTTTCAGAGTTTTCAACCTACTAGGTCGTTCTAATTTTTGCCTAGGCTACCTTTTTAGGTTTTCGACCTAGTGAACTTTATTTTTTTTCTTCTTTTTCTTTTTTTAAGCATAATACTTTTTTATTGCGTCAAAGTTTATGGAGAGAAGTAAGTTTACACCATCCATATTTGTCAAGATTATAGCCCCTCCTGAAAAGACCTTCTTTACCACATAAAGTCCTTCATAATTCAGGGTCCACTTTCCTCTATGATTTTTCTGGGTTGATAGTATTCTCTTGAGAACTAAGTCACCTTCTTGAAATTCTCGAGGACGAACCTTTTTATCATGGGCTTTTTTCACCCTTTTTCTGATATAACTAACCATGACATAGGGCGGTTAACCTTTTTTCTTCAATGAGATTGAACTGGTCATAGCGAGCTTGAATCCATCCAGCCTCCTCAAGTGTGTTTCTGCCAACACTCTCAATGAAGGGATTTCAATTTCAATAGGTATCACAAGCTCCATCCCATACACTAAAGAATATGGGGTTTCCCTAGTTGAAGTGCGTACAATGGTACGATAACCATGTAACGCGAATGAGAGCATGTCATGCCAATCCCTATAGGTCACCACCATCTTTTGTACAGTCTTTTTTATATTCTTATTTGTCACTTCTACCACTCCATTCATCTTGGGACGATATGACAAAGAGTTATGATGTTGAATCTTGAAATCATCATACAATTCTTTCATCATTTTATTGTTTAAACTGACCCATTGTCAGTAATGATGCAACTCAACAATCCATATCGACAAATTAGGTCTCTCCTGATGAATCTAACCACTACATTTTTTGTTACACTAGTGTAAGATGTCTCCTCCACCCACTTGGTGAAGTAATCAATAGCAACAAGGATGAAATAATGCCCATTCCAAGCCTTAGGTTCAATCGGTCTAATCACATCAATTCCCCACATTGAAAACAACCATGATGCAGCCAGAGTATGCAAAAGCGTTGAGGGTGCATGAACATTGTCAATGTATGTTTGACACTTATGATATCTTCTCACATGATTTCTTAATATCCAGCTCTTAAAATCTTTTTTTCCATTGTATGTTCATTCGTATGTGTCGCAAATGAAACTTTATGAATGCCCTCCACTATTTTCTTGGCTTCACTACATCAGCACATCTAAGCAACACCATGTCATGGTTTTTTCTTGTAAAGCACATGACCACTTAGGAAAAATCACATGGCTAATCTCTTTAATGTTCTTTTGTAGTTTTCAGAAGCGCCTGAGGGATATTCTCTGTCTTTCACATAACACTTAATATCATGAAACCAAGGCTTCTCATCCACTTCTTCTTCTATTGCTTGGCAATAAACTGGTTGTTCTCGACTTTGTATTCTTATGAGTGGCACATCTACTTCCTGACTTATCTTGAACATCAAGGGAAAAGTAGGTAAAGCATCATCCAATTGATTATCTTCACGATGGATGTGACGAAAAGTAATTTCATCAAAATGTTACATCAATCCCTTAATGTAAGTGTCATAAGGGATTAATTTACTGTCTCTAATCTCTCATTCCCCCTTGAGTTGATGGACAACTAGGGCTGAGTCCCTATATACATCCAAAATTTTAACATCAAAGTTTATGGCAGCTAAGATTCCCATTGCACATGCTTCATATCCTGCCACACTATTTGTATAATCAAAACTCAATCTTGCAGTGAAGGGATAAATTGATTTTTAGGAGAGATTAATATTGATCCAATTCCATGCCTCAATGCATTTGAAGCATCATTAAACAATAATGTCCATCTATCCCTATCTGTAGACTCTTCTTCAAATAAATTCATTATATCTTCATCTGGAAATTCGAAGTAGATTGACTCATAATCTTCAATGGGATGATGAACCAAGTGTTCTATTAGGGCACTGCCTTTAATAGTTTGTTGTGTGACATAAAGAATATCGTATTCTGAACCAAGACTTGCCACTGAGCAATTCGACCAGTAAGAGTAGGCTTCTCAAATATGTATTTGATTAGATCTATTTTAGAGACCAACCAAGTAGTATGACATATCATATACTGTCTTAGCCTACAAGAAGTCCATGCAAGGGCCTAACATGTTCGTTCTAATAAAGAATATCTCATTTCACAAGTTGTAAACTTCTTGCTCAAGTAATAAATAACATGCTATTTTTTACCAGATTCATCATGTTGCTCTAATACATAACCCATGGACTCCTCAAGTACTGCCAGATACATAATGAGTGGTCTTCATGACACAGGTGGTATTAAAATGGGAGGCTTTTCAAGTATCACTTAATCTTTTCAAAGGCTTGTTGACAATCTTCATTCCACACCACCGTTTGATTTTTATGCAGCAACTTGAAGATCGGACTACAAGTGGCGGTCAACTGAGATATGAATCTTGCAATGTAGTTTAACTTCCTTAGGAAACCACACACTTCATTTTCTATACTCGGTGCTGACATCTCCAAGATTTCTCCCACTTTTTCAGGATCAACTTCTATGCCTCTTTCACTAACCACAAATCCTAACAATTTGTCGGATTTCACACCAAAAGTGAATTTAGTAGGGTTCAGTCGTAGCTTATATTTTCTCAAGCATCCAAACAATTTTTGCAAGTTGGCAACATGTTTTTCTTTTGTTCTCGACTTGGCGATCATGTCATCCACATACACCTCTATCTCCTTATGCATCATGTCATGGAATAAGGTCATAATTTCCCTTTGATATGTTCCCTAGCCTTTTTCAAACCAAATGACATCACTTTACAACAAAACGTTCCCCATGGTGTGATGAATGTGATCTTCTCAATGTCCTCATACGCCATTCTGATTTGATTATATCCAGAGAACCTGACCATGAAGGAAAAGAGAGAATGTTGAGTAGTGTTATCAACTAAGACATCAATGTGAGGTAATGGAAAGTCATCTTTTCAACTAGCTTTATTTAAGTCTCGATAATCAACACACATTCTGACTTTTCCATCTTTCTTCAAGACTGGTACTATGTTAGCCACCCAATGAGGATATTTAGCAACTGCAAGGAATCCTGTATCAAATTGCTTCTTAACTTCTTCCTTGATCTTCAAAGACACCTCTGGCTTCATTTGCCTTAAATTTTGCTTGATGATAAAGCACTCTGGCTTTAAGGGAAGTTTATGTTCAACTATGCTTGGATCTAAGTCAAGCATGTCTTGGTATGTCCATGCAAAGATGTCAAAATAGTCTGCTAAAAGTTTAAGTAACATATCTCGCTCTTTTCCTTTTATAGTGATACCCACTTTAATTTCCTTTTTGTTATTTTCACTTCCCAAATTGATTAATTCAATCTCTTATTCTTGGGGTTGAATTATTCGATCCTCTTGTTCGACCAACCACTTCAAGTTGAGGGGAGTTTCCAAATCATCGTTGTCCTCATCGGTTTGGTAGATAGGATTATCAAAATTATAGCAAGGGATATTATCACTATTACTTTCAAAATAATGATTTTCATATATGCAATTTAGGTTTTCAAAAACAAAATAAACAAAGGAGATAAGGGGATGGAAAGAGACATAAAGGAACAAAAGGAGATAGCAAAAGGTTGCAAAATTCATTTCATTGAGATCATATAATAAAACATTAACATACGAGCCCATCTTGACAAAAAGTGATATTAAGATATAGGCATAAACATAAAGTGCATTGCAATTACTTTGAATGAGAACTAAAAATCATAGGGAATTTGACAACCTTCTAATTTTGAGGCTCTTCCTAAAGGTTGCATGGGTATACCAAGTTGGAAAATTTGTCATCACCATGTTCCTCTTTAGCTATAGCTATTGGATCTGCATGCGTGAATCCTCCACTGCAAAAGCTCTAATAGAGATTGAAAATGGAAATCCTTTCAATCCTTGGTTCTTGGCTCTCTAATCGAGACAACCTCATTTCTCTATTTGCTTATGCCATACTCTTTTTCTCAGCCTTAGTAGGCCTAAACCCCAGTTCACATCGATTCTTATTCTCAGGTAACTCTAATATCTTCGTGATTCCTTCCTAGTTTTTTCCTAACCCACGACCTATCTGATATCCTTTGCTTAACATGATCTTCGTTGTCAATAATGTAGCTCTAGAGAGTTGCAAACTTTTAGGTAAAGACTCCACATAGGCAGTGCTAATTATTTCCAAAGACTGGAAAGAAGTTTCAAGGGCTTTTTCAGGTGCTTCAATGTAATGAGAGGGGGGTCACTCACTAGCACATCTTTTTCACCTGAGATAATTACCAACTTGTCATCCACTATGAATTTTAGCTTTTGATGTAGGGCAGTTGAATGGATCCATGGCCTACTCAATAAACAATTGTATGTTGGCTTAATGTTCATGACTTGGAAGGTGATTTCAAAAGTGAAAGGGTCAATCTGAATTGGAATCTCTATTTCTCCTGTCACCTCTCTACGTGATCCATCAAAAGCTCTCACAATCATGGAGCTTTGCCTTATATGCGTTCCATCATAAGGTATCGATCCAATGTCGATTTTGGCATCACATTCAAAGAGGATCCATTATCAATCAATACTCCAGCCATGACATGATCAATGCATTTGACTGAGATGTACAAAGCTTTATTATACCCTTTCCCTTCAGTTGGTATTTCATCATTTGTAAAGGTGAGGTAATTGTTAGTAGTGATATTCCCTATCATTCCTCCAAACTTGTCAAATGTAATGTCATGAGCAACATGACCTTCATTTAAGATCTTCATTAACAATTTTCTGTGACTTTCTAAGTTCATCAGCAAATTCAAGAAAGATACCATAGCCGAGGTTCGATTCAATTAATCAATAACTCTATACTCACTTTGTCGTATGAACTTGAGAAACTCAAAAGCTTCATCATCTGAAACTTCCTTCTTCTTCTCATCTTCATTAATTATCTCATTCCCATTAACCTTATTTTCCTCCAGAATCTCCATTTCAATGATTGATTTTGCTTTCCTTCTCAACTCATTTCTTCTAAAATTTGTAGGAGTATATATTTTACCACTACGCGTCATTATGCCTCCTTCTATAATGTTCGTGATGGAAATTCCTTCAGCACAATTATCTTTCTTCCATTCTTTACTATGACTGTCACTTACTTGCACTTCAACATCGTATTTCCACGGGACTGCTTTAAGTTCCTTGTAAGGAAAGGAGGTGGGAATTTGCACTATGATGGGCTTGGGAGTTTGAGGTATAGACAGAGGAGTGTTTCTTGTAAAGTGAATCACCAATGGCCTTGGAGCGGTAGCAATTTTCTTTTCTTCTAATTAGCCCATCAACGCATCTTGATCCTGTTGTAAATGACCAATCTAAACCAACCTTGAGTCCATTAATCTTTGCAAAGTCTACTTAAACTCCTGCAATCTTCAATTGAGCGTTTTCTCTTTGAAAGACAACAATTTAATTTTCCCTCAATCATTTCAAAGTCATATAGTTTTTCAAAGATGGACCTCATGGAATTTTTTACGTCTTGTGCCTCCTTAATGAATGGTTGATCATACTCCTCATCAATTACATTTACAAATGAACTGTTGTGGCCTGGGAGTGGATTATTTCCAATGTTAGGTCCTTCTTCCTTAAAACTCAACATCCCTACCTCTATCAGATCTTGAACCTTATGCTTTAACCCCCAGTACTTTTTAGTGGAATGCCCTATATTACCTGGATGGTAGTCACACTTGGCATTTTGGTCATAGCCTTTCGGGTACAGTGGTTGCATAGGTTTCAAAGGGAAAGGGACCACCAAGGAGTTATGAATTAGATGTGGCAAAAGTTCAGTGTAGGTCATGGGTAGTGGGGAGAATGTTCTTTTCTGATTATTCCCTTTTTTTATTATTATTCGTATTAGGAAGCAGAGCTACGAGCTGGTTTATTTGAGGTGCTGGGAGACGCATGGCTTGTGGTGGTGGTAGAGGTTGGTAGGTCATTCTAATGGGTAAGGTTGTGGATATGGTAATGGGGACACTGCTACTATTTTCCTCTCGACAGTTGTTGAAGGTTTCTTCATACTTGTCACTTCTATCGATACATGAGAAATCTTCCCACTTCTTATTCCTATCTCAACCCTCTCCCCAATACCAACCAAATATGAGAAATTCGAAGATACATTCCCAATCATTCTATCATAGAATGATGACCGAAGTGTATCAATGAAAATAATGATCATCTCCTTTTTGGATAATGGAGGTTGTATTTGAGTAAACACACCTCTCCATCATTGGGCGTATTCTCGGAAGCTTTCGCTTTCTTTCTTCAACATATTTTGCAATTGTGTACGGTCTGGAGCCATGTCCATATTGTACTTGTATTGTTCCAAGAAAGCCTCAGCCAATTCCTTCCAAGTACATATTCTTCCTTGCTTTAAATTCACGTACCAACTAAGGGCTGCTCCCATCAAGCTTTCTTGGAAGAAGTGGACTAGTAACTTGTCATCGTGGGATATGACGCCATTTTTCTACAATACATGGTCAAGTGACTTTTTTGGCAGGTGTCTCCCTTATACTTGTCAAACTCAAGAACTTTTAATTTAGGAAGAATTAAAACATTTGGGACCAGACATAAATCAGCAGCACTAAAAGTGTAGTGATCAATCCCCTCAATGGCCCTCAAGTGTTCTTCTAAGAAGTGTAGCTTATCATTGGACTGGATGTCCTTAGGCTGTTTGGAATAAATCACGACAGTCGGTCCAGGTGTGACACTTTGATGGTTTGGGAGGTTTTCAAAAGGAATGGTAATATTTGGATTGTATAAGTCGGATGTTGGATTGGAATATGGGAATTGTTAGTCGCATGGTTCAATCTTAGGGCTTGTGTTTGACTTGGAGGTGTGACAACAAATGTGAGAGGGTTCTTGGTAATAGGTGGGGTATAACCCAGAGGATTTAGAGCAGCATTGGCCTGATTGACTTCTACAACATTAGTAACCATAGGTGGTGTGTAACCATGAGGAAGGCCATAGGGAGGGAAGGTCATCTGAACATTAAATTGTGGAGATGAGTTAAATCTAGGTGGGTGAGATAGTGTAGCTTGAGGCTCTTCTAGAGGATTCACATTCACACCTTTAATTGATTTTAGCATTTCTAAGATCTTATTCATTTGTTCCTTTATCTAGTTCACTTCTTCCTTGAGTCTTTTGTTTTGTTCCAAATCATCTACAACACCTTCCATGACTCTTGTCTTGGCACGCGTCTTGTAAGGGTGTTGTAGGGTTATTTTCTTGGCTTAATCAATTATTTTTCTGTTTTGAGATGAATGATATGACATGAGAATTGAATGTCATGAGAATGAAATGATCATGTTTTATTTATTATTTTTTTATTTTCTTCCGCTTTTTAGAGAATCATAAATTTCTTTGCTTGATTGCAAATATTTGAGACATAGAAGTGGTTTCACAGGATCAAAAGTGACACATTCTTATTAATATTCAACTAGAAGTACATTGCATCCAAATTTTCACTTTTTCATCAACTACAAGCATCTTTTTCAAATTCTTCATTAACTCCTTATAATATTTAAAAAAAAATAATAATTTCCCTAGGAGTTGAAAGAGTATTTGTCATCCCCTCAGCTTCTCTGAGCCTTCCTAGAATTTCTAAGATTTCCTGATTCACCAACCATGTGAGCTTCATGTAATGGTCTTTCCAAAAAACTTGCTCATCATTCAGTACCCGAATGTCTTCTTTGTCGATTGATTTCCCCAATTCTCTTTTCCAAAATATGATTTTTCCATCAAACTCTTTAATGAGGATTTTTTGCTCTTCAACATGGCTCATCAAATCAAGTGTCTTTTGTTCTTCCTTCTTCTATTTCGTCAGCTTCATCCTTGCGATTTGTTCTGCTTTTCTTTTCATCTTAGAGTCTGCTTTCAAATTCTTGCACCACCTTTTCCAGTTGTTGTTGGAGATCCTTGAACATCCTTTGTGTTGTTTTTCCAGCTAATTTTTCCTTTTTTATTTCTTCTTTCAGTTGTTGATTATCTTTCAATGCTTTGTCTCTCTCGCGCCTTCTCAGTCCCAACTCTTTATTGACAGCTCCTAAGCAGTCTCAAGTCTTGAGTTTGAGTTTCTTTTCCTCCCTTGCTCTTTTGTCAGCTTTTGGTTAATGACTGTATTTTCTAAAGATTCTCTTCTTGCATTGTTTTTATCATTTTGTGAGACCCTTCCCCTTCTTTTTTCAAATTTCTTTTTCCTTTTTTAGATTTTGCCAAGGCTTCTTTAAGTTCTTTGAATTCCCTCATGTCAATTGGTGGTGGTATCAGAATCTCTTTAATGATTGGGCTAATTTTGCAAAAGGGTAGTTTGACTCCTTGAACCCTTTCCTTTAGCCAATAAAGGTAGCTTTCATTTATACCACTGTCTCTTCCTCTTGTCTCCTTCCCTTTCCTAATAACTTGCTCCCAAGCATGGTTAATTTTTCTAAGTATCGTTGGGTTCAGTTGGTTCATCTCATAGAAGAAAGATGTGATTAACTCTGTCGTTGGTGGGCCTAGTATTGGATAACTTAATTGCCTTAAAGTCAATGAAGGTTGTGATTAATACACCTTTTAGTCCCTACAAGGGGTACATTAGGGAAGCTCCCACATTGGTAAATATTTTATTCTATTTTGTTGCAATTTGGGTACCAACGTATTGATTCTTCGGTGAGATTTACCAAGAACTGAGCCCACTCCTTACTTATCTTTACCTTAAGAGTGCACTACTTGAAGTCCTCTGTGGGAGATGTTGCCTTGTACTTATAGAAACATACATGGACAATTAGTCAAATATACAACGCTAGTAAACAACATGCTAACTTTTTCTTTCCCTTTTCATAACAAAGATTTAAAGCACAAAACGTGACTACAAGTATTGCTAACGTTGGATTTTCTCCTCTATCCCAGCGAGCTAGGAACACATCAGTGGCAGAGAGATCTATGTAATCATCAAAGTGTGGGAAAAGAACAAGCCCATAAATGAAGAGGGCCAATACGTCAGTAAAACCATCCCAATCATTTCCTTCTGACAACCGCTTCATCCTCTCTACCAAATAATTTGTGAAAAACCCTACATTCCATTTATATTCAGTTTCCTCTCTCTCAGTTCTTTCTCTTACACCCTTAGCATATTTCCTATTGTATTCATTTAGGGAGATGTCTTTGATACTAGTATGGCTTGCTATATTCTAATGAAATCCCCAAAACCTACTCATGACCTTCTAACATAGGTGCCATCTAGAAATCTTGAAAGGTGAAACATCTCAGGGGATAATCAACTATTTTCTTTCCTTTTTTTTACATTTTAAAAATAAAATAGAGAAGGGATTGAGTTAATACTTGTTGTAGCTTTAGATATTTTCTCTTTTGTTCCCAATCTTCTATTTTCTTGTGGCTCTCTTTCTTTTCCTACAGAAAAGTATTTTCTTCTCCTCTGAGACTCTGCCTTTTTTTCTTTACCCTCTAATCCCCATTTTTTATAGTGTTCATTATGCGATTTTAAATTTAAAATTATTGCAGACCAATTAATTTAACCTTTCATGTTTTAAGGAGAGCTTGTAAAAAGCAACTGATCTAGATTAATTGAAATAGCTTATGAAAAATGGGACTCTACTACAAAGCATAAAGATGTTGCTATCTGTCTAAGCTCTAGTCAAAACTCTCTATTCTTGGTTTTTTTCCTTTATTGATTTTTTTTTATTATTAATGAAATGTAATAATCAACTTATTTGTTTTTTCTCTTAATGGTTCTCTGTATTTTTTTAGATTCTAGGTTATTGGGATTGTGATGATTCATGCCAAAATTGTGTGTGTTTCCATTTTCTAATTATCATTTTTTTTATGAAAATTTGGATAACTGATGCTTACACCTAGGATAAAAACTAGCGCCAAATGTCAAAGACCTCACTCTGTTTCGCTGGAGTGGTTTGTGGAAATCAACGTTGTAACCAAGAAGGACCTTTAATCGAATTTTGTGTAGAGGAGCTAGTTCTTATGTAAAAGAATTGAAAGATTGCAACTTCTCTTGTACAACTTATAGGTGGCTAGATTGGAGAAATCTCGAGGAGGTGGGAGAGTGAGCAATCGAGAACCTTGTAACTTCAAGTCACTCCCTTCAGATAGTGGAGTTAGGCTCGATTGGAGAAAGA
Source organism: Psophocarpus tetragonolobus (assembly GCA_037954015.1). Classification (NCBI taxonomy): domain Eukaryota; kingdom Viridiplantae; phylum Streptophyta; class Magnoliopsida; order Fabales; family Fabaceae; genus Psophocarpus; species Psophocarpus tetragonolobus. The sequence continues at coordinate 34,289,171 of CM075693.1, read as the reverse complement.
AGTTGAGCCATAATTGAACAAACATAAAGGGTTAGTCACACTACTGATTGTTAAAGGTCTCTTTAGGATCAAGACTATCTCATTTATAGTCGAGTAGACATGAGGTAGCAAAAGCTTAGGAAGATTTATACGAATAAGGCGTGTATGATAAAGTTGGGCTAAGTTGAAGTAAGCCATGGTAACTTGGATCGATTTACTACAAAAGAACTAAATGGTCAACCAATATAATAGGAAAGCTACATGTTCCTGGTTCGATACCATTGAACTTGCTTTACCCTTATGATTCTCTAGAAACCCTTGATAGGATTTTTGCTCCAGTTAATCATACCCTTGTCCAAGGTGTCCTTGAAAATTCCCATTAGATATTTCTTTCCTAAAGGTTTGAGGTCGGTAATAGTGCCCACATCGAGCAAAGTTGGGCTTACATGTCTGCATGGAAGCTTGTGAGCACTCATCTTCGAGTTCCATAAACCACCAATAACAAATATCATACTCGGGCTCAAGGAACTGTGATCCAAGCGACTAAGTTGAAGAACATTATAGATACCTACTTTTCTCCAATGGTCCCTATACTTAGACTCTACGTGAGTCATCCAGTCTAGGTATAGTTCTCTAGTCTTTACTGGTGATGAGGCACGAAAAAACTTCCTACCATCAAAGAAATCCAGGCAGACTTCGTCTCCAGAAATTACCAAAGTTTCTTCCTTGGGAGAAGGAAAGAAACTTGAATATCTCTCGAGGTGCCCACGAATAGGACCCAGAAAGGCATACGAATTATCAGAAATAATGTAAGGAATAAGTACTTGAGTTTCTAAGAGGCGTTTTAACTCTTCTCTAAACTGGGGCAATGGAGCAAACTCTACACTGTTGATGATGATAATAACTCATTCAGCAACTACAACAATAGGCGAGAGAGCTCCTTGTCGGGTTGAGCTTGCAGAACCCACTATTGTTACAAGATTGAAACTTGGAGAAAAAGAATGAGAAATAAACAATAAACTGCCTTTGTGCAAAGGAAGGTTTGGAAAGAAAGGAAGAAAACAGAATGTGAAGATAAAAATAAGGTGAAAACATGTTGCAATAAGGGGAAGAGGAAGAAACGACAATGGCATTACTAGGAAAAGACAAAATCGCAAAGAAGCTTGGAGAAGACAAAAGATTGTTTTGGAGAAGATGAATAGTAAAGATAGAGAAAAAGCATGAAGTTAACAAAAGTAAATATTTAATGAGAAGTAGGAAAAAGTTGTTTTGACTAACAAGTTGGTGAGTGAAATTCCACTAAGTCTAAAAAGTGGATCGAGGAACGAAACATCAACACTCTCATCCATAGATTGAGGTGTCAATGTTTTGGAGGGCATTTGTTGGGATGAGGAAAATAATTTAGAGGGAAATGGGAATTTATCCTAAATATTAGGTGCATCTCAAGATGTTAAAATGATAGGGCTAAGGAAGGCAATATTTAATGATGTTTTGAAACACTAAATGTGCTAAGATTAAGGGAAACATCAACTAAAGGGAGGTAAGAAAGATAGAACTCAGGACTGAGAAGCTTTGAAACAGTCAACTACACTAAGTAAAAGTTCGATCTCAAGAAAATTGACGAAAAGGGTTGCTTGCTCGAGCCAACAGCTAAAAAGGGACCAAGATTCAACCTTTGCTCGAAGATAAGAATATCGAGACAAAAATGCTTGAAGCTTCATGGTTGAAGAGGAAGGATTGAGAACCAAGGTCCAAGATGCTCGAGGAAGCCATACCTTTGAAGAAATCAAATCTTGAGAAGAAGATCGAGAGTCAAAACAGTACAAGGATAAGGATAAAAAATTCAGAAAAGGAAGTTACTATCTGTTAGGGTAGTTATTAGAAGTTAGAAGGTTTTTTAGTAGTTTATTTTCGTTGGAATAAAATACTATTTCTCAGGGACAAGTTTCCGTTGCAAAAAATACTATTTCCCAGGGACAAGTTTTCGTTGCAAAAATCTCTATAAATCCCAGGTTGGAACATTTACTCAAAAATCTTGTAAACTCAAGACACCTAATATATGATAACGAGTGAAGAGATTGAGATGATGTTTCTACCACTTTTGAGGAAAATTATTCTTCAAAATTTCTTTTATTGTTCTTCATTTACTTTCATGTATTTAATTTTCTTGTCTTTGAAGATTTACATCACGTGTACTACTTTTCCTAGGATTAGACCTAAGGTTTTCTGTTGAGGTTTATGTTTCTGCATTTATAGCTTTTATTAGAATTAGATATGATATTTTCTTTTGAGAATTTACTTTGAATTTCATTTGCTTTTACTGCAAATTTATTTCCTTTAAAATCATTCCATTCGGGGACAACTTTGAGTACAAAATCATGTTTTCATCAAATCTCAAAGCCTCCTAAGTAAACATTCATGTTTTTGGGTTTTATGATCAATTTCAACCATTTTGAGTAAAAAGAATTCATACACACATACACTCTTAGTATTCTAAAGTTCTTCAAATAAATATTAATTTATTTGTTTGGTTTTAGAATCTCAGTGATAATTTGTTTATTTTAAAATATTTATTTTATTCAAAACGAATTTCACCACAAACATATATCTATAAATTCTTCTCTTTTATCTTCTCTTTTATCTTTCTCTCAATAAATGTGTAATAGGATTTAGGATGTACATATATCCTTTTTATTTCTTTATTACTTTCATATGATATGAGAAACAAAATATATGAAACTACAACGTTTTGCATTTTCAGATCAACAATATGCACCAACTTCAATCCACAACACAACTTGAATTGCTTATTACACTGCACCCACATTGAGTTGTGGATTGCTTGATATGCAAAGGTAAAATTACATAAAAATTTTCAAATATATAATTATATAATTTCGAATTATATGATCTCCAATGTATTATATTAAATTATGATCCAAAATATATATAAATTTAGTATATTGTGCATCACAAGTTTGCAATTATATAATTGTATATTGCAAATTATGTGATTTGTAGTGTTTCATGCGCATTTGATAATGTGATTTGTAATGTGTTAGTTTAATATGTTTATATATTATAAGTTTATTGCATATTATAAGATCATCAATATGTGTGTATATGCGATATTGCAAATATGATGATATGTAACATTAAATTATATAAAAGTTTAAAATATTGAGGGCAATTTTAAAATTTAGGAATACTAAAAAGATAAATGAAGTGCTAAAAGCAAAAGCCATTGTCAATTTTAAAATCACATTAATTTGAAAATATTTTTTATGCCAGACTCTTTCTTGACTTAAATAATTTATTGAATGTTTTTATCAACATGAAAAGTGTTACAAAATATAACAAATGATGACGAATATTTTTTATAAATATATGAAAAGTAAAATATAATAAATTAAATTATAATAATAGAACATCCAAATAAGAACTCATAAAAGTCTTATTTATTTCCTTGTATCGGAGGATCAAATTCTAGTTATATTAAACTTTTAATTGGTTGAAATCATTGCATTGTGTCCTCAGAAGTTGTTTATAAAAATACTTATATAGAGTCTATAAATTATTTTAAATTTATTTGAATAAGCTATTTAAAATAATTTTTTAAAAAAGCTGTTTTAAATTTATTGAAAATTTATACTTTCTTTGAATATTAAGCAGTAAATATTTACAAGTGTTTTATTTGAAAAAAATTATTTTTCATTTTTTATGTGTTTTATTTTTATGTTGTGTATCTTTTTCGTTATTTTAATTTGTTTAAATGTTTTGTAATTTATTTTTCAGTTTAAAGTTTTTAAATTACAATATTTAAACCTAATATTTGAAATTATTTTTTTAAAAATTTAGCTTACAAAATATAAATTGAAAAATAAATTACAAAGTGTTAAAAAAAATTAAAACCACGTTGAGAAATCAGTTCCTCCCAACCAATTTCTCAACCTAAATAGTAAAAGAGATTATTTAGGTAAATAATGTGGGAGTGGATCATTTTGGTAATTTTTTCAATATGTAAAAAAAAAAGCCTTTTAGTTTTGTTTCTTATTATGTCGAAGAAATAAAACTTAAATTTACTTATTTCATTTGTCTATTACATTTTTTTAAATATATATTTTTTACTTATTTGTAAACATAATTTACTTATTACATATTTGGCTAAATTAAAATTCGTGTCCCTCAATTTATTCACTTGCTATATTTTGTCCTTCTATTTTTAATTATTCACATTTTGTCTCTCTATTTTATAATTTCATGGCATTTGAACCATCTATTAGAAGATAATCATTAACTATTAAACTGTGTAACATATGGATAAAAAACCTGAAACTTTAGTTTTAAATGAAAAAGGTAGATTCAAAAGTTTAATTCTAGAAAAAAGAAAGAACTTTTTTTCTTATTTTTATGTAAAAAATAAGTTTTTTACCTATGTGTTAATGTAAGAAATTATTTAATCAAGTCACATGAAAAATTAACGTAATAGTCAACTACTATCATCTAATAATAAATGATTTAAAGGACAAAATGTGAGTAATTAAAAATAAGAGAACAAAATGTCAATAATTAAATAAATTGGGGTGATATTTTTATGTCAAAATAACCTAGAAATTCACTTACCATAAATTTGTGAATGTAGTACTTACAAGAAAAAGATAAAAATAATATTTTATAATCACATATTATATTTTGAGTTTAATTGGTATACACTTCAGTATAAAAATTTTTACACTTACATTCAACTACAACCCTTCATTTATGGTAGGTAAATTTATTGATTTTACTCGTTACTACTTTAAAAGTCACATAAATAAAAAGTTATGATTAAACTTAATATAAAAATACACTAACTGTGTATACCAATTAAACTCATATTTTTCATATATATATATATATATATATATATATATATATCAATTATTATTTTTATTTTTGTCACGTATTACAATACTTCATTAATTAGTGCTTTCTATATATTTTAATAAAATTTAAAAAGACAGAGAAAGAAACATTACCAGACATTACTCCAACAACAAAGAGTGTGGAGAATTCAGACACCTCATTCTCATCAGAGAGTTATTAATTACAACTTTCTTTTTTATATAAATCCTAAATTGAATTTTAAACCACAGTAAATTTCCTTTTTGAATTTAAATTCATGATGATCTTCAGGAAAGTATAATAATGTGTAAAGAAAGAAAGGTCTAGAAGAAATCACAAATAATAAATGTAGCTAGAGAAGATGAAACTATTGTGTATGAACCACCCTCTAACTTTTTTGCTAGCTCTTACTTAACTGGTCTTGCTTTTGTTCAACACTATCATCAACTTTTGGCCTCGCATTCATAAGAACCTGTTAGTGAAAATTGTTTAATTAGGTGACAAATTATTATACTCCATAAAGATTGAAAAAATTAATTAATAAAGACTTAAATGCTTCAAAATAAAATATTTTTAATTTAGTCTTTTTAATAATTTATTTTGGTTAAAAGTATTTTTTTAGTTTTTGTCTTACTATTTAATAACATTATAATGTTATGTTAAAGATCTGTTTTGAAGAACTTATTTACAACTTATTTAAATTTATCTTATCATATAAGTGTTTATATAAGTATTTGGATAAATTTATGAACACACTTATACAAAGTCCACAAGTTATTTTAAGTTTATTTGAATAAATTATTTAGAGTAGTTTTTTAAAAATAGTTGTTTTAAACTTTTGAAAATTCATACTTTCTTTTACTTTCACCCCTTACCTTTTTTTGTCTCTCTCATGATTATAAGTTGCTATTGAGTATCTCTCTCCTTCCCTTCACCTCTCTTCCTCTCTTTGTACCTATCTCCCCATCTCCCTTTCTCTCTCTCACTCTCTCTATTCCTTTCCCTCTCTCTTATTCTATCTCCCTGCCTCTCTCCCTTTCTATATATATTGAAAGACTTTATTTTCATTCAACTACTTTAATAAAAATATATATTCAAAGACAAATAGGATATTGAATTTAAGAGTTATAAGTTTTTATGTAAAAATTTCATTAAATAAGCTCTTAAATTATAAATTAAGAGGTAACAACTTCGATAATTCAATAATCTATTATATAATTAAAAACTTCGACATGTTATTTTTTTGTTTTTTATTATGCTAATACAAAAATTTAAAATACAGTTGATAAATAATATAAAATTATTTTGTCAAACTTTCTAGTAGTATGTCACTTCTTAATTTTAAACATCATTATTATATCATCGGTTAATGCTGTTATTTGATAAAAAAAAGAAAGTTGAAAACCACAAAAAAGTCTTTAAAAAAAAATAAAATCTTTAAATAAATAAATAAATTATAAATTTAAAATTTCTTATTTTTCAAAAACCAAATTAATGGTTAAAACATTAACTAATATATACCTTTCAACTTCTAATATATAACCAAAAGAGAAATAAATAAATTTTTCGTCCTTGAACGTTGGAAAATTTTAGATAAAGGCCTTCAGTTTTTTTTCGTTGAAGTCCCTATAAAATATTTATATATTTTTTTATTAAAATTCTTATACAAGAAACGACATTAATCCAGGACCATGTGACAGCCCCAATAACTTAATTATTATGTCTTTAGAAAGTTTACTGGAATATAATTTTTTTTTAGAACAAACTGTGTTTTTAATAATTTATAAATTAATTTGATGTTGTAAATTGTTTGAATGGATAAAAAAAATTAAAAATACAATTTGGTCAAAGATCAGTAATACACCCAAATGACCTAATAACTGATTAGATTTTCAGAATGAGCCGATTAATATTGTTTCTTGATAATAGAGATTTTAACCAATTATTTTTCAAGTAAAATAAAAAATAATATATAAATAACTTTAACCAAAATTGTTTAGTTTCTCAAAAAAAATTATTTAATTAAAAGAACTTCTAATTAATGTGTTACCTTTCGCAACATGGTGTTTTCATTGATCAAAGTAGAGATACGCTCTTCTAAGATAGCGTTTTTTTCTTGCAACTCTTTAGCTCTTGCTTCCAAGTCATTCACGTAAACTTTCTTTCTTTCACGAGCTTGTTGTGCTGAGACCCTGTTCCTCAATAACCTGTTTGTAATATCAAAAGTCATATACATACACTTGTTAATTTTTTGGTTTATTATCATTTGGTGAACAAATTTTTCTTTTGATTCAGGAAAATTATAGATATTAATTATTATCAATAATAAGAAAACACCATAACAAAATATATATATATATATATATATATATATATATATATATATATTTCCTACTATTCGGAGCTACATATGTGTCTGTTTATACTAGGGTGTTTGAAGACTCAATCTGACCTAATTCAACCTAAACAAATTGGGTTGAAATTTTTTTATGATTGATTGAAACCCAATTAAACTCAATCTCCTACAGGTTGGGTGATAGGTTCTGTAAGTTGAACCCGAGACTTAACCAGACCATAATATTAAATTACTGAGAATTTCTCTCTGTACTTTCATAACTTCTCCTTGCACCTCCATAAATGTAGGAAAAGTCTCAGATACCTCTAGGTAAAAAAAAGTTTAATCCTAGGTAAAAAATTTAGTAAATCTTTTTATAAGTCCAGAGAAGGGTGTTCGGACTTGTAAAAAATTTTGCAAAATACCTAATTTTATAATGTACTAGAGAAGATTAACGTAAATCTAAACCAAGAAGAACAAAGTAAACACATAGGAGATGAACACAAACACACGAAGTAGAAGAAGAGAAAGTCACTGATTCAGTGAGAAAAAAAAACAAAGTCGTGTGAGAGAAGGTGCGAAAAAGGAGAAAGGTGTAGGCGGAAGAGAAAGAGAAATAGACGCGTGATGATTAAATTTTTACTATTTTCATTAAAGTTTTTTTTTTTGCCATTTCTAAAATTTATGGAGGTGTAAGGAGAACTTATAGGGGTGTAGGGAGAAATTCTCTAAATTATTATATATTATTATTATTTGAAATTATGTGTTGCTTTTGATAATATGTTTTTGTTAGTTTGGACAAATTATGTAATTTTATATTTATTTGTATGGTTTGACTAGCTTAGACAAAATGTGTTTACTTTTATTTTGGACAAATATTTTTGTTTAGTTATTATTACTTGAAAATTTAGTTGTATGTTAATTTTAATTTGTTTTAATTTTGATATATAATTTGTAACTATAATTTATTGTTTATTTTTATGTTATAACAATGATATAGTCTATTTTTTAAAAAAAATCCTAAAAAAGCTAACAAAATAATATTCTAAATTTTTTTTTAAAAATATTTTTAAAAACTATAACCTAATTAATTAACCTTACTCAACCTAACCTATTCAAAGACAGATGGAGTTAAGTTGAATTTAATGGAAAAAAGAATAATTAAAGTTCAATCCAACTCAATCAAATATTTTATAATTGGATTGAGTCTTACGTTTTGTCTGAATCCAACCCAATTTAATCCTTGTCTATTCCTAATTTATACTATGACAACGTAGGTGAAAATAGATGTATGTTTCATATGTGAGTGAGGATGAATATATGTTTTCTATTATCGACACTTGTGTGCATGCCTATATATGTGTTTGTGCAAATTCATTTAATAATGATAAGGTATATTTGGTAAAATATCTTAATTATTTGTTTTAATACTCACTAATTCTACATCATGGATACCCATAGACGCAAATAATTTTTTTCATTCCTACTTATATTAAACTTATATTAAAAAAATTCATCAAATAAATTAGTCTCTAATACTTTTAAAAACCAACTTGCACTTCAACATAACCATTAAAACTAGTTTACTTAAAATTTTATTTTAGAAATAAAAATGGTGGAAACAAAATAAGAATTTATTCATAATTTTATATACATAGCAAAAACATTTTTTTTTCCAGAAAAAAAGATCGAACATTCGAACTCTACACTACAAAATTGATAATAAATCACAGTTCAAACTCATTTAGATTTATTTTTTTTAAACGGTCTTACTCTACAAAACTCATAGACTAACCAATTTTAATTACACTACTTCACTCAATTAAATATCTTTAATTTATAATTTTTATAAAGAGAATAATTTTTATTTATTTTATTTTTATTTAAATAATTTTATCTTTAATTATTATAATAATTATATTATTTATTTAACTTTTACATTTTAACTCTTTCTAAAAGAACTTCTAATTTATTTATATTTTTAAGTAAATTTTAGTTTTTTATTTTTTTAAAACAAATATTTTTATTTCACGTACGCATGCACATAAGTATATGTCTGCATGATTAAAGATATTTTGATACTCTTGGATTGATTATCTATATTTATTACATGGTCCCACCAATGATTTTTAAAGATATTTTGTCAAACAATTAAAAAATAATAAAAACTATGACTTTAGTATATTCCTGTGCTTAGTGATATTAAAAAATTCAAAAGTGTTACAACATGGATGACATGATATTATTATTATTAAAAACTATATTTTCAATAATATTATTCACTATGCATAAGATTTTGTTTTTAATGTTGTCTTTTGATGTTATTCTTAGTTTCAATCTATAATTTTCACAAGAATAAAAATATGAAAAAATATAAAGTTACTTTTACTCAGTGTTTTGTTTTCATTTTAAATCCTTAAACATTTACTTTATTATTATATATATTTATACAATACTTTTTATCTCTCATAATATTTTTTTCTTAAAATGAGAGCTCTGCAGCCTTCTGAATGTACTCAGATGATAAAAAAAAAGCTCCAATATTATTTTTTTTCATATAACATAACTTTCATAATCAAAGTCAAAATAACATGATTAAAATGTACGTACAAAACATTTTTGGGTACATTGAATATTTGTATTTTTATTTACTAATAAAATGTCACCCATTACTGAATACCTCAAACGTACATTGTGATTATCAACTATTTCATGTATATCTGATCAAATCTATAAATAAATTTCATCTCAATTGGTTTCACACTTTTCTCTAAACAATTGCACCTACTATCAAGGCTTAGTTATAAATCTTTTAAGACTCAAATTTTTAAATTATGAAGGACTGTGTTAATTATGCAAATTAATACTCTCTCAATCATCTCATAATTAACTGAAATTATTGAAAATAATTAATTTAATAGATTCTATTTCAAAATCAGGAGTGAGTCATAGTAAAGCCCATTAAAAAATGTTAAACCATCAATTTTGAAGAAATTTTACTTTAAAATCAAGAGAGGATAATTGGTGCAACCACAAAAAAAGTTAAACATTTTAAAATTCAATTCTTCATATTAAAAAACTATAGGTGGGAATGGGGGCTAGATGGAGGAAACATTTATTAAGTTGGAAGGAGGGATGGGTTAGTGAGTTGGAGGGGTTTTGGAATGGGTCTCTATTAGTCACGATGTAAAGGATGAGTGGAGGTGGTATGGTAATTTTAGCTTTTCTAATCAATTTTCAATTAAAGAGGCCTATCGATTCATCAAAGAAGGCTCTCCTCTTGGTAATTCTAACTTCTTAAAAAAGGTGTGGAAATCAATGGCATCGACTAAAGTAGTGTCTTTCTCATGGAAAGTGGCGTGAAACTAGTTGGTATTTCTAGTTCTCATGGTAATGTCTTATTGGATATTCTGAGTATGATCTGTCCAACAGTTTTGTGGGAAATTTAGGTTGCAAGAAATGCAATGATTTTTAAGGGTCATCTCTTTGTTGGGGAGGAAAATTGACATTTGTCTCTTCAAAGGATCTAAATATGGTTAAAAGGGTCTTTCAATGCATCTTTAGTTTCTTTTGTTGAGTTGTCAATTGTGTTTCTGTGGAAATTAGTAAACACATAGCATAAGGTTATCGCTCGCCCGTCATTTGCCTCTGGAGAGGGTGGTTTCTAGGTTACTTGTTGGGTTGTGGGGTATTTTAGTTTAAATAATGGTATTCTCACTATGTATGTTGGTTCTGTTGCTTTTATAGGATATGTCCTGTAGACTATTTCTAATGTTGTATACCTTTAATTGATAGTCCTCTATTTTCTGAATAAAAATTTGACCTTTTAAAAAAATATAATAACTAAATTATACAAATATTGAAATATATAATAAGAGGGTAACCAACACCTCTCAACCATATTATAGTCGACTAAAATTTATTATAAATTATTAGTTTTGATGGATTTTACTTCAAGAGTCGGTCATTAATTATATTTGAAATCATAAAAAAAAATTTAAACCATCAATCATTATGAATTCGACTTCAGAAAGAAACAGAAGCAACAGAAGATACAAGAGGTGAAAGTAAAAAAAAAAATGTTAATTGAAATTACTTTTGATTTATATAAGTTTTTTTTCTAAAATTTTACTAAAAATAACTTTTAGTCCTTCAAATTCAAAAATAGTTTTTTAATTTTTTAAATTAATTTGTTTGTTATATTAACGTTATCTATTTATAAATTTCAAGTATATTGTGACATATGTAAAATTAAATATTGAAGGAGTTAGAATTGAGAAAGAGAATGATTCACGAATAAAAAAATATGTTTTTAGTTAATAATTTTCTAACGGCATTAACCGAAGAAAAAAATTTAAAAGTGAATTAGGGACTATTTTTTTTTTTTGAATTTTAAGGATTAAAAATAATTTTTTTTAAGTTTTAGAAAAAAAAACTTATATAAACCTTAATTTTAAGACACATTTTCCAAATTATGAAAATTTAAGATGGCTAAATTATACAAATATATAATAATGAGAGGGCTAGAAACAATTTTCTGTCAACCCTCTCTGCTGACTAAAATTTATTGAAAACAATAATTTTTTATGAGTTTCATTTCAAACTCAGAGAATCATTAAATAAGATGCGAAATCAGATTGTTTGAAAAGTTGAAAAGATCAGAAGAGTATTTCAAACTTAGAGAATCATTAAATAAGAGGCGAAATCAGATTGTTTGAAAAGTTGAAAAGATCAGAAGAGTGTGAAGAAAATGTTCTATGTATGCAATATATGTAATTAATTATATGTACCTCTTGAGGCGTCTATGTTCCTTATCTGCAGGGTTTCTTCCCCTGCGGCGCTTTCCAGGGAAACCACTTTGAAATTGAGGGTCCGATACATTTCGTTGATTAAGGTTACTATTTTGAAGAGTCACTGCAGAATTACCACAAATTGGTGTAGCTTCTTCAACATCGGGAACTGTGAACATATCTTCATCACTGTCTTCTGCATTACTCAATAATATTCAACTAATTAATTCACCATGCTTAATATGGATAAGAAAAATAAGTTTAATTAGTATTTATTTTTACACATATTTTTAATCATAATTTTTTTTTATACGATTTTTAAATATGCATTTAATTAGTATGTTTTATTAGATAAAAAAATTTTACACTAAAATTTAATTATAATTTTTTATTTATAGTAATCTTGTTAATTTTACCAATTAATACTATTGCTGTATACTAATTAAATTCTTAAAATATTAATCGGTAAAATAAACAAACTTACCCTACAAGAATGTTTGTAATTAAATTTCAGTGTAAAAAGTTTTATACCTAAAACTCTCTTTTATTAACATGCAAATTATTGATGATCCAAACATTCTTCATTTATCTCAATTTTTTAGGGAAAACAAAAGTTACCCATTTGGCAAAAATGAAAGAAAGAAGAGAAGAGCTAATGTATTTGTATAATGCATTTAAAGAAAGACCCAATTTGGGTCCAGTTCTTTATTTTTTACTGCTATTTTTTAAAGATTCATCTTTGAAAGCAATATTAACCTTAATTGCATAAGTTATTCTCAATTTTTAAAAGCAGAACCATATATAAAACTATAGTTTGAGTATTTTCTAAGCTATTATTTAATTAAAGTTTCATCTTAATGCTGACCTTAATTGCATGGTATCTGAGATGAAACTCAGGTTTCCATTCGTACAAGAAAAACTGTCTTTGAAAAAACTAAACCAAACAAGTCTTATGTATTTTTTCATGTTATACTTTAATCAAAATCAAGAGTTTCATCTTAATGCCGACCTTAATTACACAAGTTACCAAGATGAAAATCTCAAGTTTTGATTAGAAACTTCAAACTAGAAAAACTATCTTTGAAAACACTAAACCAACAAACAAGTCCTATGTATTTTTCATGTCATACCATAATCAAAATCAGAGTTTCATCTTAATGTTGACCATAATTGCACAAGACACCAAGATGAAACTCAAGCTTTGATGAAAGAACTACATCAAAAACACCCAATAAAAATTTCCCTTAAATTTAGTCCTTTAAAAAATTGTGTTGTACAACACAAAAATGTGTCACCTACCAATTTTGCTACTCTTGTTGTCAAGAGATAAAGGAGGGAAATTGTGAAGCCTATTCCATGAAGAAGAAGATGCTGCTGCTGCTGAAGCTACTCCTTCTGAAGGGGCTTTACCCTCACTTGGTCTTGGAAGAGACATGTTAACAAATTTCTTTCTCTCTCTTTGCTATGAAGGGTAGCTGTTTTTTCTTCTCATCAAAGGGGTTTTGGTTTTCTTGAACTAAGGAAGAAAAAAGTGTTATGTGTGTAGTACTAGCTAGTACGTGTGAAAGATGGGGCCAAGTCTTTTAAGTCATGGGTGGAACCATTTCATCCCAAACCATTGACGATGAAACATGAGAATGGGGCCAAAAAGTTTGGTTCACAAATGAACACGTTGATGGACACAGAACCAACCCTTTCCTAACACCATTGTTATGGAAGCTACACTAATGACAAAATGACAAATGCTCTGCTTCGTAATTTGTGTGGTCCATTATTTCTACCTACATAGGGTGATGACAGCATTCTATTAAGGTAACATTTTCAAAAAAAATAAAATTGTACAAAATTAAGTGTGTTGTATGTCAAAGACGATTATATTCAAGTATATAAAATTATTATGTACTACAAAGTTTTTTTTTTTAATGTATTTATCATGTGACTCAAATTTAAGAGGACTGAGGAACATAAGGTGACATTTACAAAACAAAATTGGTAAATTGGCAAGAAACTACATTTATGATACCATAATATTAAGAATGACAATTTGTTTTACGTATTTAATCATTGGTTCCAAATTAAGAATACTAAGAGAGTATGAAGTTGACTTGGAACATTTTTAATGAGATTTGTTTAACATGAAAACTATTATTTTAATATGAATTCTATAAGTTGAGTTGTTTAAAAATGAGTTAGAATTGTTTGAACTATTTTTAAACAATTCTAACTTATCGGACCTATATTAAAATAATAGTTTTCAAATTAAGCAATTTCTATTAAAGATGTCTTTAGCAATTGAGAAGGAAAAGTTTAAGAGTAAGGGAAGAAGAAAGACACACATACCATGAGTTTCACTCCTTCTATATATATTCTAACAAAAATAAACAAACAAATTAATTTTTGGTTGATAAAAAATTTAAGATTACTAATTAAACTCAAATAATCTCGTAACAGTTAATCTATATTACTATTCCAATCAATATTGATTGACGATTTATGTTTTTTAATTAAGTAATCCAGTTTCAAATCCTAGTTATGTCACTTTTAGAAGAAAGTAACTACCTTATTTGCAGTTAGGATTGTCTTTATAATAATAATTATTAGCTGATATTACTATCAGCTATGACTATTTTCAAAATACTGTCATACCAAAATATATATTATTACTACATTTTGGTGCATTTGAGGTAGCTTGTTATGCTAATGGAACAATAGCATGTGGTTTGTTAACAAGTTGTTGGACTAAGTCATGCATGCAATATGATTGTTTTGGAACAATTTGATATATATGTCAGACAACACTCGTTACTGTTACTATTGATTTAGAGTAAGTTGAGTTTATGAAGTAATTTATTTAATCTAAAGTAAGGTACATAGGGAACACATTTTGTCACTTAAAATTAAAGTAGGTAAAGCAGAACTCAACTACAAAGAATAGTGTTGAATGAACAGGTTAACCAGAAATACCTATTTTCTCCTGAAAGATAAATATGTACTCTTATATTAACTCGTCCCTTATTATAAGATGTAATTTTAAACTTTGTTTGTCTCTAGCTTATTATAAGAAGATGTTAGAGACTAATTGCTTTTTTTCTAAATACCCTTATATGCTGTTGTATTTTCTCTTTCCCTCTCTAATAATATTGAGTATATTTGCAAAAATATTTCAAAAGTAATGTTAATATATATACCTCAATTTGTCCATTTTTTTAATAAGAAGAATTTGGTTAACACATATCATTTTATAATTAGGTCAACAAAGATAGTATTATTCTCTTGAATGGGAAGATTGAAAAAGATTGAAGTATTGCATTAATTAATAATTAAATGAAAAATGCGATACAGTAAATCTCAATAGTATTAAAAATAAATTGAGAAAATTATTATAATTACAGATAAACTCAATGTTAATAATTAAATCAACTTAATGTTGTAAATATTTAATTAACAATATTGTACTGGAGGACCCTCTGGGACTGGATATATCCCCGACTAAATTGAATTATAGGGACTTGACATCCCTTGAACTTCAAGGTCTCATTGTGAATATCTTTCTTGTTTTACTCCTCGACACTAGTGAGATAGTGTACCAGAGGACCTCTGGGACCAAACATCCCCTCATCAGAATGAATTGTCAGGGTTGGATAGATCCTTGGGTAAGTACGACTTATTGAAGACAAGATCTGAGCACATGTATAGGGTAATACGTGGGAAAAAAGAGACCTACTACGTGAAAAGACCTCATTGCCCTAATAGGTAAGGAAGAAATCCTAAAATTTCATACAGGCTCAAATCCAGAGAACAATATCCTATAAATAGTAAATTAATGGTACATGTTTAACTACAAGATTTATTATATTACTTTCTTGTGGACTCGTAGTACATTTTCAGTACCTTCAGTCAATCCCCTCTGACTTGAATGTCGGAGTGTATTTGCAAATAACTACCTGTAACGGTTTGGAAGAGCAATTGGATTAGAAACTCAGAATCTAAGAGAGAAGGAGACAGACTTGATACATGTATGTAAAAATAATAAATATCTTATAAAAAAAGGACAAGGGAAATTTAATAAAAAAAACATTAATATATAATACTCCATTTTTCCGTATATTTTGATGTTTTATCGTTTCTAAAGTCTAATTAATATTTTTAAAATATATCCTTATTTGTTACGAAAAATATATCCTTATTTAACCTCCACGTTTAGCCACCAAAACGTTAATGTATAAATGAAGATATTTTAGTTTAAAATAAAAAATGTTTTAAATTCATTAAATATTCGTAATAATTTTAGAGTTTAAAGTATTAATTAGCAAAATAATTTTAATATACATTAATAATATAAAATAATTTTATACTAACGTTAAATTACAATTGTTTATTTATATAATTTTTAAAATATTAGTTAATAAAGGCAACTAACTTATTATAAATAAAGGGTTGTGATTGAAGGTTAGTATAAAATTTTTTACACTCATAGTTTATATTAATTAAATTTGTAATTTTAATCTTCAAAAGATATGAGAGTGGGGAGGAGTACTTTTTTTATTTTTATTTTTGACTAAAATTATACAAAATTACGAGTGAAATTCATTCTCCCCATTAATGTATTCAGAAAATATTTTGTCGACAAAGACAACATCTACTTGGATAAATTTTACATTTACAAAATTATTTAAGAGATATCATTAGTGCGAGAAAAAGAATAGTAGAGAATGATTGCCCAAGATTTTCAAGAAAAAAAAAAAAGCATTATATAATAAAACTCATTAAATGAAGAGTGTAGGCATTGATTGTGGCTTTGTTGTGAAGTTACTTTACTCGTGAAAAATTGACACGATGGATGTTTGTACAAAGTTGAAAGCAAAGCCAAAAAGAAGAACTAGCAACAATTATGATTACTTTATGCCCATGTCTTAAGCATCCTATACATGTGTTACTACCACTAAAATGAAGGGCATGTTATTCAAAACTTGGGTTTTAAGCATTGACTTTGAAGAATTTTGAAGATAATGAACATAAATTCAAAAGAAATATCGGTATACCTCCTTCTCTCTAATAGTATTTTCTTTGATAAAATGATAATAAGAGAAACAGAGCAAAATATAAACTTACAGTCAAAATGCATGGCAACATAATTGCTAGATAAATTATAAAGTTGGTCTAGTAATAAAATAAGCATAAAAGGAGAAGGAGAGAAAAAGTCATGATTCAAATTCTTTTACCGATAAAACTAACACACTAATTACTAACATTTTTTTATATAAAAAATAAGGTTTAACTAATTTTTTTAATCCTAAAATTTCACCAAAATTCACTTTTGATTCTTGAAACTTAAAAATATTTTTAGCCCTTGAAATGAATTTGTTTTTTGTATTAACATTGTCCATTTATAAATTTTTGTGCGTTTGATTATGCCGAATGTGAAATTGAAGATTGAGAGTATTAGGATTGAAGAATAGAGTAATTAACGAGTACAAAAATGCACTCTCTATTAATAATTTTTTTTACAGCATTAGTTGAAGAAAAAAAAAGTAAAAGTGAATCAGGGATTAAAAAAATATTTTTAAATTTTAAGGAATAAAAGTGATATTTGATGAAACATTAGAGTAAAAAACTTATGTAAGCAAAAAAGTAATTCATTAAAAGATTGTGTTACTACAATAAATAAAAAATTCACCGTAATAGTTTGACACATGCCATGCAAATTGTTTTCGTACAATTATGTTAATATTTGGATTGAAGATGAAAATGTTATAGGTGTGTTATTATATAAATTCAATGGGTAAAAGTAAAATGAAAATATAAACAAGGGTCCTAATTTTTTGTCTGATTTCCAAATACGCGTGGAGATGGAGTAATTGTCTTTCTGAACAAACCCTTTACTTAATAGGCAATATTGATGAAACTACTATGAAGACTAAGAACTTAGAAATGGAGAACAAATTGAAAAAATGAATCTTTGTATACTATCCCAATCAAATTGTTTGGGATTCAAAAGTGAATGAAATCATTTTATCTATTAACGTGGTTTTGCCAGAATAAACAAGTATGTGATAATTATTTTTGGTGTTTAAGAATATATGGTTTCAAGAGTAAAATAGGTTTGAATTTTAAAGTAAAATGTTGTATTTAAATCTTATTAATTTGAGATTTGAGAAAAAAATAAAATTTTATCAATCAAGTAGTTTCGTAAAAAATAGTGAATATACTTACATAACCAAAAACATGGTTATTAAAAACATTAATTGGAAATATAAAAATAATTATATTACTAATCGATTGAATATCATTTTTAAATTAATTATTATAAAAAATTTAATAATTTATTACATATGAGATTTTATAATTAAATAGCTGTATAATAAATCTTTACAGCCTACACTGTCATTACATAATTATTTATTCTTGGTTGAATAAAAATTAAAAAAAAAAGTCAAGTTGTTTTACATATTAAGTGTTAATTTATATGTTTTTTTATTTTAGAACTAAGTTTAAATATGTCTTTATTGTTGTAGTTTTATTTGTTTTTAATATTTTAAAAGTTATTGATTTAATTCATATAAATTTTATATAATTTTTAAAATAGTCTGTCACCTCTTTAGTTTGTCAAATGTTGCTTCACAATAATTGCTAATCTGCTGTGATTACTTATATGTGACATCATTAATTAGTGAAATAAAGATTATTTTTAAAAATTTTTAAAATTTCCTTAAATGTTGACACTAGCATCATTATTGAAAAATTATCCAAGGATCAAAATGAGATGAAACTTTATTGATAGACCCTTAAAATATTTGGTAAGGTATTGAATGACAAAACAAGCTAGTGTCAAATTATTTGAGAAAATTTTGGGTAATTAAACATGCACTTTGTGTTTTTTAATAATTATTTGAGAAAATTATATACATACCCTCAAATTTTATCAAATTACATATATCTTTAATCTCTTTTTTACTTTTTTATATTAACCTTCCTTTAAATTTAAATATATACACCTAACATTTTATATATTTAAAAATATTACATTACTACATCTTTTAAACCTTGTACTAATACCCTCACAAGAATATGAAAGTAATAATAAAAAATGTAGAGGTATTTATGTAATTACACTAAATTTAAAAGGTGTTAGTAGAATTTATTCTAATTATTTTTACTCTTACTAGATGTTAATGCATGTGTAATTACACTAAATTTCATAGAAATGTTAATATAATGTAATTTAATAAAAATTTAACACATTTGCTCTAATTTTCACTAGAGAAAAAGACTTATGCATTGTCAATATAATAATTTTTATACTGATATTTAATCACAAACTTTTGTATATGATAAATTTATTAATTTTACTAATTAATACTTTAAAATTCATATAAATGAATGAAAAATTATGATTAAATATGTAAACGCTAGCATAAAACTCTTTTGCACTATTCATGTTTAAATATTAAAATTCTTTTTTATTATTATATATAAAGAAACTATAACTTGTTACTTACTGGATTCAGTGGATTGACAGTATAACACTTCAGTTTATCACAACCAACATGTACCTTCACAAGTACAGAAATAACAAACTCTTTGAACACATTCAAAATAGATAGGGTAGTAAAGACCTTTTCTTCAGTTTTTTCCAAAAGGGAATCAAAAATCAAATCACTAAACATGCTAAGAATTATTACTTAGTGCTAACATTGAGGAACAAAATTAATATAACGGGAACCATTTGCCAATTTTCAAAGACTCAGCAACCTTTAATCATAACACCCTCTACGCACTCACTCACTCATATTTCATCTTTTTCATTCTCCTTTCTTTATACTTTAACTGTTTAACATAGTTTTCTATGCTGCTCTTGAGTTCAATTACTTGTTCTAACAATTTGGGTCCACTGATAGAAAAAAATCTTAAATATATTTCGAATCCTAATATATTAAGGAATTTCGTATTTGATTTTTAATAAATTCTTATTTTGGATCCTAAAAGCATGTTAAAGCAAAAATTTATCAAAAACGCAACCCAAAATCCCGTTAATATTATAAAAATAATATAGTTTTTTTATAGATTAAGTATCAGTTTTTATAAGTTAAAGGATTCAAACCCTCTTAAAATATATATATATATATATATATATATATATATATATATATATATATATATATATATATATATATATATATATATATAGTTTTCTATCATCAATAATTTGTTCACTCTACCAAACAAAGATTCATTCCAAATTCTCACTCCTTTTCCCTTCCTTCAAGCTTTGTCCTGCATTTTATTTTCATCATTCTCCTTTACATCTAGAAATGATTATGACTAAGAATAATCAATTCATTGAACAAGTTTGACATGAACTATTTATGCACTGATGGATTTTCTTATTATCTATATAGTTACGAAAAAGAGACAATAGGCATCAGTGTTCATGACCTCATGGACCTGAGGGGTGCATGTGTTGGTTTCTTTCTGTTTTGTAGCTTCTGGCTTGTCACTTTCTGTGAACAAGATGGTATGTCTATAATTCTCTATAAAATAGTACCAGTTTTTAGCCAAACTTTTTTTTTTTTTGTGGAAAATCAACTAAAAATTTCCAGTATCCTATTTCCTTGGCCATCTTTGTTTTCTCATATATACTTTTCTGAGGTCATTCACAACATTAAGTATTAAAGCTAGCTTCCTCTTTTTCAACTCAATTTAGTTTCATACATGTTCAAGAAGTGAAAATGATCATGATTTTAGCTTTGTGGCAGTACTTATATAAAAGTAGGACATTATCTGGTAAATGTTCTCTAAATGTAATGCTGGTATGAAAAGGGTACTGTTCCTTTGCATTTTATCTGCACTCAATATAAAGACTGTTGTAATTATGTTGTTTTACACTATAATTGATGATTTCGTTTGTTCTTAACGCTAGTCCCAATACATGGTTAGGGTTACCGCGTTACATTCGAAGTCTCACACCAATTACAAATGGAAGCTAAGATTGTTTATAAACACTTTCTTACTTTGGATACGGTGACCCTAACAATGGTCTGAGATAGGAACACCATTATTTGAACATAAAGACATGACCAAATTTCTTAGCAAGGTCAACCTTATGTGATTCCAAAGTTTTCTCATAGATTTTCATGAAACAGGTTTCTTGAGTCTTTCTTGTGGTGGAAGAACCAGTTTTAAGGATTCATCCAACATTTCATGGGTACCTGACACCACTTACATTAACACAGGCAAGACTACTGCCATCACTTACAATGATGGTTCCTCTTCATTGAACATCTCAGCAAGATTCTTCTCAAATTCCCAAAGGAGAAAATGTTACAGAATACCAGCATACAATTCAACCACTTCGGTTCTTGTTAGAGCAAAATTTGTGTACAAGAACTATGATGGACATGGGAAACCCCCCATGTTCTCTGTTTCTGTTGGAACAGCTATTGCTGCAACCATAAATCTTGCTGAATATGATCCATGGAGTGAAGAGTTTCTATGGACTGTCAACAAGGATACCCTATCATTCTGCTTAAATGCAATTCCAAAAGGTGGTTCACCTGTAATTTCTTCCCTGGAAATCAGACCACTTCCTCAAGGAGCCTACACAAATGGCATGGCGGATTTTCCTAATAAGTTGCTAAGGAAGAGTTATAGAATTGATTGTGGACGCTCCAATGATTCTATAAGGTAAGAAACCAAAACATTCTTTCTTACTAGAAATGTTAGTAATAAATTCTGTAACACGTCCACTCTTTTATACATATTCTTTATTATAGGTTAAAATTTATTGGAAGTTATACAATTTTGTGCATCCAACTTCATATTTATTGAGTCACTATTAACTTTTAATAAATTTTAACTGGGAGTTGAAAAAATTGCTGAACTGAATTGAATTGCAATAGAACTGAAATGAACTGTAAAAGCAAACTGAACAGAACTGTGTGAAAGATTAAGCAAACAGAATTGAACTCTAGTAGTTTAATTCAGTCTTTTATTCAAAATAATTCAGTTTTTTTTAGCTTATTCAGCACTAGTTCCGTTCATTTTCTTTTGCCTAGTCCTAATTTTAACCAATAGAGAATTAGAAAGGGTGTGATAGAAAGCATCTCATTTTACACTCCTTTCTTTCATAGTGATATTTTTTGTGGTTAACCAAGGTTGTGAATCTTTAGCTTTATAAAATGCAGGTATCCCTTGGATCCATTTGATAGAATATGGGATGCTGATAGAAGTTTCACACCCTTTCATGTTGCAATTGGGTTTAAGATTCAACTTGGCTTCAAACACTCTAAACTTGTAGAAGAACCACCAGTAGCAGTTCTTCAAACTGGGAGAGTTTTGGCTCGAACAAATACACTCACATACAACCTCCTTCTTGATGCATTAGGGGACTACTACATCATCCTCTACTTTGCTGGAATTCTTCCTGTATTCCCCTCCTTTGATGTCCTTATAAATGGAGAACTAGTAAAATCAAACTACACAATAAATAGCACAGAAACCAGTGCTTTATACATAACAAAAAAGGGAATTGGAAGCCTGAATATAACCTTAAAGAGTATCAGCTTTTACCCTCAGATCAATGCATTTGAGGTTTATAAAATGGTTGATATTCCATCTGATGCCTCCTCAACCACAGGTTGTTCTCCACATTGCCTTAATTTTCATTTCATTCTAACTTCTACAAAGAGAAAACCCTCATTTAGTTCCATGAAAGTTACAACCATAATAGTTAGATTCTTAGAGAAGTTTTCCGAAAATTAGTTTCTAATGATTTTTTCATAGTGTTAATCAGTTCCTAAAGTGATTTAGATAGAGCTTTTACAATGTTGTAAACGTTATCTAAAACATTTTTAGGATCAACTTGCACAACAATTGAATCATTAAAAACTAATTTGTTTGAAATTTTCTTTCTGGATGTAAGTGCTAATGCCTATAATGTTTGGGGATTGGAATGGTGTTGACTCTTCCTATAAACCATAGTTTGTTTCATTTACTTATTCTTTCTCCCAACTTGAATACCAGTTTCAGCACTGCAAGTTATTCAACAATCCACTGGATTAGATCTTGGATGGCAGGATGATCCATGCCTTCCTTCCCCATGGGATAAAATTGACTGTGAAGGAAGCCTTGTTACATCATTGTATGTGCTGTCAATACTCAATACTTGCTTTTGTCTTGTCTCAATATAGTACTACCTCCAGTCCTTATTATAGGACTCATTAACTATAATTATGTCTCTTAACTTTATTTTGTTTTTTAAAACTACCTCAAACTAATGTTTCCAAAGTCATTATATTTCAAGAGGTAAAATGAGGTTATTTGTTTTCCACTTAGTTATTGAACTAAGAGAAATACAAACGATATTATTGTTAAGAAAAAGTTAATGTATAAAATATTATTATAGATTGGATTTTATAAAAAAGACCAAACAATTTTAAAAATTTTAGTCTTATAATAAGGACTAGAAGTAGAAATACTAGTTTTTATTTCATTGTAGATTCTAATAGCAGTGACTTTTTTCAGGGATCTCTCAGACATAAATTTAAGATCAATTAGTCCTACATTCGGTGACTTGTTAGACCTAAAAGCATTGTAATTTTCATCACATCAATTGGAAATCATTTGTGTGCATGTTTGATTGAGCATATTTTGGAGAAATAGCCTAATTTTCTGTCAGTTTCCGGAGAAAGCTTTCAAAAACAAAATTGATTATTTCTCCAAATACATGTGTTTCCAAACATGTCCTATATGAGTTTCTGGTATTCAATTTTCTTATATCCATCTTTGGCCTTATAATTTGTCAGGGATTTGCACAACACATCGCTTACTGGAGAAATACAGAATTTGGATGGCTTGCAACATCTTGAGAAACTGTAATACCTCCAGAGAGCATAAACTTGAATGTTGGTTTTAAGCAAAGTAGGCTAATAACTGCTAAAATTTTCAGGAACCTGAGTTACAATCAACTAACATCTATTGGCGCAGATATGGAAAACTTGATTAATCTTCAAATATTGTGAGTTACATTTACCACATGCTTTTTTGAAATTCATGGAATTCAGGGCTCCATTGTGAGAACATCTTTTGTCTTTTGAATTTGTAGCATTGCCTTGTGATATTAATGTTATATTATATGAGTTTAATACAATAATACTTAAGGACTTACAGTATAAATAAAGTCAACAACTTACTGTGTATGTGAAGGGTTATAATTGAATCCTAGTGTAAAACTTTTTACTTGGTAGAGTGCATAAATCTTTTTTTCATATCATATTTCCCTTTTCTTGCCCTTCATTTTATTTGTTTCCCTTTATATGTGAAGAGACTTGCAGAACAATAATTTAATGGGAGTAGTACCTGATAGCTTGGGAGAGTTAGAGGATCTCCACTTACTGTAAGCATTTAAAGCAAGCATAAAAAAGTAGCTTAAAAATTAATGAGAATCCTTTTTTCTTTTTTATTTATCTTTCTTCTTTCCTGTTCTGTACTGTATCCTTGGATATTGGCTTATCACAATTGATTTTCAATCTGTAGGAATCTGGAAAACAACAAACTACAAGGTCCACTACCACAGTCTTTGAACAAAGAAACATTAGAGATAAGGTATACAATTAAAAATGAATGTAGCAACATTCTTTATATACTCTTTTTCTAGCTTGTTCTCTAATATTAGCTAAATTTTTTTAAAACAACCAATTCAAGTGGATCTCAGTTTCAAATCAAGAGAGTGTAAACAAATGAAAAGTGAAACCTCCTAAAGTGATTGCCAATAAATTTTAGCCAATCTCACAAGTAGAGCATTAAAAAGAGAATGTTTGAGATGATGTTGATTGTATTTCTATACAAATTAATGTATTGGTCTCCTTAACATGTTAACATGCATATTTATTTCTTGATCTTTTTGCAGGACATCTGGTAATTTGTGTCTTACCTTTTCCACGACATCATGTGATGATGGATCATCCAATCCTCCAATTGAGGCACCACAAGTCACTGTAGTTCCTCAGAAGAAGCACAATGTACATAACCATCTATTATTAATACTAGGCATGGTTGGAGGAGCCACACTAGCCTTTTTCTTAGTGTGTATTTCAGTATTGATATACAAGACTAAACAGCAATATGAACTCTCCCACGTATCAAGTATGTGTATTCTTTGACATCTTGAAAATATCTTTGAAACTTCAGTAAATTACACAAATTACCTTAAGGAAATGAATTCCCTGCAATCACTTATGTGACAGGATAGAATTTCAACCACAACAATAAATTTTATAATAAAAAAATATAAAATATTAAAAATTTTAACCATTAGAATGTAACTGTATGTTCCTGCAGTCATTAAGTGACGGTAGGAAATCCAAATCCTTACCTTAAAGCTTGTCTTTATTACACTTAGGACTCCTCCATCTTTAAATTCTACAAATAAAACCCTATTCTTTTTACTTTCATTATACTAAACCCCCTATTAGGTCAAAACAAGCATTATGCCAATCTTCTTGGGGTTAAAAGTAAGAGAAAAAAGTTTATACATAGACAGTGCAAAAGAATTTTATACTGACATTTAATGACAATCCACCATTTACATGAATTTTAAAGTATTGATCAATAAAGTCAACAAACTTACTATATATAAAGAGTTATGATTGACGTCAGTGTAAAACTCTTTTACTGCTGTACACTATTGTATAAGTATTATGGAGAAATAGTAAATATAAAGATCAAAACTTCAGGGATGATTTGTGTATTTAACTCTAAAAGTTATGTTTCATGATGCATTATGTTGCCTTGTACATGTCTTATAGAAGCAGAACTGGATATGAGGAATTGGGGTGGTGCAAAAGTCTTTTCCTACAAAGAAATCAAAGCAGCTACAAGGAACTTCAAAGAAGTCTTAGGAAGGGGTAGTTTTGGATCTGTTTATCTGGGAAAACTTTCAGATGGAAAATCTGTCGCTGTCAAAGTTCGGTTTGACAAATCTCAACTTGGTGCTGATTCTTTCATCAATGAGGTTCACATACTGAATTTCTATTACAGCATTGCATGTCTTATAAGTATATATATATCTAAGATGAGTAACACCAAAAGTGTGCAGCATGAAAACTGAGACAAAGGTTCTGCTCCTCCTAGCCTCCTAGGAGTTAAACCCCCAACTCTTAAGGACCAAAAACTCAATTATAAATAATAATAATAATAATAAATTGACTCAAATATAAATAAATTTTAATTATTTAATTCCTGTTTAATGACACCATTTTAAAAATATTTCTTAATTAACTGAGACATTAACTTTTCTTTATTCATAATTTAAAGTTTCAATTAAGAATAATTTAGAAGAAATATTATTTTTCTATATTTAGTTTAGAAAAAATAGATTATCTTAATTAATTTTTTTAATCAATGTAAAATTAGTTATTTTTACTTATATTTAACTCACGAGGAAGGAGAAAATATAATTTTTTAAATAGGATTAAAATGAAAAAAAATCTAATGTAAGGAATAAAATTTTAATTTGAGCATTTTAAAATAAACAATTTTGTCTATCTATACCCATTTGGACTCTATATCTATTGGCTGCTTAAAAGATGTTCTAAATCTCTAGGCATAATTTTTAACCAAAATTACTCAATAAGATCGAAATTACTCACATTTTTTATAATGGAGTAAGAGGTAGTTTGAATAAAACCTATTGGTCTTACATGACTTAGTTCTTTTAACTTGAAAACATCCATTGTCTAAATTCCCTATTAGCACCTATATATAAACTTTATAGAACTTGATATGCTTTCCTAGATAAGTCTTACTAATAGAGTTTAAAAATTGACTTAAGCTGGAAACTAATCCACATTGGGCTCAAATCCTTTTCATACATATCTCAAAACTTACAAAAAGATGTGTCCCTCATGTGGCAATTTCTTTTATCAACCTCCAATTTTCTATTCACACTCTCTCAATATTTATAATTTTTTGTAAAACTCCAAAACATTTTCACTCTTTTTATTCTAAATTTTTTGACAAAGCATCATCTAGTTTCACGACTGCATAAGAATCTCTACTCGCCTCTTTAAAAGAGCACTCTCACTCTCTTCACACATACATGACAAAGGCAATTTTTAAAAATAGATGTGAAAAAAAAAATATATATATATATATATATATATATATGTTCGAAGAGAGTGAGGATCTAAAATGGAGAAATCAACATACATTTTCAAAGAGGTGAATAGAGGTACGTGTGGAACTGTGAAGCTAACCAGCTGGGTAATGTTCTGTAAAAAAACTTAGAATAAAAAAGTATGATGATGTTTTGCAAAAAATTATAAACATTAAGGATGTGTGACGAATAACAAATGAAAAAGTGCTAAAAGAAACTGTCTCTCATGTTTATCTAAATCTAAAAACAATAATTCTCTTATGAAATGCTCCTTTTCTTTTGGTATAAATAAATATAATTTTGATTTCATATTTTAAAGTAGAGACATTTGTTCCTCTATTTTTTTAGGAAAAATTACAATATTTGTCCAATTCTCAATTTTGTGTACACTTGTTTTTCTTTTTTTTTTACATTTTAATTAATTAAATAATTATTTATTTAATGATAAATTTAATAAATATGTTAGGTTTAACGTTCAATTGGAGTAAATAAAAAATAAAAAGTATTTAAATTGATGATTACACTAATTTATTTTTTTTTAAAATATGAGACTAAATGTTTTAATTTTTAAATGGGAGACCAAAATTATAGATTGAACAAGAGATCAAAATTGTATTAAGTATTTTTTTTTAACTTTTTTATTTCTTGCCTAATTCTTTCTCTGATATATACTTTTTTCCTTAGGTTAATCTTTTGTCAAAAATCCGGCATCAAAATCTTGTGTCCTTGGAAGGATTTTGCCATGAAAGAAAGCATCAGATATTAGTCTATGAGTACTTGCCTGGTGGATCCTTAGCTGATCATCTTTATGGTAATAAAAGCTAAACACAAATTTATTCATGTCTATCTTGGACCTGTTCGAATAAGTTTATCCAAAAGTGCTTTTAGAAAAAACAATTAAGTTAAAATTAATTTATATATAAAATAATTTTGTAAAATTTCCTACACCTTTTAAAAGAGCAATACCAAAAATTGTTACAATTAAGGCTTGTTTCACAACAGTTTTAGAAATTAAAAAGCTCGTTTGAGTAGTATTTTTTTAAAATAATTTTCAAAAACAGTTCTGGTTTTTTAGTTTTTAAAAGCTAAAAAACTGGAACAACAGAAAGTAGTTTTATTTTTCAGTTTTTTATTTTTGTTTTGAAAATTTAAAATATAATCAGAATATGTTGGTTTTTGTTTTTCTTTAATGAAATTTTAATAAATATGAACAAGTTTTTTATTTTTATATCTTTAAAACATTTTTCAAATAACACTTACCGAAAAAAGTTTTTCTTTCTTTTCTTCTCAAAAATAGTCTTTGAAAACTATTTTTAAAAATCTTTTCAATAAAAAATAAAATCTAATCAATCAAGTAACTTATGCCTAACTTAATTTTAGTTTTTGAATGCTTATAAAACAAAATTAGTTTTTGAATGAGTGCATCTCATTTTTTGTTTAAATTTTCTTTTCTAGAAAGTGTTAATGTTTATTCAAATAAACCCTTAGTACAAATAAATAGCTTTTGTATCATTGCATGTGTTTCAACAATGCAATCATCATGTGAGTTCTCTGCTTAACACTGCATTTTGTAAATTTTTTTTTTATATTAGGTACAAACAGTAAAAAAACGTCCTTAAGTTGGGTACGAAGGTTGAAAATTGCAGTTGATGCAGCAAAAGGTACAACACTGAGTTCTTAGAAAATCATTTCCCTCTTTTTTCGTAATATATTCTTGTTGTATAAGTGATTTTAATTGATTTTTGGTGTTGTTAAAATATTATTTAAAAATAAATTAATAACTAATAACTAATATTTGTTGATAAAAAAAATTTAAAGCATCATTTTACTCCTTAATTTTGAAAAAACAATAAGGTATTTATGTTAATCATTTTGTGGTTTTTGTTTTACTATATAAGTGACTAAAAGTAACAAAAATTTATTAAGTTAGGAACTAAAGTGAAATTTAATGAAATCAAGGATTAACATGACCAATATATAAAGCAATTTAAAAAGTTATTCTAAATAAGTATTTAAAAAGACTATAAAAGAAGTTAAGTATTTTTTTTCCAAAATAATATATATTTTACTCTTGAAAAAAGTTAAACACTGTTTGTTTAAAATTAAAATAATATTTCTAAAAAGACACTTTTTAAATGCATTTTTTTTAAGAAGCTGCTAGAATTGCTTATTAAAAAAGGATAAAACTATTTATTTTAAAATAATTTATTTAAACAATGCCTAAAAAAATATAAAACTGCTTATTTAATTAAAAAACATTTTTTCAGAGAACAAAATTAAACAAACAAACCCAAATGTATAAAAAATAGAAAACTCCTTATTTTATTAAAGATTTAAGTGAGGGGTTTTATTTAAGCAATATTGGTACAACCTAAAAGGAACCAAATAATACATATATATATATATATATATATATTTAAATATACAATCTAGCTTTTATAAACCATAATTGTATGAAAAATCAGATTTCTCTCGCACTAAATATAATTTTATTTTTTAATTTAATCTTTTTAAAAATAGATTTTATATAATTTTATTTTGTAATTAAGATGGTGTCTATTGTTTTTTAATGTGGGAAAAGTATCTGAAATGGTATATAAACATGACATGTAACTTCACTACTTAAAGGACTATTTCCAAAATTTTGAAGTTTATAAAAATTCGAAACTAACAAAATAATATTGTAGGAACTAACACTAAAATTCGATACAAAGCCTACCAATATATTTAGCAAAAAAATAATGTAAAAAGTTTTATACCATCTTTTAATCACCACACCTTATTCTAACTTTATTATTTTTATAATAACAATCAGAAAGGGTTATATTAATTTTAATTAACTAAATTCAATCACAGTTTTT
The DNA here is from genome assembly GCA_037954015.1 of Psophocarpus tetragonolobus. Classification (NCBI taxonomy): domain Eukaryota; kingdom Viridiplantae; phylum Streptophyta; class Magnoliopsida; order Fabales; family Fabaceae; genus Psophocarpus; species Psophocarpus tetragonolobus. The sequence goes on along the minus strand of CM075693.1, from coordinate 34,259,168 downwards.
AATTTATAGTAAGTTTTGTTCACTTTATTAATTAATACTTCAAAAATTATATAAATTAAGAGTTATAATTAAATATTAGTATAAAACTCATTTATACTACATGTATTAATCTTTTTATCTACTTTTTTTATGATAGCTAGATGCATCACTTGTAAACTTATGATTAATGTTATTAGAGGAAATTATGAAATAATATATATGTTAGTTGCAAGTGCAAATGATGTTTCTGAAGCCCCTTTTATTTATTGAAAAGGATTGGATTATTTGCATAATGGAAGTGAACCAAGAATCATACATCGTGATGTTAAGTGCAGTAACATTCTCTTGGACATGGACATGAATGCCAAGGTCTGTGATTTAGGTCTCTCTAAGCAAGTCACTCAAGAAGATGCAACTCATGTCACCACTGTTGTCAAAGGCACTGCTGGTTACCTAGATCCAGAGTATGTTCTTCAAATTAATAAGATTTTAATTTTTTTTTAGGCATAAATAATTCTCAAAAATAGGTTTTTACTCTTTTTTTAAGGATAATTTTTATCTTGATCTATTAAATATTATTATTTTTTTGTTTTAATTTTTGAAGAAATAGCAAATTGACAATGTAATAAGAGTTTAATTGGTATACACTATCAATGTAAAAGACACTAACCGTCAATCATAATTTTTCATTTATGTGACTTTTAAAGTACTAATTAGTAAAGTCAACAAACTTATCATGAACTTAATGACCTCTTATATTATAAAAGAACACAGAATAATTTTATGTAATTTTTTAAGATAAATTATATTTTTAATCACTTTTCAATTTGATGAGACATTATCAATTGTCGTTACAAGATAAGAGATTAAAAAATAGTTTATTTTTGAAAAAGTACCCAATAATATGGTAAGGCAATGACAAACTAATGTAGCCTGGTAACAAAGATTAAAGAAAAAAAATCAAAGATACTCTTTTAAAAACTTTTCATTTTATTATTTTAGCTTGTTTTGAAATATATGATAATAAGAAATATTATTATAGTTTTATTTCTATTTTTATAATTTTATTAGAAAGAAAAGTATGTGTTTTTTGCAATATTTAAGGGCTGAAGAATAGCTTTTTATAAAAAAATTAAACAAAAAGTTATATTTATAGATATTTTTTCTAATAATAAAGTAGAGGTTTCTTATCTCACAATTACATCATATATGCAAATTAATTTTTATTTACAGGTATTATTCCACTCAACAGTTGACAGAGAAAAGTGATGTATATAGTTTTGGAGTTGTTATTTTGGAACTCATTTGTGGAAGAGAGCCATTAACTCACTCTGGAACTCCTGACTCATTCAATTTGGTGTTATGGGTAATGCAGCGTTCCTTTTATTATTTTACCATAATTTTGAGAACCGGACCGGCAGACTAGCCGGTTCAACCAAGAACCGACTAATGGTTCAATCAATTATTTCCTAGAAATCAGGTAAGGGTGGAAACTGGTTGAATCGGCCAAAAATAAGGAAAACTGACCTATTGGATGTGTTTCACAATTTTTGCTAAAACTCCATTTTTTCCACACTCAATGATGTAACAAAAAGGAAGTGACAAAAGAGAGTTTGTCCCCTGCATGTTTGTGTGCATGAGATTTTCTCTACTTGCTAGTCTCTTAACCAAGATTTGATTAAACTTAGAATATAAACATCTCTCAAACAACTCTTAGACTATATAGAACTTTATCTTTTGTAATTATTATAAAGCCAACAATATTAAAGTCTTAAACTTAATATGATGGATTATATTTGTATATTATCATATATAACTTATTTTTTGCTAGTATATTATTATATTAGTAAAAAATGGAAAAAAAAAGGTAGTATTTCATTATTTTATTGAATCCGATTCAACTTCAGTTAAACTTTTGGAATCTAAATTCATGCCTTCATCAATTCAATAACTAGTTCGATTTTAAACTCCTACTATTTAGTATTTTAATTGAGTATTTATGTAATTAGAAGACAAATTCAAAGTGATAGAATTTTCTGTATAGTCTCCTCTTTATTTACTAATAGAGAAAACTAAATGGTTTACATTGATTTTAATCACCACCACTATTAGCATTGAAGAAATGTTAGACTTTTTCACACTCTCCTTTGAATACATCGTGAAAGATTGAAATTTATCAAAAAAGCCAAACCTATGGGTCTCATTTGTTATTAAATAACTGTCTCTTAATTTTATAGTTTTTAATAAATTTCAATTAATAATAAATTATATAAAAAAGAATAAGTTAAAGAATGTATTGCTAACACTTCTCTTAATATTGTATCAGAATTGATTAAGCACATGAGTGAATCATGGTGAATTCATTAAATACTAAATACATTTGACCTTTCAAATGAAAAAAACTAAATGATTTTTTTTCAATAACTACTAATTGCAGGCCAAGCCATATTTGCAGGCTGATGCATTTGAGATAGTAGATGAGGACATAAGAGGAACTTTTGATCCCTTGAGTATGAGGAAGGCAGCTTTAATTGCTATAAAGTCAGTGGAGAGAGATGCATCACAGAGGCCATCTATTGCAGAGGTTTTAGCAGAGCTAAAGGAAGCCTACAATATTCAGCTCACATTCCTTGAATCTTGCCAAAATGATAATTGTTAAATTATTACCAAACATCTGCATATCAAGTTAAATTATTAGTCATAGAGAGCTTAATATTTTCTCAATTTCAATCTTTATATGTTATTCAGATTAAAAAAATGTTATCATATATTTAGGATGTTTTTTTATTTAAAGAAATCCTCTTGTAAATAGTTAGAGATTTATTTTCTATTTTAAGATAAGATATTAGGTTTATAAACTTGATACAAATTAGAAAGGAAGACATATGTGAAAAAATAGCTTGACAAGTTTTAATATGGATTTGGCAAGTTCTACAAAAACTTAGTAATAGAATTTAGTAAATTTTATAAAAACTTGTAATCAAGGGATGCATATTTAGTAGTTTGCTTTCACTAATTTATGTTGATATATTATATTTTTCATAATATTATGAGCAAATTTAACTCAAATTCTTTCCTACATATTTAGTACATAGAAGGTTTTTAAACTTTAAAATTACGTAATACGTAAATTCGACTCAAAAATTCATAAGAGTTTAGCTAAGGTTAAAATAATATTAAAAAATTATTTTTTTTCATACCAAAACATAAATAAGAAAATTTTATCCTACCTATTAATAAATGTCATCAAAATCTATAAATAGTCAATTTAAAAGGGAATTAGTCCATAATAAAGCTACATAAAATGTCATCAACAAATTTCATAAAAAAAAAAAAAACTAAATTTACACAAAAGTTCATAAAAACATACAAAATGTCACCTTGTTTCAAAATAAAAACAACATACTAACAAGATAATCATGTTAAAAGGAAGGTAGCAACTTGTACAAAGAAACAAGAATGGGTAATAATGTTTAGAATTTTTCTGTCACTGTCACTTCATTTTTATAGATCATAATTAATGTCATTATTTTTGTAAATGCCGACTTTTGTGGGCATATATCGGAAGTCAGGTCCTGCATATCCCATTTCTCAATGGGATTTTTTTTTTCAAACAGATTTTTTAATTTTAAAAATTATAGTTTTTTGCCATTAAAGTACAAATAACTATTGAATATAATTGTGATTCAGTATTAATTTTTTTTTATCTATTATATATGGATTCATTTATTTCCATCAATAATATTATTAAAAATAGAAGAGGAAAAAAAAAACAAATACATGTGAGAAGTCTTTACATTTTTTTAAGCATCAAAGTATAAATTACAGTACAAAATTATTGTTGTTGAAGTTAGGGACACTTTTTTAATGGCCAACAGTTCAATAATAATAACATAATTTTATTTGGTGTTTTTTCTTGAGGTTCACCTCAGTGTATATGGTAGTGAGTTTTGAATAACCTTTGGAATTTATTCACTTTTTTAATGACAACACCATTCATCTTTGTTACATCATGGCCAATAATCTTTGTTGGACAGTAATTTGGACAAACTACTATACACATTGGAAACCTTTTCCAACTTGTATGCCAAATATAAGAATGACATGTGGTTGAGGTAAACATGTACACATAACAATGAAGACTATATTGGACAAAACTAATTGAAAATTAATTAGAATTTGAAAAGTTAATTGAAATCTTAAAACTAGTTAAAAATTGTTAAATTAACTTATTAAAATTTTAGGTAAAATTATTCCTTAAACTAACCGAAAATTTAAAACAATAAATAAAAACACAAATAGTGAATTATTACCTTACATGAAAACTATTAACAAGAAACTCTAATAAAGAATATTCAGAACAAAAATGTAATAAATATTAGAAGCTAACATTTTGAAAATTTTTACTTAAATGTAGTATTTCAAAAATGCTAGAAGCTACTAAATTTGTTTATTTTACCAAAAAAGTTTCTCAACTTAAAAAATAAAAAGGTTAAATATTTGAGGTTCTTGATATTTTTCAAAAAGGTATTTGTAGTCCCTAAACATAGAATTGCCATGTTTTAGGAGCAAACACCAACAATTATATTTGTAAATGAAAATTTTAACTTTAATAGTTTTTATTTATTATCTTAAAATACTTAAATAAAATTAATAAAGTTTTTAATTACTATCATGTCAAAAGAATGAATTGTCTCATGAACATGTTAGTCTACGTGGCTACAAGATTTTGACATGCGTGTCACTTAATACTCACTCTTAATAATGATATAAAATGAGAGGAATCAATTGTATTAACCAAAAAAAAAAAATAAAGGAATTTGACCAAACAAAAAAATGTTAAGAGACTATAATTACCTTTTATGAAAAATTAGGGATCTCCAAAATACTTTACCTAAAACTATGAAGCCTAACTAAATTGTCTTGCAAAACATTGACATGTTAACAAGATTGCCTAAAATTTACCATACCACACCTTGATGTTTACAAAATTATCAATCATAATGCCCTAGCATGGGTTTGTTCAATAGGTGTTAAATAAAAAATCTTTTTTTAAAATACAATGAATGATTTATTTTTGTTGGTCAAATGTTTCATCTTTGCGAGAGGTAAAGTTTTCAATTTTGATTGGATCCTTATTAAATTTTTGCTTTAATAAAACATAAAGAGTCAACACAAAACAAAATTTAATTGGTGTTCAACGTAAAATTCACTCGTATATCGAGAACTTAAAACACATTATTATCTTCTTTTTTTTTTTCGCATTTTCTCCATATTCATGACCAACTGCTAACGTATATTGTGCTTCCCTCTCTTGCCTTGCAAATAGTTTTGCTAACTGATACGTTTCTGGCAAATTTCGTGTGCTTTTTTTAAGTAGTGAATTAATCGACTCTACAAGGTGTCTCAATCAAACGCTTGAAGCAATTACCCCTTAGGTATGTGATCAAGCCAATTGGTAGCATATGCAAGAAAAAGTGTAATTTACATTAGACAGATTTTGACAACAAATTTATGTCCTTGATGTTGAAAATCACAAATTAAGTTGTTTTTATGAGAGAATTCAAGAGAGGAGGGAGAGAAGAGAGCTTGTCTTGCTCTCTACAAATCAATACATGTGCACGACTTAAACTCGTGAGAGAAACTTCTCTTATTTATTAATCTCTTCACTAGGCCTAATAAATATTTTAGTATAAAAATCTCATAATCTCTTTAAGAAGCTATTATCCGCTATGTGAGATTTTGTCTTTTCCAACTGTAGGCAATTTTAATATATCATTCCTATTTAAGATTAAACAAAATCCACTTTGGGATGTTACAAATTGGTTTGATCACATACCTATGGACTAAAAGAAATTAATTTAATATTTAATCAAAATCTTTGATTCATGGTAAATTTGTTGACTTTATTTTTTATTATTTTAAAAGTCACATAAATAAAAAGTCATGATTAAATGTCACTGTAAAAATCTTTTATACTGATAGTATATACCAATTAAACTTTTGATTTAAAAACGAGTGAAATTTAAGTATAAGAATTAAAAGGTAAAAATTGTACCTCTCAATCAGACCCTGGCATTAATAATCTCAATCAGTTTAGTATTCTTAACTGCTTAATATCTCATTAATCGCCTTTGGCTGCTGTTGTTTTCCTCTTCTTCGTCCCCGTAATACTCAAACTAAAAAGATCAGATCTCAAGAATGTCTAATCTTTAGTTATTTCACTTCTCTCAGAGGTTATATTTTCTACATATGATACTTCCTGTTTCATCTTGAAACCAGCAAATAATAGGTCTCTGACTCTAATTACACCATTTCCTCAATATTTATGTGTTCAAGATTATATATTATTTTCTTATTTATACTTAGTAACAGTAGATTTACTCTTTATTATCTATTATTAGATGAATCTTTGGTCATTATTAAAAAAATTTTGATGTAATCAATATTGATCCTATTTTATCATATTTGCTCATTATAAATAAAGACATTAGGTGTTTATCCATAGGTGTTTATCCAACATAAATCGACACACATTTACACACTGATTGACAGAATGCAACCTCTCCTAAATGAAGATGTATAAACTAGCATAAATATATTTTTCCAAAGGTCTTTTCATTTTTAAATTGTATAACCATATCTTATGAGAAAAAAAACAAAAACTGATACAATTTGTCCACGCTTCAAAAGATGGAAATTTTATTCAATAAAATAAGTAATACATATAAACTACATACCCTAGTGCTGCTGCTTGGTTAGTTGAATTCAGCCAGGATTATTGACATTTCAGTAACCAAGCTGTCATTTCAAAGCAAAAAATCAGGAATCACCAATGTTTCAAAATCATGTAATCTCAGCTCACTTAGGAGGGGTTGTAGATGCAGAAGTCGAGTTGATATGAGTCTTGTCTGCTTGATGCACATTATCAGAACTTTCTGTATCAGCTTTCTCAACCAAAACTTCTTGTTCCAGTGCTTTCAACATTTTCTTCAAAGTTTTCTCTTCTTCCGTCATCTCAGATTCATCAAGATCGGTTTCAGAGATGTCAACTTCATGCTTACTAGCTTTATTTTCTGCTTCTGCTTGTCGAAGCAAAGCTTGTTTCTCTAGTGCCTTCATCATCAGCTCTGAAGTTCTCTCTTCCCCTTTTAGTTGCATTTTCATTATCATCTCAGCTTCCTTGTCTAGAGGCTTGAAATAGTCTTCAATGGCTGCCTCCTGCACGAAATGTGCATCTTATCATGCAACAAATTTTAGTGCCACAAATGAACAATCATAGTGTATAAGGAAAAAAATCAAATATCATACAAGAATATCATACAAAAATCAAATATGGATGATCACGACAAAAAACAAAAGTCTCTATCGAAAAAGAAAAATGACAGAATATGAATTTTGCATAATACAAAAAGTCTCTATCGAAAACAAAAGTCTCTATTCCAAAATTTTATATTTTTCCCAAATAATGCAACTTACTGTTTCTTCCAGCTTCTTATTCAAATTTTGCATCTCTTCAACCATTCGACGAACCTCGGATAAAATAATCTTCTCGGGAAATTGTTTTATGGCTGCTTTCCTTGCTTGTACCTTTTTCATGGGAAAACATCATACACATCAGAATAGAAATAAAGAGTAAATCTGACATCAGCCTTCACCCTCACCACAACAAAAAATGAAGGTTAAAAAGCTAAATTCATGTCCCCCATGTGAATAGGTGCATAGCAACAGGTATGAAAAAAAATATTTATATATATATATATATATGAAAAAAATAAAATAGATATTATGATGTAATATCTTCTACCTTGCTTTACCTATTATTATAAGATTGTGATATCAGCAAGTTAAAAGTTTGTCTCTTAACAGTTTAATACTTATTCTGACTTAGTTCAACATGATGATGACTTGTTATCTACCACAAATGTGCAAATAATAAACAAGTAGCACTGCTATATCTAGAATAGATGTGCATCAGATTTAACTCATTTCAGAAGACTGTAACTACTCATTAATCACCATGCACCAATATAAACAATATTAAACTATTTTTCAACAATTAAATGCATCACACTTTCATAAAAAACTATTACAATTTCAATTGGCTGATAGGGATTCCACTGCCATTTCCAAAGAACATCTCGGTTACAGTTTTTCCTTCTCCTTTAACACCAGGGATGTTGGTAAAAAACATAGGCAAACCTAGAAAATCTAGCCATCATAATTGGGGAGCAAGGGCCACATTAGAATAACCCCCTACCTCCAATGAGGGACTCAAGTCTAATACCTTGGAATTGGATCCCAATACAAAGCATATTAGATTTTTGGAAAAGAATCACTTGGCTATAGCCCACAACATTCTTATGACTTTGTGATGTTTTCTAGAAGATAACAAAAATGATCACAAGAATGAATAGAAGAAAAAATCTTAGACCTGACGTAAGTGTTGCTCAAGTTGCAGCCTGTCAGCTCGTATTCTTCGCTGTTCATATCCAGTAATCACCCTGACATAAAAGAGGGCTGCCCTACCAAACTCTAACAACTTCTTCATGTTGACAAATCATCAACTATTTGTTTTGAAAATTTCTGCACAAACCACAAAGGAATCCACCTCAGAAATGCAAGAGAAAAAAATTATTCAAAGATTACAAGTCTTGAAAGGATTTTGTTTCATGCAGCTGCAAAATGGAATCAATTATCAGCTAAGTTTATCACCAGACAAACATAATTACAAATATTGTTGCATTTATGATTTTATCATACCCAACACTCATCTCTACCCTTGCAACAGAGCCTCCAACCCAGCACCCAAAGTATAACGAAGCGATCATGGAACAATTCAAATTGACTATGATAAAAAAATCTAGTAACAGAAGAAAAAGAGCCTAATCTTAAATTTCTTATACTAAAAATAAAATCCCAGGAAGGATTCTCCTTCTCCTATACCAATCAATCTCATTAAAACATGAAAAGGGGCCAACAGCATCACAAATCCAATCCACACAGCCAAGACCCATAAAAGAAATAACACTAACAAATTTAACAAAGCCACGCAGAATTAACAGATCCATCCACAAAAGAGACATAAGAAACCAACACTCAAAAACCAACCAAAAAAGATAGCCAAAGGGAATCTCAGAGTTCATTTGGGCATATAACCAAACACATAACCAGCAACACAAATCAATTCAGAGCAAATTAAACATTTAAAAATTGCTCCAAAAACATCATTTGGGCTATAAAACTAAAATGAACTGTAAAAGCATTTTATGCAAACTTTGAGCGAACTAAACTGAAATTCATAAGAGTTGGAACTTAACTGACGTAGATCCTTTGTCTAAATTCTCTATTAATAGAACTGGATATGCTTTCCTATAAAAGTCTTACTAATAGAGTTTAACAAGTGAGCATCTCTGGTGGTAGAAACTAATCCTCACAGGACCTAAAATCCTTTTCATGCATGATCTATAAACTTCTAAAATATGTCCCTCGTGTCTATTTAAATCTGAAAACAATGATTATTTTATGAAATGCTCCTTTTTTTCCTTTTTATTCTTCTCTTGCAATCTTGCTTAATTCTTTCTCTGATATATTAATTCTGTTGTGCTTAAGTTAATCTTTTGTCAAAAATCCAGCATCAAAATCTTGTCCCTTGAAAGAATGTTGTCAAAAAAAAGAAAGCATCAAATATAAGTGTATGAGTAGTTGCCTGGTGGATGTGGATTCCTGGCTGATCACCTCTATGGTACCAAAAGCTAAACACAAATTTATTCATGCCTGTCTACATGTATAAATAAGTTTATCCAAAAGTACTTTTAGAAGAAGAAAAAAATGAGCTGTAATGTTATTAATGGCAGATGGCAGAACATAGCAGAAAGCCAAAATTATGCCATAAAAAGACACCATTGCATCCTATGGCGCTGCCATATGGGGAAGGGCCCAGCCCAATAGGGACAGCACAACCCCCACTTCAAGCGCACCTCTGTATCGACTGAATCACTCTAAGAGTCTAGTCGGTCGAACAGGTGAACCACACAAGCTGGTTAGATGCGTAGAAAAGCTACAAAGAATAAGTTTTCAAAAAAGAAAAAAAGCTGCAAAGAAAACAAATCCTCCTCTACAAAAAGAGGTCTACCGAGGTAAAAGGTTGGTGAGGGTAATAGACAGTACCAGCAAGGAATTGATTATAAGCCTTTTCTTCTTACGCCAAAAAGAGAATTATGATAATAGGCAACATGGATTTTCCCATAGAAGATGGATTCACTAAATTACCATAGAAATTTTCTTAATCACACACTAGGACTTCTAGAAAAAAATAGCCAATATACAATTAAAAACAATAACTACTTAAAAAATCATAAAAGACACAAAAAAGAAACCTGAGCAACGTGGCAGCGAGGCAAACTATTGCGAAGGAATTTCAGCTAGCGATGCTAGTATGAATTGGTGCTAGGACTACTAGGTTCTGCAAAAACCAAATTAAAATCATGAGCATGTGGGACCAATCAAATTTGAAATGTTGCTTATGTTGGAGATCCCATGTTAACAATAGTATATAAATGAGATGCAAACCTCACCTTACAAGACAATTTTGTGAGGTTGAGTTAAACCCAAATATCACCATTTCTAATATGGTACAAGAGTATCATTATTATTGGGCTTATCATGCCACCCAATATTAGACTGCTACTGAACCACCCATAAATGTTAATCTTTACACTCGAGATGTGATAGGCCCAACAACAATACATCGCTAGGTTAAGCTCTGATACCATATTACAAATGGTTGAAATTAGGCTTTAAAATTCTTGTTCTTCTAAACCAAGTACCATACCCCCTTACAGTGAAGCAAAGTATCAAATGCAAATTGTGACATAGCTAATTGTATCTGCAATTGAAGGAAACGGGAGAAATTTTGTTTTGCTACTTGGAACCTAAAATAATTGAAGCACTTTTGGGTATTAATATCTAAGAACTGTACATTCAAGCAGTTTTTGGATCAAGGACAAGGGGAGTAATAAACAACAGTGATTATTAAATTCCATAGCAATCATACATAGTAATTCAAATTCCCAAAACCAACAGAACAAATGATTTGCATGCTTATATGCCCATTCCATTACAAACAGAATAAGTTCTCACCTCAAAGAAAACGACATCAATATGGGGCTCGCGAGCTCGCCGGCAGAGGTTTGGCTGCGTGAGGACCGGTGCGCGAGGTGCGGTCACGGGGCTACGGCCGTCAGCGGTGGTGCATACGGTGGGTGCGCTACCTAGTGCGGCGTCAGGAGTGGTGACCTAGGTTTTGCATGGTCAAGGAAAAAAGGAAGCTTCTGTGAAATCATTGATACTTTGAAAGTTAGATAGGTCACAAGGATTAATTAGTTGAGTTAATTGTTTTTATTTAGAGTAAATTATATTTATAATTATTTTTTCCTCTTAAACTAAATTAATTGTTAATATATTAAGTTTTATAATTGAAGAATTTTTTCATTCTCATCTCCATTTTATTATGAAATCAACTTTATTTCTATTTTATATTAACACTTTTAAAATCTAATATAATTATATTTCTCTAGCTTTTTTATATATATATTTATGTGTGAGAGGATATTAGTATAAGGTTTTTTAGAGTGATATAAGTGGTATAATGTTAATATAATGTTTTTAAATTTAAAAGGAGGTAAATGTAAAAAAATAAAAAAAAATGACGTTATGTATAATTTAATAAAATTTGAGGGAATGTTAGTGTAATTTACTCTTTTATTTGTTATCTAGACATTTTAATAATATGTTATCTATGGAATTATCTACACATTTTATGTTTTTTTATTAAATTATGTATTTTGTAAAATTTATAATATTTTTAAGTTTAAAAAAATTTGTTATCTCTTAAAATAGTATCTTTTTGGTTTTGGTGCTTTAATTATTATTTTTTTATGTGATCCTTTAAAGATTTTTTTGTTTAATTTTAAGATGATTTAGGTTTTAGTCTTTCTTATGGAGTCTATTGATTTATTGGTCAGAATCTAACCTTATCATTAGTTCAAACAAAGCAAAAGCATATGAGAAATGAAGTCATGGACAAAAATTGAAAGAAAGACAAAAATGGAGTAGAATAAAAATGTGGAAGTGTCATTCCAAGAATTGAAGATAAACTTTAGGAAGTTTGCCAAAAGAAGGCACAGAAATTGGAAGAGAACCTCTCTTCAAAAACTCATCCAAATGGAGATAATAATCCTCACAAAGCTTCTTGCGAATTCAATTCATCAAAGATTGATTACAAGTAAAGGAGATAGTTATATATGTTGTTCAAAGGTTGCCTTCAAATGACGTTGTAAATATTTTAATGTGTTTTTAAAGTCATAAATTAATTTGTTTATTGTAATACTCAAAATTTTCAATAATTCCCCGCATATTATTATAAAGGTAAATAAAATTGTTTCCAAAAGAGTATTAGGTTCTCATTTGAGATGTACTACATCGAAGCTAGTGAAATACTCAAATTTTCCAATAATTCACCACATATGATGGTGACACCTCTCATTATATAATTGTCTAAATTACTTATTTTTATATAAATAAAATATAGCAGTTATCTCAATCCCTTCTTATTTAAGGTCTTGTTTTTCTCTATTTTTGGTCAAAATTAGATATAATTAAATTTAGTTTTAAGTTTCGATTTATGCATATTTTATGTTTATTTTAGTGATTTGAGACAGGTTGTGAAAGGACCGAAGAAATAACACTAGAGTTCATTGATGTTGTGACAACTTCCAGATGCCAAACGATCAATATCTGAGTGCATAGTGTTGTGAGGTTGAGAAGGGTAGTTTTGTAATTATGGGCATTGGGCACCCAGATTCATGGTCACCTAGCGCTCAGCACAAAAGTAGGACTGACGTGTCCAAAGCAGTCCCCAGTGCCCACGTCTCCGCCGCCCAGTGCTTGCGAACAAATATGAGATTATATATGCGTGTCTTTTGCTCTGTGAGAAGGGGTTACACACCTTGACAAAGGGCATGTTCTAGACCCATCTTCATCCATCAACACACTCATTCATCCCGATGGTTAGTTAGGGTTTTGTTATCTAGTTGGGATTTGATGTAACTAAGTTTGAACTCTTATGTATTTTTGTTCTCTTTAATCTAAGTTTATTATTCAATGTTGGTACTCTTCTTTACACTTTGCATTATTTTCATTATCTTTTGTAAATTTCACTTGTTGAATGAGATCGTGAAAGGATTTTGACTTGTAAAATGAGGAGTTCCCATTGGGTTTTATTATTTGGGAGAGAGTAAAATTCATTGACCATCTTAAGCTGTTTTTCTTAATAAAAGTCATTTGACTTTAGATTGTGTGAGGGATCCATAGTCTAAAGCCCAAATAACTTAGTTTCTTGTTTACGAGGGATCAAGGTTAAGGATATGTATAGGTTTTTAACAATACAGTTTGACCTAACCTCGAACTCAAATGATACTTTTTTCCAAATCTATGTCTGTGTTGTTACATTCACAATTAAAGGTGTCAAAACATGTTAGTTTGACCCACACGATCTAGCTCACCACATGTTGCAAAATAAAAGGGTTGGGCCAACCCAGTCCACTAGAATAAAGATAGCTTAAATGATAGCCCGGCTTAAAGGTTAGGTGGGTTAGCCCACCAGACTTAAAAAATAATTAATTATTAAATTTAATTTCTCATTTTTTCTTTTTAAAGTGAAATTTTTTATAAAAAATACAAACTATAAATGGTATTAAAACAATGTATAATTATACTTTTTTTATGTATCATTTTCTAATTCTTCATATTCCCTTCTTAGGTATAGAATGTCCACTCAAACATCATATCTTCATGCAATTTGACATTGAAATTAATTTCTTATAATCAACAATCAAATCAATTCACATTCTTTTCTAGCATTGTCACATTGTGGTTTCCAGACATAATTGAAACTCCTACAAATTATTTATTATAGGTGACTCCTTCACATTCCTTTCTAAATTACATTACTTAATTAATTATTATTCATTAGGTGACCATATTTTTTGGCTTTGATACCCCTCTTGGTGGGTCGAGTTCCATTATCCAAAAAGCATTAAATTTTTTGGCTCTACCTAAATTCATGCTGGTCAAGATGGCCCACTAGACCAAACCCATTTCGATAGTGTTATTAAACAAAAGAGTTCAATTAAATATTTATCTTTTATTTTTGTCACTATATTTAAACATGCAAATTATATTAACAATATTAATTTCTAAAAAAAATTATACCAACATATCCACCAACACAAAACATTGGTATCTATACCACATAAATTAAATATAAAAAATAATAATTAATAACAAAAATAAAATATCAAATATATATGAATCTTTTAGAGGATTAATTTTAGTTTATCTTAAATTCATTAAAATTTTATTTTTTAATTTTATATTATTTTAATATTAATTTTGCTTCATATTTTAAGTATAAAATTATTTTATATTTATCATGTAAATAATTTAAAATACTTATATTTAGATATATATATATATTATTAATTATTTTTAATATTATATTTATAATTAATTAATATTAAAAAATATGAAATAAGAAAAAAATAAGAGATGGTATTACTTTTCTTTTCCCTCCCAAACTCTATATACTTTCCTTTTTTTCCCAAAACCCCAAATAGTAAATACCCCTTTTCTCTCATTCCCCCAAGCAAATCCCCTTGTGCTGCCCTTTCTCTATTCTTTATTTTATAATGCAAGTGAAGCTAGTGCCTCTTAATCTATCGTGTAAATTTCTAATCAAATTTGTGCACTGTATTTTCTCTCTTTCTTGATCATTGTGCAATGAACAATCAACGACCAAGATTTATCTAAAACTGAAATTCATATTCTCATTATTCATGCACTGCATTTTGGAATAGGAACCCTCTTTTGCTTCCCCCAAGGTTTATCTAAAATCGAAATTCAAATTCTATCTGTTTCTTGATTATTACATAGTGACCAATGAACAAATAAGACATTTGTAAAACATTGGTAAGATGAATGTACAATCAAAGATAAATAGAATGTGAATCAACATATTTATAATAGATAAGAAGAAAAAGAAAAATAAAAACACAATATATATTATAAGACGAAGCCAATGTTCATAATAAGCTTTAATTTATGAATTTAGATATTCATAAATTAGTTGAATTTTGTTAAATGTTATTTTATAAATAAAAAATAGAAGTTGGTTTGATTTAAAGATAAGTGAGATGATAGATAGAAGCTAATCTTGGGGTATGGAATAATGATTTATTTCTGGGAGGGAAAGGGTTGGTCCCAAATCCTATTTGTACTATTTCATATATATATAAAATTTTTCTCTTAGTGATTAATATGTAGATTGAAAAAAGAATATTCATCTAATACATATCTTAAAATTATAGTAGAACACTTGTTTAATTTATTCCGGGTGAGTTTATTGTTCGTTTTTTATCTTCTTATTTAAAGCAAGTTAATATTAATTTGATTAAATAGTCATAAATTTAGAAATTTTTTATATTAATTTGAAACATTATGCCAATTTCCCTAGTATTACATGATTCTCAAATTTTAAATATTTATAAAACCATGTTGATTTAATATCTAAGGTGGCAGAGATTATCATTTGTGGATTATGTCAACTTTTTCTCCATTTTTTTATTTCAGTTTCTTTCTTACTAAACATAAAAATATATTATTATTATTCTATTGTATTTTATTCAATTTAACCACACCATAAAAGACAAGATAGTATAGGAAAAGCCAAATAAACAATAATGAGTTTGTTTGTAATCTAAGGATTTCTACTTAAGTTTTTTTTTCTCAGTAATAAACAAATTTCATTAAACAGGATTCTAATTAAATTTCCACATAAGAAGGCACAAATATAGTAATATAAAATATATTATTATTCTATTGTATTTTATTCAATTTAACCACACCATAAAAGACAAGATAGTATAGGAAAAGCTAAATAAACAATAATGAGTTTGTTTGTAATCTAAGGATTTCTACTTAAGTTTTTTTTTCTCAGTAATAAACAAATTTCATTAAACAGGATTCTAATTAAATTTCCACATAAGAAGGCACAAATATAGTAATATAAAATATATTATTATTCTATTGTATTTTATTTAATTTAACCACACCATAAAAGACAAGATAGTATAGGAAAAGCTAAATAAACAATAATGAGTTTGTTTGTAATCTAAGGATTTCTACTTAAGTTTTTTTTTTCTCAGTAATAAACAAATTTCATTAAACAGGATTCTAATTAAATTTCCACATAAGAAGGCACAAATATAGTAATATAATACTAAGACTTTAAATTTTTTAAAAGGAACTATAGCATGTAATCTAACTTCACTCGTCCCTACATACAATTTTAATAAAATAAATAAATGGTATTGAGTTTCTGATTGACCTTTGGACAATTGGACATAATAATCTTTCCCTATATATTCTTTAAGTAAATATCATATCAACATGCTGGGTAGGGTAATGAAGTATTTGGCTTATATAAATGTGCTTGTAATCTTTACTTTTAGTTTGTGTCTAAAAATTACTCAATTAAATCTCTCCATATATTTGATTAAAAAATATTTTGCAAATTACTTTCTTCAAATTGACTTATCAACAAATACAAGATATTTCTGTTTTAAAAACCATTGAAATTTTAGAAACTTCTTATTTAATTGCTTAAATAAAAGATTTTAGAACCTTCCAACAAGAACCTGTTTATTTCTTTCCTTCTACCGATCTATCAATTTGAAATTTCTTGTTTAATTATTTTTTATTTGTGGTTATAGACAATGTGTAGGTGCAAAAATTACTTTAAAATATATATTCTCCTACTTAGTTGCAGGGTTATAATTTTATTTTCTTTTTTTCACCTAAGAATTTATGTGTTGCTTGGTGATTTGACCTTGAGAATAAATTTTTCCTAATTAGCATGTAGGTATTAATAATCTATTTTTTTAGAAATGTGTTTTAATTTTATGTTTCTTTTTCTTTTAAAAGTAAAAATCATGGTCAAATTACTTGATATCTATTTTTTATTTCATCTCAAATTTTTACATTGAAAGTGGCATAATACAATTTGTTGCAAATAAAGATTTGGAACGTTTTTTTTCAGAGAACCTAACACCAATTCACACTAGCTAGCTAAACTTCTTTTGTAGTCATTTGCCTCACTTCTACTTTGAGTCAAGTTTGTAATATGTTACTCATTTTAAATTTGATTATTTTAGAGTAATAATTATTTATTTGATATGGTGCAGTGTGGTGTTGTACTTTGGTCGTCTTGATAATTATTTATTTAGAATTTAAGTTAGTACTATTTTAATTTTGGCCCTATATTTTATTTTAATTTTCATTTTCTTGTCTCTTAACATTTTTTCATTCTTCATTTTAGCTACTCGCACCATCAATCTTCATGAACAAGGGTATAATAATTAATACTATTAGAACAATAAAATAATCAAATTAATCAATTTGTTGGTAATTAAACATGATAAATTAGTTTAATTTGGGATTTTGTGGAAAATAAAAAAAAAACTGTTATCATAAATGTTTTGAATGCAATGAATAATACCCATGTGAAAAAAATATAAATTGTTGAAAACTCAAGTACTTTTCTCACTTATAATTTATGGATAATGGTCAAAAGGAGTAAACCATAGCCATATATTGATTTTATTGCATGATAAATTCTAAAATAATAGTAGATTATCAAACTCTAGATGTAAAGTCTTTAAATTCTCAAACTAGAATGTGAATTAGTTTTTAGAATTTATTAATTACGTTGAATAAATACTACTAGTAGAAAATATCATACACCTCTTAGCCCTTAGAAAATGACTTTCATGATTTATATTGATGGTTTGCTTTAGTTTAGGAGAAAATATATGAAGTTTTGCATTGAAGTAAAACACTTTATTTTCATTTATAAATAACAAATTATAGAGTACAATCTTTGTCACTCTCGCTCTTGAGAAGCTAATCTCTACATATATAATGACAATGAGTAACGCCTTTTCTGATTCCTCTATCTTCTATCTATATTATTCATTGTCTGCATACCACTTTGTGTTAAATCAACAGCAAGAGTGAAACCAGATCGAAGTTAGATGTTACGACGAAAAGATCGCTCTAGACTTATAAGGTGAAGAGTTAAAAAATGGAGTTGATCTTTTCATTAGAGTTTCCATAGGAGACCTAACAATTGCTTATGAGATTTGACGACCAATCTATGACTCGATATATTATTTTTAGGTAATATTAGAACTGTCAAAACGGGTCAGCCCGACTCATTTAACCCGACTCACCTCAACCTACTTAATAAGTGGGTCAGCCCAACCCAGCTCACCTGTTGTTGAGTCCTAAAAAAACTAGCTTGACCCAGCTCACCACGGGTTGGTGAGTTAAACGGGTTAACTCACCTAAAATTCAACAAATAAAAAATAAAAATAAATAAAATTTTTAAAGCAAATTTCCATATTAAAAATTCAATATAATTGTTATGGTGGAAACACCCAACACCCTTTTATCAAATAAAAAATAAAACAAAAATCAAATAAAACGGTTAAATATTAACCAACTTCATGTTGATTCATACACTGGGAATACCTAAGACTCTTTTATCATCCAACCATATTGAAATTTAACTGTTATACTAGGAATGAATAGCCCACAAGTCACAAGTTACAAAATAGGTTAACCATTAGTCCATGACAAAATGATATACTAGAATAGGCAACAAGCCAACAACTCACAACACAAGTCATAGTCTCACAAAATGTCATGCTATACATAGGAAACGATCCACCTTTACAAATCACAAAACAGTAAAGACATTGCATAATCATGACAAAAAACAAAAGTACTACAAAAAAACTTCATCATCTTAGAAGTTCCTAAACATACAAAATAAAAAAAGTACTTCAACATTGCCTAAACATGACAAAATAACAAAACTTCCTCAATATTGAACAACATTAGAATCTACTACAACTTCATTTTCTTTAATCTTGACTTTATCTTCATCTACAAAAAAAATTTAAAAAAAACATAGTTAGTCATTTAACAAGAAATAATTAAGTGGTAGAAAAAAATAATAACAATAGTAATAATTAGCAAATGTAGTTATCCGTCTCTTCAAAACCATGTAACCAGTTTTGAGTTAAAATTAGCAATTCAACATTTTCTGAAAGAATAGAGGATCGATACTTGGTTAAAACATGAGAACCAAGACTGAAGGCTAATTCACTAGCAACTATAGTGATAGGAATGCTTAATATATCACAAAACATCTTAGAAAGGTTAGGACAACGATCTCTATGATCCCTCTAAAACCCAAAACATCCAATTTGTAAAAAAAAATTGGATCCAAATTTGCTTCCTCCAATTATAAATCCAATTTAGATTTTCCATTATTAGTGAATGTTGACTCAAATAATCAACATATTCCGAATAAGACATTATAAGAAATGGAATAAAATAGTTAAACATATATATTAATTAATGCTGAAATTAAATGAAAAATTAAAGTAGTTATAATACATTAACTCACATCAAATGCATCCATCACTTATTCATCATCTGTGTAAGAAACTTGTTGTGTTAGACCAGGAGAGATTTGAGAAGATGAAACATTTGAGTCATTTGTAGAAACTTTCATATATTCTTCAAATAATTCATACATTTTTTTTTTTTCTTCGCAAGTTCCTGAATCAATTTTCTGATAACAAAACCTAATTACTTCAAACTTCATCCATCCTCAAAGAACCTTGATATCCATTCCTCAAAGAACCTTGATATCCATTCTGCTCACTTGAAGAATGCATTCTTTGAAAACAATCTTTCTAGACTCTGATGCTTTCACATATTTTATACTTTCTCTTATTTTTTCAAAAAACCTGCTACCACCTTTAACCTTTCTTAAACAACAAGATTTAACACATGAGCACTACACCTTACATAAAAGTAATCACCATTACAAATCAAACTATTCTGCAAATTAAATTGTTCTTTCATAATCTTTACCATGAACTCATTAGCACTTGCATTATCCAATGTGATAGAGAATATCTTCCTATCTATTTCCCAATCAAGCAAGATATAAAAAATTTCTTAGCCATTTTGATGGCCACCATGTGAAGGGTCCAATTTAGAAAATGCAATAATCTTACTATTCAATTTTTAGTTAACATCAACAAAATGGGCAATTTCTAGACTCTGATGCTTTCACATATTTTATACTTTCTCTTATTTTTTCAAAAAACCTGCTACCACCTTTAACCTTTCTTAAACAACAAGATTTAAAACATGAGCACTACACCTTACATAAAAGTAATCACCATTACAAATCAAACTATTCTGCAAATTAAATTGTTCTTTCATAATCTTTACCATGAACTCATTAGCACTTGCATTATCCAATGTGATAGAGAATATCTTCCTATCTATTTCCCAATCAAGCAAGATATAAAAAAATTCTTAGCCATTTTGATGGCCACCATGTGAAGGGTCTAATTTAGAAAATGCAATAATCTTACTATTCAATTTTTAGTTAACATCAACAAAATGGGCAATTACACATATTTACCCTTCTTGGGTTATTCATGTCCAACAATCAGAAGTTAAACATATCTTACTTTGAGCTTCATGCATAGAAAGTTTAACTTTTTCTTTTTCTTCTATATGAATTCTCCATAGATTAGACACACTTGTATTTCTACTTGGAATTTTTAATTCAGGATGCAAATACAAAAGCAATTTCCTAATCCACTTGTACTCAACAAAATTAAAGGATAAACCATGTTGAATGATTGCTCTTGAAAGCAAATTATTATCATGTTTTTGGTTATCTCTCTACTCCTCAGATTCCTTGCATGATCAATTATCATCATTTCCACATTTGATTTTTTTTTTCAGCACTTCACACTTAGGCAAATGACGTAACAATGTAGAAGTTCTTGTCTTTATACCACCAAAAAAATACTCTTGTTTACAATGATTGCGTCTAGCTTTCTCTTTTTCATCTTTAATATCAATTCTAGTGAAATTATCCCAAACTTTAGAGGTAGTTGCCCTAGGCCACTTACTTGGTCGATCATTATTATTATTATCATCTTTGTCAGTTCATTCTGGGATAGGGGACAATGTCCTTGATTCATTTATATCACGTTCAACAATTTTAGATTCCATTTCTATAAATATGATTTTAAAAAAATTGAATTACAAACTAAACACATCAAACTACCTTTTTTTTTGTTAAGCAATGACCACAATGCTTCAGGAAACCCAAAACCAAATTGCCTAAAGATGTAAAACAAAGCCAAGCTAGACAGTATAAGTAACAACAACCTAACCCATATTACAACCAATACTAATCCAACTAACAAAAACTCAAAAAATCATAATACCATCATTGTAGCAAAAACTACCAACAGTAATGAAAACCCATATAATAGAGAATCAAAGCAGTAGAATTAATGAAAAATACCCACTAAGTAGAGCATTAGAAGCAAAACTTAGTAATGACCTCAACTCACTATGCAAGACACCAATTAGAAGCAGTCTATTTCTATTGCCTCGAAGCTCAGGCCAATCAGCAAAAATCAAAAAACCAATGCAGAATAACAGACAAAAATCAAAGCATGCTACAAAATAGAAAATGAAAAAATGCAGCAGTGCATCACTAGTTCAATAGTTCACAACAACAATTAATGGACAAATTTACAAATCATATCACAACAACAATTAATCACCCCTTCATTTACTATTTTTCCATTAACATTATTGCATCACTAGTTCAGTAATTCACCATAAAACATAAACAGAGGAAATAATCACCATAATTAATCACTAGTGTCCACTGTCTATAATGCCACAAAACAGAGGAAATAAAGAAATGTAGGGATAGAGTTATTACATTAGGGTTTGAGGAGACCAAAGAGGTTGTTGAGACTTGAGAGGTGGGTTGATTGTTGAGTGTGTCACTACAAGCTTTGAAGTGCAGTAGAGAAGAGCTTTGACAGCAGAAGCGGTGCGTCATGGTTATGAGTCTGATGCAGTGGTGTTCGTAGAATCATAGTGGTGAGTGTAGAGAGAAGTGTTGTGATTCTGAGTCTAATGCATCGCAAACTCGTAGCGGTGATCTCTCGAGAAGAAATTACAAAATCGCAGTTCTAATTCTGAGTCTGATGCGGTGGTGTTCGCTATAGAGAGAATCTCTAACTGTTGAGTGCGGTGCAACCTTGCGGTGGTCAGTGGCAAAGTGCCAGCGATGAGGTCGTGAGGGTGGGTGGCGATAGTGAGTGGCAGAGCCGTGGAGGGAGTCACAGAGAGGCGTGAGTGCAAGTGTTAAGTGTAGTGAGGCTATGAGTCCTTGACCGTGAGTGATTCTCTTTCTCTACTAGGGTTTCACTTACATTGAATTAGGCTGCCTATACATTTTTTTTTAATTCTTAACTACTTATGAAATCACAGGCCAACTCGGCTCACTTGGGTTGAACCCGTGGTGAGTCGGGTCATAAGTGAGTCGGGTTCAATTTCTCCCAATATCAACTCACTTTTACAAAAATTAGCCTAGCCCTACTCGAACCCATAGTGGGTTGAGCTGACCTGTAAGCCGGAACCCATTTTGACGGCTCTAGGTAATATCAAGGATGTCTAATGCTGTAGATAGTTAGAAAAGCTATTGTCCTGAAATGAAGGAAATGTTATTTAATGATTTTAAGGTAAAAAATTAATATTCTATTATTATATATTATATTATTATATATAATGTTTTTTACTTGAGTTGTATTGTTGTAGGAAAAATATCATTTTGCATTAGAATATGGTTGTGTAATGCGAAGAAAGTTTGGGAAAAGACATGTATGGATAGGTATTTTGATCAATTGTGTAAGTAGAGAGAGAAAGCAATGGGAAAAGGCAAATTCAAGAAACTTTGAGGACTTAAGGATTGAGCAAACTTACAACAATACACTCCTTTTTGCGCCCTTTCCTTTTTAAGGAAGGTAAAATGCAGGTTTCACATGCTAGTTTACTTGAAAAGCCTTTTCTAGTGCTTCTGTCTTCTAGGCATTAGGAGTTCCCTGCTGATAAGCCTGTTCTAGCCCTTACAGATCTAGTTCTTGGCAGTCGAAGTTTAAGTTAGATAAGGGGATTGGAGTTTGATTCCTTCTTTCTTGCTTTCATATTCATAATAAGAAAGGGAACCTCAATCTAAGGAAGAAATGACTGAGCCAGGGATATCTTGGCTATCATTCCTACTGTAAAGGGGGATAGTCTTAATACGTTGTTTCGCTTTCCTAATAGAAGGTGTATAACGTGTATATAATGGGTTTCCCAGTTCCTAATTACTTGTTAAGGCTAGTGGGATGAAAGCTAGAATATGGAATGGATTGATTGATATTTGGAAAACACCAAAATAAAAAAAAAAGTTTTATGTTGGAAAAAGAAATAGGGTTTCCCAAATTGAAGCCATGGTGCATACAAAAGGCTCAAGGAGCTTTAGGAAACACAAAAAAATCATGGTAATCTTTCTAACTTTTAACATTAAAGTTTACAATTGTTAATTCTAAGCTACTTGTTAATTTTATGACTTATAATTTATGCGGTAATACTTTCTATAGGAGGTTGAAGTGAATCGTTTGGTATCTTATCATGAAGTATATAAAAAATTTCATAAGAAAAAGGATGGTGAATTTGTCTCTTTAAAGGCGAAGGATTTTATTGTATTTGTTTTTACTTTTTAAGATTGAATAAATTTTTGTTTATTTTTTTTACTGATTTTTTGTTTATATGTTGTAGGAAACATATAAAGTTTCTATGAATAAAAAATATGAAGAAAACACTTCATCTCATCCTGTAATTGAATCTGATCTTTGCTTACAAACTACAAGTTAAAATAAGAAGAAAAATGTTCACAGGGTTGGTCATAACTTAGATCTTGGAACTAGTAAAAGTCTACCCAATGTTCATCTTAAGAGGTTGTAGGTCCAACCACAAATCCTACACCTATAACCGAAGGACGTGTCATTGAGGTTATAAATAATACATTAGCCCCTTTTAAACAAACACGATTGCCAAAAGTAATAAGGCAAATAATTCAAGCAGTTCAACTATTAACCACACCATAATGAAAGACGCAATTATTATTTTACTAGTTTGGGTTGCTATTTTCTATATTTTTTTAGGTTTTGGCTAGTTTTTTTTTTAAGACTTTGGTAAGTTGGGTTCTGTAAGACATTATTGAAAAATTTGCAACAAATTATTCTGTAATATATATAGTTACATAAAACATAATTTGAGACTTTTATTAGAATGTGCTTTTTATGTAGTTTATGGTGTCAATTACACATGATTAAATCATGTTTTATGATTTTCATTAGTTGCTTTAAATAAAGTGTTATATGTAATTTATTTTATATAGGTGAACACAATGAAATGAAAAACTTTAAGAAATTGGTAAATCGGCAAGTAATCATTTATTCTAAAGAGAGAATAGGCAAAGGATACATATAATGAAACTAATTTGTGAGGGAATAACGATGAACTTTTGTGAAAGAATAGTGAGCATATTGCAAGGGATAATTTAGGGGGAGTAGCGAAGGATTAACAATAGATACTTGAGAAAAATTAGCGATAATATTGTGAGGAATTATTGCGAAGGAATGAGAAATGATTAATGAGTGTGGTTTCCAAAAGATTTGCAAAGCTAAGGTGAAAGTTTATCACGAGAGATTGACAAAAGATTAATGACGAATGTTTGTGATAAATTTGCAACGCAATGGCTATGACTTATTATATGGGAATCGTGAGGAATTAACAAGAGAATAGTGTGACAAATTAGTGGGGAAATAGCAACAACTTATTGATACAACATTATGCAGCAAAATAACAAGAAAATGACGAGGAATACTACTGAGGTCTTTGTGAGGCATTTGGGAGAATCTAGTGACGAAACTTAGCAAGAGATGATGGAGATTAATTTATACACAAGGGAATAATGAAGGGTTAACTTGGGAATTTAGTGAAGGATTAGTAAGGAAAATTATGTGACAATCATTAGGGAATTAGTGAGGAACAAGCGAGGGATAAGTGGTTGTTGTTATTTAGCGACTTAGATTTAGTGAGGAAAGTATTCCTCCCAAATATGCCGGTAATCCCTCACTAACATATTTAGTGATGAAATTGTGATTTGATTTGCTAGGAAACTTCCCTCTTTAATTCCTGATTTTCTTGTGTTGGATGTATCACTGCAATTAGCTTTGATGAGGTTACTGCTTGTAGATGCGGGTTGATACAAGATATACAAACAACAAATGGGAGTTGATTGCACGAGCATATTTGTTGCACCTTATTTGGGTGCACGATATTTGCAGACAAGAGCAATACTCATGTTTGCATAATGTATTTGAAATGGTTCAATGACCTTGATGAACAGCTAACTATTCTTGGAGGGCAACTACGTTGACACATCTATATTATCATTTTGATGATGTAAGCTACAACACAACTAGACAATATGCGTGTTATGCGACTTTGATTCAGGTTAATATTTTTTATAAAATGTAGTATATTTGTTAAATTTCTCATGCATTACATGTAACTCATATAGATATGTTAATATTTTATGCAGACTTGGGTCTATGAACACTCACTACTAAAAAAATAGGATTCAACATCAATTATAGAGGCAAAACCGCATTGGTTTTAAACTAATGTTGTATCAGCATATATAAAATTAAAACAGCTCTACATCAGTTAACCAGAACTGATGTCATACTCCACGTACATCGGTTGTTAAAGAACCGATGTTCATAATTGACATGAAAGTAATAATAAACCTACATTGTTTGTGAGTCTGAACTGATGTAATGTTAACCAAAACCTACATTGGTTATTCTAAGAACCGATGTTACTTTTTGTAATTTTTTTTATTTATAAAAGAAATCCAACTTGCAGTTTAATTATATACGAATCCAATACATTTCTACCAAAACAATACAAACTTTAAACCAATATTAAAAATGTCATGAATTTATTTTATAATTATACGCACACACGACACAGTTTTAATTTTAATCTTGTGTATTAATAATTAATTTTAATCTAGTCCTTTCCTATTATAGGTATACATTTAAATGTTTACATTCATTTATTTATCCTATTTTTCCTCTTAATTTTAGCAAGTCTAAAAGACGATGAACTGACACTAATAAATCACAGTTTGGATAATTTTTAGTAATAGTTATCTTAAAAGTCAAACTTGTAATATATTATGATAAGATAACAATATAAAATTATTTTATAATAGGCACTTTTGAGGTCTAATTTGAGCATAATTGTAGATGGTATTAGTTGTGCTAAAGGAAGGAAAGATTGTCCTAAATAGTACATAGGACATGAATTATGCATAGAACTGATATACAACAACCTGAAGTTGGACCATTATCATATCACACTTTAGATATCTTACCAAAATGCCCTTAATTTGAAGAAAATTGAAGGAGTGGATCTAAGCTGGTGCAAATGCTCCTGTTGTTTTGCCATTTTTTAACTCTAGCTGTGTTGGTTATACGCAGGCATTGACATGCCACATGATTATAATAGAGCGTCTACTTGTGCATAAAAGAAAATTGGCATTTCTAGGCTAACAGTAAGGATAAATAAATATAAACTAAATTGTACATCGATATAGTGTCTCATTGAAATCTAATATTTCAAGGATATAAAGTACAAGTAAATCGCATTTCATGCTATAAACAAAAGTTGCTCTATATATAGAAAGGTTATGCCATCAAAGATGTGGCTACTTTAAAATATATCCATCATCCATGCGAATTACGCCATTAAGAGATTAGAGGAACATGATTCATCCCTTCCTGAACAAAAGACTAGCTCAAAAACTCAGCTAATGATGGCCGTTTCTTTCAGACACAGTGAAACATGTCATGTCCCATTGTCTTACATTATATAATCTTTATCCAACGGCGTGTATATGTGCCTCTCATCAAGTACCAACTCCAATTAACTTGAGTTGTGGGGAGAAGTTGCAATCAAATTACATTATCAGCATGTGAGAATAAATTCCTAAAATCTTAGTCAACAGAAAATTATTATTATGTGAGCCACATTGGGAGCGAAAAATATCTATCAGATTAAAACCAAACTAGAGTGGGACAAAGAAGTTACAATGTTATTGTGAGGACTTCCCCAATAAAATCCTTGCAAGAAAATTGGGAAAACATTGCAAGCTACAAGGATATAAATGCATGCATGCATGCATGCATGCCCATTCATTCTATAATCATAGTCAAGCAACTATATCCACGCATATCAACCTGCGAGGACAAAAAAGCAAAGAATTCAGCCAGAAGATGATTAAAGAGTGATGCTATCTGAACCACATTCCATAAGAAATAAATTGACAAATGAAGGAAATCCTCTCTTTCAAATGGTGGTCGCTTTAAAGAAAAATAATCACAATGTTGTTAATTGATGTGCCCATGCCTTACTGATTCCATAGCATATTGTTGGAGTAATTGGAAGTAAAGGGTGTGTCTGCCTTTGATTCCATACCATCCTATCCAGAGACAATCATTTAAGATATGAGTTACGAAAACCGGAGGTATCAACAAGCAAAGACGAGATTTGGGGTAGGAATCTTCGACAAAAAAAAGACAAGATGAAGGCACATACGTAAACTTGTTTAGCTGCATTATTAAGATCTTTGTAGCATATTGATATATCTTTCAATTATTTACTAGAGATATTTTCTTATTTACCTATAAGATTTATTTTGCTATAATTTTATCAAATTTAATATTAAGTAATTGAACAGGATAGATATACTTTGGCCTTGGACGAAGACCTCGGCATCTATATGCCGAGACCTTGGCCTCAACACATGGCTCGGGCCATATATTATATTCGGTCATAGGTATTTGGCTTACAGCGGATCAAGTCTAATTAGCACAAATCGTGGTCATGAGTCAGAAATCGTCATTGAGACTGTATTACCTAAAGTTGAGTTGATTAAATGAGACCCATCAGGTAAAGGCTCAGTCCACCCCTATATATAGGTAATAGGTAACGAGGTAAACAGTAAGCATTGACACACAATTATTACTTGTCTTCTTTACTCCGAACCAACTCTCATTGACTTGAGCGTCAAAGTTCTTCCTGTAAGTTCTTATTTGTCCAGCAAAAGACCTTGGAGTGGAGAGTGGTGAAGGACGCAGCTCAAGCGAAATCAAGGTAATAATTTTAAAAAGTATATATATATATATATATATATATATATATATATATATATATATATAGGGTGCTGGTGTTCTCATGCTCGAACAACGAATGTGGCCTATATAGGAATATGAAAATCATTTTAAAGCAAAGAAAACGTTTCCAAAAACAAAAATTATTTCATTTGTGTGCTACTTTTTTTGTGGCTGATTATGGTTATATATATTTTAAGGAAATGGAAATGAATATAATCCCTCTTGATAAAATAAAATGGTGTGGTCATGTACGTAAGTTCTTCAATTCCTTTTAAATATATATAGCATGCACATTGCCTTTTTTTCACATATAGTCATCCATACAGAGAAAGAATTTCTCAAGAATTGAATTACATATTATTATCTAAGCAAAACTAAACACACTAACAAATTATAATAAAACGCTTGCGTATTTCACGTTTTAATTTTAAGGGTATGATTAAAGGTGGGACTTTGAAGAAAAAAAGTTGGAAAAAAATCAGTTTTAATTAGTATTTACAATTTCTTTCTCAAAGTGCATTTTGTACTGTATGTTAAAAATTCAATCATTTTAATCTAAAAGCTAAAACAAACCAATTATTAGAGACACACAATCATACAAAGCCAGCAACTACTGTCGTTCTCTATGAAATCAAAACGAAGCAGTGAAAGAAGACAATTATTATCTTCCTTTGGAAAAATAAAATAATAATAAAATATACAACTGAAAGATAGATTCCATATGAGACACCATAAATACTAGAAACAAGAAACTAGCTCCATATCATGAATAATATCATGAATACCAGGCACTTCTTAAGTTTATGCAGACAGGATCATATAACAACAATCATCAAATCATTTGTTTATTTCATCAAGAGCAAGAGAACCTAACCTCCTATATTCTTATATAAAAAGTTCATACCTAAGCTACAAAGGTTGGCCAGTGTATGGCAAAGCTAATAGAAAACTAGAGGACCAAACAAACTCCATGTTATTATATTACTAATTACGAGGGTGAACCTAGGCATAAAAAAGAAGTAGTTATATTGAGAGTTGAGACGTGGTCAGAAGTTTGCAAAAGCAGCCTATCTACTCATTAGGGCAAGGTTATGATACTTTAGACGTTTGGACCTACCCTGTACTTCAAAGTGGAGGTCACCTGGTAGGTAACCTTGTGAATTGGGAATCCTTTTATGAAGCATGCTCCCCGAGCAAGGGCCCTATCACTAGGGTTATGGCTATAAGAATAGAAAAAAATATGGCTAGAGTAGATAGAGGAAGACCTCACCTCCATATGACCATCAAGTTGTGCAAGCCATGAGTTATTTTAGTTTTTTTACTTAGAGGAACCTAGGATTTTATTTTGGGACATGTATTAGTCCATTTAATTTTCTAGGAGATATCTTAGTAATAAGAAGGGGTAAGATTAACTTTTGGGCCTTTATTGAAGAAATAAGGGGGTAGTTTGATAACTACACCCTTTTTTCCTAACTAAAACCCCAAACTAATAAGGAGTAATCTTGACTCTTGGATATGGTAGCTTGGGCACCAATTCTTATCTAAAGGAGGGGATTGATTGGACTTTGGGCTTCAATCCTCCTCCCTTGGATCACTCCTTTTAATCCTAACTCTTCCTTTCCTTCATGACTTGTCCAAGAGGTTAGCTACCTCTATAAAAAGGTGCTCCTTCACACTCTTATATTTTTTACTCTTTATTGAATGGAAAAACCTTGAGTTGGCTGAAATTCTCTTAGTGTACCCTTATGGCAAACTTTCCCTCTTAGGCTTATCTTACCTTAAGTGGGGCCTAAAACCACCTCATTTCTTACCTCTCCACAAACTATTTCACCAAAGAAAAAAACCTCTAGAAAAAGATCAAGGGAGACATGCATAATTATTTTAATTTTTTTTTCCTGTTAGGACCAAAACCATAGTAGGGAATGAGGAGCACTTTAATTCTACATTGATTTCAGTGAAATCGTTGTTGATGATTTTCCAGTTATTTACAAATTTGTCACCGCGCATTTATAAATAAAAAATTAAGTTACTTTTTTAATAACATTCGTTGCTCATAGGAGTGTAGAACCTTGTACAAAAACAAAATGATAAATTAACATCACCCCTATTGAAACAAGAAAGTGTGGTTCATTAATGCAGCTTCCACTACACCATACAAAAAAAAATCACTTAACACCACTTTAAAAAAAATAACCCTTTTCCAAACTCTTATGGTTTTATTTGTATAGGTACTCCACAACAAATCAGCCACAACTGCGAAACACAAAATGGATTTGATTTGCCCGTGCAACACATCCATCAGTCTCATTCCCCTCTCATCTTTCTCCACAACCAAAATAAAAGAACATAGAACATTCTTGTTTGACTACGAGGTGAATCAGATAAAAAAACAAAATTAAGAAACATTGTATGGAGCAAAGTTTAGGTTATTTTGCACCAATATGAGCAGTAAGAAGAACCCTGGAATGAAAAGAATACGTAAAACCAACGCAAACCCTAGAACCAAGGAAAACAAAATCAAATAAGAGAAATAAACAATACATTCAGTAATAATAGAAATCAAAATAATATAATCGATAGAATTTGTACAAAGATGAACGTTCTCAACAAGGGTTCATGAAGACAAAGCTTAGCAAATACAAAGGTTCATGAAGATGCTTCGATGACAAGAGCTTTGTCATTGTGATAGAAAGAGTAGGAGTGGGAAAGAGAGAAAGAGTCACAACGTTGTGAGAGGGAGATGGAAAGGAAGAGGGAAAGTGAGAATGTGTTGTCCTTTTGAGAAACTTATTTTTGTGAATAGCTTGGATGGTGAGATGCTTCAACCACAAGAGCTCCGGACAATGGGTGATAATGACGACAAGATGCTTCCAACATGAAGTTTTTGCAAAGACGAAGATAAAGAGAGCGAAGTTTGTGAAAAAGAGAACGATGCACGAATGGGTTTTTATTTTTTGTATTCCTTTTTAAATTCAACTACAGCAGTCCACGTGTAACTCGCTATAGGATCATTATTTTAATTTTTTTTCCTGTAGCGGTTAGGACCAAAACCACAGTAGGGAATGAGGAGCACTTTAATTCGACATCGATTTCAGTGAAACCGTTGTTGATGATTTTTTAGTTATTTACAAATTTGCCACCGCACATTTGTAAATAAAATATTAAGTTACTTTTTTTAAGAACATTCGTTGCTCATAGCAGTGTAGAACCTTGTACAAAAAGAAAATGGTAAATTAACATCACTCCTATTGAAACAAGAAAGTGTGGTTCATTAATGCAGCTTCCATTATACCATGCCAAAAAAAAATCACTTAACACCACTTAAAAAAAAATCCCTTTCCAAACTCCTATGGTTTTATCCATAGAGGTACTCCACAACAAATCAACCATAACCACGAAACACAAAATTGATTTGATTTTCCCGTGCAACACATCCATCATCCCCATTCCTCTTTCATCCTTCTCCAAAACCAAAATAGAAGAAAATAGAACATTCTTGTTTGACTACAAGGTGAATCAGATGAAAAATCAAAACTAAGAAACATTGTATTGAGCAAAGTTTAGCTTAATTTGCACCAATAATGAGTAGTAAGAAGAACGCTAGAATGAAAAGAATATGTAAAACCAATGCAAACCCTAGCAACAAGGAAAACAAAATCATATAAGAGAAATAAACAATACATTCGGTAATAATAGAAATTAAAACAATATAATCGATAGAATTTGTGCGAAGACGAGAGGGAGATGGAGAAGAAGAGTGAAAGTGAGAATGTGAAGGTTTTTGTCCTTTTGAGAAACTTACTTTGGGAATAGCTTTGATGGCGAGAGGCTTCAACCACAAAAGCTCCGGACAATGAGTGATAATGATAGCAAGATGCTTCCAACATGAAGTTTTTGCAAAAACAAAGATGAAGAGAGCAAAGTTTGTGAGGAAAAGAATGATGCACGAAGAGTTTTTCATTTTTTGTATTTTTTTTTTAAATTCAGCTATAGTAGTCCATGTGTAACCCGTTGTAGGATCATTATTTTAATTTTTTCCAGTAGCGGTTAGGACCAAAACCACAGTAGGGAATGAGGAGCATTTTAATTCTGCATCGGTTTTAGTGAAACTATTGTCGATGATTTTTCAGTTATTTACAAATTTGTTAGCCCACATTTGTCTATATTGGTCACTAACCTAAACCGATGTAGATTTATCCATATTGAATGTAATTTTTCTAGTAGTGACTTTCTGACGATTAGGGCAAGACCATTAGCTATTAGATACGATGAGTTGAAACCCCTATACCTTACGTTGGAATGTTGGTACATGTGGACCATCCACCCTTGAACACAAACAACAATTAGACCAGCTAAATTTTGAGGGGGTTTGATGGTTACCATATCTTGCACACAGGCGAGATTAGGAATTCCAACATTTTTGTATTTTTTGTAGCTAGATTCAGATCAATGGATATGTGTAGTTGCATGTTACGGACTGAGGTCACTAACAATTTTACCTTTTCGAAGGAACTCCTAAAGATCTTGTATTTTTCAAACTAGAGGCAATCACACCTGACAAAATGGACTAGTGGTGGGTGGACTTTGGACACCATTTAGCATATGGATATGAGGTGGTTGACATATCAGTCTATTCTCCTGACTATATGTCGTGGTATTTCCAAGTATCGTATCAATATGTTTGTCCACCATCAGATGTTAACCCCTGGGTGGTTCTAGAACCGACATGTGCCTATCAAAGGAGTAATCATGTAGGATTGAGCAGTTATAGAGCCAGCAATAATCGAGTTGTTAGGGACAAGGTTTCATTTAATTTAAATATTTACATAGGTTGCATTAACATAACTTGAATAATTGTTAATTTTTTGTTAAATGATCATCGTTTTAGAACATTTCACTTGAGATGATTAGTCAAAAACGTGTTATTGACCTTCAAATAGTACCAGAAGGAACAACTGCTTAGAAAGAGATCCAAGAGGTCTTAGCATTACCACGTCGTCTGCTATGATTGCACATTGATAGCTTGATAATGACATGCTCGTCTTATGTATTTTTTGTTTAACAAAATATGATGTTGTGAAAAAAATACATTATATATGGTGTTTAAAAAATAATTTATTCATAATAATGTTTCCATAGTACTTAATTTTATGCATACAAATTCAGTCATCATCTAAACTGACATAGTGTTACCTAACATATAACAACTTTGAAAACTCGTGAATGTGACTAACGTAAGGTGTTAACCAATTGTGTTCCACCAGATAACAATATCTTTTCCATATCATATCTGCATCTAGCATGGAAGAATACTTCTTTAAGTAGACCTTCAAACAAACATAATACGATATAAATTATTGTTGTATAGTGTCATGTATGTTTTGGTTAAGTAATGTAAAAACACATGTGTTATACAAGAACAAAGTGGTGCTCATTCACATGAGCTACACAAATGACTCGATGAGTTGAGGTATCGGTAAAAGGAGCACTTCTTAAGGGAAAAAATATTGTGCATTGCATCAAAGATAAAGAGATCAACATAACATTATATCAAGTGGCATATCCCATGTCAGGTGAAGTCATCCATTTTTTAACACTAGCCTAAAAAAATGGTTCTTATTAACAGATGCATATGTTAAAAAAACGATTTTAATGATCATAATATATACTCATATCATGCATTGATCATCAACAAATAATTAATTCCATAAAAATTGAAATTAGTCATCACTGTCAAACATAGTTAAGTACTTAGAGTGCCATGTTCTCATTTCTCTGTACAATTGTTGACAAACAAGAGCCTAAGAATCTTCACCCATACCCATCAGACCAGCAATTACACGATAACCATAATAACCATCAGCTATAACATCTATTATGCTTTGGACATAAGGATACATAAAAACAGATAATTGATCTATGAATATAATCTTCATGTTGAGTTCATTGCCGGAGACTTTGACAACTTTTGTGAAGGACAACTATCATGAGTTGAAAAAAATACATCACCATGTTCAAAATACGATAGGTCATGCTTTGTTGATCTCTTAGCTTGACGTGCACGAACTTTTTGTCCTCTTTTGGTCTTAACCTTTTCTTTTGGATGACACATTAAAGTACGATCAGAATATATTACTTCGTCTCATTTGTCTTTGATTGTGATTTTTCCCACAAAGTCAACTTCATTGAAACACTAACAAATGACATGAATCTACGGATGAATAGTCAACTCTTCCCAGTACGCAAATTACCAAAACTAAGTTGCCTCCGCATTGGATGAACTACACCAATAGGAATACTCTCAACCACATATATGATTAGTTCACATGCACATAGAATACCATGTGTAGTCCTCATTACACACCTACACTTTGAACTGTTTCTATCGATAAATTGGACACATTCATATTCTAATGAAATAAGATTCAATGCATACCTTGACACAAAGCCACACAAATTCTTGTACAATGTCAAATTAAAGGCATGTCTAAAAACATTGATGCATTTCTCAAAAGATGCTTTAATTTGAGTATGCTACAATTGCCACATACTGTTCATTACATTGCAACAATTACAAAGATCATTCATGCTAGTTTGTATCATTTTTTTCAAAACTGAATGTGATGACTCAACCTTGTGAACAATAAATAGAAGTCAGTTATAAATAATTAAACATGTAAAAGTAATGTTAACATAAATCACACCTATTGCTAGTTGTGTTCCCTAAGTGCATTAACTTATTGGTCCAAGCTTTAACAAATCTTTTGTTATTAGAAGTTAGCCAAGTGTCTTTGACATAATAAAAAAATAGAAGTCAAAGTTGACAAATAACTTTGCATTTACAAAGACATCCTTCAAATGCATAGTGCACACTCTTTAAGATTATGGAATGACTGCATAACTTGGTCTCATGCATCTTGCAAATGGACATGCATTTTGAATTTAGCCTTCACATTTTTTTTAATATGGTACTCATACAACAAATTAAATGTTTTTAGAAAAACAATTTTGACTACCTTCATAAGAGCTAAATCTCTATCTGTAACAAATATTTTTGGCATTGTATCACTTTTTAGAAAAAATGCCTCTAAGACGTTTAAGTGCCCAAACAAAGTTACTTTTTTGTTCAAACTCTAAGTAGGCAAAGGCAACACAAAATGTCATGCAATTGATGCCATACCAACAATTTCAAGCAAAAAAAAATGATATTTGTTAGTTTTATACGTATTATCCAACAACAGAACAATGTTAAATGCATTAACCAATTTCATTGAATCAGGGTGTGTCCAAAACATATCACAGAAAACTCTTGTGACTTCCTCCATTCTATGTTAGTGAATATACATATCACGCTCTAGTAATTTCATTAAATTTTGCATTTCTATTCTAAGACCTCTTTGAGATTTATGAAATATGTTTCTTACATTGTACACTTGACTAATGGTTGTAACATTCTGTTCATTGTAGTCTTTCAAGGTCAGAAGAATATTTTTTGGTTCACCGTATTCTTTGTTAGATCACCAAACAATGCTTTCTCCTCACCTACCAAATGGCCAACATATGGATGGTCAATTAATGTTTCTGCCAATGCATGATTGTGAAACTCGTATACTACCTTCAACTCCCACCCATCTTGATTCTTCAAAGGTCTTCCTCTTGATCTGAATGGACAATTACACTCTGTAGTCCCCGTTGTTTTATGAATATACTACTCAGGGTCTTTGTATAGTTTATACTAGCCATTTCGCTTACACCTCAAATCAACAAAAATTTTACTTTTAGTTGTACTTGATCTTAATATGACGATCACAAAGCCATTTGGAAACGCTACTTTTAAAACACCTAGTTTAATGAATAAATAATTTTTAAATATTTTACTTAATGATTAAATAAAATTAAACTAACACAAATATTGATATGATTTATACCCCTGTGCTAATAAATACATTTGTAAAATCAATGACATTCTCAATAATTTCTCGTCCTTGATCAATGTAGAGTTTGTCCACTATCATTCAAGTTTACTTCATTCTCTTCCATATTTATTTTTTTGGAAATATTTCCGAATGAATCCATTAAAACCAACAACAACAATTTAAAAAATTCATTCAAGTTTACAATTGAAAATAAGTTAATTAAAAATTTTAACTAAAAATTAGTCAAAACTAAACATTCATTCTAGTTTAAAATCATAAGAGAAAATTAATAACAACTTAATTAACAATTTAATAATAAATAATTTCGTTAATTTAAAAAAATATATTGAGAAAATAATTATTAATAAACATTATTTTGGATATTTAATAAAACTTAATTAAAAATAACTAATTTAATTAAAATAATTAACCAATAAACAATTTAATTCATTTTAATTAAACACAAAACATTATATCAAGCTAATTTTTTTAATATCCATAAACAGATTTTCAAAGAGAAAAAAATTGTATTTCTCCGTAAACACTTTTCTAGAGAGAATGCAAATTCGTTTACTCTCTTTACAAAGATTAAAAAAAATTTCATGTTGTCCGGAAAAGTGTTTACCGAGAGTAAATTAGCCTCTTTAGAGAGACTTTTACAAAGAGAAAAAATTCAACACTGGAAACTATTATTGCCTAAGACCATTACTCTATCTTTCTACTCTAAGAAGCCATGAAAAAAAATGAAATAGGTTAACCAAAAAATTTACTTGGAAGAATAAGGAGGAAATGTGCAACAACACAAATTGTAAAAACCCACAAAGAAAAGGAAAAGAAGGAAGCATAAAAGAGTTACTTTCATAAGAGAGAGAAAGTGAATAACATATAGGTCTTTTTCTACCCCAGTAGTTGTGAATTCAAAATGTAAGGGGTGTTAATTCAAATTCCCGCAAAAAAAACATCCACTTTCAAAAGGCTCGAATTCCCTCTAAAACTAGGGTGATCCTAAAATACAAGGATCAAAAGTCAAAAATCAACTACTCTATATTTACAAAGGGGAACATAATGAAAGAAGATGCTAATCTAATATCCTCAAACTGAACATGAGTTTTATCATTCTATACTCATTTGTAGCCCAATCTTCTTCCATCATTCTAGTCATGACCCTTATAATGGGCCCTCTTAGAGGTAAGATTATATCACTTTTCAAGCAACAATGTTAATTAAGTGACTTTCATAGTTTACTGACTTACCACATCATCAATGGTTTGAAGGGAATAGTCTTATATAATTTTTTAGCACAAATTCAAATCTTATATAACAAAAACTAACACGCTAATAACTAAAGGTGCGTTTGGAAAAACTAGCTAAAAGTTGAAAAGTGAACTAAAAGCTGAAAAACTAGTTGTAAGTTGATGCATTCCTCCCTTGATCTTTTTCTAGAGGTTTTTTTCTTGGTGAAATGGTTTGTGGAGAGGTAAGAGGTGAAGTTGTTTAGCCGCCACTTAAGGATACGATAAGCCTAAGAGGGAAAGGTTTGCCACAAGGGATGGAACCCTTGATAAACACCAAAGAAAATCTCAAAAGAGAAGATAGGGACACTAAGAAAAAGTCACGGCCAACAAGGTTTTTTCATTAAAAAAAGTGTAAAAAAAAAACAAGAGTGTGAAGGAGCATCTTTTATAGAGGGAGCTAACCTCTTGAACAAGTCATAAAGGAAAGGAAGGGCTAGGATTAAAATGAGTGATCCAATGGAGGAGGATTGAAGCCCAAAGTCCAATTAATCCCTTCCTTTGGATGAAAAGTGGCGCCCAAGATAGCCTATCTAAGGGGCAAGATTATTCCTTATTAGCTTGTGGGTCTTATTTAGGAAAAAAAGGTTGTAGTTATCAAACTACCCCCTTATTTCCTTAATAAAGGCCTAAAAGTTAATATTACCCCTTCTTATTACTAAAACACCTCCTAGAATGTCCAAAATCCTAGGCTCCTAAAAATTCACAAGTAAATAAAAGTTCGCTAAAAGTTGAAAAGTTAACTGAAAGCTGAAAAACTAGTTGTAAGGGTTTGGTAAAATTAGTTTATCAACTAGTTGAAAATTGTAAAATTATAAATAATGACATCATTAGTAATTAGATCAATAATGAGGTATTTAAAATAATGATAACATATTTTAATAATATAAATTAATTACATATTTAAATTATAAATGATTACAATTATTTATTTAAATTATAAATTTCTATAATAATATATTTAAATTATAATTACATATTTAAATTATAAATTTATGTAATTACATATTTAAATAATAAATTACTATAATTAATATTTAAATTATAATTTCTAGAATTAAATATATAAATTTTAAATTGCATATTTAAATTATAATTTTTTATAATTATATATTAATATTATAAATTACTATAATTACATTAATGAAGGAAATAAAATGTATAATATGATAACAGAGAATTAGTGGGAGACTATCCATTAATTACTGAGGGTAAACTTATAAAAATAAAATCAATTAGAGCTAAAAATAGGGGATTTTTTGGAAAAGCTACTTGGAGTACCTTTTTTTAAAAAGTTAGTAACTCTTAAAAAAACTCATAAATTTTTGCTATTCAAACGGAGCTGAAAGCATTTGAGCTAGAGAGAGAAAGAGAGATATTCAATAGTAAGTTTTAATCATGAGATAGACAAAAAAATGTCAAGTGAATGAATTTTCAATAAACTTAAAAGAGTTTTTTTCCTCAAAAAACTACTCTAAATAGCTTATTCAAATAAACTTAAAACAACTTATACATTCTATATAAGTATTTTTATAAATTTATCTAAACACTTGTATACCACGTTTGTTTATATATATATATATATTAATTAAAATAAACTTAAATAAAATATAAATAAACTCTTCCAAATAGGAAGGCGTAAAAATACAATTAATAAGTTATTGTCGGTTAATGTCATTGTAACTTCAACATATTTTTTTTTTAAAGCAAATACTCAAACAAAACAATATGTTATTTTATATGAACCAAAAAATTATTTAAGTCTTTTATGAAAATATTATGAATTATGTTCTTATCTCACCTAAACAAATCTTCTAGATTTGCCCCTAACTCACATATAACTTCTAATAACAGTTTGGTCCGTTTGTTTAACCAGTGTTTTAAGTAACATTAAATAACCAGATTCTTAAAAAGATTAAGTGAAAATAACTAGAAAAAAGACCATTAATAACAATGCTGATAATAAGTCACTCATTTAAAAAAGTCAGTATTAATTCTATATTTTTATTATTTCATTAAAATTAAAGTAAATGTCATTTCTTAAAATTAATGATTAAGACAAATATTATTAATGATTTGATGAACTAAACGACAATGTATTGATTAGACTCTTCTTTTTTATTTTATATTTTTAAATTAGAGTTTAATTTATATATATAATTAATGTAAATATTTTTATATTTATATTCGATCACAATTCAATAATAGTATATATCAATCATAGTCTTCAAATTATCAATAATTCAAACATATGATAATGTCTATCCATCAGCATTTCAGCGTAGCGCAGTTGGAGATATTGGCATTGCGGTTTACTTTTGTCATCATTTATTTTGTGTCTTTTCTTTTTGTTGTTATTCAAAACTTCAAATTCAGTTTTCCATTCCAAATTTTCTACCCAATAATAATAATAATAATAATAATAATAATAATAATAATAATAATAATAATATAACATAATATAATAATAATAATAATAATAGTAATATTATTATTATTATTATTATATCAAAATGAATTTTCCATTCCAAACTATACTGGAACCCACGAAGAGAAGAGGGATATGTTGGCTCAAAATTTTAGTAAAAATATTTTAATTTAGATCAACCTAAAGAATATGCCTATAGACAAAATGATTATTAATATAATAAACAGTTGTTAACATTTATAAATAGATAAATTACATAAATGAAAATATAAATGAAATATAGTTTATAGTATATATTTTAAACAAAAATATACATGTGTATATTATCCAATAAAACAAATTCTTATTTATTAAATTAAATAATTTATAATTAAGAATTTAATTGTCATGTATTAATGTAAAAAATTACATTATCGATTAATTAAAAATTAGTATATAAATATATATATATATATATAAAATATATTTTCAAAAACAATAAAATCATTACAAATTTAATATCATGTCATATAAAATATTATCTATTAAATAATTTTTTAATTGTTAATACAAAATGTTAAACAAAATTGTTTTGTTAACTAAGTTATGTGTTTGAATTGGATAGGGATGTTACTAAGCATAATATGAGCTTATCATTTACAAGCAGAAAGGCAGTCACTACGTGTCTGCCGACTAATATTTTCTTTTTTTTTAAAAAAAAATATTTTCATCTTTTATCACATATTTAG
Organism: Psophocarpus tetragonolobus; assembly: GCA_037954015.1. Lineage (NCBI taxonomy): Eukaryota > Viridiplantae > Streptophyta > Magnoliopsida > Fabales > Fabaceae > Psophocarpus > Psophocarpus tetragonolobus. Next base: position 34,218,509 of record CM075693.1, on the reverse strand, counting down.
TAATTTGATTTCTAATTAATATAAAGAAATATAAAAATAAATTTTACATAATTAAATAAAGTTAAAATATAAAAAAGCTAGTAACCAACTTAAGTTATTTAAAAAACCTTATCCTCAATCTTTAAAAAAAATCTTATGTTCATAAGTTTATTAAAGTGTATCAAAGTATATTAAAAATTAATGCAATAAACTCATATAGTAAATAAATGAGGATACTTTTTTTATTATAGTTTAAATTATAGATTATGGATAAAACTTTATGCTTAGATGGATGTGAAGATATTTTATATTCTTGGTATATTTAATCAAGTTATTGAATTAATACTTGATTATTAAAAAAATTAAAAATATAAAAAGAATACTAGAGAATGACAAAAATATCGCTGAGTGCATAGAAAATCTTCTTATTTTAAACAAAAAATAATTTAACTAAACATATATACTTAAAAAAAATAGAAAACTTCTTATCTCATTAACATAAGTGTTTCTTAAAATAATAAATTTAATCAAATGCACCCATAAGAAACAATTTAGCTAAACATATTAAAAAAAAACTATTTATTTTATTAAAAAATATTTTTTAAAAAAGAAAAATTATCCATATACTTAGTGTTACCCAATTCATATAGGATTGTTTTTCCTAGGAGGATATTTATTGATGAAATAAATCTAAATCTATGATATTTATGCACTGACGACATTTTTTTTATATAAAAGACTCATCATGTGGGATATTTGGATTTTTAAAAGAAAACACTCCTAAAATAAGAAAATAAAAAAATTATTTTTTTTATAGTTTTTTAAAATATATGACAATTTTTAAATTAAAATATGAAATATTTTTACAATTAATTTATAAAATGTCTCATATTCATGTAAAAGAAATGTTTCATCATTTGACAGTTTATAAAAAAAATTTTAATTTAAATTTAATTAGTATACATTAAAATATAAAATATTTTTATAATAAACTTTAATCATAATTTATCATTTATAATTGTCAACAAACATTAACATACAATAACAAGAGTTGTAATGAATGTGAAAGCATTAACTAAAAAATCAACAAAATTAATCTAAATAAAGGTGTGATTGAATGTAAATTTAACAGTAAAAATATATATTAATCATACATGTTTAAATATTTACATAAAAAATCATTAAAAAAGATGTTCCAAACCATACTCGAATCTTCACACGAGGGAAAAAATAAAAAAACGGTGACATTAGATGTGCTCTAGAGAAGAGGGCAAGTTGGGAATAATAAGACAATAGCCACGTGGCAAGAAGGGAAGTGCCACAAAACGACGTCGTTCTATCCTTTGGGCGCGCTCCGGTGGTTCCGTAAACAATGAAGAAATTGGATGCAACTTTGGTGGTTGCCAATGATAATAAACTATTTTACGAAGCTTTAAAATGTGCCAATGTGATAATTTTGTTCTTCCCTCGATCAATCATCATCATCACTATCATTCTCCTTGATTTCTTTCTGGGTTTTTTGTTTTTCTTTTCTTTTGTTATTATTTTGTTCCTGAAAGAACACTTTTTTAATCCTTTTGATTCTTTCTTTGTTACCACAAAGGCACCAAACTAAGCAATTTAAAGATACGAAGAAAATATAACAAAAGGGTTGTGCTTCAATTGTGGTTTGGGTTGCTGGTTTTCCAAACCATGATCTTGGGTTTCTTGTGTGCTTTTGCCTTTTTCTTCAGGTTGTTCTACCACCTGCTTTGATCTGAACCCTTTTGTTAGAACACCTTTATTGTGCCATGGATGTTTTAGCTTTGGGATTTTGGGATATGGGTCGGTGAAAGTTTTGGATTTTGATTGGTGGGTTTGTTTGTTTTGCTTGTTATCTGTTATGTTTCTTTGGTCACATGTAATGTTCTTTCTGAGCACTTCAGAGGAAGATAGATGGCTTCACAGGAGACTCACTCTTGGACGTTGGGAGGACTTATTGGTGCCTTTATTGACCTTGTTTTAGCTTATTTCTTGTTGTGTGGATCAGCTTTTGCTTTCTTTGTGTCCAAATGTTTTAGGTTTGTTGGACTTTGTTTGCCTTGTCCCTGCAAGGGGAGTTTTGGGTATAGGAATAGCCGTTTCTGTGTGCATAAACTGCTGTTTGAATGGCCCTTAACAAAGATATGTTCCATTCAAGTTATGGCGGTTAAAAGGTTCCCTTTTGATCTGGTTTGGGTGAAGGGTCATTCATACGGTGCCAATGATAAAGTGGTTGCTGAGAGAATACATCATAATAGGATTGTAGAGTTGGAAGATGAAGCATCTTGCAGTTCATGTTCAGGATCAAGATTGCTTCCTTTAGTTGATAGGGAAAAGGTGTATGATGCTAAGGGGAAGAGGGTCATGGGTATGAAACGAAGGTCTGGAATTCGGCGCCGGAGGAGGGCTAGTTATGATTATGGGAAGCTCTCTTTAGGTGTTCTTTCTGAAAATCTGCAATCTGATATTGTCCTCACTCCTCGCTTGCCTTGTGATGACAGTATAATTGGATATAAAACCAATGCAAGCATTAGTCCTACCTCTGGGAAAGGAGTTAGTGTAGTTGGTAAGTTAGAAATTCCCAACATAATTATTGTTCAGTTGTTCAGTTTGATAGTTTAAGTTAAAGTTACATGTTGTTAATGTGGATTTGTAGTGTTCTTATATATGTAATATATGCAAATTACCTAGGTCAGCATCTTGTGTTTATAATGATGAATGTTTTCTAGGCTTTGAAATGGGTAACAACTAACAAGTAACAAGTCGAATCTTATATTTTTGTTGAACACATATACATAGTTTTATTATTATATACATTCTGGATTTGGTTTTTGACTTGATGTATTTTTCCATCCTTTTATTTAGATGCTGAAGATGATCATACTGGCCAAGATTTGGATGAGACTTGTTACAGTTATGACTTTAATGGATCAATGGTTGAGAGTCCAGGCCAAGACAAACATTTATTGTCACTGGAACACTACATGAATAATGCATGTGACAATGTACAGATTAATGGTAATGAAGAGGACCGTATCAAAATGTTAGAAAATGCACTTGAAGAAGAGAAAGCTGCCTATACTGCTCTTTACCTTGAGCTAGAGAAGGAGAGAGCTGCCTCTGCTACTGCTGCGGATGAAACCATGGCTATGATATCACGTCTGCAGGAGGAGAAGGCGACAATGGAAATGGAAATGACACAATACTTGAGAATCATAGAAGAAAGGGTTGCTTATGATGAAGAAGAGATGGATATTCTGCGAGAGATCCTTATAAGAAGGGAAAGGGAGAACCACTTTTTGGGGAAGGAACTTGAAGCTTATCGGCAGATGTATTCAAAAGGAAATGACCAATCGAATGGCAAGGCAAAAGTGCAACGTGATCAATGGGGACAAAAACCACCAATCGCACCAACTGTTAAGAAAGATGAAAAAACAGATATTTCCTCAAGATCAAATTATATGGTTGCTCAGACTAGCATCAATACAGAAGATGGAAAAGAGTCGGAGAAAAACACAGAAAGTAAGAATCAAGTGCATGACAAGCTGCACAAGGACAAGATTGAACCAAGGGAAAAGGAAAATGCAAAGTTAAGTAATTCTTCATTGAGTACTGTTACAAATGAACTCAAAAATAGATATTTTGAATCTGGAAGTCTGACAGTACAGAGCAGTGATGGCCCCTCCTATCAGTTATCCATGTGGTCGAACTCAAGATGCAAAACTTTGTCTTCAGACTCTGGAAGTGAATCTTCACGTGCAATTGAAATTGAAAAGTTAAAGATTGGCAATGAGATTGAAATTCTTAGAGAAAGGTTGAGGATGATAAAACATGAAAAGGGAAAATTGTCTTTTTTTGGAGAGAATGGAGAAAATGAGAAAGGCCAGCTGAGGCTTCTGGAGGAGATATCAGACCTTCTTGAAAGGCTTAAACAGCCAAGAAACCCTGTGCGTGGGGCTTCCTTGCCCCCTTCCTCATCTAAGGTATAACTTGTTATGCATGAACTGAGTTTTTAACTAGACCAAATTAGTCTTTAGAAGCATGTGTATGAAATTTAGTTATTGAGTTTGTCATTCTTTAGCATGTAATGATTCATTATGCTTCTCTCATACAAATGACGAAGATTTACTTTAATTTGACATGACTCTGCAAATACAAGTCGAGTATATGGACAGAACAAGGCAGTGGATTGTCACCGGTTGAGGTAGATTTTGTCTACATTGTTATGCCTTTTTATTTAAAGTTCAAGTTCTCATATTTGATGATGAAGAACATGATTGGAAAGTAAATTTGATGTAAGCTTGAGGAGTTCAATAATTTGATCTAAAAGTACTTAATTCTGGTAATCAAAAGAACTTTGGTCTTAATTTGTGTATTGTCAATGTTGTGTTAAATTTATCTTCATGTAGCTTTAAGCACATTTATTGCTCTCACCAGTTAAAATGAATTGTACCTTGCCCTGTAATGTGATGTTTGAGCACCTTTCCAATTCCAATTAACTAGGAACATTATCAAAATGGGTTGATGAGAGATGATTTGGAAGTTGTTTATTTCAATTTGTTTTCAGTGCAGTTGCCCTTGCACGTCTCAATTGCATGGCTTTATGTGTTTAACCACTTTCTTAAATCTCTATTTGTCATCAAGTATAACTGTAATTCTTGAAAATAACTATGCTTCAACTTCCAGTGTCGCCCATACCATTCACCTCTCTCAACACCCAAAAACTTAATCATGAAGGTCTAACTCAAAAGCTGTAGTTACACCCAATGAGAAAACATTTTGTTTGCAATGGTCTTTTCTTGTATATCAACTTCTCTTATCCATAAAATAAAAAGATTTTAGTTGGTGCTAATTGAACATTAGATACTTCAATTGAACATTAGATATTTGTCGTTGTTGTTTAGTTGAGAACATAGTACTTTATTTTCTTTTTGTAAGTTAAATGTTAATTGTTAATGTGTTAGTTTTTGTTAGTGGAGGAATTCGAATCCTCAACCTCTCCCTCCTCCCTTCTCTTCACACGCGGACTGTACCTCTAGACCAATCTTATAATTCTAAGATAGTACTTTATTAACTAACATAGTGTAACATGTGTGGCAGATATAACATTGTTCTTTAAACATGCGATTAGGAGGTAAATTTCTAGTCGGTGATAATGAAAATATATCTGTTGGAAAAGATAATAGAGCCCAATACCTCAAAGGATCAGTCTTTGATTACCGAGTAAGGAATATCCTGGAAAACGAAAAAAGAAAAAGAAACAAAAGCACTGTACTTTCATTTGTATAGTAACTGCATAATGCAGCCATTAACCATTGTTATGTTTCTTGATGACCAATGCTAATTATAATTATACTTATACCCCGTTTTTTCAGGTAAGCTCAAGGAAAAGACGCTGCCAAAGTGTGAATTTGGAGAAATGTGAAAGCAGCTAAATGATCTAAAGTTACACTTTTTAAGTGCCACTAAGTTTGTGCTAGGCAACTTGTAAATGGCAACAACCACCTCTGGTAGCTACTAGAATTTAGCACTACTTTTACACAGCATTTGTTGTATGTTCTTTTAGTATGTAAATAAGCCTTATCTTAGTCCTCTAGGCTAAATAATGTAGTAAAAATAAAATACAGTTTTGAAATCTTTTGCAGGTGTAGGCATCATTTATACTTCCTTGTGTTGTGTTTTTGCCTTGGGAGGATATGTGGCTCAAATTATGGAATATGAATTGTATATATCATTTTCTTTCTTGTTCTTGTAGCTTGAGGTGTCATGTCTATAGAGTATAGAGTACAGCTTATGGATGTAATTATTTCTTACATTTCTTTATGTAGTAATAATGATTATGTAACATTGATGATTATGTGTTTGTGTGTTAAAAAAATTAAAAAAATTATGTTTGGAGTATTTAAATGAAGGGTATCAAAAGTAGAGAGAACATTGTTATTATTATATTCTTGAGAGATATTATTTATTTGTTTTTGGGATTGTGACATTGCATTTAGTAGTTGACGCCTCTGATGTATGATTAGATTAGTCATTTAGTAGTTGCCTCTGATGTATGATTAGATTAGTCATATGTTACATGCAGAAGTATCTTTCCTTAACTTTATTTTAAATTTTATTTTTGTATAGATTTTTTTTTTTTAAAAGTACTTTTTTTAACCAATTTTATCTTACTTGCGAATTTTGATTTTAAGTAGAATTTGTTAATGTTTCATTGTATATGAACATAATATTAAACTGAGTTTTTTTTTAAACAATAAAGCTTGTTCTTTTTAGCTTGTATATAGACTTTTTCTTGTTGAAAAATTTTTATATAAATGTGAGAATAAAGATCGTGTTCTGTCTGAAATTCAATCACACGACTTTTTATTTAGGATAAATTTATTGATTTTATAAATTAATATTTTAAATCTGATTTTACATTTTAACTCTAGATATAGGCTAGTGTGTTGGAAAGGGAAATAATAAATTTTCTTAGAGAATGAAAATTAGGGATAAGTATGGATATCAATCCAAAGAGTTGATAAAAATTTAATTTAATTTTGTAGATTTTGATGCTTGTCAACTTAATTTTATTATATATTATTATATATTATTATTCAATAAATCAATTATTATATATTATTATTTTAATATTTTTTTAATAAAAATTTAGGGTATATCAATAAAACAAACAAAAAAAGTTTTGAGAAATCTTGTTGTAGACTAGGATGAAAAATGGTACCTTAATTCTATGGTAGGTAGGTTACATCGGGACAAACATTTTACCAGAACACATGGTTAAAAAAGAGTAAATCTTATATAAACACATACCTATCTTGTCATTCTTATACACAATCAATTACAATTACACATTTAGTTAGAATAAAAAAATGGACATAATCAGATAAATGATGTTTCTTCCACAATAAATGCATTGTTCTAAACAAATTAATGATTGGAGATTGTTGTTTACATTATTCTAAATAGTTGATAAATTTTCATGTTTAGGTTTATAGAAAAAATTGTACAATTGAATTTATGAATTAAAATAACATAAAATAATTTTACAATAGATTACTAATTTTATATTAAATTTTATTTACATTTATAGTAAAAAAAATTCATATAAATCACATTATCTCAAAATCAATTTTAATCAAAATCAATTTTTTATTAACATTCATCTAAATTACAATAGATTACTAATTTTATATTAAATTTTATTTACATTTATAGTAAAAAAAATTCATATAAATCACATTATCTCAAAATCAATTTTAATCAAAATCAATTTTTTATTAACATTCATCTAAACATATACATAATCTAATTGTAAAGACTTTCTTTGTTTCTTTTTTAGATATTTAAAGTTATTGTATATAAATTAAAAATATTTAATAAAACTTAAATATTATATTTTACTAAAATATTCTTATTTAATATTTAAATTTTTTAATTATATACCACTAACATTAGATACTCCACTCTTTAAGACTAAAATATTGAAAGGAATGGGATGAATGAATTATTCAATTATTTTAAAATACTATTTTTAAAATAAAAATAATAGTATTTTTAACAATAGTATTTAAAAATTATTTGAAAATATATTAGTGGTAAAATAATATTTTTAAAAATACTATTTTTAAATACTATTTTTTATTTTAAAAATATTTTTAAATTAATGAATAATTCATTCATTCCATTTCTTGTAACATTTTAGTCTTAAGGAGTATCCATTAGTGGTATATAATTAAAAATGTAAATATTAAATAAGAATATTCTAATAAAATATATTTAAGTTATATACAATAACCTTAAATATCTAAAAAAGAAACAAAAAAAGTATTTATAATTAGATTAAATACGTGTTTAGATGAACGTTAATAAAAAATTGATTTTGTTTAAAATTGATTTTGAGATAATGTGATTTATGTTAGAATATTTTTATTATAAATGTAAATAAAATTTATATAAAATTAGTAATCTATTGTAGAAATTATTTTATGTTATTTCAATTCATAATTGAACCCAATATCAATTCTAAAAATTTTTCTAGAAACCTAAACATATAAAAATTTATCAGTTTTAGATTAGAATAAATGTATAATGTAAGCAACCATCTCGAATCATTAATTTTTATAGGACAATATATTTATTAGGGAAGAAACATCATTTATGTCTATAAAGAGTAAAGACAAGTAATAATTTAATTTTTTTAGTATTTATTATGGAGAAAACATAATTTTTGTCCATAGATATATATATAGAGTAATAGTTTAATTTTCTTATTTTAATTAAATGTGTAATTATGATTGGTTGTGTGTAAAGATGTCGTGTTAGATGCATGTTTATACAAGATTTACTCGTTGAGAAAAGAGATATGAGAATGTGATTTTAAAGGGACATTTGTTTCCAAAGTAAATGAAAATGATGACTTTAACTTTTTTTCCTTTTGCCATGCCATTGTTAGACATTAGATTTGTCATGTTTATACACTTTTTCATCTACTTGTCCTTTTGAGCATGAGATACATGTGTGAGGTGTGGTATTTCAAGATGTTTCGTTTAAAGTTAAGTTGTGAATTAAAATTTTATAGAAAAAAGTTAAGTTTTGGATTAAAAAAAAAGAGAAATATAATAATAAAAAATAGAAAAAATCATTACAATAAAAAATTTTCATTTTTTAACAAATTACACATAATTTTTTAAAAATTAATTTTTTAAATTTAAAATCATTACACTAACCTTCTTGCATGTTTAAAAATATCGTCTCAACACTTTTTTCAAATTTCTTTTAAATGTCACACTAGCATTCATAAAAAACTGTAAAAGTAATAGTAAAAAATATATAATTAAATTTTAAAACTGTTTTTATAATTTGCTATAATAATTAAAATTATAAGTGAAGTGAAAGTGTGACACTATCAACATTGGGATATCTGTATATGATAAAAACATAAATCTATATATTTACATGCATGTCAATTTCATCCTTTTAAGGTTCACCAATTAACGATTTGTTATGTAGTGATTGAATTCTGATGTGATATGCATGGAAGTCATTTCGTGTCCCATGGACTGGTGGTTCTGCACTCTGCACTGTGCACTGTTTGTATGATACATATTCTGATTTTGGTGACAAAATCAATATATAATTTGCTTAATCAAAGGATAAAGATTCATCAGGGTCCAAGTTCCTGTTGGACATAAAGAGACCCAATACAATTTATGTTTGTTTTTAAATAAGTTTTATGAACTATAAATCACTTTTACTTTTTAAAATTTAAAAATATTTTTTTTAATCTTTGAGTTGGTTTTTAGTTATTCTTCTTTAATTAATATTGGTAAAAAATAATTGACAGTGAATACATTTTTATATTTGTGAATTATTCTCTTCTTTAACCTTAACCTACTAAATCTTTAATTTCACATCCGGCACAACAAAATACATAAAACTTATAAATAGAAAATATTAATAAAAAATAAATTAATTTCAGGATAAAAAAATATTTTTAAATTTCAAGAATTAAAAATGATTTTTGGTAAAATTTTAGGGATAAAAAACTTCTACAACTCTCCCCTGAAGTACATTAGTTTTAATATTATACAAATTGACTTTTAAAACACTTCAAATAGTTTTTTTTTTTTAATTTAAAAACAATATTTACTGAAAAAAATATTCAAAATCCTATAAACTAATAACAGAGGAACAGGTGACTATTTTGGAGTTTCCTTAATAATATCTCTTGATTAAAAACACGAGTTAAAAAATGTTGAGATGCATTTAAGAAAAAACACTAGTAAATTAATCGTGCCTACGCACAGCTTGGGTGGGATAGGTTTGTATTAATATAATGTTGAGAAATGAATAAAAATTAAAAATATATAAGAAAGAAAAGAGAAGTTGATTTCTCATATTTGTGTGTTTTGGATTGAGTGAAATGTTTTTTTATAAGAAATGAATTTTATTAAAGGGTATAAGAGATACTCAACTATATACAAAGGAAGGGATAAAGATGGTTGGATAATACTAATAAAGTCTATGAATTTGCCAGCTATCACAATCCTCAATCCTAAACAAAATGATTTATAACTAATTATCCTATACACAATAATAGTTGATCCTATTCATTACTACCCCCAAAATCAACTTCAACCCACCCAAGCACAACACATCATTTCATTATGTACAATTTTACTCGAAACTAGTCACCTTATATTCAGCTCCTATAATACAACTAGCAAGGTTCATAAGCCAACCAGAAAGTACGTATGAAAAGGTTGATTCAAGAGAATGCAACCAACCCCATATGTGATAGTGAATTTTTTGCATTAGCTTGTAAATTTGAAAAGTGTCCCCTCTAAACACATATGAGTTCCTCTAATTCAACAAACACCAAATGATTGTTATCCACACTACCTCCACCTGCGGTTGTTGCAACTCTATGGCTTGCAACCTGTATGCTGAATGAAGTTTATTTGAGAATCTTGATGCATCACTGTGTAGACTCCAATCCAGGTGTAGCATTTATGCCAAATTTGGGAAGCCATTATGTAGTTGAAGAATAAGTGATTAGATATGTGAAGCTGATACTGACAGCATAGCAAGTCAGACACATCCTGAATTACATTATCTTCCTGAGTTTATCTTTGGTTGGTAGTTTATCCAGCAACAGTTTCCATGTGAATATGATTACTTTCAATGGTATCTTGAACGACCATAACATCATCATCTCCTCCATTTGCGTTCCCACCTATGGCTCTTTGCTGTAGTGTTGAATATGTTGCTCTAGTACTGTATGTCCTTGTTAGGTTCACTAGCCATTGCCAAACAGCTTCTTGATTTGGGTTCTACATTATCTTAGGGATTATGACCTGAAACGTTTGCACATAATCTAGTTTCTATTAGAACCATGGTCTCCTCCATCTGAAGTTCCACACCCAATGACCCTCCACCCACTCACCTATATCTATAATCCTTTCTGTCTTCTGTTCAAATTTAGCATATAGTCTTTGAAACCTACGTTGGAGGGACCTCTCACCTGCCCAGTCATGCTCCCACAATTTAGTTTTGTTTCCCACTCCCTCAGGTATTGGAACCACCCATTTGATTGATTACTCAAACACGCTCTGCCTAGATCCTTCCACCATATATATGTTTTGGTTCTATTAGCTCCCCACTTTAATCCTCTCCATTGATGTAATCCTAAAATGGCATGATGCAATCTTGGATGCTTCTCCCATGATCTTGCTTTAAAGAGGTTCCAAAGCTGAAGATGGAGGTTGAGAAACTACGAAATAGAAGTGTTTAATGAAACATCAAGTAGAACTTGAGGTTGTGGTTCATTGTGCTCAAATAGTATGGGCATAACCTGATGCAAAACGCTTTTGCACTCCCCTTGATCTTTCTCCTCGAGGTTCCAAGCACCACAAAATGGATGATGACAGGAAAATAAAATGGAGGTGGGGTGTCACTCTCAAAGATAGATAAGTCAAAGTGTTTAGATTTTCCACAAGGGAAAAAACCCTTGATAAAAACCAACAAGGAAGAGGTTCCTCAAGAGAGAGGATCCTTAAGAACTTTTACTAAGAATATACTCACAAAGATACTAATTTCATTCAACTTCAAAGGTCAGATTTACAATGAGGGGGAATGAGTATATATAGCCCAATGAGAGAGCTTGGACATAGTTTTCTAGGCAATGTGGGACTTAGGCTTAATTAGGATTAAGACTAATTAACCTAAGTCTTAGGCCTTAAATGAGGCACCTAAGTTCACTCCTCATGGGTGCAATTAGCAATTCCCAAAGTGAATAGGCTAGCCCAAAATCATATCTTAACTTATGCACTCATTCTAAGTTTACTCCTGCTTTTTAATTAAAGACACTTATACCTTCTAAACTAAAAAGAAGATGGCCGAATGTACATGGCCTTATAGGAATTAAAAATACACTCCTATTTAGCTAATTAAAATAAAATATTTACAAGCTAAAAATGAAGACTATGGCTTCTAATCTTCAATGAGCTTTCATCCATGCTATACCTTCCTTGAATCCTCCTAGCCATGATGCATGCTAGGTGAGATTGCATTATCTCCTCCCCTTCGAGAGGATTTGACCTTAAATCCTAAGGCCTTTCTTCCTCTTTTTCAAAGTCTACAAGAAAATAAGGAAAGTAGTAAGTATATACAGATAACTGATTTTAGAGGGAGTGAGGGGCCTATAAGGAGACCTCTTAGGAATGGGGTAGTGGAGTTTGGCCCTAAGGTGTGAAAAGATTTTAGTGTGCATGTGCCTTCACACAGCAGTGCCCCAACCTTCTCTTATTGCACTAGATACTAGCCTCAAAGGTTTTGAAATAGTAGGCGAGACTAGTCTAGGTGTAATGGAGCACTCATCAAGTTGGATTTGAAGGTGTGGATCAAAGTGCTCAAATGGTATAGGCACATCCTCAAATTCAACTTGTTCTTTTTGTAAGGGTTGACAGGAAGATTTTCCTATGTAGAGAACCTTCTTTGAAGGAAAATGTGGATCTTCTTTAGACTCGGTCTTCCTACCAACAACCTTATTTTCATTTTTATCTCTCTCTCTTAAGCTTCATGATCCTTCTATCCTCCATAACCTCGGTAGGGGTAAGATGAAGTAAGGCAATCTTTTTTCTTTATGGGAGAGAGTGATTTTATTAATGAGGTCATTGTGCAAAGTTGCCTTATCATGTTGTCACGACCTTCCTAACAACATGTGACTAGCTTCCATAAGGACTACATCACATAAAAATTTGTTGTGATACTTTCCTTTGGAGAAGCTAATCTCCACTTGTTCTCTTATTACTGCACCCTCTTATCATTAAGTCCGTGCAAAGAATAAGGTGAAGGATGAGGAGTAGTAGCAAGTGCTAGCTTTCCACCACCCTTGTGCTCCAACAATTGCAACATGATTCACCATCCACAATGAGAGAACCAATTTTGCCCAAAATTTTACATCTTGTTGAAAAACATTCTCTCTTTGTGTTTGGGTGTCCTTACAAGGATGACTTCCAAGAAGCTGTTTCACTTTGAAGAGATCATTACATGAATGAATACCCTCTTCATTTGATGTTCCCCTTAAATTCCTTTTTTTCTTTTGGGGAAAAACAATGTAATGTGCCCTTTTTCTAAACACTAAAAACATTTAGGACTTCTAGAACGAGTGCTCAAACTAGTGGTAGGGGTGTCACTCTTACTCAAGGGTTTTCTTTCCATATGCTTTATTTTGGATGACTCTATTTTGGATTTAATTATAAAAGGGTTTGTCTTTTTCTTAGGAGGCTTCTTAGGGTTTTCCTTTTTACTATAAGAAGCATGAATGTCATGGGTTATTCTAGGCTCTTCTAGGACTCTATAAAGTGTGTAAATGCTACCATAAGAGCTCTTATAGGCATCTCTCTTTTCATTTTCCCGTCTCTCTTGTCTCTCTTTCTTTTCTTTCTCTTTGGTCTCTCTCTTCTCTTTCTCTTTTCTCTGTTGTCTTATTTGTTCCCTCTCTTCTCTTTGTCTCCTATATTCTTCTCTTTGTTTTTGTCTTTTCTCCTTTCTTTCTTTTCTCTCTTTTTCATACTTTTCATTTTCTCTTTTTAATCTTTTCATATATTCTTCCCATTCTTTTTCTCTTTTATCTTCCCTACTTTTATTAACACTCCTGATACTTTTAGATGTGTGTGATGACATTTAAAAGTGCAAGGCCTAAGGAACTAAGTAAAATGCAAGAAACACTCTTCTCTTTTTGAATTTTTCTCAACTAAAAATGACTTAAGCCTTTGAAACTTAAGCACTTTCCTAAATGTTGAAAGCAAATAAATAAATTTAAAGGAAAGCTAAAGTATTTTAACGTGCTCCTAAGTATGAATAAGGGGTACCAGTTCCTTGTACACACTAAACAAGAAATTAAAATTTATTACACACAAAAGAGGTGACCCTTATGGGCATCCAACACCTCTAATCAAAATGTCCTTTAAAAATACACCCAAATTAAAAAAAAATAAAAATAAAAGACATTGAATGTAGCTCCTTTCTTCAAGTGCTCCTCCCCTAGTGTCTCACTCTAGTCTTGATCTCCTTTTCAAGTCTCCTATTCCTTGGTTTTAAATCAACACTTCCTAAGGATGCTACCTTGTGTAAATTTCAATAATTTGGCTACCTACTAAGAGAAAACAAGTGCCCAAGTAAGAGACCAAGGGAAGTAGAATTTGAAAGCAAAAAGAAATAAAAATCACTTAACAAGAATAGACACACATCCAAGTGGAAAGAATTTATTTAACAAACACAAATAAAGACAATAAGGACAAGCAAGAAATAAAAGGTGTAGAAAGAAAGTTGGCACACAAAAGAAATTCCTAGAATGGGCCCAAAATAGAATTGGACTTAAAATAAAAAAGAGTCAACAAATTCAATGATTTGCACAATTGTAAAGTGAATCTTATGCAAAGAAATTCAAGCAAATTTCAATAGAATTTAACACTCCTTTGAATTGTTTAATAAATTTGAGGTGCACTAAATTTTTTTTGTACTCTTTTTATTTTTTTTTTAGAACTTTTTACTAACTCTTTTTTTGACTTATTTTACTCTTTTGATTTCTACTATCTTCTTCTTCTTTTTCTTTTGACTTTTGTTGCACCTCTCAATAGTTTTGAAAGCAAGAAATAATAAGGAGTATCAAGATTTTCTTGAAATAAGGAAAAGAAAACAGCCACAAAAAGATTTAAAGCAAAGTGCAAATCAAAGAAAAAGTACAAATGTACTAAAATGAAGGTGACTTAAAAGTAAGGAACAAAGAGGAGATTCAGAGGTGCTCAAGGTAAGCTTGAATGCTTAAAGATTCAGCCCAAATAACACACCAAAAGGTCCCCCAAAACACCCAAATAACATCACCGAAAAGCTAGTACAAAAAAAGCTACTAAAACAAGGAGAATAAATTGTACTCTAGGAAAGGAATTGAGCAATTATTGAGAGAATTTTTTTTTGAAACATGCTATGATCTAAAGCATGTGGACTCTAGGAATTATGATCAAGAGCATATACTCAATTTCAAAGAGATTTAACACAAGATATTTAGAAGCACAACACAATTTATTTTGTGAAAATTTTAAAGGCACAACAACATGAAATTGAAAAAATTAACGACTAAACATGACTATGTTAGAACACAAATTTGTAGAGTAAAAATGAAAATAAAATGAAAAAAAACAGCCAGCAATGACACGCCCCAACAGAATATAGGTGTAGGAAAAATGGAAATAAAAATGCAAGAACTCAAAATAATAGAAGCAAAAATGCATCCAAAGATCAAATCACAAAGTGTGCTTCCTTCACAAATTTTGTGAAGTCATTACCAAGATCTTCTTAGGATTTACACTAGAATAAAAAGGAAAATAAAAGCTGGGCAGAATTTAAAGAAAATAAATCCTAAAGACACACACAAAGGTTCAATAGAAAGGAACAAAATAAATTAAATCCAGAAATCAATAAAGACTAGGAATTAAAATTGCAAGAATTAAACTACTAAAACATAAACTTCAAGACAATAAGAAAATTAAACTGACATGATATGAAGGCTGGAAAAATTAAAACAAGAACAACAAGAAGACTAAGATGTAAAGCTGGAAAAAATTAAATAAAATTAAGACTAGAAAAGAACCTCATGGAGTTGGCTCTAATATCAAATGATGCAAAAAACTTTTACACTTCCCTGGATCTTTCTTTTTGAGGTTCTAAGCACCATGAAATGGATGATGGAGGGGAAATAAAATGGAGGTGGGGCGCCACTCTCAAAGAGAGATAAGCCAAAGTGTTTAGGTTTGCCACAAGGGGAGAACGCTTGATAAAAACCAACTAGTAAGAAGTTCCTCAAGAAAGAGGATCCTCAAGACCTTTTACTAAGAATGTGCTCACAAAGAGATTAATTTCATTCAACTTCAAAGGTCATGTTTACAATGAGGGGGAACGAGTATATATAGCCCAATGAGAGAGCTTGGGCACACTTTTCTAGACAATGTGGGACTTAGGCTTAATTAGGATTAAGACTAATTAACTCAAGTCTTAGGACTTAAATGAGGCACCTAAGTTCACTCCCCATGGGTGTAATTAGCAACTCCTAAAGTGAATGAGCTAGCTCAAAATCATGTCTTGACTTATGCACCCATTCTAAGCTTACTCCTCTTTTTAACTAAAGACACCTATACCTTCTAAACTAAAAAAAAGATGGCTGAATATACATGGTCTTAAAGGAATTAAAAATACGCTCCTATTTAGCTAATTAAAATAAAATATTTACAAGTTAAAAATGAAGATTATGACTTCTAATATTCAATGAGCTTTCATCCATGTCATGTCTTCCTTGAATCCTCCTAGCCATGATGCATGCTAGGTGGGATTGCATCATAACCACAACTTGTACATGTTCAATGGAAAATTTGTCTTCAATAAGGCTCTCTTTGGATGGAAAGGGGTAATTTTCTTGAAAAGAAATTTCCCTCTCAATTTCATTTAGGTGTCAAACTTGAGATTCTTGTTTGAGCTATATGGCTTATCGCTCAAGTTCAACACTTGGTGAAACCTCATCTTTAAGTAAACTTAGAGGTTTTAGATTAATGTGTTCAAAATATTTTTACACAACCTCATTTTAAACTTGTCCCAAGAAAGAAGTTTCTTTAATAAGATCCTCATTGGGATTTAAGGAGTAATCTTCTTGAAGGTTCACTTTTTGCTCACTTTCTTCCAAGTTTTGAACTTGAGACTTTTGTTTGAAATTTATGTATGTTGGCTCAAGTTCAAAACTTGGTGAAGTGTGTAATGGAACTTCAAATTTAACTTTCTCCAACAGAGAAGTTTGTTGAATAAGATCCTCCTTGGAATTCAAGGAGTAATCTTCTTGAGGTTTTACTTCTCTCTCATCTTTTTCCAAGTGTTTATCTTGAGATTTTTCTTTTATATCAATAGATAATGACTTGAGTCCAACACTTGTTAAAGTGCTTGATGGAGATTCATACTCAAGTTGAACTTCAGATTGTGGTTCAATGTGCTCAAAAGTTTTTGGCACAATCTCAATCTTAACTTGTGCTTTTAAGGATTGGTTGGAAGATTTTTCTATGTTAAGATTATCCTTTGAAGTCAAAGTTGAATCTTCTCTAAGATTTTTCTTCCTACCAATCTCTTTTTCTTTCTTTCTTTTTTTTTCTTTTTTTTTTATTTTTGAAGGGTAAGTGTGTGTTTTCTCTCCCTTTCCTCCCTCACTCTCTCTCTCTTTTTTTCAATATTCCTCTCTTCTTTTCTTTTCATTCTCCCAATATTCATCTATTTTTCCCAATATATTTTCCTTTCTATGTATTTTCTCTCCCATCTTTCCTCTCTTTCTTATCTTTTTTTCTCTTCTATTTCTTTCCTCTCTTTCTCTTCTCTCCTTGTTTTCTTTTCTTTCTTTTTCTTCTCTTTCTGTCTTCTCTTGTTCCCTTTCTTTTCTTTCTCTTCTCTATTTTTCTCTTTTCTCTTATTTTTCTTGTTTCTCTCTTTTTCTCTATCTTCTCTCTTCTCCTTGTATTTCTTTCCTCTCTATTCTATATTTTTCCTTTTCTTTTCTTTATCTCTCCCTACATTCCTCTGTTTTTGTTTTGCTACTCTCTCCTTATCATAGGAATATGAAATCAAGGTTGAGTTTGGGTTGTGGAAAGAACTAGGGGTATAATCATACCAAGTGTAAGCTCACTCATCTCACCTAATAGTGCAAGAGTCTTTGGAACTGAATACACTAATTATAAAGTGAAAAGCAAGCAAATGAAACTAAAACCTAAATGTGCTCCTAATAGGGCAAGAGCCTTTGAAACTCAATGCACCATTAAATGCTTAAGGCAAATAAGGGGCAAAAACGTGCACCTAAGGTATGAAGAGGTGTACCACTTCCTACTTCACACCTAAAACGAGAAATCTAAAAGCTATTACACACAAAAGAAAGTGACACCCCTAACACTTCCTAGAAAAAAGCCTTTTAATACAAAGAATTAACAAAAATAAAAGTCTTCAAGTCTTTTCTCCCAAGCTTTCCTCACCAAGTGTATCCCTCCTTATATGTCTTGCTCCTTCTTTTGTTCAAGTCCTCCTTGGTTTTTCAATCCTTCCTTACTATGCTATACTTGTGGAAGGTTCCCAAACCAATGGCTTCCCTACACAAAGTGGCACAAACTCCAAAGCAACCAAGGAATGCAAAGAGTAGAAGCAAATAAAGCAATAAATGCACAATTAGGAAAGGACACTATCCAATTGGAAAGATAACTAGAGACATAACTCAAAGATTATTGAAGGAGACAAACTAAAATTAAGGCTAAGAAAGAAGTAGGCACAACTAAGGAAAATTCTAGAATAGTTATAGATTAGAGTAGGGACTAAAATGCAAAATGACTCAAAATATTTTCAAAAGTTGCAAAAACTTAAACAATGATGGCCGAGTTATGCTAAGGATTAGCTCAAGCAATTTCAATCAAATTAGATCACCTTTTTTGAAATTTCTTTTAATTTTCTATTAGGTACATGTATTTTTGTTATTTGCTTTTGAACTTTTTTTTTTTTTTTAGCTTTTTCTCTTTTCTTTTGAATTTTTTTTTTAAACTTCTAGATGCAACTAATGACTTGTTGGTTTGAAAATTTTATGAGTGTTCTAACGGTCATAAACGCTTCAGTAGAAGCACAATGCAAGACACAAAATTTCAATTCAAAGTGCAATATAAGAAAATACTAGCAACTAAAAAATGCACTAAAATTAGAAAGTGACTTAGGTAATCTATTTAGAGGATTTGTTGTGTTTTTGGAGCTTCTTATTTGCACAAGTTTTCTTGATCAAGTCACGCCTAATCTCAAAACATTCCACACTAGAAATCACTTCACACTTGGCAATAATAAAGAGCTACTACACAAGACAACAAAATTTCAAGAAGAAATTGAGCTATAATTTTTTTTTTTGAGAATTTTATTTAGAGAAACATGTTTGATCTAAAAGCATCTGAGACTCCTTTGGAAGACTTACTCAAGAGGTTAGAACCTCTTAGATGCTTGATTTCAAAGAAGACACCAACACACTTTTTAGGCAAAATAAAAAGGCTACAACTAGGAAATTAATTTGACAAATTCAAGGACTAAACAAGACCATCTAAGACAACACAAAAAGAGTGTGGCTTCATCCACAAAGGCATGGAGTCATAATAGAGCACTTCTTAGGAACAATGCTAAGCATGAATCAACACCAAAAAACTAAGGTCTAATGCGGGAGTTAGAAGAATCTTAAACAAGCAAATGTGATTCAATGAAGAACAACAAAGTTGAATCAACAAGAAAATTACATGAACATATAGCGCATAGTGTAACATCCCAAAATTTAAAATACAAATATTTGAATAATAATTCGGTTAAGAGAAGATAGATTAAGTTGTACTAATTAAAAGATTAAACTGTTAGGAATTTTGAATAAACAAGATTAAAATAATATTTCATTTAAAATAGAAATAAGATAAAACAAATAAAAGATTTTATATCACTTTGAATAACGAGATTCAGATAATATTTCATTTAAAATAGAAATAAGATAAAACAAATATACTATTTTGGATTTAATCTGGAAAAATCCATCTTTTATAAAAAATATAGAAAGGGGAAAACCAACCCTTATATAGGGTTAACTAGTTCCCTCAGAATATCATAAATTAGTTGGTTCTTCTTGGGTTGAGAAAGAGAGACATATGACTCAAGTCTATTCATAAAAGTGTTAACCCCTTACATCTGAGAGGTGGTGCCTTTTTATAGAAGCAAAATCCTAGGCTATGGGCTTGGGGAAGTGGACGTCCACTATGAAGGGATTAGTGGAATTAACTAAGTGTTAATT
This sequence comes from Psophocarpus tetragonolobus, assembly GCA_037954015.1. Lineage (NCBI taxonomy): Eukaryota > Viridiplantae > Streptophyta > Magnoliopsida > Fabales > Fabaceae > Psophocarpus > Psophocarpus tetragonolobus. The sequence goes on along the minus strand of CM075693.1, from coordinate 34,198,627 downwards.
TAGCTAAAAGCTAATTAACACATTGTTAATTTAGCTAAATCCAAATAAGGCCCTAAAATAGTGGATCTATCTTCCCTTGAATTCAAATTTGAATTTGAAAGTGTAATGTGGCTTCCCTCCAAATCCCATTTGAATTTAAAGAAGGCCATGTAGGTGTCACCTAGGAGAGAGAAGGTGGTTGGTGCAACATTGGGGGAACAAGGGAGTCTCACTTGTGTTTCATGCTTCATAAGATGCTAGAAGGGTGTGGGAAAAAAACTAGGGGTTGTGGAGAGTAAACACCATATGTCCAAGGCTCCAAAAAGGCCCTCTCTTATGCACACACTCCACATAAAAAACTAATGAAACCTCCTGTCCTAAAATAAAGAAAAGAGGCCAAAATACAAGGCTGTAAAGGAAACTAAACACTCCACCAATATTCTAAGACACAAGGGTGCAAAATACAACTATAATATTTACAATCACATAGACTATGGCCTAAAAATTATCTATCTATGCTCTATCCAAGACATGTCCACTTTTTATTCTTCCTAGCCCCTGTATTTGGACTCATAACTCATTATTACTCTTAAAAATCTCTCATCTCCATTTACCCAACATTGCTCTATTAAATGTAGATAGATTTTTTATTCCCAGACCCCCAACATGTTTCTCCATACAAACTCTCTCCCAACTAACCCAATGGATTTTGCTACTGCTCGCCTTAACCCCCTCCCCATAAGAACTGAGCTTGAATATTTACCAATTTATCAATTATGCTTACTCGGGCTAGAAAAACTGAGACAGGAGGACAAACTAAATTGATAAGAGTAATTATTCCACCAATGGACAAAGTTTTATACTTCCAACACACTAACTTGTTTCCAAACTTATGAATGATTGGTTACCATCTGGTAAAACTCCTTGGATTATTTGTAATAGATATGCCCAGATATGTGAATGGCAAGTTCAACAGTTTGTAGTTTAGTAGGTCAGCAAGTCTACACATCTTTAGTGGGGAGATATTAACTGCCACAGATCTACTTTTATTGAAATTGACTCTAAGTCCGGATACCATCTAAAAAATTCTCATTATTCCTTTGATGGTTCTTATGTTCTTAATTGTCGTCTAGCCAAAAAAACATTATCGTCAACAAATTGGAGAACGTTTACCATAACTGTAGCTTTAGTATAAACTCTTCTTAACATCCTTTCTCACCAACCTACAATGATGAATAAAAATGATGCTAATGAGTCACCTTGTCTTAGACCTCTTCTCGTATTGAACTCAACAGTTGGGCTTCCATTAACAATTACTAACACCTTGGTTAATGATAAGCATTATGATATCTAGTTAATCCATTTGTTTGCAAATCTGATTCCCTGAAGCATATCTAACAAGAACTTTTAGTTAACCAAGTCGTAGGCTTTTTCATAATCCACTTTTGAATATTAAACATTTCCTCCTTTTTCTCTTAGCTCCATCAATGACCTCATTAACTATCATGGTGCTTTACAAAAACCTCTTCCTCCAATAAATGCGCTTTAGCGATCATCTATAATGTCAATCGATACTTTTTGTAACCTCCTAGCCAATACCTTCGCCAGAATTTTGTATACATTGTTGATAAGTTGTATTAATCTAAATTGACCAAGCTCCTTGAGATTAATCTTCTTTGGGATCAATGTGATGAATGATGAGTTGAGGCCAGCCGAAAGCTTCCCATTCAAATGCAATTCATGCATGTACCTCATAACGTCGTTCTGAGTCATCTCCCAGAATTGTTTTATAAAGTGGAAGTTGAAATCGTCCAGTCTGAGGCTTTTAGAACTTCCACAGTCCCATACTACCTTTTTGACATCCTTAGTTGAGAATGGTTGGATCAATTATTGGATCTGCTCCTTTGATATCGTCTAGAATTGAACCCCTTCCAGCTATGGTTTTTCCTAATGAGATTCCCCAAATGTTTGCTGAAAGTATTCCTTTGTTTTCTATTTGACTTCTACTGGGTCCTGCACCCACTGACCACTTACTATGATTCTGGTTATGTGGTTTGTTCTTCTCCTCCATTTAATCATGTTATGAAAGTATTTCTTTTTTGCCATCCCCCTCCCTGAGCCTATTATTTCTTGACTTCTGCCTCATCATAGATTCCATCCTATTGGAGACAATCTAGAATTTCTTTTGTAATTCTTTTAATAGCTCTGTTTCATCCTCTATAAGGTTGTCCCTTTTGCCTTTGATGTATATTTCATTCATCTTATTGACAATTAATTCTTGCTCTTTACGAATATCCTCAACTGACTCTTTATTCTATTTCTTTAGGTGTTTTTTAAGCCTCCTGAACTTTTCTTTCATGACATATGCTCCCCACCCATTGACTTCAAGGTTTCTCTATACTTCTTGAACCATTTTTGGGAACGTCTTCTCTCTAAACCAACAGTCTAGGGAATGGAAGGGCTTAGGTCCCCAATACACAACTTTGGTCCGAGACGTCCCTATTTAGAATTTGCTGAGTCTAGCCATCTCTGAAACCAATAGTTTGATAAGAGTATTATATCAATGAAACTTTTCATTGTCCCATTTGGTTTGAACCAAGTAAAGCTTGTCCCTCCTCCTAGGGTGTCCTCTATCTCCATGTCTACTATGAACTCATCAAATTATTCCCCCTCGCTTCTCCCATGGCCCTCTAACATTTCCCAACATTTCTCTGAATTATTTCTAACTAAGTTGAAGTCCCATAATATGCACCACTACTGGACAGAGCATTGCTATTTATGTTGACGTAATTCATCCCAAATCCTTCTCTTTTGGTTGATATCGCAAGGGATGTACACATTTACAATCACCAAATCATAATCCTCTTCCTTCTATCTGCCTTGCAACATGATTCGCCCACTTCCTATGATGTAGTTATTGAGAATGAATGTTGTTTCACTCTATAGACATAATAATCCACCCCCTTTGTTGACTGTCAAGCATTGCAACCACTGTACTTTTGAGTTCCCCCAATTTATTTGGCATATCTTTTTATCTACATTTTCTCGTTATGTTTCCTATAAAATACCATATTAATATTCTGCTTCACTAGAATTGATATGATCCTCCTTCATTTTACTGCCCCCAACCCCCTAATGTTATATGTTAGTAACTTCATGGGTTACCTTAATACTTTCCTCCCTCACCCTCCTTTCCACCTAGGTTATCCTGTCTATCTCTCAGTTCCAACTCAATTAGTCTTTTTCTTGTTATCTCTTCATCCTCCCGATATTTTACCACGAGTTTTTCTCTCAACTGAATAATTTGATTAGCTTATAAGATCTCTCTTTTCAGCCAAAATAATTTATTGCAGTTTTCTATATTACAATCTAGCAGCATATTATCACTAGGTGATAGTGAAACACTTACCCTAAGAGATGGCCTTTTCCTTCTACCTTTTGCTGTTTGGGGGAGATTTGGTTGACGTCTTTGTCGTTGGGATCTTCATCATTGAGAAGCGATTAACCTCTAAAAAGGGCTCTTGTCTGTAAAGCTTCATCACCTTGTTTCTCCAACAAAGAGCTGATGTAGATTTAACTTCGGTTCTACAAGTGGCCCACTATGATTGCATCTCATCTGGAGTGATAGGATTTCTAGTGATGGCTATAGCATGAACGATTATGCTAGGTTCATGCATCAAACCCTTTGACTAAGGGATGTGTGTTGTCGAGACGGGAGGGGACACATTGGAGGCTTGGGTAGGGGTCATCCTCTCCGATTGTAACAGAAGACACGACCCACTACGATGTGCCGCAGATGCTTCAACTTGTGGGTCTTCCATCACGCCACTCAAATAGGAGTTTAGCACGATGTACATGATTGGAGGATTAATCACCCATTCATCATTACAATAATACTCAGAGTATAATAATTAATAGTATTATAGACCATTTCAAATTTTAAGATATGGAAGCAAGATTAATCTCTAACATTATATAATCAAATTTCAAAACACCAAAAACATGGATTTTTAATATGTTTTGTTTTCTGCACTACAAATAATCTAAAGTATGCTCAATCATAAACACAAATAGATACCTATAAACAACAATACCAAATATGTTCAATCACACAATTACAAGTCATACCATTCACACACTAATTCAAATTATTTAACAATTGTAAATAAAATCTTTTATAGCAACTAAAACTATCATTACAAAATTTTAATTATTACAAACAGTGGACACTCATTACTACAAAATTCAAATAGTTCAACACACTAAGGATTTTTTTTTTTGAGATATTATCACTCTAGCGACAACTCTCCCTTTTGCTAGCCTCTTTTTAGTTCCATGAATATGCAAACAACCCCTAAATATTGGGTTTATCAAGTCCAATATCCAAGAGATTAGTGTGCACAACATCCCTTAGATATTAGGTTGATCACTCCCAATATCTAAGAGATTAGCATGTCATGTTCATAGTCCTAACAAGAAGTCATATAAGCCCAAATTTGATTTTTTTTAAAAAAAAAAGACAAACCCACTTCCACAGCCCAATTAGGATTGAACTGCTCTGATACCATAATGTAATGTTCGTCGTTACAATAATACCAAGAGTATAATAATTAAACAATTATTGAAAATAAACAAACTCTCAAAATAATAAATAAAATTATCAACCTTACAAAGTATAATTTTCAAATGTAGATGTCTCTAAAACGAATATAAATAATAGCAACAAAATGTTCATAAAAGAAAACCTAAACTACGATTAAGTCTTCACGCTTTCTTAACCTCCACAACATCTCCTCTTCTAACTCTAAAAACAACACTTTTATTAGATTGAAATCTCAGTGAATAAAACACGTTTTAAAAGAGTTTGCAAATAATGTTGTTTTCAGCCAGTGCGGAATCCAAAAAACAACCATGATACCCGCAATAAAAGATATTCTTAAAGACAAAATATAATTTATTTCAAATAATTCCTAATATGAATAATTAATAAATACGATAAGAGAATGGTTTTTTAATTAACACCTTCGCAATGCTCACAATTCACCAAAAAAATAGTGATACTCATGATCACTTACCTTCACTCTACCGTTCTCAGAACCAAGGTTTTTAGTAGATTTTTCAAAAAGGTCTATGAGCTCATATTCCATACAAGAGCATCTCATTGCCTTCCCACGCTATTATGGAAGTATCCAGAATCTCTTCTCCATCCCGGATGGAGGTATCTAAACCCTCTTCGCCATATGAAACAAAGGTATCTCATGCATCCATCCCAGGTGGATGTATCTCAAAATTCAATCCCATTCCAAATGGAGGTATCTCAAAATAATTATCAAGGTAATTTGGAAACATTAAACGCATTAACAACAATTTTTAAAACTATACCATGGAAGGTTAACAACAGACGTTTTACTCACCTCTTGAAGCGAGATCCCACCACTTTAATTTGTTTTCTTCTGATCATATGTCCTTCTTTCTCAACCCTAGAATAATCAACTAATCTATGATATTTTGAGGAAACTAGCTAACCCTATATATAATAGCTTAGGATTGATTTTCCCCTCTCTATTTTTTTATCTTCTATAAAAGATTAGTTTTTACAGATTAAATTCAAGATGGTATCAAATCTTTAATTATTTTATCTTATTTCTATTTTAAAGGAAACATTATCTTATTCTTATTATTCAAAAAGGCTTATAGTTTTATCTTTTAATATTTTTTTTAACAATCTAATCTTCTCTTAGCTAAATGCTTATTCGAATATTTGTATTTTAAAATTTGAGGATGTTACAGTGTTAGGTTCATGTGTCAAACCCTCTTACTAAGGGATGTGTGCTGTCGAGATAGTAGTGCACACGGTGGAGGCTGGGGTAGAGGTCATCCTCTCTAATTGTAACACAGGACACAACCCATTACTATATGTTGCAGATGCTTCTACTTGTAGGTCTTCAATCTCGCCACTCAAACAGGAGTTTAGCATGGTGTACATGATTGGGGGATTGATCACCCATTTCTCGCCATTCACACACACATCTTCCATGTTATCATTTAGCTTCTCTAATTGGCATGGTGTCACAAAATTCTTCTCCAAATTATCTCCATGGTCTAGGGTTAATGATGTTGCATCTTCAGTGTGTGCGAGAGCCTGTTTCCCCATATTATTGGACCATCCATTCCTAGTGGGCTGTTCCTTGTTCTTTAGTTCACTTTCTGCACCCCTTATATTACTAATAACACCTACCTCATGATGCTTTGTCTCACATTCTCCCTTGTTGTAATGCAACCTTCCCTCTTGCCTTCATCGTTTTTATGCAGTGTCTATACCAAACTTCTGTTGCGTTTGACATTTTGATATGGCTGGTGACATTTCTTTACTTCCCCCCCTTTTGTTCCTCGAGTCGCACTTTGTTATCTCCTTCCATGTGTTTTTCCTGAATTCGTATTTGTGGGCTCGACAATAATTTGCCAATGTTCTCCTAGTTATTGCTCTGGTCATCGTCCTCCTCCAATGAACCAATCTTGTCGACCTTTGACTACCAATGCTTGAACTTCCACTTCGTTTGCCACCATCATCCTTTATCCAATAGGCATAGTGGTTTGTTTATATAACCACCTCCTATATTAACCTTACCCGGTTAATCCAACCATTGATTTGAACCTTCCTTTTCTCACGCAATGTTTGCTTGTAACTAGAGATTTGAACTAAGAGCTTAGCATATTGAATATTCTCCATGTTCATGGTCCCTTCATCTACTTTTAGGAACTTGCCAATAGTTGTCGTTATCTAGAAGAAACATTGCTCTCTGATGACTCATTTTATATGTGCATATTTATACTATTGCTATATCTTCTAAGGTATTCTTTCTTATTTATTTCATGCATTTAGGTTTTTATGCATAAAATAATATTTTTAATAAAACTACCTATAAGTTGCATTTGTAGTAAATTCTGCATTATTTCTGTCCTCGCACTGTCTAATGTTTTGTCCATAAATTTTTCTGAAGACCTTATTTTTGGCTGATTCTTTTTGCATTAGATTCCCGACTTCCAGGGCTTCAATTTGGATATCTGGAGCATGGCGTTTGGAGTCGGAATATATTTTTGAGGATGTTTGGAAGTTCGGGAAGAAATCTAAATCATTTGTTTTAGGCATTGCATTTTTATGTAAATTAGTTTTAGGGCTATTGGCCCATTGCTTGGACCATTATTTGTGTGAGTAAAAGCACAGTAGGGTTGAGGACCTGAAACACAATCACTCTCATTTAGTTTTCAGAATTTTTGTAAAATTTTTTTAGAGAATTGTTGTAGAGAGAAGATCTTTTCTCTAGGATTTTAGTTTTCAACTTTCAATTTTCAGTTCCAGATTCAGATTTCTTTTCCAGATGTCTTTTCACTCGGAGTTTTCATTCTTCCCTTACCTCTCAATTTTCGCATGCATGATTCTTGATCAAGAATTGGCATTTGTATGTTAGGCTAGGGTAGGGGCAATTTCGGTTTTGATTCTACTGTTATTCTTAATTGATGTTTTCCATTTTGCTATTGTTTTCAATTCTTGCTTTCAATTGAAATTTTTTAATTTTGTAATTCTGATTTCAAATTCTTTCATTCTTCAAATTTCTTTAATTTCTTCAAATTTGATTTCTATAATCTTTTGGTTTCTGCAAACTTCTTTTCCTGCGAATTTGTTCTTGCTTTCTTGCAAATTTTCTTTCTTTCTTGCTCATTTTCTTTCTGCAATTAACCCACCCCTCCTCATTGTTAATCTATTAAAAGAAGAAAGGATATTAGCCAAAGATAGAAGCAATCTTTGTTAATGCATGTTTCCTTGTGATTCGATCTGAGGTTAACCCTATAGTACATTAGGGGGACTTTTGTATATTTTTGCAAAACCTAGGGTGACTAGGGTTTTGTCACTCCCCCATGCATCTAGAGGCATTCTAGTGCATCAGACCTAGGCTAGTATATTCCTGCATACAATAGAAGCATTCCATTTAGTAACATGAAAATATGGATAGTACCCCTTGATCTTACCTCTTCTATAATTCAACTACTTTTTCCATTGTCAATCCAATTATTAGTACCATTTCATCTCCCATATACCTCAGATTTACCATATTTCATCCTCTAGTGCTATGACATTTTGTAATTGGTCAAACATTGCAGGATCATTCAAACATCCCATTAGGCTCTCCTCAATCCATTTTTTATCTCCTTCATTCGTGTTGGTGATTTGCCCATGCCATTGGTCCTGACTGTCATTCTCATGTTTCCTTTTAAGTTTTCATACCTTCTTTATATGCTGGTTAGCCATCCTAGTAACCTCCACATAAGACATCTTTTTGTTCCCCTCACCTTACGTTTTTACCCTATTTCTCCTATTTTCTCTGTATTTGTGTGATCCTACCGTTGCTTTTTTTGTGATCGTATTAGTGACTTTGTTAGCAATCACCCCTCATGTATACTTTGGGATATTGACCCTCATCTAGTTCCTTATATATATGATGTCTAGTTGTTTTTCTAATATAGCTGCATCTCAAACATCTAGGAACCTTACAAATCCATACTTATTCCCCCCTAACACCCTTCTTCTTAGTTACATAGACTTACCAAACTCTTCCTCAATGTTGAAATACTTTCCATAACTCACTAATATTTTATGAATCAAAAAAGTGTGAGAAGAAAACGATGTGACTCTCCCATTTTCTCCTTCCCGTATCTCTACCTTGTTCCTTTGCGTGGTTGTCTAGCCTATGAATCCTTAGTTTTGTTCCTCTCCCTGCGTGTATCTAGACCTTCTCTCTGTGGCCCTTGTTGCTAGACCTCTCAACTCTCATCTCACTTTACCTTACTGATGCAAACCAAGTTTGCACTCCTTTGATATTTCTCCTTTAGGTTCCAAGCATCCAAGAAGAGGGTGCAAATATAACCTATGGGTGAGGGGAAAATAGGCCCATGACACCTAAGCTAAGCCCTCACACTAAGCCTATTCCTCAAAACTCACTAAAGACGCCTTTTCTTCTTAAACTAAAGGTAAATGACCTAAATACATTGCGCAAAGGAAATTGCAATCAATTTAATATTCACAAAGAATTATCCTAAGACAATGGCCTAAGTCTTCAATAATCTCCCTTCCTTGCCATGCCTTCCTTTACTCCTCCTAGCTATGTTGCATGATAGGTGGGTTTGCATCACTTACTGGCCAAGTAGTTAAAACAATCCAATTTGTTGACTTGATGACTCAATAGTAAACCCGAGAGTTTATACAGTTTACATAAGTATGTGTTAAAGATTGATATATATACCTATAGTCAAGATATTGTTTAATGTCATTTGCTACTTGAGTATTATGTACTCCCTCTTGCTCATCTGGAACAATTATTATTGTAATCCTATCATATCCTTTGTTAATGTACTTGAATAAGTACTTTATAAAAGCACTCTGGATACATCATTCCATGATAATGTCTACTTGATTTTTCTTCAATAACATTGGATTATATGAAACTACACTTTGATTATCAACAATGATACCTTTCTTAACAATTGTATTCTCATTGTCTCTTCTCCTATAGACAAGATACTCATCTTGATCAACAACTTTGCAATTTTAGAATTTCTTAGGATAATGCCTAAAATACTTTCCATCTTTCATACACTATGAAGATGAATTGGTTCTACTGCATGGGCCATGGATCATGTGAGCCTTTACTAAATTGTACAATTCATTGTCTTTAATCTAATTAGGTATTTCTGCTAATATAATCTTGTCAATATCATATGGAGAAGGGTACTTATGTGATGGATGCAAAAAAAAAAACAAACAATAAGTACGCATGTGGTGATCCTCATTTTTGAAATTCTATACTGTATATATATGAAAATAAAAACAAATACTTGCATTAGTAGTTGTGCTTGGTATAAAATTTAAATCATAATGCATGATAATTACTTTGCACGGTAACAACTTTCTCAATATATGTCTCTTTGTCAAATCAGATAAAAGTTTTTCAAATTTAATTTTAAATATCCTTAATACAATATCAAGATGTTTAGTAGCTTTTAAATTCATGGGCTCAAGCAGTCTTGAAATTTCTGTCCAACATAGGTTCTATGTGAATGTCAAAAGCAAATATGGAAATCCAATACTACTACAAATTGACATCCCATCAAAGTACAATTGGTCAATATATCTACAACTTCCAAAAAATGTGGATGGTAATATCACTCTTCCATTGTTGGGACCTTTGCTTTGAACATTGTTAGTTGATAGGTGCAAATTGTAATATTTGTCAACCTTAGCTTTGACTATTGAGATCCTAGGAGTTGCCACTAGGGTGCGTGCAATTGAATTCCAGTGATCAAGTTAGCAAGTTTTTTTTAGTATATTGTGAACATAATCAAACATATCTTTTTGGAGAATAGGAAAGAGACAATCGTTATTTGGTCATTAATGTGGTCTTTAAATATTTGCATTTGTTATGTAAGTATTGTTGGATGCATTAACGGGGTTTATTAATATCTTGCAATTGTCTGTCTAGACATCAATTAGGCCAATGTGGGTGGTGAGGTTAACCTTGTGAACTTCTTAGTTCGACCTTCAAACTCAACATAAGATAATGGTACAAAACTCAACTTTCCTTTCCTCTACTTAATTAATCTTCCACTCTGTTTGATTTGCATAATTCTAATGAGACATCACAATACTACCTATTCTATGTTTAGTTTTAAAATTAATTAACGAATAAGACAAAAATAGTGGAAAACAACACTACCTATTCTATGCTCCACAATATATTAAAAATTCAAAATTACCCTTATTGTAATATTTCTCTCTTGTACTTTCCCACATTTCTCCCATCGAGTTGCAAATTTTTTGAAAGTCTATCATAATAGATAATTACAATGATTATAACAAATTTTTAAAAGTTTAAAACATAAATATCTAACTCTCTTTATAATAGATAATTATGTTGATAAAAATATATATTATTGTATATAATATTTTATTCCATGTCATATTTATATATATTACAATATATCTACATGATTTATGTATCACTAGGTTATATATATTATAATATATATATATATATATATATAATTTATAATAATGCATCTTATTTTTAATATTGTAGTAATAAATTATATTAAAATAATTAACATTAAAAAAAATATTATTGTAGTAAATTTTATGTTATTTTACTAGTATTGTCCATTCTTTACACCAAAACAACATAGGAAACAAAAATTTGTCGTGTAATTTAACCTTTTTTTGTATTAAAACATAAGGAACCAAAGAAAAAAAAGCAAAGATTACCACCTCTTGAAAATTGTCTTGTAGTTAAACTATTTTTTTTTATTAAAAATACAAAAATAATATCAAGAAGAGATCTCATCTTAGTAAAGAAGTAACACACTAATTCTCCTTACGAAAGGAATTAATAAATTCAACTCTCCAATCTTCCTTCACAAAGTCATTAAAATTCTCAATAAGAGTAGCCTAATTATTGCAAGTAGGAGAAATCCACCCCACAAGAGAGAGCATAGATAGAATAAGAGACATATAGAACCTCATCAAAATTAGTTTAGAGGTCTCATTCAAATCATGCAACAAAGTTGTAAGTTTAGCCTTTAAAATATCAACATGACCTATGTTTTCATAAAATCTCTAGATCCACCAAGTCGTCAAACCCAACAATCCCAAGATTTCTTGAATAGTTACCATCCATAAACAACCTAGTTGTGTTGTTCCACATTGTAGCATTTCAAATAAACCACATTTAATTAATGAAGAATAGAGCTCTTGTTAAGAATAATCTCATCAAGTTTTACAAAAGTTCATAGTTAACTATGTTGTTAAATAAATTCTAATTTTTTAATAGTCATTATTGTGTTTTTACTTTATTTAAAGAAAAAAATTCTCATCAATGCTTTTAATTGATGTTTTATTTAACAACTTAAAAATAAGATAATTTTAACGTTATTTTACTATTTTTTTAACATTGTTGGAAATTAAAAATAATAAAAGTAAAATATCAAAATATTAGTAATATAAAGTAAAAATGTTAAAATTATTTTATTTTTATTTTTAATTTATTTTTTTTATTTTCAAGAATGTTAAAATAAAAAAGAAATAGTAAAACAATGTTAAAATTATTTTATTTTGAATTTTTTTAAGTTTTTTGTGTGTGTCAAATAAAATATCAATTAAAAATATTGCATTTTTGTCCTTTAAATAAAGTAAAAACGCATTAATGCCTATTCAAATAAGAATTTATTTAATAACACAATTAATTATGCATTTTTGTAAAATGAAATTTAATTAATTATCTCCATGAGTACTCTTAAAGCATCTCTAGTGGGGTTTCTTCACGGTTTTTTCAACCCAAACAAGGATTGCTTACCATTGAAACACATCTACGTGACACAATCACTTGCTTGAAATTGAAGTTGGGTTGTTTGATGGAGCAACCGTTGCTTTATATTAAAATAATATATTTAATATGGGATCATCAAACACAATTAATAAGTAAAAATAACTTTCCATAAAAATAAGTAAAAGTAAAAAATATAAAATTTGAATTTCTTAGAGTTTCTTACCATTTGAACGAATTTGTGTTTTTTTTATAATGCAAAAGATTTCATTAAGAAACAAGCGAAGACACCAGATGATGCGTTCGTCAAACCACACCATTCAGTACAACAAATAGCAATAAAGAGAAAAATTACATTCACTCAAACACAACAAAAATGGTTAATGAGCCCTTTATCATAAGAATTGGACACAAGTTTTTGTGTGCGGCACCACTCCCATGAGTGTAGTTTAATAGTCTGAACAATTTCTTGGATATCCATCGGGTATGCTTTGAAGATTGCAACATTCTTTGTCTTCCAACTTTGTCAGACCTTGCAAACCACATAAACGACCACACCTTCGTACTACCAACAATTCCTTGAATTGATAACAATGATTTCGAGCATTAGTTGTAAATGTCGTAGAGATCCCCTACCAATTACTAATTGCATGCTAGACACTTGAAGAAATATTACAAGTAAACATAAGGTGACATCATGTTTCTTCTACAATACCACACAAACTACTACTCACCTCCTCTTGGGGAATGACTCATCTCCTCAATAAATTGCTCCTATTTGATAGTTGTCCATATCCAACTGTCAAATTAGAAATTGTACTTTTGCTGGAACTCCTTTCCCCAGTACCCACTTTAAGAAATGTTGAGTTTAATGATGCTCAACTTTCGTCAGCACACTGTACGCAGATGACACCAAATATTGACATGACCCTTCTATTTCCTACACCCACCTATCAGGAACTCCCTCTTTTACCTCAACTCCATGAAGACATCTTTCTAGTCCTTCCACCAATTCCTCGTCCTATGCTAATAACTGTCACCTCCAGTTCTACTTTCACCCTACCCTTGTGCCTTTCATATGTGAAACTGACACAAAAGGATTCTAAACTAACCTATATAGTTGTGGATAGGCGTCACAAAATTTATGATCACCTAACCACCTATCCTCCTAGAACAAAACCTTACAACCATCCCCTGAACCATGACCCATATTACTAGAATGAATTTGTGTTTGAATTGCTAAATGTTGTTGTGACGCTATGAGGACCACCTAACATAATTTTTTATGCATGTAGCAACCCAAATAAGTTGCTTCTGTGAGATGCCCTATAGGTACTGGTTAGCAAGAACCTAATTCTTATATCAATTTTTCTTTAATATACTCAAGAGCACATTTTAACAATCATTAAAAACTTATTTTCAATGCAAATTTGAATATATTTATTATGTGAGAGAGTGACTATATTTTAAAAAAATTAAATATGATTTTTAATCCTATCCTTTTTCACTGCCACCACCACCACCATGAGGCGGCGGCAGCGGTGAAAATAAAAGATGATAAAAGTGAAAAAGACAAGGTTAAAAATGAAAGTAAACTAGTGTTAAAAATAAGATTCAATGTTTTTAAATATATATCCCTCTCACATAATAAATACCCTTGGGTACACTATAGAAAAACTATTATTATATACTCCCTCTCAACTCGTGCATAAGCTCAAAAAATTGAGTTTTATTTTGGACTCAAGTATAATAGCAAATTCAGCAACTTTTACCTTATTTAATGTTATTATTCTTGAAATACCTTTCATTTAGTTACAATCATGATTTTTTTATTCATAATATCAAGTTCCAATGAAAGGTGCTTTAGACATATTTTGAGCTTGAGATTAATGAAATTAAATGATGATAACTAATTTTCTTAGAGAAAAAAACTTGTGGTAAAAAATTTTATACTAATATTCAATCACAACTCTTCATTTATAATAAGTTTATTGACTTTATCAATTAATATTTTAAAAATCATATAAATGAAAAGTTATAATTGAATATTAGTGTAAAACTCTTTTACATTGCTAGTGCATAATAATTAAACTCATTTTCTTAATATGTCAGAATTTAGATATTTTTACTTATACATAAGTTTAGAAAGACTCTACTAAAAATAATCTTATTATGAACAATAAAGTTTTTCCTTTACATATTTAATACAACTAACAACATATCCAAGACTTCTTTAAAAAAAATTATGCAAGACTTTAAATTCAACCATCAAAATAACTTGGAGCAACAAATTTTTGAGATTTGGTTAAGAATGTCCAAAATGTATCAGGCACATGTTTGCCGGCTCTCTTTCTTATTTTTATCTCTACAAAATATGGAACGGTAAAAATACAAAAGAAAGTGTATACAAAATTTTAATACTCATTCTCATTTTTATTGTGTATTTTTAGATTTGAAATACAGACAAATAATTTTTTATATTATTTTTTACAACTTTAATTTATTTTTATATCTTTAAATAAATTATATGTTAATTTATTAATTATATTTTAATTTAAACACATAAAAATAATAAATAACAAAAAATTAAAATACAATTTTTAATTAAGTATACAATTTTAAATTTATATAAGCTATCTATAACTATTACTATGGAAATACTTCATTTGATATCCGTATTTTCTTAAACTTTTTTTTCCTAACTATTAAATTTTATATAATTTTTTTTTCTTTTCTATTTTTATGCTTTATTTTTTTCTTTTATATTTTATTTAATAATATAAAAAGAGACACCCATTAGTCATTATAATAATACAAATACTGAAACTAGACATATAGTTACATATTTATATCTATATCATATTTAAAATAATTAAATAATATCTTATCTATACACATATTCAATAAAAATAAATAATACTTGTAAAAATTAGAACGGATTTGAATAATCGTGGATAGAAGAATTATTTTCAAAATTAAGTAACCAAGTTCATACTTGCCAATTTTTAATTTGAATTCATTTTCTTCTTTTTTTCATTCTTTCCATCCAACCCATCACATGTGATGTTAGTCTAGGAATAGCATGAAGCTAACAAAATTCATTAAACCTAGAAATAAATGAGATGCAGTAGTTTCACATGCCTTAACATGCTGTCATTATCCACCACCCACCATTCCACTAACTCCCACCTCTCCATCACCCTCTGCCCCCAAATCTCAACCAAACCCACTAAAATGCTCCAACCTCACTCACCCACTCCAATAATAGCTAATTAACAACACCCCTTAAATGTACTTCATGGACTTACTCTTTTACTTTCATCCACATATACAAAAATTCACAATCCTTTCCTCACACATCCACCCCATTGATACCAAATTAACAGCTTCCAAATAAAAAAATTAACCCTCCTTTACAGGGCTGTTTTAAACTTATCTAAATAAATTGAAAACTAAAATTACAAAAAATCAATTTAATTTGGAGTAGTTTGAAGTAGTTTTATTTTCATAATTTTTAAACTATGTGATTTGATTGGATTTGTGGTTTATAATGTTTAAATTAAATTAAATTAAACTAAGCCACTCACCCTTAATTATTTTAAGAAATATATAATTAGTTATTATTTTTTATATTTGTATGATTTGGATTTACTCTTTAATTATTTTTTTAATTAATATGTATTAATTAGTAAATTAATATTTTAACAAGAATATTTTATTTGATTTTATTAAATGCAAACTGCAATTTCATTTATTTTATAATTAATCTAAACTAGATAAAATATATTTTACTTAATTTTAGACCAAAAACAATATCAAACTGCACAGAAAACCACTCTAATCTTTCCTCACACACCAATAGTACCAAATTAACAAAACCCCTTAAATGTATTACCTACTTTAAAGAATTACTCCTTAACTTTCAGTTTGCAAACAATCAAAATTAAGAACCCTTTCTTTAGTCCCCACCCCAGTGGTACCAAATTAATACCAAATTCACAACAATTCACTACTTAGAGTATTTTTTTCAGTGAAATTATTTAGATAAGCTATTTAACATAAAAATTATTATTTTAATATAAATTTTATAAAATAATTTTTATTTATTTTTAAACAATTTAATTTATAAAACTCATATTAAAATAATAATTTTCAAGTTAAACAATAACTCATATAAAGCAACTAGAAAAAAAAAAATATTATTGGTTAACTTTTTCAATGAAATGTTATAAGAAGCCAATAATTTCCTCACACCCACCCCATAAATGCACCTAACAATCCTTTCCTCACGTCCCATTAACAGCAATGCAAGAACATGGTTATGTTAATCTTAGATATTATTTACTTTCTAATTTAACATTTTTTAAAATAATTTTTAAATAAAATTTATTAAACGAATGCTTTTTTTTCAAAAAATAACTTTTGAAAAGTTCTTTTAAAAAATTGAAAAACAAAACCAGCAAAAGAGTTTTTAATTTTTATAAACTAGGTTGGTAATATTGAACTTAGATGCATCAATAGATAGAGTAATACCAAGACATAACAAGTAACAAGAAGAAGTTTGGTTTCAATTTCATGATGGCTACTCCTCCTCCTCAAAACGACGCCGCATCATCGTCGCCGACGAAGAAACCGCAACCGATCCCGTGGACGCACCAGGAAACGGTGCACCTAATCCGCGCGTACCAGGAGAAGTGGTACGCGCTGAAGCGCGGGCCCCTCCGCCACAACCAGTGGGAAGAGGTGGCGGTGGTTGTGGCGGCGCGTTGCGGCTACGACCTCGACCACCCCGCCAAGTCCGCCCTCCAGTGCCGCCACAAAATGGAGAAGCTCCGCCAGCGCTACCGAGCCGAGAAGAGGCACTCCGCCGCCCCCCGCCCCCCCGCCGGCGCGTGGCAGTACGCTTCCCTCATGGACGACCTCGAACGCGGCCCCCTCCCAATCTCCGCCCTCGCCCCTCTCCAAAACGACGACACCACCGATTTCCGAAACGACAACACCGATTTCCAAAACGACAACGACGATTACCGAAACGACGACAACGACGGCGACGATTTTTTCAGCAAGTCGAAGAGTATAAATAACATTCTCAGCGAGAGGGCAGTGAGAGTGAGAACTAGATTTTGTGGTGAGAGGTTTGTTGAAGAAGATGAGAACGACGAAGACGACGACGTTTTGGGGTTGAGCGCGGAAATGAGGGCTTTTGCGGAGAGGTTTGTTGGAATGGAGAGTTTGAAGATGGAGATGGTGAAGGAAACCGAGAGGTGTAGGTTGGAGATGGAGAAGAAGCGGATTCAGATGATCGTTGACTCTCAGCGCAGGATCGTTGACTCAATTGGAAGAGCTTTTGGGTCTAACAAGAGGATCAAGATTACTCAACAAATTTGAAAAGGTTTCATTTCATTTTTTCTTTGCTTTAACTTTAATTGAGTTTACTTCAATGCATTATGGATATCATCAATGAGTTTAACACAGGTTAACTGGCGGTGCATGAATATTTTTTGTATACGAGATTAATACTTATGAATTGATAGTGTAAACAAGTTTTACAACACTCAATCACAATCCTTATTGTTTACTTTATCATTCAATGTATACATAAATGGTTGTGATTGAATTCGACTATAAAACTCTTTTACACTATTAGTGTTAGTACATAAGTCATTTTTTCATTATATAGTGTTAACTAATTAGAAATTATCATTAATAGCTTGCTTGTTAATGCATAAATTATTTACTCATTTAGTTTGCATGTTTGGAAACTCGTCAAAACAACATAGATTTCTTGTGTTCCAATGCAAAATTTCAGGAGTAACTCAAGAATTACTTTTCTGGAAATGGAAATTACGTTCAAGGTAACTTTTTTTCAAACAAGCATTTAGTCATTTTAAGCTGTGTTTGGGTTACCAATTCAGTGAATGTAACCTGCCTTCTTGTAAGCTTTAAGTGCATGTTTGTGAAAGCGTAATATTTAACATCAACCACTGTTTGACTCTAAGTAAGGAATGAGTTGCCTTTAATTTTAATCTTTGGAATGTGTGTTTTTGGGATTTAAATGCAAAAACAAACATACTCTAAGAGTCTAACTTTCATGCCAACGGTGGTTGCATTCAGTTGAATGTTGGGTGCATTCGGTTGCACACCAGCAGGCATTTAGTTTGGGTTAAATGACCTTTTAGTGAAAACGCTCAATTTTGGTTCAATGCTTGGAGAGTGTAGCTTTTGTATCAGCAGTGGTTGCTTTTGGTGGAACACCAACAAGTACTTAATTTTTAGTGGAAATGCTCAATTTTGGTTCCTTAAAAGAACAGGTCTCTGTTTGGTCGTCTTTTGTTTATGAAAATGTGTGTGGATGCTGTTACTAATACAGCTGCTGTTTTAGGAGAAAGATATCAAATATCTGGAATGTTTCTTTTTTGTATATTATTGGGATTTTTTTATTGTCTTTTATATGAGAAAGAGACAGAATACAATCAACTTGCATTTGGGACACCTATTCAAAATCTTAGTGAAAGAGTGGATCATCTCATGTTTGCTTTGCGCAAAAAATACAAAAAAACACACCCCGAGGGTGCAACCAACACGATTAAATGAAGAGAGAAAAGGCAAGAGATGAACTATACATGACACATTTCTATAAACAAGGGATGAAGAGGATACTATTTTTCTCGGGGAGTTAAATCAGACTTTTTTATTTTTTTAGGAACTGAAAAGAGAAGTTTAATTGGCCTGCAAAGTTTTCATATTGTCAACAATAAGAAATGATCCCTGACATGATGTTTAAGGCTAGTTATTATAAAAGTGAACTAACTTCTCATACATTACAATTTGTGATTGACTGGCATGTAAAAAGCTTTTACACTGTATATGCATTTGTTATTTATTCAATCAGATTTAACCTTTTTAATTATTTCCTGGTTTAAGGATTTATGTGTACATGGTGGATTTGCCTGCAGATTGTGAAATACTGGTAAATAAGATCTTTTTGGATTCTATCACCGAAGAGTCTACAAGACTAGTTGCATAGGGTGCTGCGAGTTATTTATTCTATTTATTGTTGCATTTGTAGTCTTTACTACTCAACTCAATGAGGGTAAGTTAACTTTTTCGGCATTACTTGATTATAATGCAAAGAATTGGTTTTTTATTCTGTGTTCTTATTGAGCCCTATGAAAAAGTTGCTTACTATCATAGCTGCGTTTCTATGCTAACTGCAAAAATATTGTAAAAGTTCAAAGCAATGAAATTCTGTTTTTCTTCCATTGCTGACCCTGTTTCTTTCATATTGCTAGATATATTTCACTTTCTTGCATAGTTGGTTCTTTTTTTAAATTATAAATTTTTGTGGAAAAAATATATTAGGGTGAATGATAAACTAGAAACAAACATACCAGAAAACTATCACTCTAAAGAAAGAGTCACATTGAGTTAACATTTTTATCCCATCTGTCAGTGTTGTAGATCTTCATTTCTGTGCAATAGTCCAACAGATTCTATGAGCCTATGTTATTTCAAACTTAAGTTAAGTATGTGTCTAGAACCAATTCATTAGAAAAGTACGTGAGGCTTGTGCAGCAGTGGTTTACATCTCTTAAGAATATATTTTACTGGAATCAAGGTTATTAGCAGTTGATTTTATCTGTTATTTTTATATGCATCTTGTGCTTATGCTGGAAAGAGTAATTTTGGAGCCAAACCCTGTTCCTTAAGACTAGGGTGTAACAATGCTGTTAGTAGTTCAAGGCTTCAAGCTCCATTAACCCACCTATTTTCTTCTCCTATCGCAATGGCTGCTGCTTTCACTTCTCTAGGAACCCAGGAAAAAAATTTATTCTACAATTGTCTATATATCTCACTTACTAACGAGGAATGATGAAAAATTCCGCATTAAAATTTTTTGGTACCATATGCATAATGCTAGTTTTTGTAGTTTCATGACAACTAAAGACATGAAAACACTGATATTCTGTCTAACCAGTTGTAATATGGTACCAAATATGATCAAAATTTCCAGATACCAAAAAAGTGTTAACATTTTCACAATTTATATTGATCTTGCTAATTTGAAAGATCTGCTTCTCTTAAGGCTTTTGGTCAAACCTTCTGGTTGTTTCGCCTGGTAGATTATTCTTTGCTATGCAGCAATGCCCATCCAACATTAATCCATTTCATGTTTTTCATTTCTATAATTTCTTTTCTGGGATGGCTTTCTGATGACATTTGAGTCAGAGTAGGTGACAGTCATGCTTTATAGCCTAGATGTAATTTGAGTTAACTAGCAAACAGTCATGTGCTTTGCATTTTGCACATGTGCAGACAGAGAAATAGAGTGAGAGAGAATAATAGAAAAAGGCAGTAGACCTATATTTTATAATATATTGATATATAATATATATATATATGCTTAAAAACAGTGAATGGATAGATTTTATCAAGCAGATCCATATGGAAAAATGCTTTTGGACCTATTACTTATTTGGCTTCCAAACAGACATCAATTGGCTAAAAGTAGGACATTCTAAGGCCAATATTTGTGAAGTTAATTACTCTATATGTATTGCATAGGTCTTGAAACTGTAAACCATCTACTTCCCATCACATATTGGGATTAAATGTATTTTTAAAAAAGGTTGAAAACTATGTAGAATTTGAAGAGCTTCTGTATCTGGTTTAACTTTTACAAATTTTCAACAATTTATTTTCACATAGTAGGTCTGATTTTTCTGAGATCTAGTTTCATCCCAACACGCGGGTAAGGTGCAAAAATGAACATGACGTGTTTTAAAAATCTAATTTTCGTTTAAATCATTGTGGCTTTTCAAGATATTCTTTCATGTTCTTGTGCACTACTTCTAGTGACAGCTTTGGTTGGAAATCTATATTCTGATAGATAAGTCAGTTCCATGCACTTTAATACCTATCAAAATTACTTAATTATGATTTTTGTTTGATCAATTTTGTGAACAATGTCTACCTTGAAGCATATTCCATGTTCACCTGATGTTTCTATTGGCTGAATTGATTTTACTACCAAGTTCTTCATTTTGGGTTATTTTCTAGGACTGCTTAAATTTTGTGACTTGCAACGTCGGGTTTAGTGGTCAGTATTTGGGGTGTGGGAGTTGCTTACTGGCATCACAGAATATCTTTTACACTTTTGTCCTTTTTTCAACCAGTAAGTCTAATTTAGAAGTTGCCTTTATTGGGTGGAATTTAGCTTAATTCTCCTGCTTTTGGAGCATGATCATGATTAATATCTTTGTTAGTTCATATCTCTGATAGTTTATATTACGAAAAAATATGCACCGGAAGTTTAAATACTTTTATCATTTATTTCTTCATTCAATCACATATCATTATCAATTATACATTTGTTATTTTTACATTAGTTATCCTTCTGGGTGGTAAGCTTTTCTGTAAGCGCTTTTAGAAAAAAAAAATACAAAAAAGGTTAAAAAAGCTTTTTCATGAACCTTTTAAAAAAAAATGTAAGACTTCTTGTCAAGCTAATTTTAGCAATATGTAAGTTTTCTGATATGGTTTTTTTAAAAGATGTGAAACATTTTAAAAATGATCTCATGAAAAAAAAAAAAAACCTTAAGAAGTTACTTTGACTTTATTTTTATGTATTTTTTCTTTCTAAAAATGTTTCTAAAGAAAATCATCTGGACAGACCCAATCAATACTCGTGGTATAATTTGTGATTAACTTATAGTGTTAAATTGTTTTATGCTATTAAACTAATAAACATATTATATTATGTATAAAAGTTTAATGGGAAAATTATTTGTTAATTTTCTTTAGCATTTTTGCATAATTTTGGTCTATTAACTTTTATATTTGAGACCGCAAATTCTTAGTGATGTTCATAAGATTGTAGACTTGAATGTGTTTACATTGCCCCATTGCTTGGGTATGTGCAAGAGTTCGTTCTTCTTTTCTAGAATACCGTAATTGACATTTCTATGTAAATATAGTCATTAACATTGAAAAAACAAATTAATATTTGTCTTTGGATATTGGTGATCAATTTGATTCCTTATTTTGGTGCACATTAGTTAATTTATCAATTCGGTTCTTAATGGCAATGGCTATCTTGATTAATTTGAGAATGTTAAGGTCCAAATTGACTGTAGTCTTATTATCAGTATTAAACATATTAACAGATATTAAAGTGAAGCCATATATATTTGATTTTTTTTTTAATATTTTAAATTGATACTTGTTATTAAATGTTTTCTGTTAACGGGTTATGTGGGTAACGAAAGTGTCAGATTATCATGTCTATGTCATTTCAAATTGCCAAAATCAATATTTAAATTATTTTCATAACATGTATTTTTTTAAAAAAATCATGTACCAAAATATAAATAAATTATTATAATATTTAAATCTAGAAAAAAATTAATTATTATTTATGTTGCATTATACATTTTTTATCATATGGTATGCATCTAAATTGATCTTGTTTTGAAAATCTTCCGAAAATCTTTCGATTGTAGGTTAATAATGAAGTGATTAGACAAACTTTGTTGGGCAATGAAATGTTTCTATCTAAATAATTAATTTTTAAATAATTAATGGACTAAAAGAGTTTTTTAAATGGTCTAATTGAATCTATAATAAAAAAAACCTTATATATATATATAGTATTCTTAATATATTAAAAAATTGACATTGAATTTCTATAAAAAAAAATTATTAGTCGCTCAAGATAAAACAACAAATTCTTAAGGAATTAATGCAAAATTTACTAGTATTAAGAACACAAACATATTTAAGTTTTAAAATAATTTTAAAATAATGTGTGATGCAATGACAATAATAATTAATTTTTTTTTAGCTTAAATAGTTTTTTAGTACATATAAAATAAAATTTTGATTTTAGTATCTAAAATTTATTTAAATTTTGTATTTGATATCTGAAAAATTTTATTTTTGAAAAAAATATTTGTTATGATAAATATTTTGTCTCAATCATGATTGTTAAAATCTAGGATTAACTTGTAAACTTATGAGTTTACAAAGACAATTTGTTAAAACGTATATAAATTCATTTTATTCTGAATTTAAGGTAAACTTAATGATAAACCCGTAAAAACTTGGTTATAAACTTGGTATTGAACTCAATGAAATTTAAAAAATTATTACTCATTTTGAGATTGTGTAATATATATTACTATACTTATATTACATTAATATTTTGTTATTTTGTGATAGTATTTATTACTTTCATCCTCATGAATGATATTTTCTTCAGAAAATGGTATTTTCTTACTGTAAGGTTAGTATAGATAATATTTACATATAAATTGGTACAAGTAATTGAATAATTCCTAAGGGTAAATTAGGAAAGAGAATATAACTTAAAATAATTAATATGGTTATGTAGCTCTCGTGAAAGAGAAAAGAGAAAAAGGTAAATTAAAAGTTTACTTCATAAATTGAAATTTTATAAAAAGTTTATGATTGTAACTTACAGAGTAATGAACGATGAAGTTGTTCAGGTTAACCAATATAAATTTCAGATTAACCGATATAAATTTGAATATTTTAGTAATCCAATAACCAAAAGCTAATTATAACAACACCTTAATTATACATATACCTTCTCTTTTTAAGTCCATATTTGGCACCCCACCCCATAAGGTAACACCGAAGTGACAAAATGATTTTAAAACTGACTTTAATTAATATTTAATTTTTAGTGAAACTTGACAAAATCGTTGAATCTCTATGTGAAGGTTTGGGTAAAAATGAATTGGGTAGAGGTAGCGGTAATGTTTGCACATGAAGGTGATAGTGTTTGCGCGAGAAGGACATGATAGGATCTTGCATATGACCTTTTCACTTTCTGAAAACTTTTTCACTTTCTGAAAACTTTTATGCATTCACTTTCTAACCTTTTAAAAGCATTACACATAGAATATGGAGTTTTTCTCCCTACACTTATAAAAGGTAAAAAATACCATTTGCTAAAAATAGGTAAAACTTTATCTCTCTAGCGCTTCTCTTTCGTTCAACCTTTAGCTATCCTCTTCAAATCCTGACACACCTCCACTCGCAACCTTCACAGCACCCGTCACAACCTCTACTGCACACACCATTACAATCTCCGTTGGTTGTCCCTGTCACAACTTTCATTTATCGTACTCCTTTGTTTACTGCCCACTGAGTATCCATATTTATCTTTCGTTCTCACACATTAGGTGTGAGTCCAAATTGAGTAATTTAAATTTGTAAAAGCATAAGTTGCGAGAAGATAAAGAAGACAAGAGATAAATGAAAATTTTAACTTTTTTTATCAAAAGATATTTTTGACGTTTTTAAAAAGTACGAAGGTGCAAGAAAAAAATATGAAGATACAAAGAGAAAAACTCTAGCATGACGTTAAAACTTACAAACATAACCGACTTTTTTTTACACGTATTACATGAGCCTATATATTTATGAACCTTACACTTATCGCACCTGCGTTGTCAAAATGTCAAGATGTAATATATGAATGTTTATCGGTAAGCTGTTCGCACAAAATGCTTAACAAATTTTAAAAATCAACACCATTAACACAACATAGAACAAATTTAACAAAAAATATCAATGAAAAATACCTTACAAATGGAGATTCAAACTTTCACATGAAAACACACAGTGACCAACTTCACTTAACTCAACAAAGGGAAGTGTCAACGTTACTATTCAGGGGTGTCCAAAGCTTACAAAAAAAAAAGATGAGGACAATTTGGTAATCAAAAATCATTTGTCAACCATGTAATGTTAAAAATAAACGAAATTAACACCGTTTACAATACATGGGTGCGAGTGTAGCAGAAGTAAAAAGAATTAACACCGTTTATGACACATGGGTCGTCTCTTATTTCATAACTCATTTCAGTTTTTTCTTCTTATTTACTTCTAAAAGTGCTTTTGGAAATATTTATCCAAAGCACCATAGCACTGAGAAGTTTCATATGTGCAGATAGTAGTACCAAGATAATAGTAAAGACAACATATGCTAATAACTGGGACACCAGGAAACTTGTATTCACAAAAACTTCATTGGCTTTTGCCGAGAAAAATGATTTCTATCCCGATTATCTAAAGTAATAATACATTCACTAATCTAATAAAATAAAAAGGAATTGTTCCTCTACACATGAGAAGGTAAAACATGACAGAAGGAAAGTACAAAGGAAACAAGAGACGACCCTGTACAAAAATACCTCTATACTCGTCTCTTTTTTTTAAAAAAAAAAAAAGAAAGCAAAATGGGGGGGTCAACCTTCTTCTAAGAACGGTGGTAATATACAAGATTTGCAAAACAAGAACAAGATAAGAAATGATGCCTGCCAATATAAGTTCAGTTAGTACTTCAACAGGACCTGTGCAGAAACAATGAATATCTGTTTCCATATTCCACAGTACGCATGAATAATCAGCTTCATCTGCACAAAACATCAAGGCAAAGATGAAGTCTTTCTTTTTATTTTTTTCATTCTAGCATGGAAAATCAACAAGTATACCCAGTAGAAGAAGTAAAATGCCAGATACACACACAAGACCAACTATTGTGATGAAAATTTCCAACTTAGGCAACAACCATCACTGAATATTATTCAAGAGAAAATCAACAGGGGATTACACCTCAATATACATGTTACAGCAGTTCCGCAAAACAATTTAGTTAGTAACATATATAACAAGAATTTCCAGACAAACATGATTAATATTCATTAATCATTTTAAAAATGCACTTTTGTTGGGAGATGTAAATGTAATGATAAAACCATTGACATTTGACATGCCTGCACTTAACCATTTGTTTTTAGTGTTAGCTTGTGACATGATATCAGAGCCTCCTTAACCAAGTGGTCAGAGTTAGCAGCTTTCAAGGCCCTCTGAAGTGATAAAGCAAAGGTTGCAGGAAGATCTTTTCCACAAGTTGTGCAAGACTTTGATGGGATTGGGTAAAATAAAAGAGTCTTAAAGGTTTCTTATTAGAACCTCAATAGAACTTAGAGGATGATGAAAATTACTACCAATGTCCATACTTAAAATCAGAACAAAGAGGTCAACTGCAGTGTTACATGGTTTACACTGTGGTATGGTTTGGCACATGATATGGATAATGGAATAAAGGTTCGTTGTATAAAACGTTTATAGGTATGTGGAACGAAGGGTGATGTGATAAACCAGTTTTTTGAACTTTATGAGAAGTGAGTTTTGGCAGGTTGAGGTTTGTTTGAGAGTTTTTGAATTATTGTTGGCAAACTCACTTTTTATGTCTCATCATCTTGCTATTCTAGTTCCTGTTAAAGTACTACGTAATTAAACAATCTTTTAACAACTATCAATCAAACTGATTTGTTTTCTTTACTGCAAAATTGGATTAATAGGAACTATCTCTAATTCTTTGGATATGATAACTAGACTAGGGTCTACTCTTATTATATAGGATACACTTGTCTTTAGGCGGTATTTTTATGCATCTGTGTCATAAAAATCGTCAGGGTTATTGTTCTTGGATTGAACAGAGTTATTCTAAACCCTCCTGGCATGTATTCAATTCATACAGACAAAAAATACTCAACTGGTTTTACTGTTTTATATTGAAATTTGCTTAATATTAGAACCACTTACAAAAAATTAATAACATATAAAGCAATATAGTTACTGTGCTTGCACTAATTTACTAAAGCCAAGGCTCACCACCTGAACACCAGACTTTAAGTGAAGCTGTGTTTTGCTAGCACAATTCATCACTTAGGTTTTGTTTTAAAGAGATTTCAACCCATCATTCTCTATCTCATCTACGATTGCTCCCTCTGAACACAGTAGAGCAAAGCTACAGATGCAGGCCCAGAGCAAAGTCACTGCCTGTTTGGTCAGAAAACTAGAATACTACTGAGAGTTTTGGGTTGCAAATGACCCACAAATGTTCCAAAATGTGGTACACACTAGACAGGACATATTACTGAACAATGTAGAACTGGTAAAATGTTAGGTTACCAACCATAGTAGAGACGATAGTGAAAAGAGGGGAAATGGGACTTTGGTTCCAAGGATAAGTGTCAAAACCTATTGGATAGCTGCTGTAGCTACAGCGAATAAACAGTGGGATCCACGGGGAAGATTTTTCAGCCATGGGATCCAAGGATAAGGCACTAATCCACAATATCACCTTGAGGACAAGGTGGAACTTTAGGAGGGTAATATCATTAGGTCTGTTAATGTGATGTCAGTTAACGAGAAAGTTGGTGGCCAAGAGAATTTCAAGAAATAAGGCGTGTTGCCTATAAATAAGGAGGTTAAGAGAGAAATTTATCTTGTGATTTGAGACCATAGCTTCATCTGGGCATTGGGAAGTGCAAACCCTCATACAAATGCTTTCTGTTTGATCTGTTTTGCAATTTAGGAAGTTCTTTCCTGTATTCTCTAATAAAATTCCAGGTTCTTAACATTGAGCCCACAACCCAAAGCCTCAAAAGAAAATAATCAAATCCCAAATAGTGGAAGAAAAAGCCACGCTAGATCTATAAATATAAGAGTTTTACTAGTAAATATTGTTCAGGAAGAAAAATTATTTGAGTTCATCGATTAAGAGTCAAGACATCTTCGTACAATACAAATATAATATGGTGATGAGCCAAAGATCTAAAAACATTCATATTGCAGCAGATTTTTGTAGTGAGTTAAAAAAACCATTATGATGCTTAAAGCGCTTGAGCTCTGTTAAGGACATTTTTGCTCTGTTTGAATTACAAGTGAAATAAAGAGGAAAGAAATAAGGATAGAAGTAAAAGTCAACGAGTAGAAATGGCACGTTGTCACTTGAATCTAAATGGATAGACATAAGGTGAAAAAGCGGAGAAGTTTCTTGCTGACATTATTAAATAGATTATCCATGCATCCCATTAAACTAATGATCTGAAAGAATACCTAGCAGGCCAATTTATTCTTTTAATTACAATTCAAGTTCAACAGATATCAAGTATAAAATAATAATTTGCAGCTATGGTGAACAAAGTCAACCAATTCCTGATACAATCTGTTAAATTAATGTAAAATGTTGGTTATTAGTTGTTAGTTGAGGTATATTATGTTTCATTATTATTGTATGTCAGAGGTTGTGGTAGTTGTATTCACCACTCTGATTTTAGATTGGATTGTATCTCTATTTAATAAGAGATTAAAAGCTGAGAAAATCACTCAAGTTTTTCTATATTCAAGTTGGTATCAGAACAAGTTCGATTCTGCTCTTTATCGTCTAGAGTCACACAGTAGGCAGTCCGCCACTGTCGCTGTTGTCCGCCGCCGTCTCCGGCGACTTTTTCTCCGGTGAGCACAGATCCAGGTGCGCCTCGACGTGCGTGTTCTACCCTTGTAAATCGCTCCGCCATACACCGCTCCACGCGCCTCCACGTGCCGCTTCGGTCTCGCCAAACAAAAAGCGCGTGAGTTCCACGCGCCGGCCAAACGATCTCTGTTCACCGTCATTCCGGTGCCGTTTGACTCGCCGGAGCCTCCTGAAGCCATTGCTGACCTGCGTGGTTCACTTTGAGCAAGATTTAGTGGATTTAAATCAAAACTCTCTCTCGGTCTCTGTTTTTCGTCTTTTTCAGATCTGGAAAAATGTCTTCTTCTACCGCAGTCAATGGTGGTCCCATTCTTCCTGTTTCTGGATCTGCCGTCATCACATCAGAAAAGCTCAATGGTAAAAATTATTTAGCTTGGGCTGCTTCTGTGGAACTCTGGTTCCTTGGTCAAGGACACCATGAGCATCTAGAAAAGGTAGATATTGAGAGATCAGCCGAACAACAAACCCAGTGGAAGAGACTTGACTTTCAGCTTTGTGCTCTTCTATGGCAGTCGGTGGAGCCTAAGATATTGAGTAACCTCAGAGCTTTCAAACCCTGTTACTCGTTTTGGAAGAAAGCCCAAGATATCTACTCTAATGATATCAACGTTTGTTTGATTGCGTTCAAAAGCTAGCCTCCTTAAAACAAAATGACTCAGATATGGTATCATATGTTTCCGAAGCTCAAGCCGCTGTAGAAGAATTGAAGCTTTTCTTAGAAGCTGATTCTATAGAAGAAATAAGGAAACGACATGATAACCTCTATATGGTTATGATGCTTCGTGGTATGAACCCGACATTTAATCACATTCGTGATCAAGTTCTGACTGGTCAAGATATCCCTTCCATGGAGAGCTTAACTACTCGTCTCCTCCGTGTTCCTACCTTGAGCAATGAGGGTATCTCCCTTGAAAATAATATGGAGTCCTCTGTTATGATATCTTCAAGAGGAAGAGGAGGACGTGGAAACAGAGGTCGTGGTGGAAGAGGTAATCGTCCACAATGTACTCATTGCAAAAGGAAGGGTCATACTCATGAGACATGCTACTCTCTGCATGGTTTTCCAGACAAGTCTGCTCATGTATCAAGGTCTGAGAAGCCGGAAGAGAGGAAACTATCTGAAGAAGAATATCAAGGATACCAAGAGTATTTGAAGATGAAATCTAACAGCCTTGCTGGACCTTCTTCTGGACCTAATGTCTCAACGGCCTGCATTTCTCAATCTGTGGAAGGTCAAAACCCATGGATTGTTGACTCTGGTGCTTCAGACCATATCTCTGGTAATAACTCCTTGTTTTCATCTTTATTACCTCCCAAATTTCCACATCTTGTCACATTAGCCAATGGGTCAAAGGTTTCAGCTCAAGGAGTGAGGTCAATTTC
This sequence comes from Psophocarpus tetragonolobus, assembly GCA_037954015.1. Classification (NCBI taxonomy): domain Eukaryota; kingdom Viridiplantae; phylum Streptophyta; class Magnoliopsida; order Fabales; family Fabaceae; genus Psophocarpus; species Psophocarpus tetragonolobus. The sequence goes on along the minus strand of CM075693.1, from coordinate 34,168,537 downwards.
TATTTCTCCCTCCTTAAATTTATCCTCTATTTTGTACATTCCTTTTTGTCCCAATTTACTTTCCTTGAGTCAATTAACTAAGTCCTTAAATTGTTCAGTTACATTTAACTCTGACTCCTTTGTCATTCAGGACCGTGGTACGGGCAGGCAGATTGGCGCAGGACATGAACCACGAGGTCTCTATTACCTGGAATCTAGCTCTTCAGTGTCTTGTCTTGCATCTATCTCTCCTAAATTGTTGCATGATCGGTTTGGACATCCTAGTCTTGCCAAATTAAAGATAATGGCTCCTAGTACTCAGAAAATCCAAACTTTAGAATGTGAAGCTTGTCAATTAGGCAAACATGTTAGGTCTTCTTTTTCAAGTAAAGATAAATCAAGAAGTAATTCAGCCTTCTCCACTGTTCATTCAGATATTTGGGGTCCTAGTCGAATTACTTTTTTTGGATTTAAATATTTTGTCACCTTTATTGATGAATATTCTCGGTGCACGTGGCTTTATTTAATGAAAGAAAGGTCTGAACTTCAGTCCATATTTGTGTCCTTCTTTCATGAAATAAAAAATCAGTTTGGAAAATCAATCAAATGTTTCAGAAGTGATAATGCAAAAGAATATTTTTCTTCTGAACTCTCGTCATTTTTGTCCTCTCAAGGTATATTGCATCAGTCCACTTGTCCCCACACTCCTCAACAGAATGGGATAGCCGAAAGAAAGAATCGTCACCTTGTTGAAACCGCTCGCTCTTTAATGATTAATGCAAAAGTCCCATTACATCATTGGGGAGATGCGATTCTTTCTGCCTGCTATCTTATCAATAGGATGCCCTCTTCCTCTCTTGATAATCAAATTCCTCATTCCATCCTATTTCCAGATGAACCTCTATATCATGTTTCACCTCGTGTATTTGGTTGTACTTGTTTTGTTCATGATATGTCTCCAGGCCTTGATAAATTGTCAGCTAAGTCGATCAAGTGTGTTTTCCTGGGATACTCTCGCCTTCAAAAAGGATACAAATGTTATTCTCCTCATAATAAGAAGTATTACATGTCTGCAAATGTTACCTTCTTTGAAGATTCTCCCTTCTACTCATCCTCCACACCTGACTCCATTTCCATCCAAGAGATCTTGCCCTCTCCCTCCTCGAGTCCTGAGATTGTCGTTTCTCCAGACATGTCTCATCAATCTGACCGCACCAATATTAGTCCAATGCCTATCTTATCTGAAATTGATCATTCTCCCTCAACTCCTCCTCATGGCATGACACCTGAAGCTAACCCCAGTATTCCTGATGATTCTCGTGGCTCATGTCCATCTCCGTCTGCTTCTTGTACAAGGGCTCCTAATTCTCCTCTCACAGCCGATGATAACTCATGTTGGCCTGTTGCCCTTCGAAAGGGTATTCACTCTTCTCGAAACCTTCATCCTATTTACAATTTTTTGAGTTATCATCGTCTGTCTCCATCTTATTGTTCCTTTATAAATTCCTTATCATCCATCACTATTCCCAAAAATGTTTGTGAAGCACTTGATCACCCTGGATGGCGACAAGCCATGATTGATGAAATGCAGGCTCTTGATCACAATGGAACCTGGGAATTGGTTCATCTTCCTCCTGGGAAGAAAGTTGTTGGTTGTAGATGGATCTATGCTATTAAAGTTGGTCCAAATGGTGAAATTGAACGCCTTAAAGCTCGTTTGGTAGCCAAAGGTTACACTCAGATATATGGACTTGATTATGGAGACACTTTCTCCCCGGTGGCCAAGATCACTACTATTCGTCTTCTTCTTGCCATGGCAGCTATTCGCCATTGGCCCCTGTATCAGATGGATGTTAAAAATGCATTCCTGCATGGTGAGTTAGATGAGGAAATTTACATGGAGCAACCTCCGGGCTTTGTTGCTCAGGGGGAGTCTGGTGTAGTGTGTAAACTTAGGCGATCTCTCTATGGTCTTAAGCAGTCGTCAAGGGCTTGGTTTGGAAAGTTCAGCAATGTTGTCCAAGGTTTCGGAATGAAAAGGAGTGAAGCAGATCACTCTGTCTTCTACTATCACAAATCTGTTGGCAAATGTGTTTATTTAGTTGTTTATGTCGATGACATTGTCATTACAGGAAATGATGAAGTCACAATATCTCAACTAAAGCAACACTTATGCAATCACTTTCAAACAAAAGATCTTGGTCATCTGAAATATTTTCTGGGAATAGAAGTAGCTCAATCCAAAGAAGGCATTGTAGTTTCCCAGAGGAAGTATGCCTTGGACCTTCTGAAGGAAACAAAAATGTCTGATTGTAAGCCAGTCAATAGTCCTATGGACCCATACAAGAAATTAGTAGCTGATATGGGAGACTTATACTCAGATCCAGAAAGGTATAGAAAGCTGGTTGGGAAGCTCATATATCTCACTATTACGAGGCCAGATATTTCCTTTGCAGTTGGAGTTGTAAGTCGATTCATGAATTCACCTTGTGTTGATCATTGGAATGGAGTAATGCGTATTCTCAGGTACATAAAAAAGGCTCCAGGCCAGGGTCTGTTGTTCGAAGATAAAGGAAATAGCCAAATTGTTGGATACTGTGATGCTGATTGGGCTGAATCCGATACAGATAGACGCTCTACTACTGGGTATTGTGTGTACCTTGGTGGTAATCTTATCTCATGGAAGAGTAAGAAACAGGAGACTGTTGCTCGGTCTAGTGCAGAAGCTGAATATAGATCTATGGCTCTTGCAGCTTGTGAGTTGGTGTGGGTTAAACAACTCGTACAAGAATTGATGTTCTGTGAAATTTCTCCAATGCAACTTTATTGTGATAATCAGGCAGCTATCCACATTGCTTCCAACTCGGTATTTCATGAAAGGACTAAACACATTGAAATTGATTGTCACTTTGTCAGGGAAAAAGTGTTGTCCAAGGAAATTAGGACCGAATTTGTTGGCACCAATGACCAGCTTGCAGACCTACTAACCAAACCCTTAAAGGGTCCTCGGATTGAATACTTGATTTCCAAGCTTGGAACATATGATTTATATGCTCCAGCTTGAGGGGGAGTGTTAAATTAATATAAAATGTTGGTTATTAATTGTTAGTTGAGGTATATTATGTTTCATTATTATTGTATGTCAGAGGTTGGTGGTAGTTGTATTCACCACTCTGATTTTAGATTGGATTGTATCTCTATTTAATAAGAGATTAAAAGCTGAGAAAATCACTCAAGCTTTTCTATATTCAAGTCAATCATTGAGGAAAACAAAATTCATCTAATATCGGCACCAGTTCAGACAACCCTGTATAATCAATGTTTGTGTTTCATATGCCTGTGGAGAAAAAATCCCAACCTTGCTCCATCCCTATTAGTATGTGTTCAGGATAGTTGAAAATTTTGATTATTTCAATACTCAATTATATGTATGATCAATATAATTGATTATCAAAATCAGTTTTTATATTCATATTTTGAAATAATAAATTTTGTCTGGATGCAATAAAAAATTAACTTGTACATAAACAGCTGAAAAGAGAAAAAGTTGTTGGAAAAAATTCATAAGTTAACACATGTTGATTATTTAAACAAAACTATAATCTATAATTTTCATCTTTCACAAACACACACTTAGTCAAACAAACAAATACAATTCAATGCTATATCTGCACATATACAAACCAAAACAGAAAAAAAAATATATTGAAATACCTGTACATGGCTGTCATAAAGGCATAGAAACTCCAATTGACGGAACAAGCGCACTTGGCTGCTCCATCTATTAGAATGCATTATTCCACTTTAGAATTAGGTGGCAGGATAAACAAACTGCTCTGCCCTGATTGTAAATGTTGTTCCGGATCCTGTTGCTGCTGCTGCTGCTCAGACAGATATGGCTGCTGGGATAGCATGGGTTGTGATGACTGTTGGAGAGGTTGTGGCTGATGTTGCTGCCACTGTGTATCAGAGTTATGTGCATGAGAAGTCAAGCTAACTGATCTTGACCCAAGTCCTTGACTAATTGTTGGTTGCTCATTTCCACTGGAATTTTCAACAGGTGCACTCCCCAAGGAATTTGCTTGAATGGCTTGATTGTTCATAGAGGAATCAAATGGTGGTTCTGATGCTTTCCATTGAGAAGATACAGTAGTAATCCCTGGTACGACACCAACAGAATCCATACAACCCTGACTTATTGTAGCACATGCACTAACCTGTGAAGCACTGTTTGTAGGCTGTTGATCAGCTTGAGTAGAATCAGACTGAGACTTGCTTGATGATACAGAATGCACATGATGGTTTTGGGGCAACATTCTCTGAACATTTGTTTGAGTTTGACTAATTTTCTTAGACTGATTCTGTTGCTGCAGCTGATGGTGGTTAGAAGTAATAACAGCTGGCTGTGGTGACAACAACTGAGCCGATGAAATCTGTCCTTGGGCACTAGTTTCAGAAGAATTATGAAGTTGCTTTGCTGAAGCTGTTGGTGATCCAGAATGGAGCTTCAGCTGCAACTGTGAATGGTTTGAAGAATGAGCATGGCCCAAAGGCTTTGATGGTTGATTTGGGTTTAAACCAGATCCAGAATATAAATTTTGACCTTGCATCATGTGCATGATTTGTTCCCCCTTTTCACCAGTTTGGCTTGCCGCAGAGAATCCACTTAGATGAGAAGTATCCATAGAGAGGTTCTGATGAACCAACATATTTCCTCTTCCCATTCCCTTCAAAAGTTTTGCCTGCTGATGAGACTGGACATTATGTCGTTGATTAGGATGTTGCCTACCAGGCTGTTGATACTGCTGCTGCAGCTGCGGCTGCTGTGGTGGATGTCGTGGGCGTTGCTTTGCTGCTTGATTAGTCAACCCACTAGCAGTGGGATTCCTACTGAACCCAGATTGTGTCTGGTGAAGTTTCTGCTGTTGGAGCTGGGATGACATGGGAGTCAAAGGGGATGGTGGTGTTATAGGTGAAAGAGGTACTTGCTGAGAAGAATTGGGTGGTTGAACCTGAGAACTGTTCTGCAATGGTGATGATGATATGGGAAGTTGAGACTTTGCCTGGACATGTGGCATCAATGCATTTGACGCAGCAAGCTGCTGCTGGTGCTGCAGATATCGTTGCTGTAATTGTCTTTCCTTAGCCAACCGAACAGCATAGGCTTGTTGCTGTGAATTAGTGGCATGACTCGGACCTTGAAGATGAGGACGGGGATGGGACTGCTGCTGGGACAGTTGGTGTGGCTGCTGGGCATGTCCTTGGTAAGGCTGAACAGGTGGTGGAATTGTCTGATTGCTGAAGGCAGAACTCATCACACATAGAGCAGGAATACCTTGACTGTTTCCTTGAGTGACCGGCATCTGAAGCTCTGGAACCATCATTTGTCTTTGATGTTCTGGGTTATGGCCAGGCTAATAGCCATAGGGAAAAAGTCATCAGTAGTAATAAAATAATATCACCACAAAAGTTAAAAAATAAACCAATGTCCTAACAAAGCCCATGCGAGGCCATTGCAGTTATAGTCAAAACAAGGATGCTGAGTTGGTAGGGACATAAGCTTGATAGCCACAAGGTGAAATACAACCTAAGCACATCTTTGATTTTGACATTTTGCTGAGTTCTTACTAAACATGGCTCTGGCTAAATTTTCTCTCTGGCAATTTGATTATTAGCTTAGGGAATATATAATAAGCTTGTACAAACATGCACAGAATAACACTATCCACAGAATTAATTGAATCTTAAAAGGATGGAATAGGAATACTTCTCACCCTCATCATATGTATAGTTTCATGAGGTCTTAACATTGAGTTGCCTTGTCCAGGACCAACTCCAGAGTGCATATTTACAGGGCTAGGCATTCCACCCATACTAGAGGAAAGCATGCTTCCAGAATTAAGCATTGATGATGATGGTATTCCTGGAAACCCAGGCCTAGATATTGCCATGCTTTTGTTAATTCCACCCATTAAGCCTATACTATTTCCACCAGGAAGCATGCGAACACCAGGATCACTTCCAGAACCCGTGACTGACATGCCCTGCTGAATGTTTCTTCCAGATAACATTTGATTGTATTGTATTCTTTGTTGCTCATCCACTGATGAAGGTGAATTTCTTGGAATACCATATCGACCACCCCTGAAACAAATGCATCAACGAATTTTATAAAAAAAAATTATGTTAATGCACAAAATGTAATTGCACAGAAAGAATCTTCCGCAATAAAACTGCACACCTGACAGATGCTGCAACTGGACCAGGTGATGATGACAAGTTATGGCCAAGAACCATACCAGAAGACGACGCAGGTAGTGAAGAATTCACCCCAGATGTAGGAAGCATTGATGGTACAGAACCTTGATTGGGTAATGTCAAACCACCAGGATGAGAACCTTGATACCCAAGGGCAGGGACATCTGGGTTTGTTTCTTCCGCTTCACAGAGATCAAGTGGCCTTCATCCAGGATTCAAACAAATTAAATAATTGCGCTAAACATATAATCAGTGTTACTAAAATTTTAAATTACAAAGAAAACCCAACTACAGTTAGCTGAGAATAGTAGACAATGCAACAGAATCCAAAGTTATAAAATTTCCATATCACCCAGAAAAAAAAAAATAAAATATACGTTAAAATACTATTTTTTATTGTCACTTACGTTAAAATACTTCCATTCTTGTTGTTGGGGTTGGTAAGGGAAATAGCCAACATATGTGAATTATGGACAGGCACTAATTGTTTTAAATCCAGGTTATCAATCTGCATTAAACAAAAGACAAGAATCATGTCACAAAAGCTAATGACAAAATGGAAAAATTTGTATTTTATATGGCTACAATTCTGTTCCATTACTGATAACATCCTTCAGAAGTAATCACTAATCAAACCAATAACCAATTAAACTGTATGATGTCAGAATACCACAGGAAATCAAAGAAATTGCTCCAACAAAAAGGTTCAAAATTCAAATACAGCTTTTCCATCTAATATGTTAGAATATCTACCGAATAGCTAAGAATATCTTAAGCATCTCTCTCTCTCTCGTCTCTGAAGATCATAGTTACCGATAACAGTCATCTCCGGGTGGCCACCAGAGGTTAACCATCTATCATTTAAGTTTCATTTTCCAAATTAACAACCAGTCATAAATTTAACTCTCAATATTAGCGATTAACAGAATTACCAGAAGGCCCAAATTTCCAACAAAGAATTGAATACCATAGTGAGTCCAAGATAGGTATTCACTGTTTAAAATCACTATAGAATATAGAGGAATTCAGCAACCAAATCTTTAACAATAACATACCCCGCTAACAAAGTCAAATGCCAATTTTAAATGTCAATGCATCTTAGAACCTGTCCTGATATAAATACTTTGGATTCAGACCTGATTCTTAGGATAATGTTGCTTCTGCCCAATCTTTATAATTTTCTCAAAATGAGACTTAAGTGTATCCTCCTCCATTGGTCCCTGCAAACGTTGAAACAACTGCCTGGCACTACCCTGCTAAAGATATGAAAGATTTACCCAATTAAAGCGGAAAAATGTAAGTCAATTATGAGGTTCCCCCGATGCATGCATCTGACTCTTCTAAAATAAAAATGAAAAAAAAAAAGAAGTATATGCCTTAGGAATTCCAGGTAATGTAGAAGGATAGGACTGTGAAGACCCTGAATCTTCAGCACTATCTGCACCATCCCCAGCAGTTCTATCCATTAAAGTTTTATGACGTTCCTTGCATTCTTTTGGTTTCCGAAAGACACACTGGAATTGTAAAATGACATTATCAGCAAAAATACAATTAAATAACAATTAACCCATAAAATTACAAATTAAATCAATATTGAGTATTTAAAACATCATAACATAGCATCAGAGCTTCAAAAGATATGGCAAATGTAAGCACTACCCCAAAGTACTCCGATTACTGAAATTTTATCTACAGAACTTACATGGATATCCATCTTATAAAGTAGGAGTGCAATTGACAGGTGTTCATAATATCTTTTTAAGAATGGTTTTCAGTAATGGTCTAATGGAATGTCACAAAGATAAAAGAAACAGGTCCAGCAACTACAAGACCTTCTAAAACCATCAATATTTGCACGTCAGTACCTTGATTTGGAGAGCACTATTGATAGCGTCACTTACAAGCTCCCAGTTTGGACCCATATCATGTACCAGGACCACAAGAGCCTGCAACAGGCGGGAGAATATGGTAAGCTTTTTACACAATTCATAGATATTCAAAAAGAATGATGAAAAAATATTATAAAGCAAATGACTTCCAAACAACCTGATCTTCAAATAGTGACCAAGGACTTCCACAACCAGGCTGTCCAGCAGAAATCTAATAACAAAAATAAAAAAAAAAAGAAATAAGAGAAATAGCAAAGCCACAGAAAGAAAATTTGTGAGCACATGACCATCTAAATTCAAATCAAAGTTTACCTTTGGGGCTTTAGCTTTCCGGCCCCTGTCTCGTCCGCTAATGATCTTAATAAATTTATTAGGATTTGACATGTTACTCATTTGTGATGCAGCTGGAGAAGGAATAGAATTAGTCATTGGCACAATATTGTCCAAGGGATTATCAAGTGACTGCCTCATTAACTTTGACTTCTTCGCATTAGGTTGCCCATACAAACCTTCACAACAAAAAGTGGAATTGTAAATCATGAAGAAAATAGAATAAGTATACCAATTGTAAGTTAAAGTTAATAAAATTACAAGTAGTTTTACCACTACTTCCATTAGTTTCAAAGTGATGATTATCCCCTCTCTTCTTGGACTGATCCCTCTGCAATGAGTAAACACCACAGAATAAATATTTAGAAAATAATATTCATAAACAGTATATACAGTAAATTTAAAAATACAAATAGTAATTTGGGGTTTAGATAGCAACCCCAGGTTCAAATTGTTATATCAATTTTCTGATATCCCAAAGAAGAAACCTTAAAGACAGACAACCATCTGACAAACCAAAATGAGATGCAAAAAGTCAGTGTCTTCCAAGTGATTGTACTTACGGATACACCAATCTTACTTAAAACTAAAGCAGTGTCTGTGCAGCAAGCACAGGCAAAAAACTGAAGTTGTAAATAAAAAATCCAATTTACCAGTCTTGATAATAAAATTACATGAAACCATTAGAGTTGGAAACATTTTAATAGATGAGCAACACATGTCATAAGTATAGCAAGCACCCAATTCAATGCAAAACACTTGACTTGGGACAAGATTAGGCATTTGGCTTCTACTGGTGCAAACGCGCACGATCTTTTCAATAGACTTTCTCTAATAGATAAATCTAGGGATCTGATAGCTTTGTTCCTTTGATTTTATCTATATTATTGGTTATTTTTTTATTTTGTACTTTGGCTGAGAAGGATATCATGCCCTCTTTTTAATATTTTTTTCCTGTCATAGCAATATTTTACAGAGTATCATCATACAAGCATTATCGTTAAATGGCAGTGCCATGGCCTCCATAGCGTGGCAGATATTTTGTCAACCACTAAATACAATTTGTGAAGGGAGGCCCACTATGGTGCTGCCTTAAGCCACAATAGTGTATTTATATGCCAGAATTTGGGCCTTTCTGCCATCAGCCACTGATAACACTAATCCAAGTCATTTTAGAATTCTTTTAGTCTATATAATTTTATAAGTTGCATCATAGATTAGAAATGCGGAAAAAAAATCTTATTGTCATAGTGACCATTTTAATTTAAAAATCCATATTCCCTTTCCTGTTATTCTCCCATATATCCCAACACAAACACCAAGCTAGCTTTTACGGCAAAAAATATCATTATACTAAAACTTCAAAAACATAGATATTGCCTTCGTAATTTAGTTTATTAATTATTTAAAAGAAATATACTCACACAGCGATAAACGGTCATAAGGACTGAATAATAGACTAAATTACCGAAGTGCTTGAGTCACTCAAAAGATTTGTGTATGTGTGTGTGTGTGTGTGTATATATATATACGCACACGAGGAGGAATCCACTAACTCAAAAAGTAAGTATGAGAGAGACACTTATTCTTCATCTCCACCATTTATTTTTTTGAAACTAATGGTTGTACTGAGTAATTAATATTAACCATTAGATTTTAAAAGAATGAATGGTGAAGATGAAGACTAAGTCTCTTATATTTACTCTTAGAGTATGTGAATCCCTCCTCTCTTTTATTTACCTCTTATATTTACAGCCTAGGCACCTACAATCTACTTAGGTAGATACAAAAAAATACAGCTTTATAAAGCTATAAAACAGACCCAAAACAGCTTTTCTAACAATTTTTCCTTTCATTCAGGGTATAAACACATCAGTACAATGTGTCAAAATTTACATATTATATCAGGATTATAGTTTTTACCTTGTGGCATAAACAAAGTCAGTTTCTTAATATAACACTCTTTTAACATGAGATAAACTCTTATAAGTTTATAATTTGAGTTTACGATTCAAGTTTATTGGCTTTCCATGAGTTTACCTAAACTCTCAAATTTAACAAGCTTAAACACATAGATAAGAAAAATACCTTTTGTAAATAATAACATTAAACTAAAGTTAAACTTAAAACTCATTCATAGATTTATAATAACTAAAAAATATGGTCCAAAACAGTTAATATCAGAGAAATAGAGAGGAATAATGGAATGAAACCATGTTTGAGCTACTGATGAGCTTATATAGGCTCAGGATACAGTTGTAAACTGTTAGAGCTTAGCTAGAGACAAGACAGTTGAACAAAAATTAACTATCCTCTAAAAAACTCAACAGAGAAGCTAACAAACTAATCCCAGTTGAATAAGTGGATATTTACATTTATATCCCTAATAATGACAAAATCCAAAAATATAAGTTGTATTTGCGTTACCATTCCTGTGAATGTAACCAGCATTTTTTTGTGAAGCTTTAAGGGTGTTGCTTTCATGCCAATGGTAGTTGCGTTCAATGGAATGCCAAAACAAACAGGCACATAGGCTCGGCCCAGGTCACAAATTCACAATAACTAATGAATTAGCAAAACTAATTCTAAATTTAATGGAAGTTCAATAACTACAGCTACACAGCATGTATCAAGAATGTAAATATTCTTAATCATGCTAAAAATAGAGCATCATGTTAATGCAACATGCTTTAAAATACCAACTGAAAATATACAAATCCAGAAATTCAGCTGTTTCATAATGTTGAAAGAGGAAGGCTGATATTTCTTTAAAGAAATATCACAGAAGAAAATGGTTACCTGTTCATTTAGAACAACAGAATCCAACTGCCATCCTTGATCATATGTAGAACCCTGCAGAATAATATTAAATTCAATAACAGATTCTGAAGTAAATATACAAATACCTCCACATGCTAAAAAAAAAGCATGGGTCTTATAAATTCAAATTGATTATTACCATGGTCTTTGCTTTCTTCTTCTTCTTTGTTTTAACAAATGGTTCTGCACAGTCATAAGTTAGCTGTCTTTCATAATCTGCAACTGACTCCACCTCATTACTTTTTTGGACCAGGGTTCCAACATGTAAAGTACTCTGGTCATCATGATAGGAATTGGTATCACCACTTGAAGCATCTGCCTTGGCTTGAGCCTGTACTGTCCCAATGTTGACAGTGAAAGGACTTACAACTCTATGCCTAGTAGCAGTACGCATGCGCTTTGTTGGTATTGACCCAACATTTAAACTAGCAGGTCTTTTTCCAAACACCATAGATGGTTGAGTTCCAGTTGCATACTGTACATAAGGCATTTCAGTACCAGCATCACCACACCTAGGAGTGTAAGACTTCAAATTTTTATGTTTCTTCTGCACAGATTTTGATGATTTGTTGCCCTCATAAACACTAGGCAAGTAATAAGTACTGGTTTCTCCTTCTTCCTCATCATATGCATCCTCTTGAGACCCAAACTCTATTTCAATCAATGAAAGAAAATAATGACAGGTTCCAGAGTAACCATCTATGCATTTAAAAATTCAAAAAATGCATGTAGTCACAACAGTACCTGCTGCAGTATCATACACAGATAGTTCAACTTCATCTTGAATACTACTCCCAGTTTTCTGAAAAATAAAAATTATTCTATTATTCCAATAATTTAAATTAAAAGATATGTTTATATAAACATTAGAACTAATAAGATAAAAACACCATTCCTCAAACAGCTTTGCCATCCCGGAGGAAATAAAAGATAGTAACCAAGCATTTGTTTATTATGTTTTCTAATAAACATTGTTGCTGAGTATGTTTGATCAGAAATTTACCTCAAACTGTAGATAATGAGATTCAATAGCTTTCCTGTATGTTTCCATTGCAGTAGGAGGAACTTCATAGAAAAGATTTTCCTATAAGTTTAAATGACAGGTGAAATAGTTATTTGTTTAGATCAATCATACAGCAAAAAACAACAAAAGCCTTATTCCCACTAGGTGGGATTTTCTAACATTGATAATAACAGAATAATAACAAAGTACTCCACAAAAATCATTTATTAAATAACAAATTTTTGCATCAATCCATACTTCATTAAGATGCTCATCCCATGACATATCTACAGTGCTTGAATCAAAGATCTTTTCCGGTGTTTTTGGTGCTTCTGCTTGAGGGGAAATTCCATGAGATCTATTAGCCTTTAAAAATCTCAAAGCATATGCATGCACTTTAAATGCAGCATATTTTACGTTCTGTTGTCCCTCCAAAAATTTGCTTTCCTGATCAAAACCACCAACATTAAGCATCAATAACAAATAGCTAAAAATAAATAAATGTGGATGAAACAACTACTTCAGAAAAGAAAAAAAAAATGAAGCATCCCAAATCTCCCAGATAAAAAAAAATGCAACAGTTCTGATTTTGAATCTCTGATGCATCTAATACAACCAGTGAGTAAAGACAGGCAGCCATTTCTCACAGAAGTATATAATATCCTCAAACAATGGCCAAACAAAAGAAAAGAGATAACTGCAAACAGCCATACTTTGTCTAGATAATTAATAGTATTGTAAACTACAATTTCAAACAAGGGCTAAAAATCCAAAGTCATCCAAATGTAAACAGGAGGATAAAATGCATTGCAAAATTTACTATTTTTGACTTGAGGTTTATACAAATAATATGCTACCTAATCTCATCAGGCATAATAAAGTTTAACCACTAACCACTAATGAGTAAAGACTGTGCAAGTTAATTTATTTCCAATGACAACTCATGAAAGAAATCAACATAAATCCAGAACTCATATATTTGAAAAAACAAGCTTGAGTCACTATACTCTAGATTCTGCAAAGCATAACACCCAAACAGCACCAAGGACATTCAGGATCCACTCTAGCATGCTTTCAATATGAAGTCAACCATATTTTACATTATTTTACAGTTCATAAATTAATAAACCAAACTATAGCATTGCTCTTAATTTATTTTGGTTTAAAACAGAATCAATAGTGTATCAAATGCTACTAATGTGTTATTACTCCTTAATACATTCAAAAGATGTTATTCGATAGTAACAATAAAGTATCCAATAGTAACAATAAAGTAAAATATAACAGCACTAATAATGAATCAGTTCGTTTAGGCTTAAAAATAAGTGATTTACTTAGATGTGATTTTTATAAAAGCATATAAATGTTTTATATTTGGGTATAGTGATCTTTATTTTTAAAATTTATTAGCTTCTAGTTTATCATAAAACAGTTTCTGCATCAATTTATTTTGAGATGCTACACCAATCAGCTTCTCAAATAAGTTGTTTATAGCTTCTTTTTTTTCAGCTTCTAGTTTGTATAAAAAATTTAACCAAACATCTAAAAAATTACAATAAGTGATTATTCTGTTTAAATAAGTGATTTTTTATTATAAAAAGTTAAACAAACTCACTTAATAGTACATAGTCTTCACACAAACTCCAACGGCAACAAACAGAAATATTTTAATTAGTAATCAAATGCAAAAGAGCAATAGTAAAACAAAAGCAGATAAACAGGTCAAAAGCTACATTACAAGTACACTACTGTATAAAGATTTAGTTGGTGCAGTTTATCCTCAAAGCCTTGAATTAATCCTTAGAACAAGTTTACACAGGCTTGGTTTGGATATTTTAGAACCCTTCACCCATAAACAGCTATCTCATGTTGTTAAAGGAGCCTAATCCTAGTTCATCATTCATTATTTTCTACAGCATACAGTAGCTTGCTTCTAGTAGTTAGTATATTAATGTTGCTATAGTTGCCTGTTGTGACTGACAGTAATTGGTTACATAGGCCGCAAGCTCTATAAATATAGAGTTCCTACAGGATCTGTAACTTAACATTTTTGTTACTATTAATTGAGCAAACTACAATGTAAGGTTTGAGAGGAGTGCTAGTGTAAAGTTTTGAAACATATAAGAGTGTTAGTATAATGTTTTTAAACTTAAAGGAAGGTTAGTATACGAAAATAAAAAAGAGTAGAGTTATCTGTAATTTGATAAAAGTTGAGGGGGGTTTTCTGTAGTTTGCTCCTGTTAATTTATCACATTCTCTCTAGAACTTTCTATTTCTGTTGACTTTTCTCTGATTTCTCAATTACCAAAGACTATTAACAAGTTATATGATTACACAGCCTGTATATAATGCAATATATGGTATCAATCATTCAATTCTGTAGCTTAAACTAACACCATTTAACTCCATACTGAATGATTTCCTCACAGCAACACATTGATTAGAAAAAGAAAATTCATATAACTGCAAAAATCTAAGTGTCGTTTGGTTTGACAAAATGTTTTCTGTTTTCATTTTCTATTTTCATTTTCAAGCTTTCAACATTCAAAAAATATGTTTGTTTTCACTTAATCCTTTCTATTTTCAAAATATAATATTGTTAAATTGAATCAATTTTAGAGAAAATACTATAAATTATTTATATATATAGTTTAAAATACATTTATATATTACTTTTTTATATAATTACAATATTGTTATTAAGTTTTCACATAGTGTGAACTTTTGAAAACAGTGAAAACATATTTCTTTTTTCTAGTTGTTTTTTGAAAATGTTTTCAGCCAAAATGTTCTCTAAATTGGGACCAAACATATTTCCACTACTGTTTTCTGTTTTCTCTGAAAATGAAAACAGAAAACGTCCAAAACAAACATCACCCTAGCAAAACAATAACCAATTCAAATAGCATTGTTCCTTTGGTGGAAAGAGTGAAAAGGATAGAAAATAACCAGCACCATATTGCAATTTCTTCTTTGGTCCCTCAAAGATTCATTTGCATCGACTTTCCCAGATTCAACACAACCAAGATCATTGTCTAGAAGAACCTCAGCCGAATGCCAAAACTGCATGACAGCCTTTGCTATCCTGTGAGACAAAATTTTTGTCCCTAATTGTTTGTTTAGTTTCTCAAATCTAGATCGACATGTAAAAGCTGCTTGTCGGCCCAATTGTGCAGCAGCAGTTATCTTCCAAAGGCGCTCCTACAAATGCAATTTTTAAAGGAAAAAGGAAACATTTAAAAAATCAAATAAATAAATTTAATAATGATATTTTGTTAGTTTCTAAATGGAAAAGATTGCTATAGAGAGTTCGAGAGCACAATATAACCAGTAAGTATAAAAAATAAAACCTGTGCAAAATCATTTGCTAGCCATGCCATTTCATCAAGAACGAAACCCCAGTGTGACTTTCTGTGGTTCTGTGTGGATGACGAGCGAAGCGATAACTCTGCGATTCTCTTCCGCTTGGCCTGTTTAGTGGATCATATCAAACGTTTCAAATTTACAGAGAGAACAACCAAATTCAACCAAAAAGTACACAAAAAAATTATTGGAAATGGAAGCAGAAATAGACCTCTATAATTTGAGCCTCTTCCAAAATAGAATCTTCAAGAGCCTTGTCTACTAACTTCATATTGTGCGTAGAACATACTTGATCAGCAGTGACGCTAGCAAACTTTTCAGCAGGAGCACTCTGAGGAGTTTCTGAAAGTGGCACATCCACAGGAACCTGATGTCTTTCACAGTTGGTTTCCTTGACAGAATGGGGCTGATCCACTTTGACAGTATCTTTATCAGCTTTGGATATGGTACTGTCATTATGATGCACTCCCTCGATATTTGATATGGAAGAACTGTTAATATGGACATCTTCCTCAGCTTTGATCATATTACCACTAACAGAATGATTTTGATAACCAGCATCATGTTCATTGCTAATAGTAGCACCATTTTCTTTTTCAGTCTTATGCTTATCTTTCACAACTTCACAGCCACCAAAGTTCAGTTTATTTTCTAATGCAAATGTTTGTTCCTTGGTATTTCCATTAGCATCAACATTCTTTGTATTAGTAAACGTATCACTATCATTATTTACATCTCTACCTAAACTAGTTTGTGTGCATGAGGACTCTAAATTAAAATTCTTCTTGCCTAATGTAGCAATGCTATTTTGGCCTTCATTTGGAACACTTTTCCTGTCTACTTCATTGCCAAACCCATTTGGATGACAATTATATGGCCTATTTTCAGATTTTGTAATAGTTACATGAGGAAGATGCTCACAATTGACAGCAACTACTGGCTCCCTTAACTCAACTATATTAGCTTCTCCAGAATCCATGAGAACTGGGTTTTGAGCCATATTTCCTTCAGAAGGTAGAGTTCCATGACTTTCTTTTAAGTTTCTATTCACTGGAATATCCAATTTGTCTTCAGGAATACTAGCACTGACACTAGTGGATTGATGATCTCGGATCCCAACCAATTGATTATTCAGTGTATTATTGTTTTTCAAATTTTTGGTACCAATATCACCATTTAAACTGCAAGGCTTTGGCTTAGATACAGTTGGCAAATTAGGGTTCTTTTGGCTATTGGTTTCAGACATTAACCCCTTCACTTCTCTTGAAGCCCCCCGAGGCCCATGACCTGATCTAGATCTGTTCCTTCGTGCATATGGCCGGAATATAGCAGAATCTTCAGTCTCCTTAGCATTTTGACTTCCATCAATTTGGGAAGACTGTTCTGATGGAGCAATATTATTTCTTCTATTTGAGTGCAGGCACCTCCGTTCAGTTTCAGGCAACTCATTCTCACCATCAAAAAGTAGGAGATTATCAGCAGTATTAGGTTCACCACCCAAAGGAGCCCCTGGTCTAGCACTACTGTCAACAGAGTCACCATGAGGGGAGGCAGTCAATGCAAAACTACCTTTTGCTTCACTGAGATCGCAACATGAAAGAAGTGACAGGAGAAAGAAGCAACAAAGCATTAAGAAAATTAATACACCAAAGATATTAATAGAAAAGCAACACACATACATGTAAGGGAAAAACTAGATAAGAATAGTCAACCTGGTCACAAACTGTTCATGAGGCTGATCAGTGAGGGAAGTAGACTGGACACTAACTGAAGCAGCATTCCCAGACTTAAAGTCCAGAGGATTACCACCCTGCACTTACAAAGTACAGGAGATCATCATTAACATCAAAGTATTGTGAGATATGAAATGCAAAAGATCAAAACATCCATACTTTTTCAAGAAATTCAAGCTCTCTTCTTCTTTCTTCACGAACATCATACTCCTCTCTGATACCGAGATGCAATAGTTATTCTTTATTCTTTACGAATAAGAATGGATTGGCAGTCAAAAACACAATCAAACACAAAGTACAACCACATGAAGGGTTTTCTCATCACCTGAGCTCTGCTTGAGCCTTCTCAATTGCAGCCCTGCGCGGAGAGATCTTCAAACCTATACCAACTCCGCCGTCAAGAACTCCTCCCATAGAATCAACCTCAGCATTTACAAGGAGAGCGGATCCTGATTTATATCCATTCATTCCCAACCTCTAACACCTTAGAGCTTCACTTCCCATCTACTAAAGAGTCTGCCAGATTTGTGAAGCAAAGAGGGTAAAAAAAGTCACAAATCAAATGACAAAGCAATTTGCAGCTACATGAGTAAGAAAACCTCCTTAAACATTAGGACATACAATAATATCTGAGAATTTGATTTTTAATTTTTTAACCAATCACATCATATCAATGTGAGTTAGATAAGGCTATTGCTTTATTAACTATTAAGACAGAAGACTTCCCATCAATCAAATATTAGAATGTTACTATGTTAATACTAAATGACAGCAATACATGAGGAACACAGACATGAGCTATGAACTAAAATAAGTTATTCCAAACTCATTTTTTGAAGCACCGGGTAGTAATGCCCAAGATCTTTGGTGGATCAGTTATACAGGATCAAAATCCCTGATCACTTCTCCCAATCTGTTATCAAGGAATAGAATCCCCTAAATCCCAGAATGACACTATCTTACTTGCTAACCAAGCATCTCATTCTCACCACTATAAAGGGGACTAAGCCCTATTGTAATGAATCTAATGTAATACACAAGCTTCCAAGAGTACATACTAACTTGAGTGTTGGAGTATCTTTGCAATTACTCCTTCTACAACCCACAATCATTGTAATTGGAACCTCTAGAAACCACCATCACAAGCTTGAAGGAACGTAAATAAGCAAGAAAAACACTCCATAAAAAGTTTGAAATAAATGACCTGCTTTCCAGCAAGGTTTAATTCACTATCTAACAGGTTTGTTCCTATTAGAAATGGACTAAACTCTAACATAACTATATTTTAGGATGTCACAAAGACCACCAACCAAATAATGATTAGCAAGGTTATTTATTGGCTATATGTAAAAAGGGGAAAGGTGTAGATTGTACCAAGTACAAATGTGGAAGGCATAGGCTATGTAATTATTAGGTATCACTATATCAGGAAAGTGCAGACATGTTCATATTTTGAATTTCGAAATAAGAAGTAGTAAAAATCAACAGCTGAAAGAAAATATGAAATGAAAGATCAAAATGATCACAAATAAGCAGAGTATATCACTTATTTAAAGGTAAATGCAGCATATACACAGTCCTATAGGCTACAGGAACAGGAAAGCGCATACAAAGGTTGCAAACTCTTCAAAGATACCAACTAATAGCAACAGGAAAAATAGTGTGGCAGTTTCCAATGAAGTACTAGTAGTCACTAATAAATGGACATAATGAGAAACTAGTGCCCCCATGAAAGTTGCCACTAGCCACTAATGATTTTTTTTCCTTTCAAAATTCCAAACAGCCATAGCAAACCGAACCATTAAGCTTCATATTACAAACCATCCACTTCAAAGATACGCGTTCCATTTAATTTCCCAACAGGGGAACACAATTCCCCTGCATTTAATACCACATTAATGCCAAATACCCATAAACAGAGAAACCAAAAGGCACTTCCAACACAATGCACGAGACAGTGGCAACGACACAACAATCAACGACAATTCGCCCAACAAAATTAAGCCCTAACAGCACCCATTTCCTCGAATTCCCCCAATTTTCATGATCCTAGGGTTTCCACGGGAACACACGAAAATGCCAAAACCACAACAATTGGTGCAGGAAAACCACCTGAATCCACAAAAGGGTGGCGTAATTGGAAGCCAGGGCGCAACCTGAGAGCCCCAAGAGGCCGTTTCAGCGCGAAGTTTCTCTCTCCTAGGGTTTTGGAAAAAGGGGGCAGGGCACCACTTCGATCACGAATTGGCCATGGAAACCTACGTGTGGCAGAAAATGTCAGCCATGGAAGCAGAATTGAAGAATCAAACGTCGCCAATTTGGGTAATCGTGATGCTGATTTTGTTCCTCTCTTTCGTTCGTTCGCTATATTCTGCACGTTCCTTGTTCTTCTTGCGCGTGTGGGTGGAGAGAGACTATGCGAGTTGTTGTGGCCTGGGCACAGAGACGACGACGTATAAGGGGGCTTTCACAATTACTAACATTGTTTCTGGTTTTTTTTTTTCATAGATCTCAAATTTGGGCTTTATTTATTCATTCTTTCAATTTACTAAATAAATTATTTATTTTTTATTAAAATACGAGTTTAACCACAATGTAAAAAGAGTTTATAATTTTTTATTTATATAAATTTTTAACTATTAATTAATAAAATTAATCAATTTATCATATGTAAAGAAATTATGATTTTATATAATATAAAAAAACACTAGTAATGTATGAATATTTTTCTTATAAAAAATTATTTAATTCTAGTAAGAACGTAAATAGGTTATCACAGTTCTAACGCCTGAAATTTAGGTTAGTTAAATTTATTAAATTAATCAAGTTTTAGACTGTTTAAAATATCTCAGAGAAAATCATAATAGAAGGTTTCATTACCTTTTTTGTTTCTTAAAATATTGAATTTTGTTTAACTTCGTTCCATAATTTTTTAAAGGGTTCGGATGCTATCTCTATTCTAGTTTTAGAGGATTTTGATGTTATCTTTTCCATTACATCGTAATACATTTTTTTTTATATAAGTTAAATGTTTGTTATTAATATATTAAATTCATAATTTCTTCGTCTGATATTTTTATATGATACTTTATAAGTAAACTTATATTATAAGTTTGTAACATTGTAATGCAGTTAAAATGTATAGTTCTATAAATGGTTTTAACGTTATTCTATATTGGTTTTTCAATTATAAAATTGTCATTAATGATAGAGGTTAAGAGTATTAACATATTAATGTCAATTTAATAAAAGTGGTGTCATTAAAATTATTTAAAAATTTAAGACAAAATTGTATATAAAAATAACAGTACGATGACATTAAAATTATTTAAAGAATTATGAGAAAAAAATTTATTTAGAATTTTTTTTAAAAACCAATACCAGAACGAAATATAATGAAGCCAAAATATAATCATCACCTTAGATTAAAATTAGTGTTTATTGTTTCATGGGTTGAAATTTTTGAAACTACAAAATGAGTAAATATAGAGTAATTTAATAAAAAGTGAAACTAAATAAAAATTTTCCAATGTGATTATGATGAAACGTCCATTCATCAAAATTAACAGTTTGTTACTTTTGGTTTAACGTGATATGAATTAATTTGGAAGGTGAGGAGAAAATAATGGTTACTCGTGCGTATTACTCCACTTAATACTTGTATTTATTATATTTTGATTAATTATACTAATTTAATATGTAATTTTTTTGGTAAGCAATTTAATATGTAATATTAGCATCTATTTTTTAAAAAATATATAAAATAATAATAATAATAATAATAATATATTATGGATTTAAATATAATTAAAAACAATAAAATAAGTAATATATGTGTTAAAAATTTCATAACAATTTTAATAATTATCATTTAATAGTAATTTTTGTTATTATCATCCAAACAAATTTTTATTCTTTTTGTTTGGAAGATAATAATAAAACGTGTTCAAACATAAATCAGGTTATATTTAACCTACTTTTAACAAATCTTAAGCCTTAAAAGTTTTCAAATTAATTTCAGTCGAACTTAACTTCTGTAACTGTAATCCAAACTTATCCTAAAAAAGGTAATTTAGGAAATAAATTAAGTTAATCTAAATTTATAACTATTTTGTATAAGAGTTTAATTGGTATATATTTTTTACACTGACATCTAATCATGACTTTTCATTTATGTGACTTTTAAAATAGTAATAAATAAAGTCAACAAATCAAGGTTTATGATTGAATGTCGGTGCAAAAATCTTTATCGTATATACCAATTAAACTCTTTGTATAATATTTTTTAAAATAAATTAAGTATCTTTTGTCACTACAACTATTATGTAAAACTTATAATTATTATAATAGGAATATCATAGAGTGTAAAAGAAATAATATAAAAAGTTTTAGATTATTATTGTTATTCAATTACAACTATGAAATTTAATATATTTATCATAAAAGTTAATAAATATACGAAAATGGTGAGTCAACAAATTTACTTTCATTCTCATGTCACATCCGTGGTGTACACGTTTAAATTGAACATTTTTTTCCTTAAATAATATATCTATCTATTTATATCTCTCTCAATATAAAAAAGATTGTTAATATATTCTACTTATTTTTTAGTTAAAGTCTGTTAGCATTTTACATCTATTTTTTTTAACAAAATAAGCAATAATTTCATTTCTTAAAATACACTAAGGTAGGGATATTCAGGTAAATAATCATTTTTCTTACACATTTACTCATTTTTTCTTCTAACATTTATTATTTGTCATTTCTTTTTCTCTCTCTCCTCTCTCACCAACATTAATTTTTCAAATATTCTTGACTCTCCTCTTTCACTAATATAGAATATTAATATAATTATAATGTACAAAAAAAATTATAAATAGTAATTATGTGTAATAATATTTTATAAATAATAATTTATGTTTATATAATTTACATATTGATGCACTTTATATTTGATAAAAAATTGACATATATTTATATTTAGTTGAAAATTATTTTTAATTAAAAATAAAATAATTTTAATTTGACGTAAATTATTATATGAAATTATTTTTAAAACTATTATTATATAATTATTATTTATAATTATATTAATGTTTTACATTGATGAGAGAGCAGAAAGAAGAGAATTTGAAAAATTAATGCTCGTGATATAGAAAAGAAGGAAGCAATTATAATAATAAATTCTAGAAGAGGGATAATCAGTTAATGTGTAAGAGAAATAATTATTTACTAGAATATTCATAAATTAACTTATTGTAACAAATGAGTTGTAAGTGTTTGGTAAAAATAACTCATCAACTTACTGAAAATTGTAAAATAACAAATAAGGTCATCAGTAATCGTTAGAGCAACAATGAAGTATTTAAAATAATTATAACATATTTAAATTATAAATTATTATAATTATATATTTAAATTATAAATTTCTATAATAACATATTTAAATTATAAATTTATGTAATTATACATTTAAATCATAAATTGCAATAATTAATATTTAAATTATAATTTCTATAATTAAATATATGAATTTTAAATTATAATTTTCTATAATTATATATTTATTTTATAAAATATTATAATTACATTAATAAAGGAAAGAAAAATGAAGAAGAGAGATATTGTATAATATGATGAAAGAGAATTAATGAGAACACTGCATTAATTAATGAAAGTTAAAATGAAAAAATAAAACTTGTTAGCAGTTGAAAATAGGAGACATTTTAGAAAAACTACTTGGAGTAGCTTCTTTGAAACAATCAGTAACTCCTACAAAAGTTCTTAGATTTTTTCTATTCAAATAGAGTTGAAACAATTTCAGCTACCTAAAAAGACAAACCAACCACACTATAAAAATTAGTGGGAGTATATTAGCAATCCCAATATATATATATATATATATTGGGTATCTCGTATGAGAGTAAGGTATTTTATATGAGGGTCAGAGGAACAAATCTCCGCCATTGAAATAAAATTAATGATTGAGATCAAATTTTACACATTCATTCATTCTCTCTGCTCTCTTCTATCATTTACTATTATCACTTCTTTTCTCTCTCTTATCTCTTTAGCATTAATTTTTTCAAACTCTCTTCTTTCTTATCTCTCATCAATGTATAATAATAATTTTAAAATAAATTTCATATAATAATTAACGTCAAATTAAAATTATTTTATTTTTAATTAAAAATAATTTGCAACTAAATATAAATATATGTAATTTTTTTATAAAAACTAAATTCTCTACAAAATGAAATAATCATAATGCAATGCAATATTTTATCATATCAAAGCAACTCACATTTCTAAGATGATCCAACTTTTGGAATATGCCATGATAGAGCTAATGTTCAAATGCTTTCACAAGTACAAGTTTAGCAGCAGAGCATTTAAAAAAATGTTAGACATGATAAGAAAGCTAAAGATGGCAACTTAGTTTGTGCACAACAACACACTTCAAGAAAATGATGAACTTGCATGATGTGATAACTCAACACCTCTTCACAATGGTTACATGCATCCAAAATCTATATAAGGACACCTCATGCATAATGATCTGGATGAAATTTATGTATATCATTATAATAGTCAAAGCTTTCTTTCTACCTTATTCATTCTAAGATCATGATCAAATACTAAGTTTGAGTGATAAGATAATCTAATGTTACGCCATTTTATAGTCAAACCTTGTATATCCTTCACTTTATGAACTTACTCTTTTTTAGTGCATTTTTATATCCTCTCTTTGAGAGCTTTCTTTATATCACACTTTTGTTTAATCTTTTGGTTGAAAAATCAGGAGTGACTTGGTGTTAAATAATACTATTTTCTTAAACTCATGAGAATTTAAGGGTAGAATCAAGAGTGGTTAAGAATACTTGTTGTAGGCCTGGGAGTAAGAATACATATTGTATTTCAATTTGAAATAATGAAATATTTCAAAAGGTGCTTGGAAAAGAACTAAATGTAGCTTAGTAAGAAGTAAGCTAGTATAAAAATAATTTTCTTATTACCTTGTATTACAACACTTCATTTTTCTGTCTATTTTACTTTGAAAAAGATTTTATAAGAAAGTCTTTTATAAACTGGTTTTAATTAGTATTATGTCTTATAGATTGTCTACCTTCTTAAGGCTCTCATTAAATTTCTTAATAAAGTATTTTTGAAAGGATTTGTAAAAAGCTTTCTTATTGCTCTATTCAAACCTTTTAGAGCTAACATTGGTATTAGAACTTACATCTTGTGGTAGGTTCTTTGGTTTTAATTTTATAATATAAGTCGGTTTGATTTAATTAAGTATAACATTAATGAATAACTATATGACTCATTCTTTTTATTTATTTATATGTATACAAAAATTTAAAATATTTTTAAATATTAATGATGCATATAATTTATTTATATATTGATATTAAAATACATAGGTTCTTAAAATACTTTTAAAACTAATTATTTTAAATCTCAAATAATTAATAAAATCATATGAGAAAATGTATTTTAATTTATATATTAAATAAGTATTATATTAATTGCATTATTTGACACATTTAATACTTATTTGGAAATTTAATTTAATTATTTTTTAATTCTTAAATAATTAATGAAATTGTGTCATGTTATTAAAATAATTAATAATGAATAAATAATAATAATTTCAAATATTGAAATTCTAACTTAATTATAAAATGTGTGTTGTAATAATATATTTTCATTATATATTAAATCTATTATTGACTGATATTTTTACTTTACATTTAAAAAATACTTTCTTAATTTGTATAATTGTTCCTACCACCAGTTTCGAAATATCGTTAGAGTCACCGTGCTCAAGGTATTGTCCGTTTTGGAGCTCCATTACAGTTTTGTCTTGCAATGGATTAAGGGAGGAGAGTGTTTATAAACATCCATTAACCTCTATTCGTAAGTGATGTGAGACTTTGGGTGTACTGGAATAAACACATACAACTAAAACCCTAGAACATACGACTAAGAATAAAACTGGAACATTTTCACGATCATAGTGAGAGCTTATAAACCGCCTCTCATCTCCTTGTGATTTTGATGGTCAAGATGCGCAACAACTCCTCCCCCGAGGCATTAACCTTGAGGGGCTCACCATGGAAGATTTTTTAGAAGAAATGCAAACTATGCGCCATGAGACACAACATGTCAACCAAAGAGCTACACAAGCCGAACTGCATAGCATCTGACTTCAAGAAGAAGCACGACTTCAACTTCAAGTGGCCCAACAAGAATTTCAAACATAGTTAGCGTGTTGAGACGACCCGAGGTGGAAGTGTTTTCTGAGCCCTTGAGGCACTGATAACAGCCTAAATTACCTATTTTTACATAGTTAAAATAGCACAATTATCCTAATTCATTCTTATTTAAGACCTTGTTTTTCTTTATTTTCATTTAAAATTAGAATTATTTAGGAATTTAGTTTTAGGGAAAGATTTATATATATATTATATTTATTTTTTTGTTTTAGTTATGTTGAGTTAGGTTATGAGATAGACTGAAGAAATGGTAGTAGATTTGAGCTTATTGGTATTGTGACAACTTCTAGGCGCCAAATGATCAAGATTTGAGTGCACAACAGTGGTAGCAGAGAGGCGAAAAAATGTCAATCTAGGCACCCAACACCCAAATTTTGGGCGTCCAGCACCCGACTACAAATAGGTGTCTAGCACTAGGTGCAATTAGGGCCACGTGTCCCAAAAAAGGTGCATGTGTTTCCATTGCCTAATGCTAGCAAACAAATCTATCTTTTTATTGTGCGTCCTTTGTTGGAGAAGGGGTTTACACACCTTGTTGGATGAGGGCATGCTCTAGACCAGCTTTTATCCATCCTCACGCTCATTCATCCCAATGGTTAGATAGGTTTTGTTATTTAGTTGGGATTTGATGTAGTTTTACCTGAACTCATTTGTATTTTTGTTCTCTTAATCTAAGTTTATTACTCATTGTTGAAGTTCCTCTTTACCTTGCACTTTATTTTTTTATAAGCCTACCTTTTTGTAGATTTTGCTTGTTGAATGAACTCAGGAGAGAGATTTTACTTGCAAAATGAGAAGAGCTTCCAATGGGATTTATGTCTCGGAGAGAGTAAAACCTGTTAGCTATCTTGACCTCTTTTTCTTAATATGGGTTATTTGACTTTAGATTATGTGAGGGATCCACGGTCTAAAGCCCAAATAACTTAGTCTCTTGCTCTTAAGGAATCAGAGTAAGGGCATTTGTATGGGTGATGGGAACATAGGGAATGAACGAGGCTTTTGAGTTCATTTTTGCATTTGAGGTATGATTTAGCTAGTCAAACCCAACTGAACATCATACATGTAACCAATACTTTTATTTGTTTTTGCTTTCTTTACTTTATGTTTGGTAGTTTAGTTTATTTTTATCTCTTCGTTCATACAAGTAGAGAATATTGAGTTTTTTAGTATCAACAAGTCCTTATGGATCGATCTGATATATTTATCAGTTACTACATACTACTGGTGCACTTGTCGCAAGTATTGTAGAAGACTTTGCACTCAATAAGCACTCATTGGCCTTTACACCCATTGGCCTTCGTGCCATTACTCCTTCCTATGTTGAATAGCCAGTAGTCATAAGGCAACACATGGCACATCACATGATTCCTCATTCCTCATTTAAGATGAGGTGATGCTTCAATTAGACAACCCTTTACCAAATGACACTTTGGACAACATGTTACTTAATTTCCTTCCCATGTCATCAAGGACTTAATTTCCTTCCTATGACCATGGATTTCAGAAGCTCATAATTGAATCAGACTATTTGGCTATGATTAATCTGCTAGATGAGGGATGCACCATTAATCATGAGTATTTCTACATCATAGACAAAATCTACAGGAAAAGTTGGAAAACCCAAGAATGTAGTTTTATTTTTGTTCCCTGTGAGTTGAATCCAATAGTTGATGGTTTCATGAAGAGGATTGTCCAACTTATAAGACGTTAGTATTTCAATTTTGTTCTATATCTTGTGTTAAATGATATACAAAACAATTTAGATATATTTTATGTCCTAATAATTAATTCTTTTTTCAGGAACTCTACCTCTACCATTCACAAAAAAAAATTAAAGTAGATAATTTCAAATTCAAATTAAAAAGTAAATTTTATAATCTAAAGAAAAAATAAAAATAAGAAATTAAATTAAATTAAAATATTATTTTTTGTTTTTTAATAAAAAATGAAAGATCAAATACAACTAAAGAAAAAGATAAGTAAAAAGATATTAAAATTGAAATTTTAGAAAACTTATCGTATTTGAGATGTTGACATCTTTGTTATTAGTTTGATTCAATTAATTAGTTTGGTTATCTAAAAAAATCAATTAACTTAAAATAACATTTATCCTCTTTAAATATATGAAAATATATCTAATTGAAGTAACATATAGTTAAGTAGTAGTTATCTCCAATTAAACTATTAAATTTAATTCGTTAAAGTCTTTTAAGGATTAAAAGTTTAAAACCCCTTTTGCGACATAATGCTTAAGTTCCTTTCTTAAATTTGCAACGATTATATTTATTTTTCAATTCATCCCTAATTATCTCTTAATTATCTATAAATAAGTAGAAAAATAGTAAAATTAATAAAGAAAAAATCAAGAGAAAATTTAGTAAGTATGTGAAAAAAATACTTTAATCCTACAACAAAATGGTTTACTCATATAGACATGGATCAAAATAATAAAGTAAAAGAACATCAAAATAAAATTTATGAGAGAATAAAACTATAATCACAAAAAAAATTATATTTATACTAATGGGTTGCATATGATTTTAATATGAAAAAAAAAAAACTAAAGTTGATGACACAAATGAAGGGTATATTATTTTTTCATAAGAAAAACTAATATTATAAATAATAGGTGTTAGAAAGCACAAGATATGTCTTATAGGTGTACACAAGAATTTTCATAACGAGGATAATAGCTACTCTGTGCTTACAAGAACAATCTCCTACTTCAACATACCACAAAAGGATAAGTTCATGCCTATTATGCAAAACTATGTGATGTTAGCATCACTGTCCTACTTCATTCCTATGAGCTTAGTTGGACAACAAGAAAAGTCACTTCTAGGCCCCAAAAAATATTTATTACTAATATTTATAAAAATAACAAATGAAGAACATTATATTATTAACCACAACTGAATAATTTTCATGAAAAAAACCTCATTTTATCATAAATTTTCTCTCTCCTTGTAAATATTAATTATATTTTAAATAAATAATAATTATGTAACCAATTTTTTTTTCAATTAATAGTGATTTGTTTCATCCCATGAATTATTATTTCTCTCTCCATGACTTTTCTCCTCCTCCTACAACTATTGCTTAATCTATTATCCCCAACTCTCTATGTCATACTCTCTAAACTCTATTCACCTCAACATCGATTCAACAAAACTTAGTTTTCTTTTATTTGGTGACCACTCTCTAATTTTATTAGTCTTTTCTCCCCGTGCGATAGTGTGTCTGTATCAATGTGTAAGTGTCCGCATCATTACATTAACAGCAATTGACGTTTGACAGACCATTATGAAGAAACAAATAATAAAAGGACAAAAAAAAGTTAGCATTCCTTGACCAACAAAACAACAAGTGCATTCTCTTTATTATTCAAATACTTAATCATATTTTTGTCTTAAAGGTGAGTATCTTTCTTGTTCTTGTGAAAGTTTAAAATTTTTTTGTTAAAATTTATTATAAAAATTTTTCTACAATTCACAAAAATAAAAAGTGATTATTATATCGATTACTGAGTACAAGATTTGGAGTTTGGACTGAGAATCGTACATGGTTAACAAATAAGTGACCAATTCGGCAATCAAAAGACTTAAAAATAAATTTTAATTAATAAATTATAATATTTTAATAATATTTTTATTAATTTAAGAAAGGTCCCATCATAAAGTTTACTTTAGGTGTAGAAAAGTGTTGGATTGATCCTGGTTTGCCCATATCACTATGGCACATACATGTAACTATAAGATATGTGTATTTATGCGCTTTCTCTTTCAACACATATCCCACATCATTGTGGTATCTTACACATTTATGTGGGCAAACCATTTATGATTTTTCTATCCTAGAGAGTTTTTACACCTTTATACACATTTCCTTGACGTTCGTCACAAAGCACATAGCTCAACTGTTGTGATATTATGTTTTCTTGAGATAAATACTAGTCTTTTTAAAAATATAATAATTGTAAGTTGAATATCAATGGCTATTTTATGGCTATTTTGGAGCTTGTTGTGAGACAAGAAATAATTACTCATGTAAAACAATTATTTAGATTTAATATTTTTTAATATTTAGTAGTCATTAATCTTAATCTTAAAATTAAATATATTACTTTAATAAATCGCTGTATCATTCATTAATTAAATATATGCTTTCTTGAAATGTGTACAACTTAAGTGACGTTTGCTTTGAGAAAATGTTTTCTATTTTTATTTTTTGAAAATTGTTTTCATTTTCAAGTTTTCAACATTCAAAAAATATGTTTGTTTTTGTTTGATATTTTCTATTTTCAAAAAATAATATTGTTAAATTTAATCAATTTTAGCAAAAATATTATAAATTATTTAAATATATAGTTTAAAATATATTTATATATTAATTTTTATATAATTAGAATATTGTTATTAAGTTTTCACATAGTGTTAACTTTTGAAAACATTGAAAACAACTTTTTTTGTTTTCAGTTGTTTTTTGAAAATTTTTTCTGCAAAAATGTTTTCTAAATTGTAACCAGACATATTTTTACCACTATTTTCTATTTTTTCTAAAAATAAAAAATAGAAAATACACAAGACAAACATCACCTTATATATTTGGTTATATATTAGGCTACTAATAGGATTCAAATGTACATCATAGCATGTTTATTTCATTTAATTATTACTATTATATGAATTTAGGAAGAACCACATAACTAAGCACTTTTGAGATTATTGATCTACCATTTTAAATTTTTTCTAATTGATCCAAATCATTCTACTTTAACATGACAACGATTTTATATATATTAGCAAAAATACAACGTTTGTATATTCACATTTATATTTTGATATGTTATAATAATTTTAGGGTTTGAATTTAAAATATTTTGTAATAACTAGGGCTGGGTATATGGACCCAGACCCACATACCGATCTACAGATTCTCAAGCCTGTGTAGGTTTTGAATCGCTTTTTTTTAAAGATCAGAATTGTAGGAAAATTATGACACAAAACTTGTAGATTTTGTAGGCTAAGTCTGCGGGTTCACGAGCTTGGCCAGTGAGCTATTTAAAAGGACAAATTTATTATTTTGACTATTAATTTGTATTAATGTTGTGACTTTCTTGTTGTAAGTTATGATATTTTTAGACTTTTAATATTGAAAATGTTTAGTATTTTAGTTTATTATAAATAATGATATAATTTTTAGTATGATATATTATAATGTAGTAAATATTATAATTTTTTAAAAAATATGTATAAGTGTGTGCAGCCTATAGACCAATCCATCAAGTCTGTGGGCTTCGCAGGCTAGATACAAGCTCTTAAAAAAAGTCCTTTTTTGTTTTACGGATCGAGCTTAAATAGGCTAGATAAGCCTGCATACCCACCCCTAGTAATAACATGATAGAATATAAATAATTTACTATAATATTTTGTGTATAATAATTTTAGTTTACTATGTTTTGAAATATATTTTGTTAATGTTTATATTTCTTTATTTATGATAACATGATAAAAACATGAAAAATCATCAACAAATATGATAAATTTGCAATGAATTTGAGAAAATGGAGAGAAGAGAGAATTTGAATAGAATTAAAATGTTGTTATGCCTATGCATTTGTATTTTTATTAAAAATATTTATGATCAAAGATATACATATATTAATGGTGTTTAAGGAAGATTGAGTTGTGGTAAAATAGAACTTGTGAAGATATGCATTTATTAATATAAGAGAAGTTATATTTGTGAGAGTGGGAGAAGTCATAAAATATTTAGAAGAGTAAAATAGTCACAAAATGAGGAAACCAAAAGATCTTATTTTCATTATATAATATAATATTACATATTATCGATATAGATTATAGATAGTAGGACAATTATGTATATTAGATTAAATGTTTTAAAGAAGTTTTTTACTTTATAGGGTTAATTTAGTGACAAAACTATTTATGGAGACAAATAATAAATGCTAGAAGAGAGAATGAGGGAATGTGTATGATTTGATCTAAACCATTAATTTTTATTTCGATGGCTGAGATTGGCCCCTCTAACTGTTATATAAGATACCTTGCTCTCATATAATATTTACTATATATATATATATATATATGAATGTCCAAATTAATCCTCACATACTTTAATTTGGTTCTATAAATTGATTAATTGTGTTGTACTTTTGATGGTTTCTTTCAAGTTTATATGTAGTTTCAATTTATAACATGATTATTACTTTGATATGGCCAATACATTGATTCTTTTAGAACTAATAGTCACAAAATCATACGTGACACAACTAAATACAATGAGAAAGAACCACATTTCAATTCTAATGTATTTTTAATTCCTTAAAGCAGCCTTTAGCACAATTATGCTAATTTTAGAAAACTACATTTAACAAAATTAATTATTAACTCCATTTCAAATTCCTAGGTTTACAGTTTACATAATAATTCTAACAAGTTAAGCCTTAATTTAGGCATGTAACTCATTTTTATCATCTTTATCAAATTTATAACACACAAAATATGAGAAAAATACTTATACACCATTGTTAGTGTAAAAAAATTTAAACTAGTAGTCAATGACAACCATTTATATATAATAAGTTTATTGATTTTATTAATTAATACTTTAAAAATCAAGTAAACGAAAAATTGTGATTAACTAGTAAACTCAAATATTATTATATGGCCACTACACTACATTGATCCTTTTACAAAGAATAGTTACAAGCACACCTAAAAAGTAATAAGCAGAACCCATTTGGATTCTTGGCATGACCTTTTTAATTTCACCTACCAACTTTTGTCAAAAACATGCTAATCTTAAGAAACCAGAATTTACATTAAGTGTGTATTGTTCCATATGCTAACCTTACTCAGCTTAATTGATTTTATCCTGAATTTATACCAGTAATGTAACTACTACTAAAAATAAATTTAGCTTCCTATTGAATTCAGTATCAGAGAACCTTGGTCTATTAATCATTTTACCAATAATGATTTAAATCTTAGGGAAAAGACTAAATGTACAATTCAACATGAGATGATTTTTTTTTTTAAAAAAAAAACACTATCGGTGTTATAAGAAGCTGTTTTTATTCTATTAGTCTAGACTTGACCTCCATAAGATATATTCGTCCAATGTTCATAATTGAAAAGAATGAGTTTACAATGGCAAATGAGATAAGTAAATTGTGCAAAGTTTAGCCATCTCAATCCCAAAAGAAAAAAAATCTAATGTATACAATAAACTCTATCCTAAATTTTGTTTTAAAGACTATTAGGTGACATTTTTTTTTAGCGTTTTTTGTTTTTATTTAAAAAAAAAAAACAGAAAACAATAGCGAAAATATGTTTGGTTATAATTTAGAAAATATTTTTGTTGAAAATATTTTCGAAAAATAATTGAAAACAGAAAAAAAATTATTTTCAATGTTTTCAAAATTTACCACTACGTGAAAACTTAATAACAATATTGTAATTATAAAAAAAATAATATATAAATGTATTTTAAACTATATATAAATAATTTATAATATTTTTGCTCAAATTATTAAATTTAATAATATTATTTTTTGAAAATAGAAAATATCATGTGAAAACAAACATATTTTCTAAATGTTAGAAATTTGAAAATGAAAACAGTTTTTAGAAAATGAAAACAAAAAACGTTTTCTCAAACTAAATATTACCTTAGTTTAATAGTAGATAATATAAAATAAGGATGTTTTATATAATTTTTTTTTATTAAAACTAAACAACTTAATGTTTTGTGTTTATTAAATGCTTTGTATATGTACAAAAATAAATATTAAAATTTTTAATAGATATAACACTTAATGAGTTTTTTTTTTACTTGAAACTAAAGAATATACAAATGAAAATGATATAAAATACAATTAATATGCAAATTAAAGAATATTTATAATGTTGTTAATTATGTTATATGAACCTAACAATTAGGAAAAAATTCATGCCGATGTCTCTCGAAAAAGATAAAATCAATTAATATGATATCAAATAATGTCATATGACATGATGCCATAAAAAAAAGTAGATCTTGATCAGGTATTTTGAAAAATAATCTCTAAAAGTTTAACAAGAATTTGGAAAGTGGTAAATAATAAAGATAATTAAGCATTTAAATTTCTCTGGTATATGTTATTAATTAATAATATTTATTTATTATGATATTGTTTTTACTTAACTTTAACCTCATGTTAATTTCACATCATCTCAATTTTCATCATATCACTGTATTTGATTGATAATTATTAATAAAAGCCTAAATCAGAGTGTTGCATTTAATTAAAGTTGAAATCGAAAGGTAAGATTGATATCTCTTTGGTTGCATGCATAACATTAGTGACCAAGTTGTCATCTTTAGCAGCTCGTGTTTCTAATGGCACCTAGGTGGAATTAGCCACCAAAATGTTGTTGGAAGGTGAAATTCCAGTGCCAATGGTAGCCATTATTGATGAGTTGGTGTTGGTTACCAATGTGTAGTTGGAAGGACAGATACTAGTATAGTAGTAACAATAATTGTTGGTTCAACTTGGTGTAACAGCCATGCAATAGTCTTATCATCTGTCTTTTTGCCTAACTCACAAGTGAATTGAAAGATATGAGCAACACATTTTGGAGATAATTGAACACGACATTATCTCCTATTCACCTTGATTATGACGATCCTTTATCTTGCCCTTTAAACAAGATTTCATGGTATTCATCACTGTGGGTCTCTTTTTTATTGGACGAGAATCATACCCCTTCTCTATATTCATGTTATTCACTGAACTTATATATTCATGACGATCTTTGGATTATAAGTGTTATTTGTTTCTACAAGTTTATATAATAAGAGAATCTCCAATAAAATATCAAACTTTGTGATCTTAGCCTACTTTTTTTGTGAATCCCGTAATGCCACATCACTTTCAAGATTTATTTCATTTTTGCTTCAATAGAAAATCAAACTTTTTTATCTTAACACATTTTTTGCAGGACCCATATTTAAGGAAAAAGAGAGTTAAAAATGTTTATTTCTTGGAAAGAGTGTTAATCTTTAGTAATTTTGCAGAAGATCAGATCTCCCTTGTGGAGATCAAGCCTTTAACTCTAATAACTAATCTTGGTAAGATCAAATTTTAGGTTCAAGATCAGCTATTGGAGACGCTATAAGATGGGGACTTCTTACTCTTTAATTATTTTTTATGTTATATAATATTATATTAGACATAATTAAGAAGGTAAGGATTTGATTGTAGTGTTTCTTTAGCATTTTGAGAATTAGCATTAATTTGGGCTAGTGCATGATCAAAGATTAACACTTGTATATGGTAGATTCATTAATGCTTATTATAACTCCAATGAAGAAATAATTAATCCTAAGAATAAGCCATTATCCAATTCAAACATGATGTAATATTATTTCAATATTTTGGTCTACTCAGATTGAACCTGGGGGTGCATTTTGGAAAACAGAGTGAAATTGAAACATTATTACATAGTTTCAGACCATCATGTAATATATGATCTTAACCATAAGCATGCAAGTTATAATTATTGCCTCCATTTTTTAAGTGTCGATATTTTTGAAAAAAATTATTTCTATTTATCTGTTATTTGTAAAATTAAAGACTATATTAATTGTCTTTTTATCAATTATACCTTTATCTTTGATGAAGAGAAGAAATGGCCACCTTATCAAGAGAGACGATAGTTATTAACAAGAATACCATAGGAAAAAAGACTAACAATTCATTAGAATTATAGTTTTTCTTAATTTGTGTTCATAAACCTTAAGTGTCACACAAAAAGGAATGAAGTGAGCATTTGATTATCATAATTTGTGTGATAAATTGATTAATTAATTATATATTATATGTTTATTTGTTGGGACCTCAGATAATGTGGCAGTGTGAAACTATGTACTAGTTTCTTGAGTGGAATTAGTAGTGCAAATAGCACCAACATGACAACCGTGTGCAGTAATTGCTAGCACTATCGTTCAACTTTTCAATATTCCTAGTAATTGATAGCATTATAGTTCAACTTTTCAATATTCTTAGTAATTAACAATCACATTAAAAACATAGGTTAGTAAGACCAATTTGGATATCAATATCACTATATAATTACTTTTGAAGGTTCATAGTTAATCTTATTTAAATTAATCCGGTATAGAATAAGTTCAAACATATATTTGAAATATCCACTAAGAACTTAACAAGTTTGAGTACAAACTCAACAAAGTAATGCTAACAAATACTACATTAATAGATATAATGTGGTT
This sequence comes from Psophocarpus tetragonolobus, assembly GCA_037954015.1. NCBI lineage: Eukaryota > Viridiplantae > Streptophyta > Magnoliopsida > Fabales > Fabaceae > Psophocarpus > Psophocarpus tetragonolobus. Next base: position 34,132,581 of record CM075693.1, on the reverse strand, counting down.
CTATTCGCAGATACCAAAATGTAAAAAATTGATGATTATCTCCATTTCAAGATATAGGAACTTGCATTAGTTTTAACATAACTTGCACTCTTTTAATATTAAGGAAAACAATAACTCAATTGTTCACCAAAATAATTTATCACTTAAGTTGTGTTTAAATAATCATTTGCATGATGTTAGATGTATCTAAGTGTTATTAAAGAATTTGGTGGTGGCATTCAATGTTGTTTCGAATGAAAGTAGAAGCAAACTCATTTCATTAAGTGTTTTTTTCAACATACCTTCATCAAAGTTATATGAATGGAATAGTAAAATTTCACTTTTTCTAAATATCATCTACAAACTAATAAAAGGAGAAATGCAAGAAATGTCATTAGCAAAATGAAAATGTCAAACACATCTAAGAAAAGTTACCATCCATAATTCTAATAGTTGCAATAACAACAAACAAACAATCATAAATAAGCAAAACAATTTGTTGTCCATAATATACAAAAGAGTTATATAAAAGAAGTAAAGAATAAAGATTATCAATAGGTAGAAGTAATTCAATTCATTACAAGAAGTATGTATACTTTAATGTTGAACTAGAAACAATCTTTGAATAAAAAGGAAAAACAATGAAATAATTTGACAGCACATCTCAATCAATTAATGACTCATCAAAACTAATTCTACCAAGATCTAAAACAAATATATAGACCCTAAACTACTAGTTGTATTTAATTTTTTACTACTAGTTTGTTGAATCTAGATTGGCTAAAGTAACCATTTACACATTTACATAATTAGTAATTTGAAATTAAACGTTTATATGTCTATAAATCAAACTGAAAATATGCATTTGAGATTTTAAACCCTTCTTCTTGTTACAAAATTAATGGTGAGAATGTGTGTAATTTCATCTATAGTGAATTTGTTTCCCTAGTTTACTTCTACCTTTATAGGTCTAAAAAGGAGAACACTAAACCTTGAATTCAACTTTCATCAAGTGAAAGCATTGTAAGAGTAATTCAAAGTTCTAATATTGAAACAATAAAAGGACAACCATTGGCTAAACTTGTGGCTTAAATTGAGTGAACATTGCTGGACATAATTTGTCATTTTGCACAATACCAAAGTTGGGATAGAAAAGAACCTGAGACCAATAGGAATTGTATGCTTTTAAAATTCACCTGTACCTTCACAAATAGAAAATAAAGATGGTTGCATTTTTATAACAATAATATTAATAATAATTACTCTACAAACCCTAACATGGTCTGGATGAAAGATATGACAATTGAAGGAATGACTGACTTGAACATGTTTTATTGCCCGAAGGATAACTCGACGAACTTTTTTTGGTCTAGACCATAGGTACGAAGAAAATCCTATTCGAGTTACGCAGAGGACTACTATGGATAGAAAACTCTATATTAAACTATGTAATACATTTGAGTGCTCAAGACTCGAACTCGAGACCTCAGAATAACCTTTCGCCAATTCATCCACATGTTGGATGGTGATGGCTTAATGAACTTCAAGAAACTAGTATGTATCCCTTCTCTAGAAAGTAGCAAGAACAAAAATTTGTCAGTGAAATACTTACTAGAAAAAGAATTTTATAATTGAAACAAAATTTAAGAGAAGTGATCAATGTCAAATACAAATATAGAAGGATACTTTAAATCAAAGAGGGCACATAGAACTCTAATATTTTCTAACTCCTATGAATTTTGAACTATCATAGGGTTAATTTATCAATTCTTTTTCTATATAAATATAATGGTTTTGAAAAAATGAAAATATTGGACATTTACAAGTTTTGAGTTATGAATTTCGTTAAATTAAATTGTCATAATTAATATTTTAGTTTATTATTAATAGGTTGACTTGAATTTTAACAAAACCTTCTTACTTATACAATAAACCTTACCAAAGAAAAGGAAATAGAAAATCTAAAACTTTCTAGTTACCTAATATTACTTAAAAACAAAATCTTACATTGATATCAAACAAAATTTTTTAAAATGTTGTTGTATTTCATTAACAAGTAATTGTAATAATTTATAATTGTATGATAATATATTTTTATTTTTTTTTAAAATTTTTAAATTTAATTATAATGTATTAATAGTATTAAAAATTTGCATATCATTTAATTAAAAATTAGTACATAATAAATTTATTATTTATAATAATTAATTTAATGGAAATTTATACATAAGGTAATTTATAATTGTATAACAAAATAGAAATCTTTTCTTAACCACATGTGCTATAAATTTTAAATTTAAATTGTGAAAAAGTTTTTGTTGAAATATACATCTGTTTCAAGCTTGACTAGGATGTGTTTGACATGTCTGTGTCTACGTCTGTCTAGGTTGAATTTGCATCTAACCAAAATAAGTCTTCTACACAAAATTTACGTTTCCAACTTCATTCTTAAACAACAAGATCTTATACTTTGTGTTTGGCTTGCTTTTGCATCTTGAGATGAATATTAGCATCAACTTCATTGCTTCTCATATCAGACTTAGACTTTCTTGAGCCTTTTATGCATACATCTTTTGATATTTATACATACTAGTTATTTGTATACATCTTTCAAGATAAAACATTAGATAATCAAGCTTTTTTTATTTGTTATCATCAAAACTAGTTGGGTATATATAAGAGTTCACCTGGTTGTACAAACCTTTTGAACTTAAAAATTCACCACACCCTGTAAAGGAATCCGAACAAGCATACCTGTGGATACTCTCTATGGATATCACGGTCAATAGTTTAGGTAGCACGACGAGAATAATACTTGAAGACCCCAATGACATCCTCATCAAACAATCCCTAAAGTTCAACTTCTAACTGAGTCATAACTAGGCATAATATTAAGTGTTACTAGCCAACATGCGCCTCGCATGGAGATAGGAGAACACAACCTCCACACAAGTGGTGACTCAAAAGTAGTCATGTGCCAAGTTAGGAGTTAATACCAAGCAAAAGATCCACACTTAGCTCAATATTTGGACCCATTAAAAGAATTAGCCTAACACTTCCTAGTGTTCAAACAATGTCTCCTCGGATGAAAACACTCACGTCAACCTAATATGAAAACTAGAGAGAATAAAAGAAAAACAGTGGAAATTGAACAATAATCCATGAAACACTGTGATGACCAATCACACGATAATGTTCATACAAGAGGAATTAAATTCCTGGATGAGACCAATTGTATGTTACATAAAAGACAATGACCTCTTACTAGACAAAACTGGGGCAACCAAATGCATATGCAAGGCTACATCCTAGACCCACATAGGTACTATTGGTTGAGCCTATGCTTTGATTATGCCACCTATGTGAAGAAATGTGCCGCGAGTATTATAGTCATATTAGACAACTCCTAATTCATCCACCCACTAGAACCCATTCTCCCTCATCTACAAAGTTGATGCCATGATCCTCGTTGAGATATCTAAACCAACCTTTTGTGTAGATACCTTTGATGAAACAAGGTCAAACACTTATCGTTGAGTAAAGTTGGACACAATTAGAAAGATCTGATAAATCACACAGGTTAAAGAATTTGCTACCAAATGTCAGGTAGAAAGAAAATACAACTCATAAGTTTCGCCTTGTGAATTCTTTAAAGACTACCTAATGTTGAAAAAAAGACTAGTTGAAATGGACAAGGCCACATTGAGTTGCACTAGTTGTCAATCAAGGAGCCTACCTCTTGCAAGCACTTTAGGGAGGCCTCATCCTGTGGACATGAAACACAATTAGCCTTCATTTTTATTATAGTTGAATGTTGCTGCATTTGTTTAAAATCCTTTATGTTTCAAGCCATTAATTTTGATATATTTACCCCTTTTCTATCTTTTTTCATAATAGTATACAAGGTGATCTCTGTGTGGAGGGATCTACCTAGTTTGGATGCATATGTGGGGCTTCTGACCGAACACGAGTGTCAACCTAGTTGGGATCTGTGTTCGATTAAAAACAATCTACAATAATACATGTTATCTCTACTTTGTTTACTATCCTGAACCAACTAGATCGTGTTGTCTAGCCTCAACAAGGCACTAACGCTCATTACCAGCAATTAGCCACTATCCTAAATATTACCATGTTCCCTTCTTCATTTAACCACTATAGCATATAAGGCTTTTGATGGGGAGTCGTGGTAAGGACTATCTTATTGACTAATCTAGAACTACAGTAGTTACAGTATAATACATGATCCACAATGAGAGAAAACTGTTTATTAACAACTTTATATCTCGTATGAAAGATGCTGTCTTTGCGTATGGTTCAACTCAATAGGTTGGTTTCAAGTAGATTTTTGACCTTCAAGAGATCACCATCACAATAATAAGTACCCTTTTCTTTTGATTCTTTACCCCCTGAGGCCCGTGTTTTCTTTGGGAGAGGGAAGGGGGTAATATAAAGCAATGTGGCTTTTATTCAAACACTTAAAATATTTAAGGCTACTAGTACGATTGATAGAATAAGTATTGGGGGTTTCACTATTGCTTAAGTTTTTCTCTCTATATGGCTTCTTTTATATGGATCTTATCCTGTGGTGACTCCTTAAAGAGTACCCTTTCTTCCAAAGATTCCTCTTAGGTTTGTCCTTATCACTGAAAGAGACATAGTGGGAAGACCTTTTATGTCTATACTATTTTAGGTCTATATAGGGTTATAACTTGTGTCATTCTTACCTCCCCCCCTTCCTCTATAGAATCCTTATATATATTTCTCTTTTCTCCTAGCCTATCATTGAGCTCATGTCTCTCTTCTTTTGCTTATTTTCTCTCTTTCAAGCTCAAAGACTTTTTCAATCTCTTTATAATGTTTTTCTTTTCTTTCCTTTTTTATGAACTCATTTATTTCCTCTCTCTTAATCTCAATTTTATTTTTTCATTTCTCTATCTATTTTCGTCTCAACCTCTATTTTTTATATTTCCCTTTTTCTTTCTTTTTAAACTCTTCTAAGCTCTTTTACTTTTAACTCTTTTTTATTTCCTCTCTCATTTTTTTTTAAATTTTCTCCCTTCTTTTCTCCTTCTATCATTTTCTTCTCCTTTTCTCTTTCTATCATTTTCTTCTCTTTATTTCTTTTCTCTCTTTATTTTTTCTTCCATCCTCTATCCACATCCTAAGTTCCTCCATAATTGTGGCAAATGTCTTTCTTAGGGGAACCACTCTTATTGACACTCCTAGCACTTTTAGATGTGCTTGAAGACATTATGACATGTAAAGATAGGGAGATTAAGAGAACAAAAGATGCCTCTCTCTCCCTTTATATTTTTTTATTATTTTCTATCCTACGTTTCTTAGGATCTTTGGACCTAAATGGCACAAAACTAGGCACAAAAAGAAAGAAAGAAAAAAAGAAAGTAAGAAAAATAAGCTAACTACATGTGCATCTAAGGTGTGAAGGTTAGGTGGCCCTTTGGGGGCTTCTAACACTTTCTCCCACTCTAAACGGATTGCAAATTATAAACAAAGGAGGTGGTCTTTATAGATCTCCAACATCTCCAAAAATGACCACAAATACAAGAAAAAGGTGCAAGAAAAGTAAAAGGAGCTCAAGAAATGTTTTAGCACTCCAAATGTATCCTTTCTTTCCTTTTTTTGGGAAAATCTTCCTCAAAGAGAAGGTTCTTAGAGCTTTATTTTCAAAACTCAAAATGCTTCATGTGGCAAGGTCTCAAGTTTATCCCCATACACACAAGGTAGTGAAAAGCAAAGGCAAGGAGTAGAAAAGAAGGCACTAAAGCAAATAAAGCACAAAATAAGGGAAAACTAAACTTCCAAAGGAAAGATTTAAGATGACAAACTCAAAGAGTAAATAAATAAGACAAGTAATAAAAAAAGGCTAACAATAAAATTAGCACACAAAAGAAACCTAGAAAGGTACTATGAGGGGGAGGACTAAAAAGCATGAAAAAAAACTCAAGGTTCAATAAATTGCAATCTAAAAATTTATAGCAATAGCCATGACTTATAATAATTTAATGCTAAAATTACTTCAAGTTTAAGAATTCCTTTTAAAACACTTTTGGTGCAAAATTTCTTTTAGAATTTCCATCAAAAATACTTTTGTATTTTCTCTTTTTAGCTCTCTCCTCCCTACCCCTTTTTTTCTCTTTTGATTCTTTTGTTGCACCTACTAACTTATTTTGATTTGAAATTTATTTAGGATGACAAGGATATGATTCACTTGAAGCAATGATATAATAAATTGAATTGCAACTTTAGAACAAAACCTTAAAAAATTGGACTAGTTTTAGGTGAAAGAGCTGGCACTTTTAAAATATGAAAGAACTTATTAGTGTGTTGCTTAAACAAGTTTGATTTACGGTTTTTTTGACAAAACTAGCTGGAATTAGTTGAAAGCTGAAAAGCTAGTTGTAAGTGTTTGGTAAAACTAGCTTATCAACTAGCTGAAAGTAGTAAAAAGACAACTAAGGACATCATTAATCATTAGATCAAGAATGAGGTATTTAAAATAATTATAATATATTTTAATAATACAGATTCATTATATATTTAAATTATAAATTTCTATAATAACATATTTAAATTGTAAATTTATGCAATTACATATTTAAACAATAAATTACTATAATTAATATTTAAGTTATAATTTTTATAATTAAATATATAATTTAAATTCATATTTAAATTATAATTTTTTATAATTATATATTTTATATTATAAATTATTATAATTATATTAATGAAGGAGAGAGAAAGGAAGGATAAGCTAGCTAGCTTTGTGGGTTGAGTAAACTAGACCATGGTTTAATCTAACCAAGGTTAGCTAACTCTATTTAAGTCAAAACTAATCATGGTAAGCTAACTATGGTTCGTACAACAAACCCATGCATCCTCCCTTAATCTAGTCTAAATAGATTTAGGGGTACAAAGGTGTAGAGAGGCAAGAATAGCACACTAGAACCCTTTTTATCTAAAGACCCATTATGCTTTTACTTAAAAAAAGTATAGGGTGTACCCAATAGATATGTGAGTGTAAATAGAAAGTATCTATTTCAATTTTTTTACTTCAGTTGTCCTTAAAAGACATATAAAAAACAAAATTTGGAAGTTAAACATTGATAATCCATCAAAATTTGCACATATTTTTAATACCATAAAACTTTTTATAAGTTTTAAAAAATATTAATTGAATACCATCAAATTCCACTGCCTTCCTTAATTAAAATTCTTGACTAACTACCCAAGACTTTGTTATATTCTTTAAAATCCTAATTAAATACCACCAAAATTTTATGTAAAAAAAAATTTAAAATCACAAAAATAAAAAAATATTTTAACTAAACTTGTTTCAATTTTTAAAATACTTTCAAAAATAAAAATTAAAAACTCGAAACACCCCAAATAGAAAATAAATTTAACTTATGTCTAATACATGAGCTACATAACTGATTCTTGTTGCTTCTTATTTTAATTTAAATTTTGGAGGTGCCATGTCATTTTCCTCCAAAATTCAAACTCAAACTAAAGGGAACATAGATCCATATATTTTAGGGTCATGTTTCGATCTTTAGTTGAATTAAATTAGTGTTAATTGAGCAGATGCTAAATTAACACTAAATTAAGTTAACTAACCCCTTAATTAACACTTGGACATTCACTTTAGAGTATTAGGACCATGATCTATGCTTGCTCTATAAATAGAGCTCTACACCTCATGTAATCCTTTAACACTCATTTTAATTGAAAGATAAATTTCTTCTCTATATTTGAGAGTAGCTTTTTCTCTTAGAGAGTGTTCATGTTCGCTTCATTCTTGTGAGAGACCTTCATGCTATTATCAAGGGTTCTTCCCGTGTGGCTAGCTTCACTCATAGCTTATCATCTACAAAGTAGAAGTGGTGCCTACCTCACCTTCACCTTCTAGTCTTTCACCTTCATTCCAAGGCTCTTCAAGGACCTCTATGAGCAAGATCCTAGGCGGCATTCTTTCTCCGATAATTGCTCAAGCATGGCTTGGGGAGGGATGCATCATTACTTGTACTAGCCGTCTGACCAAGGTTGTCTTATGGTGCAATCCTCCCTAGTAAGGGTCACATCACAAGGGTCATGGCTAGAAGGATTGAGGAAGACATCGCTAGAGGAGAGGAAGGAAGACCTCACCTTCTTTTTGGACATCAAGATTAGGCCATAGTCTTCAATTTTTAGCTTTGTATTTGGTGCCTTTTGGTTCATGTATTTGGAGGTGTATTTAGTATTTCTTTTGGCCTTGTATTTTGGCCCTCTTTTCGTTTCTTTTAGTTGAAGGGAGGTGTAACTAGTCTATTATGTGGAGTGTGTGCATTAATGGGCTTTTTGGGACCATGTGGACGTGTGGTTTTGATAACCACACCCCTCTAGCTTATCCCCACACTCTTCTAAGTCACACATGAAGCATGAGAGACAAGTAGGCCCTACATGTTCCCTAGTGTTTCGCTCATTCACACTCCCTTTCCTACATGGCCCTTCTTGTTGTTTCATGTTTGGATTTGAATTTTGGAGGGAGATGATGACATGGCACTCTCCAAATTCAAATTCAAATTTGGAGGGAACAAAGATCCTTGATCTTAGGGCCTTGTTTGGATCTTGTTGAATTAATTAAGTGTTAATAAGCCATGAGCTCAATTTAAACCTAATTAATTCAACTAAGCTTCCCTGAATCACCTCTTGAGTTGGACGTCCAACTCAAGGCCCGTAGCCTTAAGCTCCCTCTTCTATAAATAAGCACCTCCTTCTCTTGTATCATTTTTACACTTGAATTTTGAATAGACTTAAGAGTTTTACATTTTGAGTGTCTTCTTCCTTCTCCTAATTGAGAGAACCTTCAATGGCTTTCATCAAGGACTCCTTCCCTTGTGGCAAGTCTTCCTTAGGTTTATCCTTATAAGGTGGCGCCTCCAACCTTCATCTTCTTGACTTCCATCCTTCATCTTCTTCTTTGGAGCTACCTCTTGAAGAGATCCTTAGCTTAGCATCATGAGGAGTGTACCATCTTGAACATGACCTCACCCAGATATTGACACAGCACGAACATGACAGATTAGCTTAATTTCGTAATTAACTAGGCTAAATATCATTAGCGCATCATTGAGCCTTCACTAATAAGGCTCATAGACCCTAAGCCTATGCCAACACCTATAAATAGGGAGGTAAGTGCATAGGTAAGGGTTGTTGAACATTTATTATGCCTGTACTTGCTTTGACTTAGCCTCTGCATAAATTTTATAAAATAACTAAAACTTTCTCTTCATACATTCATCAAAAATTATAAGTTAACTAAATAAGTCATTTTATTGGTACATAGTATTTTGATTATAATTTGTTGTATTTAATCATGTGTATTTTAGTCCTCGATGATTTTGTTTTTCTTTTTCTTTTTGGAAAATTTAGTTCGAATAATTTCACAAATGCATAATTTTAGCCCCTAATTTGATTTTCACAATTTTGATCATTTAAATTTTTAAATTTTGTTACGAGTTTATGCATTAATTGTATTTTAATAAAAATAAATAAAAAGTGAATTAATTTCTGCTTTAATGATATATTAAATGAAACATATTATATATATATATATATATATATATATATATATATATATATATATATATATGTAATATTTCTGAATTATGAATAGAAAAATTCTTTATTGTTGTAGTTAATGTTATATATATGAAAAAAAAATTCATTTGGGAGGGAAGAACTCAGTAAAGGTGGGCTAGCAAGGTTCCCTAATCGAGATTAACTAGTCATCAAGTAAGTTAATGAATGTTTTCTACTAGAACTAATTAACGATATATATATATATATATATATATATATATATATATATATATATATATATATATACTATAATTAATTTTGTGTTACTTTCATTCAAGTAAATAAAAAAAATTTAGAAATAAAGGGATTAAATAGCAAAATATCTAAACAGAGAACTAATATCGCCAATTTTGAAATACAAAAAGAGTAAAACCACGAAATAGAAAATAAAGGACTAAAATGTTAAATTATTAAAAAAAGAGGGATGGAAATTACAATTTAGACAAAAACATAATGCAAGACACAAATTTATACTAATGACTATTTTTATAAATTTGAATGATTTGAATTAATGGCAGTTTCTAACGCTAAATTAAATAAGCATATTCAACTTTTATATATGTAAAGTATATTCTAATTTTCTATATACAAAGATGCTAAATTAAATAAGCATATTCAACTTTTATATATGTAAAGTATATTCTAATTTTCTATATACAAAGATGAGTTATTATACATGGTAAATTTTTAACTTTAATATAATCACCTTAAATGTTATATAAATGGTAATTTTATTAAATGTAACTATTTTGAATAAGTATTTTGCCTAGTTATTAAACTTATATACACATTGGAGAACATAATGCAAGACACAAATTTATACTAATGACTATTTTTACTAATGCAAGACACAAATTTATACTAATGACTATTTTTATAAATTTGAATGATTTAAATTAATTGCAGTTTTTAATGCTATATTAAATAAGCATATTCAACTTTTATATATGTAAAGTATATTCTAATTTTCTATATACAAAGATGAGTTATTATATATGGTAAGTTTTAACTTTAATATAATCACCTTAAATGTTATATAAATGGTAATTTTATTAAATCTAACTATTTTGAATAAGTATTTTGCCTAGTTATTAAACTTATATACACGTTGGAGAACCGTTAAACTTTTTTTCTCTCTAAAAGTTAGAGCATCTCCAATAGGAGCAATTCTTATGAGTTGTTTGGTGCATCAAAAGTGTTGGTGGTGCATGGTAACAGATTTGGATTGGATAGAATATGATTTCTTTATGAAAATTACCAATAAGAATGCACAGAACAAATGCACGTAAGATTTTTATTCAAATTATTTACTAAATTTACCAAATCTTGTAAATATGCGAATTTACACGAAAGCAACTAAAATATAAAGAGAGATGGTAGAGATACAGATAAATCACACAAGGAATTATATTGGTTCATCCAAACCTTGAGCTACATCCAATTTTAATACGCAAGACAACTTGTCTTGGATTGAAATTCACTAGAATCAATGATTTATATAACCAAACTCACAAGAACATGGCATACACATGTACAAGTCTTGAAAACCTATCAAGATTGATCCTAAACCATGTAAAACCTTTGCATGAATTTAAACTATCTAGGAAACCTGCCTAGATACAACTTACACAATAAAAAACTTAAAAAGTAAAACAAAGAGTTGATATAATATGAGAGATTTAATACAAATGATAGAGCAAGTTCAGTTTATCAACTATTTTCAATGTTTAATGCAGAATTTACTTGATCTTAAATAATATTGATCCAATCTTTTTTTGTAGAAAGTTTTAAGAGATTTTCCTCACTGAAAGTCAGAAACTTGTCCCTCAATTTGAATTTTTGAAAATGTTCTTTCTTCTAGGTGTTGTAGACACACTTGAAAGCTCAACTTCTGAACAAAATCATTTCATCTCTGATTTAATCGATTACATTGTTCTAAGCTCATTTCCAAATTAATCAGGATGAATTTAATCAATTATCTCAAGTATTTGATCGATTAAATTGTTCTTGTGACCTGTTTTAGCCAGCAAGCACATATTAATTGATTAATTCAAGTATGTAATCAATTAATACTTCATTTTAATTAATTATGAAATGAATTTAATAGATTAAAACAGTAGTTATGCATTTCAATCAACTAAATTACTTCATGAATCAATTTCTTGCTACATCAATGAGATAAATTAGATTTTTCAAAACATTTTATATGAATATCTCATTCATGCTTCTTATGGCTAATTAAAGTTAAGAATCTTTCAAAGATCAAGAGACTTTCACAATGAAGCAAGGCTATATCTAATCTATATGGATGCATGATATGTGTCACAAGCATTCAAACATTAAAGCAAGTAACATCCTTCCTAGGTTATGCTTAGAGTTCGTCATCAAAACTATAGAGCTTATACTAATCAACTTAATACAATTTTATCTTCTTCATCTTTTGAGATTGAGACATGAGGGTGGGTTTCAACAAACTCCCCCTTTATTATGATGACCAAGCAATCCTTGTATACTTGATTCATGATCAACAATTTGCAAGAAAATACAAAATACCTTTCTTTCTCCCTCTTTGGGTATATAAAAAAGAATTATAGAGAGCATATAATCTTTCAGAGTAATTGAGTCAAATATGAATGAATGAGTTATTTATGCTTGAGTAATGAACTAGAATATATCGAAGCAAATGATCAATTTAGCAAACTAAAATTTTGATTGATTTTAAAGCAGCATTGATTACAACTCAAATTAATTAACTTTCTAGAAACATTACACAATACATTCTAAATTCAAAGATAAACCAACAAGAAAACTCATAACTAAGAAGCATTAATAAAAGATAGCAAAAACAACACAGAACACAACTTAGCAAATCCGCACACATACACATATCCTAAATGCCTACGGGTTGGGTTTGAAACTCCTAATCATCCTCTTCTTTCTCATCCTCTTCACTAAAATGACACTTTTGATGAGATTCAATAGAGTACAACATTTCCTGTATACTTTGAACAAATTGACTATGAAAATCTGCTTTGCAATGTGCTACTCATATATCTTATCTAACTTGGCTAATAGAGTCTTCTCAAAAGGAGTGAGTGGTATTTCTTCCATTTCTTCCTTGTGAATTTCAGTTGACATGAGTGGTATGGCACTTGTGTTGGTTGTGTTCTTTGTGATGTGAGGTTCAACTGAGGGTGTTCCAACTTCCACTATTGTGTTTCCAAACATAATCTCTTCTGCTTAGAGTTCATCATCAAAACTGTAGAGCTTATATTAATCAACCTAATATAATTTTATCTTCTTCATCTTTTGAGGTTGTGATATGAAAGTGATTTCCAACAACTCGAATATTTATAGGTTTTTATTTTTATGCTTGTGACTTTATTTTGTGTATTTTTTGCTTGTGATTCCATAATGAGCCTATTTTGTGACTCCATATCTTTGCGGATGAGGCCACAATGTTGTGGTTAGGTCTCTTGGATCCAATGTACACTAGAGGGGGCAAACCTAATTTTGGGTTTTATATTATATTTGTAATTTTTACCACTATTTTTTGTGTTTTTTTATGATGACCTTCTATATTTCTCAAGTTGGTTTTAATCATGAAAACTAAGTCATTAATATGATTAATGGAGTATTTAATTTACTTTCTACGAGTTACAATTTTGAACAGTCACTTAGTCTAAGCACTTGAATTTGATCTTATCAGGTTAACCTGTAGCAATCAACCCATGGCTTAAAATTGACTTTCTCATCTTTCTTGAGTATGCCATCAATATCCTTCCTAAAAAAAAAGCACATTCTTGTAGTTTCTTTCTTTAAAACTGAAATTCATGGTGATCCATTTCCATTTTCAGTTGGTATGAGAGCTTTAGCTTCTTGGAATTTTAGATGGCTGAAAATTTTTCCTAGCTCAATGAATCTTAACGCTTGTTTGTTGATGTTGTAACTACAATATTTCAAATATTGATGAAGGAGCATACAAAAGCAATGTATGAAAGAATTGAGTAGTTAGTAAATTGAAGGCATCATAAAGATAATGGTGGTAAGAAAAGGAGAGAGTTGAGAGTAAAAGAAATAAAGCAGTTACGGTGATTGTGAAAGAAAATGAAAATAAAGAGAAAGATATTTTGAAATAAAGTGGTAAAAAGAAATATAAAAAAATATTGAAATCTAGAGTAAAGGGAAGTTGAAAATTTTGAATTAGTCAGAAAATGAGACTTGTAAGTTAAGAGAAAAATATGAAAATTTAGATCGAGAAAAAAAAAGAGATGAGTAGAAAGAGTAAGGAAGAAAAAAATGACATTGACAAAGATATATTATTTTCTAAATCAATGCGTAGATTTTCTAACTCTTTTTGTGGACTCAATCAAAAGTTGAAATTTAGGGACAATTTGATGAGGATGACATTAAGGCCTTCAAGTATTATTCTCGCCTTGATGCCCAAGCTATTGACTGCAACATCCATAGAGAGTATCCATGGGTATGCTTGTTTCGATTCCTTTGCAGGGTGTGGTGAATTGTTAAGTTCAAAAGGTTTGTACAACTATATGAACTCTTATATATACCTAAGTGGTTTTGATGATAAATAAAATTAAGCTTGATTATCTCAGAAGATGTATACAAACAATTAATATGTATCAATATCAAAAGAATGCATGCATAAAAGGCTCAAGAAAGTGTAAGTCTGATATGAGAAGCAATGAAGCTTATGCTAATATTCATCTCAAGAAGCAGAAGAAAGCAAAACACAAGGATAAGATGTTGTTGTTTAAGAATGAAGTTAGAGATTCAGACTATGTGTAAAAGGGGTAAATATATCAAAATTAAGGGTTTGAAACATAAAGGATTTTAAACAAATGCAGCAACATTCAAGTATAGTAAAAATGAAGGCTAACTGTGTTCCATGTCCACAGATGAAGCCTCCTTAGAATGCTTTTAGGAGGTAGGCTCCTTGATCGACAACTAGTGCAAGTCAGTGTGACCTCATCCATTTCAGCTGGTCTTTTTTCAACACTAAGTCGTCTTTGAAGAATGCACAGTGCGAAACTCATGATTTGTACTTTCTTTCTACCAGACATTTGGTTGCAAATTCTTTAACGCGGGTGATTTATCAAATCTTTCTAATTGTTTGCAACTTTACTCAACGATAAGTTTTTGACCTTGTTTCGTCAAAGGTATCTACACAAAAGGTTGATATCTCAATGCGGATCATGGCATCAACTTTGTAGATGAGGGAGAATGGGTTCTAGTGGGTGGACGAATTAGGAGTTGTCTGATATGACTATAATACTTGGGGCAATTTGTCCACCTAAGAGGTTTGTGTGCCTTTAGCTGGGGTCACATTTCTTCACATAGGTGGCACAGTCAAAGCGTAGGCTCAGCGAATAGTACTTGATGTGGGTCTAGCATGTAGCCTTACATATGCATTTGTTTGCCTCAGTTTTGTCTAGTGAAAGTCGCTGTCTTTTAGGTAACATACAATTGGCCGCATCCATGAATTTAATTCCTCTTGTACGAACATTATCGTGTGCTTAATCATCACAATGTTTCTTGAATTAGTGTTCGATTTACACTATTTTTCTTTTATTCTCTCTAGTTTTCATATTAGGTTGACGTGAGTGTTTCCATCCGAGGAGACATTGTATGATTTGAACACTAGGAAGTGTTAGGCCAATTCTTTTAATGGGTCCAAATATTGAGCTAAGTGTGGATCTTTTGCTTAGTATTAACTCCTAACTTCGCACATGACTACTTTGGAGTCATCCTTTGTGTGGAGGTTATGCTCTCCCATCTCCGTGCAAGGCGCATGTTGGCTAGTAATGCTTAATATTATGCCTAGTTATGACTCAGCCAGAAGTTGAACTTTAGGGACTGTTTGATGAGGATGCCATCAGCGTCTTCAAGTATTATTCTCGTCGCGCTACCCAAGCTATTGACCATGATATCCATAGAGAATATCCACAACTATGCTTGTTCAGATTCCATTGCAGGGTGTGGTGAATTGTTAAGTTCAAAAGGTTTGTACAACCAAGTGAACTCTTATATATACCCAACTGGTTTTGATGATAATAAATAAAAATAAGCTTGATTATATAATGTTTTATCTTAAAAGATGTATACAAATAACTAATATGTATAAATATCAAAAGAGGTATGCATACTCAAGAAAGTCTAAGTCTGATATGAGAAGCAATGAAGATGATGCTAATATTCATCTTAAGATACAAAAGCAAGCAAAACATAAGTATAAGATGTTATTGTTTAAGAATGAAGCTAGAAACACAAATTGTGTGTAGAAGACTTATTTTGGTTAGATGAAAATTCAACCTTGATAGGTGTAGACACAGACATGTCAGACATTTCCTAGTCAAGCTTGAAATAGATGTATATTTTAACAAAAACTTTTTCGGATTTAAATTTAAAATTTAATCTACATGTAGTTAAGAAAAGATTTTTATTTTGTGATACAATTGTAAAATTACCTTATGTATAAATTTCCATTAAAGTAATTATTGTAAATAATAAATTTATTATGTACTAATTTTTAATTAAATGATATGTAAATTTTTAATACTATTAATACATGATAATTAAATTTCAAAATTTTATAAAAATAAAATAAAAATATATTATCATACGATTATAAATTATTACAATTACTTGTTAATGAAATACAACAACATTTTAATTTTTTCTTTTGTATCAATGTAAGATTTTGTTTTTAAGTAATATTAGGTAACTAGAAAGTTTTAGATTTTCTATTTCTTTTTCTTTTGTAAGGTTTATTCTTTTAATTATATAATAAGAAGGTTTTGTTAAAATTCAAGTCATTAATAATAAACTAAAATATTAATAATAATTTAATTTAACAAAATTCATAACACAAAACTTGTAAATGTCTAGTATTTTCTTTTTCAAAACCATTATATTTATATAGAAAAGGATAGATAAATTAGCCCTATATATAGTTCAAAATTCATAGGAGTTAGAAAATCTTGGAGTTTTCTATATCCTTTTTACTTGAAAGTATCATTCTATATTTGTATTTGATATTGAATCACTTCTCTTAAATTTTGTTTCGATTATAAAATGCCTTTTCTAGTAAGTATTTCATTAACAAATTTTTGTTCTTGCTACTTTCTAGAGAAGGGATACATAGTAGTTTCTTCAAGTTCATCCAGCCACAACCATCCAACATGTACATGAATTGGCGGAAGTTATTTTGAGGTCTCAAGTTCGAGTCCTAAGCACTCAATTGTATTAAATCGTCAAATAATGTTTTTTGTCCATAGTAGTCCTTTGCCTAACTCGAATAGGATTGGCTCCATACCTATGATGTAGACCAAAAAAAGTTCATTGACCCATTCCTTCATGCAATAAAACATGTCCAAGTTTGTGTACATTATCGCATCTTTCATCTTGACCATGTGAGCATTTGCAGAGTAATTATTATTAATATTCTTGTTATTACAATGCAACCATCTTTATTTTCTATTTGTGAAGGCATGGGTGAATCTAAAAAACATACAATTCCTAATGGTCTCAGATTCTTTTCTATCCTAACTTTGGTGCTGTGCAAAATGACATGTTATGTCCAATAGTGTTTGCTCAAGTTAAGCCACAAGTTCAACCAATGGTTGTTCCTTTTTTGTTTCAATATGAGAACTTTGAATTACTTTCATAATGCTTTCACTTGATGAATGTTGAATTCAAGGATTAGTGTTCTCCTTTTTAGATATGAAAAGGTAGAAGTAAACTAGGGAAACAAATTCATTGTTGATGAAATTACACACATTCTCACTATTAATTTTCTAACAAGAATAAAAGGTTTAAATCTCAAATACATATTTTCAATTTGATTTATAGATATAAAAACTAAACCATTTGATTTCAAATTACCAATTATGTCAATGTGTTTAAATGGTTACTTTAGGCAATCTAGATTCAACAAACTAGTAGTAAAAAATTAAATACAACTAGTAGTTTAGGGCATATATATTTTAGATTTTTGTAGAGTTAGTTTTGAGTCATTGATTGACATGTGTTGTCAAATTACTTCATTGTTTTTCCTCTTTATTCAAACATTGTTTCTACTTTAATATTAATGTATATAAACTTGTTGTAATGAATTGAGTTACTTCTACTTGTTGACAATCTCTATTCTTTATTTCTTTTACATACCTCTTTTGTGGATTGTGGACAACAAATTGTTTTGCTTATTTATGATTTTTTTTATTGCAACTATTAGGATTATATATGATAACTTTTCTTAGATGTGTTTGACATTTTCATTTTGCTAATGACATTGCTTGCATTTTTCCTTTTATTATGTGTAGATGATATTTAAGAAGGATGAAATTTTACTATTCCATGCATGCAATTGTGATGAAGGGATGTTGAAAAAAAATTAATGAAATGAGTTTGTTTTTATTTTCATTTGAAATAGCATCGAATGCCACAACCAAACTCTTTAATCACACTTAGATGCATCTAACGTCATGCAAATGACTATTTAAACACAACTTAAGTGATAAATTATTTTGGTGAACTATTGACTTATTGTTTTGCTTAATATTAAAGTAATGCAAATTGTGTTAAACTAATGCAAGTTCCTATATCTTAAAATGGAGACAATCATCAATCTTTTACATTTTGGTATTTGCTAAGAGAACCACACAATATCTATTAATTTAGTATTTGTCAGCATTACTTTCTTGAGTTTGTACTCAAGCTTGTTATGTTCTTAATGGGTATTTCAAACATGTGTTTGAATTTACTCTATACAGGATTAACTTAAATAAGATTAACTATGAACCTTCAAAAGTAATTATATAGTGATACTGATATTCAAATTGGTCTTACTAACCTATGCTTTTAAGGTGTTAGTTAAACTAAAAGGGTATAAATTATATTAAAAATAGTAAGTGTAATTCAAAATTATAGAATGTACAATTTTGCTTATTTTAATAGAAACACTTTCTCCTAATGGAATTGTTTAGCATTTTCATATCCAAATAATTAGCACCAACTATTTCTACAAAATGAGATTTATTTTCTTACTTGCATGGAATGACAATTAAATGCTATTTTATAAATAAATATATAGCTACATAATACAAAAAAATGATCTCTGTTGTGATCATGTGATTGATTTCACTTTTTGGGAGCAATAACCTCAACTAAATAGAAAAGAGAAATGCTAGCAAAACTCTCTTAGACACTTTTTTTAAACTACCTCATTATAGTTAGTTAAAATTTGCTAAAAATAACAAATTTTAGGGGAGAAAGTCCATAAGAGATTAAACCCATAAAATTGGTGATTTCAAATTAGTTCTAACAAATTATAAAGAAAGTCTTAGAAAAAGAGTGTGAGAGAGAATTTCTTTAAGACTTCTTTATAGAAAATTAAAGAAATTGTACTAGTTTCACACCTAAAATATAAGATCTGAGTAAGAAAATTCCCTGTCTAATGCCTTTTTTTGGAATTTTCAATAAATCTCAACTAATAGTAGTGGTCAAAAGTAATGTGAGAATGTTTGTATTTTTTTTAAAAAAATGGTGTCAATACATGTTGTCAATTAATGGAAAAAAATATATCCTTTTCTTAATTGATAGTCCTTTTTTAAAAACATTTCATAAAATAAATTGGTAATATTTAATGAAAGGATGGAGAAAATTTAATCAATTCTTTAATGAAGACAACTAAGAATATTGAAAAGTTGACTATAGCACTAACAATTACGGCACATGCTTGTCATGTCAGTGCAATTTGTAATGGTAATTCCACTCATGAAATTAGTACATAGTTTTGCAATACCATGTTATTTGTGGTCCCAACAATTAAACATATAATATATAATTAATTAATCAATTTATCTCGCAAATTATGATAATCAAATACTCACTTTGTTCCTTTTTATGCGACGTTTAAGGTTTGTGTACACAAACCAAGAAAAACTATAATTCTGAATGAATTGTTAGTTCTTTTTTGTATGGTATCCTTGTCAACAATTATCGTCTCTCTGGATAAGGTGTCCGTTTCTTCTCTCCACCAAAGATAAAGGTATAATTGATAAAAAAGACAATTAATGTAGTCATGAACTTTACAAATAATAGATAAATAAAAATATTTTTTTTCCTAAAATATCGACACTTAAAAAAATGGAGTGAATAATTATAACTTACACTATTATAGTTAAGATCATATATTACATGATGATATGGAACTATGTAATAATTTTTCAAGTTCACTTTGAATAGACCATAATATTGAAATAATAACGCATCATGTTTCAAATGGATAATTGTTTATGCTTAGGATTAATTATTTCTTTACTAGAGTTATGATAAGCATTAATGAATCTACCATATATAAAGTGTCCATCTTTGATCATGCACTAGCCCAAATTAATGCTAATTCTCAAAATGCTAAAGAAACTCTTTAGTCAAATCTCTACCTTTTTAATTATGTCTAATATAATATTATATAATATAAAAAATATTTAAAGAGTAAGAAGTCCCCACCTTAGAGCATCTTCAATAGCTGATCTTGGACCTAGAATCTAATCTTACCAAGATCAGTTATTAAAGTTGAAGATTTGATCTCCAGAGTGGAGATATGATCTTATAGAAGATCACTAAAGATCAACACTCTTTTCAAGAAATAAACATTTTTAACTTTCTCTTTCTTCAAATATGGGGCCTACAAAAAATGTGTTAAGATCACAAAGTTTGATTTTCTATTGAAGAAAAAATAGAATAAATCTTAAAAGTGATGTGGCATTGTGGAATCCACAAAAAAGTAGGCTAAGATCACAAAAGTTTGATATTTTATTAGAGATGCTCTTATTATATAAACTTGTAGAAACAAATAACACGATATAATCCAAAGATCATCATGAATACAATGAGTTAGATGAATAACATGAATATAGAGAGGGGACATGATTCACGTCCAATGAAAAAAAGGCCCATAGTGATAAACACTATGAAACCTTGTTTAAAGAGCAAGAACAAGGATCGCCATATCAAGGTGAATGGGAGAGAATGTCGTGTTCAATTATCTCCAAAATGTGCTGCTCGTATCTTTCAACTCACTCGTGAGTTAGGCAAAAAGACAGATGGTGAGACTATTGAGTGGCTCTTACACCAGGCTGAGCCAGCAATTATTGCTGCTACTAGCACTGGTATTTCTCCTTCCAACTACACATTAGTAACCAATGCCAACTCATCAACAATGGGTACCACTGATGCTGGAATTTCACCTTCCAACAACACTTTGGTTTCTAATTCCACCTTGGTGCCATCAGACATAGGAACGGCTCAAGATGACAACTTGATCACCAATATTGTGCATTCAAGGACAGATATACCAATTTCACCTTTTGATTTCAACTTTGATTGGATACAACACTCTGATCTAGGTTTTTATTAATAATTATCAAGCAAATATAGTGATGTGATGAAAATGAAGATAATGTGAAATTAAAATGAGGTTAAAGTTATGTAAAAACAATACCATAATAAATAAATATTATTAATTAATAACATGTACCTCAGAAATTTAAATGTTTAATTATCTTTATGATTTGCCATTTTCCAAATTCTTGTTAAACTTTTAGAGTTTATTTTTCAAAATACTTCATCAAAATCTACTTTTTACAACATCATGTTGATGACATCATTTGATATCATGTTAATTGATTTTATCTTTTTAGAGAGACATCGAATATGAATCTTTTTCCTAGTGGTTAGTTCGTATAACGTAATCAACGACATTATAAATATGCTCTAAGTTGTATATTAATTTTCTTTTATATAATTTTCATTCATATATTCCTTAGTTTAAGAAAAAAAACTCATTAAGTGTCACATCTAATTAAAAATTTTAATATTTATTTTTGTACATATTAAGAAGCATTTAATAAACACAAAATATTAAGTTGTTTAGTTTTTAATATTTTTTAATATAAAATATACTTATTTTATATTATCCAGTCTTAAACTAACTTATTCAGTGAAAAAATTACCCTTATGTGTTATTTAATTAATTGAAGTATATTTTTAAAGTTAAAATACATCACATTTACTGATTCTACAAAAAACAATTATATGATCTAACAAACTATATTTGAACAGACCATAAAAAAAAGACCAGCAAAATAAAATTTATATATATTTGAACTGAGTGTTGTAGGACGTAAAAGAATTTCGAAGATTTTTTTCATATTGTATTATATATTTTAATATAGTTTACTATAATTTTTTTCTTCATACTCTCCTAAAAATATTCATCCTCATTATTTAAATTAGTCAAGTAGAAACAAATCATGAATATTTATTTAACTGAAAAGATAACATGTCAATCAATAAATAATTATTTGTTAAAAAAAAATCTTACAGAGTGACTTTTTAGGCATAAAATAATACCGATTATGCATATATAGCTATGTTTTTAAAATTGGACCGGTAATCGAATTGATAAAGGTACTAATTCACAGTTTATTGTTTCAACCGTTATTGAACTAGTGGTTGAACCGGTCTTAATAAAATAATATTTTTTTATTATTAATGTACTATAATAATTAAAATTATAAAATAAAAATGTATTAAGGTTGTAATTATAAAAGAATAAAAGTAATTTTATTAAATACACCTTTATATTGGTAAGTTAAATCTATTTTATTAATTTTTAATTAAAAATTGGTTGATTTAGAAAAATGAGGGGTGTATTTAGCAAAATAAAAAAATTTTCAAAAAAAAAAAAATACAAACCGGTTGAACCAGTGAACCACTGGTTTCACCGGTTCGTGACCGATTTTCCGGTTTTAATACCAGTTTTTGGTTCCACCGATTTTGAGGGTTGACCGAACCAATTACCAGACCGGTTCACCAATTTTCCGGTTCACCAGTTTTCCGGTTAAACCGGCCAGTCCGGTCCGGTTTTTACAACACAGATATATAGTTTAATTTTTATTATGTAATTAAATATATATTAATCATATAAAATAAATTTTAAATTTGATTGAAGAAAATATTTAATAAAGAAGTGTATCCGGTGAATTCAATCTAAATTTCTCTACTTTTCATAAATTTTATATCGTTATTAGTTAAATATCACTTTCTCTTCATACATTCATGAACAAATGAGTTAACTAAATAGATAATTTTATTGGTATATAGTATATTGATTATTATAATCTTTTGTATTTAATCATGTCTATTTTAGTCCTTCTATGCTTTTGTTTTCCTTTTTAAGAAAATTTAGTTTGAATAATTTCACAAATGCATAATTTTAGTCCCTAATTTTATTTTCACAATTTTGGTAATTTTAATCTTAAAATTTTGTTATTACTTGGTGCATTAATTGTATTTTAATAAAAAAAATAAAAGTGAATGAATTTCTACTTTTTAATGCTATATTAAATGAGTTTAATTGGTATACTATATACCTATAAAATTATCTATTGTGAATGAATTTCTACTTTTTAAAATGACGTTCAATCATAACTTTTTATTTATGTGACTTTTAAACTACTAATTAGTAGAGTCAACAAACTTACCATGAATGAAGAGTTGTGATTGATGATGTAAAAGTAAAAATCTTTACACTGACAGTATATACCAATTAAACTCATATTAAATTATATATATATATATATATATATATATAGAAAATTTATTACAAGTAGTTAATGCTATATTAAATGAAGAGTATGGTAAAAATCAACAAATTATTAATTTTATTGGTAGTGACAATGGGAAGGGTAGTGGCAGCACCTAAAGAGGTAGTGGTGGTGAGACTTTATTGAATTTACCAAATTAATACTTTAAAAGTTATATAAAATGTCACTGTATAATAATTAAACTATCTCTCTCTCACTCACCCACTCATACACACAGTGGTGGTTAGACTTTATTGAATTTACCAAATTAATACTTTAAAAGTTATATAAAATGTCACTGCATAATAATTAAACTTTCTCTCTCTCTCTCACTCACTCACTCACACACACGGTATTCTCTACTTTGACATCTATGATGACATTATCTCTTCCTAGAGTGAATACCGTGTTAATGTCATTCTCTGGAATTATAGAGAAAAAGCAGTTGAGAGAACAAAAGTAACTATTTGTACTCTATATAAAACAACTTGTAACTATTTATACTCAAGAGGACAAAAATAACTTTCTATACTTTCGACAAAGTAGAAGGGAAGAGGATAAAATATATATAAAAGGTATTAGTAGATTTTGTTTTACTTCTGTTGAAGTAAAATTATAAATTTTAAAAAATAAAGGGATTAAATTACAAACAAGGAACTAACCTTGCCAATTTTGAAAAATAGAAGAGTAAAATCATAGCAGATAATAAAGGGACTAGAATTATAAATTATTTATAAAAGAGGGATAGAAATTACAATTTAGACAAAAAACATAATGCAAGATGTACTAAAATATGTTTAGTTTCTAAACTTTATTTAATTGGTTTTAGCTCTTAAACTTTCTTTTAGACGGCTTTTAAAGCCTCATTTGAGGTACTAAAATCGGTTAAAAAGAAAAGTTCAAAGACTAAAATTAGGCAAAAAAAAGTTCAACAACTAAAAAAAAAAGGTTCAAGACTAAAAACTGAAATCCTATAAAAAAATTAGGGAATAAAAATATAGTAAATTCAAATAATCAAATATTCACAAAAGAATGCACAATCTTTTTTAGAAAAAAGAATTGTCTCTTCTCAAATAGAAAAGAGTTATTGATTTATCAAAATTAAATAAGAAAGATTTGGAAATTATTGGAATTACGTACCTCTATCCTTTGAGCCACATACGCCACTTCATTATGTTGAATTCAACAAGACAATTATATAGTCACTCATTTTGTTCAAGAATCTTAGGTAAGCAATTCTCCACGGTTGAAAGAGTAATACAGACCCTAATAAGCCCCAAAAGCCTGTGAAGAATCCTAATCCCAAGCTCATATATAAGGCTCCATAGAAAATTGAATTTTTGTCATTACCATCAATTGTTGAAACTTGAGGATTTTCTGTTTTCTTGTCTTCAGGACAACTCTTGTTAATTTGTTCACCACAAAGATTTGGATTTCCTTCAAAACATGAGGCATCAAAGGTTTGCAATTGTGTTCCAAAAGGGATTCTTCCACTGAGGTCATTGTTTGATAAATCTAACATAGTAAGACGATCAATTTTGGATAATGTTGAAGGAATTTTCCCATTAAGAAGATTTCTTGACAAGTCAAGAAATTCAAGTGAATTCAAATCCCCTATTTCAGAAGGAATTTGACCACTTAAGTTATTTCTTGATAAATTCAAAGAAACTAACCCAATTAAATATCCAACCACTTTTGGTATTTCACCACTAAAATGATTACTTGAGAGATCAATGCTCGTTAAAAGACCCTCGGCATTGAAAAACTCGTAATCTTGTCCTTTCCACATCAATAACACAATAGAGTCATAAAGATTCATGTTAAACCCAGTGGTTGTAATTTTTCGCCCCTTTTCAATTTGACTTGTGATTACTCTCCTTTGCTTCATTATGGTAAAATTGCTCAAACATGTTGGAATTACTCCTGACAAATTATTCCTTGAAAGATCCAGAACTTGAATTTGACTCAAATGACATAGAAGACTAGGGACCCTTCCAAAGAAGCGATTTACTCGCAGGCTCAAGATCATCAATTGTTGCATATTTTCTCCAATCCATGAAGGTATTGGACCAAACAATAAATTTTCACTCATATCTAATATATTTAAACCAGTGCAGTTCTTCAGTGGCAATGGTAACTCTCCAGTTATATTGTTGTTTCGCAAAACCAAAGCTTTCAAATTAACTAGAGTGCCCATAGATAGTGGAATCTTTCCAGACAATTTATTGTTGCTTAGATCCAGAAATTCTAATACATTTAGATGCTCCCAACAATTAGGCAAATGCCCTGTTATTACATTATTTGATAAATCCAATATAAATATGTCTGTGGTTATTCTTATTTTGCACAAGAATGTATTTATATTTGAAATCTTATTTTTGGACAGATCCAACATGCCAACTTGTGATAAAAAAGAAGGAATTTCACCATCAAGTTTATTTGACTTTAAAGTTATAATCGGTCTATAAGTAAACTTGATTGGTAAATTTGGAATTGTACCTCTGAAACTGTTGAAAGATATATTCATGGCACTTATAGACTTTAAGTTGTTCCAAAACCATTCTGGTAAACTGTCATCAATCCCGGCATTAGAAATATCAAGACTTCGTAAGTAACTTTGAGTTTGGAGCCATGTTGGAAAAGTAGGACCCATCTTGCAAGCAGCTAGTCCCAAACCAATTAATTGGAAAGGTGGAAGCCAGGCAGTACCAAACTTTAGAGACAGTAAGTTATCTGATAAGTCTAAATACTCCAATTTAGACAAATTTGTGAAATGTGATTCAACTATATCACCAGTTAACTGATTGCTGGAAAGATATAATTTCCTCAAAGATGTAAGATTTGAAAGATTTGGTAGCATGCCAGTAAATTGGTTATAAGATAAATCCAGAATTTGAAATACTTGTTTCTTACACCGGGAAGAATTTTCAATGAAGGTAGAAATTTCCCCGCTCAAGTTGTTATTACTAAGATATAGTTTCTGCAATGTGCATATATTCCCCAGGGAAGCTGGAATCTCTCCTTGCAAATTGTTATCCTCAATCTCAAGAACTTCAAGAGAGTTCATTACTTTCCCAAGCCCTCCCGGAATGCTACCTTTTAACAAGCAATCATAAAAATAAAGTTTATGAAGATTTGTTGTAAAGTTGGAAATCCAGTCAAACATAGCCAGTGATTTCAATGGATTATAGCTGAGATCAAGGGTGACAAGAGAGGGCCAATTTCTTTTTATTGAATCAGATGGCACAGGAAAACTCTTGTCGGTAAGATCACAATTTCTGAGATACAGTCCACATAGTTTGGAGCTGAAGTTGAGATTTCCTTGAAATATTAATGATGTCAAGTTATTATAACTGAGACCAAACAAAATTATTAAAATGAAGATAAAGCTTAGAGATTGAGGCTATAGTTGCTCATCAATTGAAAAGTTGATGATGTCAGCTTATTATCAGAGAGATCAAGGATGGAAAGAGATTTGGAAAGGTTGGAATAAGAACCAAACAAAGACGAAATTTTATCATCTGAAATACTACAATTAAGTAGCCTTATCTCAATAATATCACTTTCACTTTATAGAGTGTGAAGAAAGGAGCCAATATTAGACACTCATTTCAGTACAAGAATTTTTAACAAAGAGAGAGATGATAACCACTTTACATCATTAATTGAAGTATTATAATATTCCTGACCAAGTCTATAAGAGTATGCAAGATAGGAAGATTCCCAATGGAAAGGGATTGCTCCAGAAAATGAATTCTCTGTAAGATCAAGATACCTCAGTTGTGAGAGATTTCCAAGTTGATAAGAGATTTCTCCATCAAGACCATTTTCATTAAGATCAAGATACTCCAACAAATATTTACAGTGATTAACACTCCTAAAATTATAGCTAACCCAAAAAGACCCCACTGAGTAACAAGATTCCATGGCAGAGATAAATATAAATTGTAGCCTTAACTCGCATATCCCTATCACTTTATTATGAAGACTTTATAAATAAATAACATCATGAAGACTTAATTGTTGAAAGAGATTGCACCGAAGTCATTTGCCTCTTCTATGCAATCAATGTTGGTCCAAAGGAAAGTGGTTGATTGTGGAAAAACGGTCTTCAATAGGACAAGAATGAGTTGGATCCCCACTTTTTTATTTTCTTAAAACGTTTAGAATCAACTTTAAAATGAATTTTGTATGTTTATGCTTGTTACTTTTTACTCGTCCAGTGCTCATTTTAGAACATATTCTTGTTTGTTTTTTTTCTTAAGCTAGGACATTTGTTAATTAATGTGGGTGACGCTCAGTACATTTCGGATGCTATAAGTCAGATTCTGATTAACACATTGATATGGGAGTTGAGTTTTGGCTGAAATGAATAAAAGCACGAATTAGGTTAAGGTTTTTAAAATAGTAATAGTCATTGAATTAGTGAAGGCTTGATTTCAGGGTTAAAAGATTTAAGTTAGATTCAACCAGATTTAATAAAATATTTATATTTATTTTTACTAATATAATAATATACTAAGTAAAAAATAAAGTATATAAAATTTATAATACACAGATACAGTACATCTTATTAAGTTTAAATATTATTGTCTTTATAATATATTATAAAGAGATAAAGTTTCATGTTACTTAAAATAATTTTTTGAGAAATATTTATATTCTAAATTGTAATCAACATTTTGTAATTTGCAAAAATTTCTTTTAAATATTTTTTTATTTTGCAATACCTTACCAAAATATATCTTATTTGTGTACCTATAATTTCAAAATAATTTTTTTAACTTTTATGATTTTTTATATACTTTTTGTTTTTGCAAAAAAAAAAGGCTAACCCTTGAACCGGTTGGTTTATCCAGTTTTTGACTGATGTGGCTGGTTCTGGACCGGTTCCTAACATGCCCAATTTTTAGAAACAATGGACTGGACATTAGTCTGGTCTGGTTTTCAAAACTATGAATTAAGCACAACAATAGAGCGGGGTGGGGACGGGTATGACGTTTCCATCTTTACACTTCCAAAACCCATCCCCATCCATGTTTCATATCCAACGGGTATGAGATTTATGTTCCCATCCCCTTCGAGTATCACATATACCTGTTCCCGTGGATAGCGGATATACTCATACCTATTTCATATTTGCAAAAAAATTATAATAATTTTTTATAAAAATAATTTTTTTTAATATAATGATATTAATTCAAAAGTTATACAATAAACATAAAGTTAATAACTTGTTAATTAAATGCCAAATCTTTATTTTTTAAAGATAAATAAATATTTTAGTAATTAAAATAAGAATGGAGTAGGTAAGGGTATGGAAACGGAAATGAGATAGGTATATATATTTCCATCCTTATAACTAACTTAACAAATCAGGTATTCTACATACTCATACCTATCCTTGAATCAAACTTGAGATTCTCCATTAACTATAGGAATATCAGTCATAGGTAGGCGCGCTTGACATATGTATACATTCAACATGGCAGAAATAGGCTTCCTTGGAGTTTGGGTTAGTGTATGACCTGAAATTAGGGATGATAAATAAATCTGTACCTGTGGGTAATCCCCGAACCAACCTCGAAGTTAACGGGAAATCCTTGATTTGATTCGGCATGGGTACGAGTATGAGGAATACCTGATTTGTTAAGTCGGGGATGTGGATAGGGATGAGGATATACATACCCACTTCATACCCGTACTCGTCCCAGTACCTGCCTCACCCTGCTCTTATTTTAATCACTAAAATATTCATTTATCTTATAAAAAAAAGAAAAGTTTGACATTTAATTGACAAATTAAAAACTTTGTGATTATTAGATAACTTTTGAATTAATATAATTATATTCAAAGATTTTTTTTTACTAAAATATTATTATAATTTTTTTTACGGGTATGAAACCAGTATGGGTATACTAGTTACCCGATGGGGATGGGACATAAATCTCATACTTATTAGGTATGAGGATGAGTATGAATTTCGGAAGCGGAGATGAGGATGAGAATGTCATACCTATCCCTGTCCCGCCCTATTGTCATGCCTACCTTTGTGGAGATTGAGTGTAGAAAGTAGAATAGATAAAAACCCTTTATTTTAAAATTTATACATATATGATTATATAAGTAATATAAAGATACAATTTCAACAAAAATAATTGTATAATGCATCATTATACAATATCAAATCTTTAAAAATATATTATATTTTTCGATAAACTTGTAATTTCAGTATATTGTGAAAGATATATTAAATAATAAATTAATATAAAAAAGATCACTTAGATTATGAAAAACATAAAACCTAAAAATAAAAGCCAAAGTTGAATAATCATTCATATCTATATGCTAATTCCAAAAGTTCAATTAGGTCCCTTAATTATAATTAAAATGATAATCACGTCCTATTAAATTTTTAAAAAAAATTGCAATCACACCATTTTTTATATAAAATATCCTAATATTAGTTAGTCTTAAATGACCTTATTTAGTATAAAAAGTTTTAAATATTCTTGTGTTATTTAATTAATTGAAGTATATTTTTAAAGTAAAAATACATCACATTTCCTGACACTACAAAACAGTTTTAAACAATTTTTTTTTTGTAAAAGGCAAAAATTTTATCTATCAAAAGTAACAGAGACTCCCATGTCACAAGGTGTAACAAAGGAGTCACAGTGCAGAATCAAAATAGGACCAAACATTTATCACAATACAATAATCCCCCACTGACACTCACATGAAAGAAATACTAAAAAGAGAACTATCTCCCATTTAAAATCGCTATCCTCATACACTAAGCAACACTTTTTGAAATTTGATCAATACACAACATCAAATGAGATAACCATTTAGAGAAAGAAATGACAGAAGTTTTATAGAATCCTTTAATCTATAGCCATGACCTTTGAAGACAAGCTAGTCAGACTTCTTCAACAATGAAGGAATTTCCCTTAAAAGCTACTTCATTCCTAGCAAACCAAATTTCCCACAGAGTTGCTAATCAGATTACACTAAGAATTCCTTTGCTTGTTTTTCCCTTTAGATGGATTACACTTAGCAAGACTGACACTCAGAAAATAGCATAGACAAAAATCCTAATCATCTATAACAATACATCAACACTTGATAACTAAAAGGACAGGTAAATAATATGTGACTTACTGATCATAAAGGAAAATAGGTTTTATACAATTTAATAACTATAGTTGAACTCAAGTGTGGTAGGAAGTAATAGAATTTTGAAGATTTTTTTTTTATATTGTATTATGCATAGTGTTGTTTATTATAATTTTTTCCTTCATACTTTCATAAAAAAATCATCCTAATTTCATATTTAAATAAGTCAAGTAGAAAAAAATGTTAAATATTTTATTTAACTGAAAAGGTAACATGCAAATCAGCAAATAATTATTTGTAAAAAAATAATTTTACAAATTAACTTTTTGAAGAGAAAATACTAGTGATTATGCTTATCTAATTTAATTTTTATCATGTAGTTATATATATATATATATATATATATATGTTAATTATATCTAAAATAAATTTTAAATTTGATTGAAAAATCTTTAATAAAAAAGTGTATAGCCGTGAATTCAATCTAAATTTCTCTACTTTTTTATAAATTTTATATTGTTATTACTTAATTAAAACGTTCTCTTCATACATTCATGAAAAATTATGAGTTAACTTTTTTTTTTGTTGGAATGAGTTAACTAAATACATCATTTTATTGGTATATAGTATTTTGATTAATATAATTTGATTTCACAATTTTGATAATTTTATGTTTTAAATTTTGGAATTTTGTAATGAGTTGGTGCATTAATTCCTTTTTAATAAAAATAAATAAAAAGTGTTTTAATTTCCATTTTTAATGCTATATTAAATGAAACATAATATATATAAAGAAAGAGTTTAATTCGTATGGTAAAAAGTTTTACATTGACATTCAATTATAACCATTCATCTATATATATATATATATAGTTGACAACTTAGTGGAGAAAAAAGTTTATAGTGAGAAATGAGAAAATATAATAATAACCATAGGATTTCAATAAATGGTTCAGATTGAATGTATGATCACCACTACCCTTTTGGTATCCCCGCCAATGATACTGACGACAGTGGTGGTGGTGACAATGACGATGGTAGCGGTAGTATTAATAACATACGGTGGAGGTGGTGGTAGCGATAGTGGTGGCAACGACGATGATGAGGGGTGACGACGGTGGTGGCAACGCCCTAAATCACCACTACCATTGTCGTTGCCACCACCCCTACCAAGAGAGAGCAGCACATCAAACAAAGATTTGGTTTGTAAGAGAAGATATTGTGTGAGAGAATCACATGAGTTTGTTTGATTAACAATTCAATCTTAACCGTTTATTAAAATCCTATACTTATTATTATGTTTTCTCATTTTTCACTGTAATCTTTTTTTCTCATATGAGTTGGCATCGTGACACTATTTTTGACTTAGAAAAGTATTTATTGTTGTAGTTAGTGTTATATTAAATTAAGAGTATTATAAAAACCAATAAACTATTGGTTTGATGCCTACTCGACTCAATCTTTGGTAAGTAAGGTCATGTATTCGAGTTTTGTATATGAAAAAAATATTAGGGAGGAAAAAATTCACTAAAGGTGGGCTAGCTAGGTTTCTTAAAAGAAATTAAAAGTGTGTTTAATAAAACTAGTTAAAAACTGAAAAGCTAAAATAAATTTATTTTTGTAACTTTAAAATACTTTTTTATTAAAAGTTTGGTGGTATTTAAATAGGATTTTAAAGAATATAATAAACTCTTGGATAGTCGGTCAAGAATTTTAATTAATGAGACAATGGAATTTGGTGGTATTCAATTAATATTTTTTAAAACTTAAAAGAAATCTTATAGTATTAAAAGGTATATAAAACTTTCGATAGATTGTCAATGTTTAACTTCCAATTTTTTTATTTTTAATAAATGTCTTTTAAGTACAATTGAAGTAAAAAAAATTCAAATAAATACTTTCTATTTACACTCACACACATCTATTGAGTACACCCTATAATTTTTGGAAGTGAAAGCCTAATGGGCCTTTAGATAAAAAAGGTCGTTGTCTTCTATTGCAGCTTCTCTAAACCTTTGTACCTTTACCTCCTCTCACAAATTTCACTATTTTTATATTGTAGCACTATATCCCAAAGGTTTTAAATTTCTTTTATTCACACTGTTTTTTTGTTTGTGTAAACAGTATAAGATTTTATTCAAATATTTTGTATATGAGAAAATATAAAAGTAAAGATTCATATGAACTATCATAAAACATAAAATCAATATTAAGGAAATTAAGTATACTTGGAGTTGAAATTCAATATATTACATTCAATAAAGTAGAAATTTTATTTAAAGATAATTAACATCCAATCTAATGTAATTGATTCTACTGAACTTTTGGAATGACACTTGAAGATTCTATTTTTTTCCATTATTAGGATTTTATTTTTAATTTTGTACATTGACTTTGACTTTTAGTAGGTTGACGCTTATAGTTAACCTTATTTGTTTGATTATTGTATTTAGGCAATTTTTTCTAGGAATATTATAGTCATCATGCAAGAGTATAATAGGTTGGGCTAGATTCTAAGAGAGTTAAAAGTTTGATATGTTCACTTCCTCTTTTGGAATCATACCTTCTAGTCATGCACAAATCCTACCACTATTTATAATCTCTTTTGTATGTGCACCCCTAAATGTATCTATACTAAATTAAGGGAGGATACATGGGTTTGCTATATGAACCATAGTTGGCTTACCATGATTAGTTTTGAATCAAATAGAGTTAACCTAATCTTATTAGATTAAGGTGTTGGTTTAATTGAAAGGATATAAATTTTAGGCTTAAATAAGTTATTTCTTATCTTAAGGTGTTGTAAGTGTAATTCAAAATTATAGAAATTTCAATTTTTCTTATCTTAATAAAAACACTTTCTCCTAAACAAATTGTTCAACATTTTCCTAACCAAATAATTAGCATAAACTATTTATGTGAAATGAGATTTATTTTTTATTTTCATGGAATAACAATTAAATGCCATTTTATAAATAAATAACTAGCCACATAATAAAAAAATTATCTCTTCATGAGATTGATTTTACTTTTTGGTAGCAACAACCTCAATATAAAAAAAAGAGAAATGCTAGTAAAACTCTCTTAGACATATTCTTTTTTAAAATTTCTCATTATTAGTTAGTTAAAATTTACTAAAAATCACAACTTCTAGGGGAGGAGTCATTAAATAAGAAATTAAAACTAGGGGTATTTACAGTTTGGGTTTGTTTGATTTTGGGGAAAAATAAAAACCAAACCAATTAATTTTAATTGGTTGGGTTGGTTCGGTTTTCTGGAATTTTTTCCCCTAACTTGAACCAAACTGAACTGATGATAATTGGGTTGGCTCGGTTCAATATCAGGAAAACCGATAAAAAAAATTAAAAAATCAATTTTTTCATTAAATTGTAAAAAAATAATTTTACACCTGAAACGAGCCAAATCCATTAGCCTACTAAATTCATAATTTTATAACAAAATATGAAGTGCTTGACATATACTAAATTAGTTAAATTAAACTATTAAAATAACAAAATATAATACAAGCAAAAAATTGTAGAAATTTAAAGTATAAAATAAATTTACTAACTTAAAAATATAAAATAAAAATAATATATATATACACACACACACATTTTTGGGTTGGTTTAGGGTTTTGAAATGTGAAAATTGTTAACCAAACTAGACATGGTCGGTTTTGGTCAGTTTGGGTCGAGTCCAAACTTGATCAAGTGAAAAAACTGAACCAAACTAATGGGTTCGATTTGGTTTACCGAGTTCGTCGGGGTGACCTGAACCGACGAACACCCCTAATTAAATCTGCCATGTGATGCAATCCTTGATTGCTCTTCCCATGATCTTACTTCTATGAGGTTCTCCAAGTGAAGAAGATAAGCCTACACTGAGGAAACTTACCATAAGGGAATGAACCTTTGATAAAAGCCATAGTAGAAGGTGTTCTCACAAGAAAGAAAAGAAGACACTCAAAGAAGAAAACTCACAATATGAATCTATTCATTCAAGTGTAAAGAGAATACAATGAGAGGTGGGTGTATATATAGGCTTAAGGTGGACATCCAACTTAGGTGAGCTAATTATGGGTTAATTGAGCTAACAAGCCAATTAACATATAATCAACTTGCCTAAGCCAAACAAGCCCCTAAAAATATGGATTAATGTTCCCTCAATTCAAAATTTGAATTTGAATTGTGCCATGTAGGCATCACTTAGGAGAGAGAATGAAGTTGGTGCCCAATGGAGGGAGTCAAACAAGAGGGGTGTAGGAAGCTTCCTCTTAGCTAAAAGAGGCTCACCTTCTTGCACACACTCTACATAAATAACTAATGATACCCCTAGCCTAAAATAAAGAGGACATATGCCGAAATACAAAGGCCCCAAAAGATGCTAATTACACCCACCAATATACTAAACAAAATACAACAAAACAAATACAAACAAAATAAACTAGGGCCTAGATTTCTTCACTTCAAATAGGAGTTGAGGTCTAGCATACTCCTCCTTATCCATGTCTTCTTCTATCCTCCTTGCCATGACCATTGTAATGGGACCCTTGGAAGGCAGAATTACATTACCATGATGGCAATTTTAAATGAATTCTAAAAATTATAAAGAGAGCCTTAAAAAGAAAGTGTGAGAGAGAATTTTTTAGCACTTATCTGTAGAAAATTAACAAAATTGTACTAGTCTCACACCTAAATTACAAGATCTAAGTAAGAAAATTCTCTATCTAATGCACTCTTTTGTAATTTCCAATTCTCAACTAATAATAGTAGTCAAAAGCAGTGTCAAAATGTTTGTATTTTTGCAAAAAAAAATAAAATCAGTCTTAATAAATTTGGTTAATTAATGGAAAAAAATATATCCCTCTCTTGATTAATAATCCCTTTTAAAAATACTTTATAAAATAAATTGGTGATATTTAATGAAAGTATAAACAAAATTTAATCAACTTCTTTGATGTTAGACAACTACGAATATTGAAAAGTTGAACTATAGGGCTAGCAACTACCATGTTATTTGTGATCACAACAAATAAATATACAATATATAATTAATTTATCAATTTATCCTGCAAATTATGATAATCAAATACTTACTTTATTCCTTTTATGTGACGTTTAAGGTTTGTGTACACAAACCAAGAAAAACTATAACTCTCATGAATTTGTTAGTCTTTTTTTCCTATGGTACCGTTGTCAATAAATATTGTTTCTCTTTATAAGGTGTCCATTTATTCTTTCTTCACCAAAGATAAGGGTATAATTGGTAGAGAGATAATTGATGTAGTTTTGAACTTTATAAATGACAAATAAATAGAAACATTTTTTTTCTAAAATATGATACTTAAAAAGAAATTGAGAGAATAATTATAACTTTCATGCATATTGGTTAAGATCTTATGTTACATGATGTTTCGAAACTATGAAATAATTTTTCAATTCTACTCAGTTTTTTGAAATCCACCCATAGATTCACTCT
Organism: Psophocarpus tetragonolobus; assembly: GCA_037954015.1. Lineage (NCBI taxonomy): Eukaryota > Viridiplantae > Streptophyta > Magnoliopsida > Fabales > Fabaceae > Psophocarpus > Psophocarpus tetragonolobus. Next base: position 34,096,687 of record CM075693.1, on the reverse strand, counting down.
AATAGACCAAAATATTGAAATAATAATGCATCATGTTGTAAATGAATATTTGATAATGCTTAGGATTAATTATTTTTTCATTTGAGTTAGAATAAGCATTAATGACCTTGCCATATACAAGTGTCAAGCTTTGATCAATGCTAATTCTCAAACTACTAAAGAAACACTACAGACAAATCCCTACCTTCTTAATTATGTCTGATGTCATATTATATAATATAAAAAAATACTTAAGGAGTAAGAAGTACTCACCTTAGAGAATTTAAAATAATTGATTTTGGACTTAAAATCTTATCTTATTAAGATTAGATATTAGAATTGGTTTGATTTCCACATGTAAATCTGATCTTGTACAAGATCACTAAAGATCAACAAGCTTTCCAAGAAATAAATATTTTTTACTCTCTTTTCTCAAATGTTAGGCCTACAAAAAATGTGTTAAGATCATAAAGTTTCATTTTCTATTGACACAAAAATGAAATAAATCTTGAAAGTGATATAGTATTGTGGGGTTAAAAAAAGAGTAACTTAAGATCACAAAGTTTGATATTTTATTGGAGAAGTTATTAATATATAAACTTGTAGAAACAAATAACACTATATAATCCAAAGATCGACATGAATACAATGGGTTCAATGAATAACATGAATATAGAGAGGGGATGTGATTCTCGTCCAATAGAAAAGAGACCTATAATGATGAATACAAAAAAACTTGTTTATAGGGCAAGAATAAGGACCAACATATTAAGGTGAATGGAAGAGAATCTTGTAGTCAATTATCTCCAAATTGTGTTGCTCGTATCTTAAAACTCACTCCTGAGTTAGGAAAGAAGACATATAATGAGACTATTGAGTGGCTCTTACGCTAGACTTAGCCCACAATTGTTACCGCTACTAGAGTTGGTGTTTCTCCCCCAACTACACGTCAATAATCAACACCAACTCATCAATAATGGCTATCACCAACATTGGAATTTCGCCTTCCAACAACACTTTGGTGGAAAATTCCACCTTGGTGCCACCAGACACCTAGTCGCTCAAGATGACAACTTGGTCACCAATGTTGTGCATGTAAGGACAGAGTCACCATGCCACCTTTCAATTTCAACTTTGATTGGATATAACACTCTAATTTAGGTTTTTATTAATAATTATTAATCAAATACAATGATGGTTACGAAAATGGAAATGATGTGAAATTAACCTAAGGTTAAAGTTATGTAAAAAAAACCAAAATAAATAAATATTTTTAATTAATAACATGTACTGGAGAAATTTAAATACTTAATTATCTTTATTATTTACCATTATCTAAATTGTTATCAAACTTTTAGAGTTTATTTTTCAAATACTTCACCAAGATATACTTTTTTATGACATCATGGCATATATCTTCTTTTCTTACCAGATTTGGTAGAACTCGTAGTCTCTTAGGTTTTGGGCATTGGGGGTTCAAGGTGACAAGTGAGTACCTGCAAAAGGGACTCTAATGCTTAAGTTAGTATTGGTATTTAAAGTGAGAGAGTGAGTGAGTAGAATAATGTACCTAGGGGAGGGGTTGTGTTATCCTTTTATGGTGGTCATCCTATGGATTTGTCCCCAATTACCTTTTTTAGGGAATTGGGCTTTCTTATGTTGGGCCCGTGGCGAAGTGGGTGAATGCATTGAGGACTTTGAGTGTGTCGAGTATAGTGGCGATGATTTCAGGTATGATGGGTATCAAGGTGTGGGATGAGTTTGGGTGTGCTAAGTCGTGCAGACATTGAGGTGGATATGTGTTGGGAAGGTACACATGCCCCCATAGCCTCGAGGGTGACTGATTAGTGATATACACAAAGAGGCTAAATAGTGTAGAAGAAGGTTAAGTATGAGCTAGTTACAAATGGTACACGTGTCGCGAGAGGAATGGTTAGTGGGGTTTTTTGAAGCGATTGTTGGGGTTTCATGCATGGGAACTTATAAGTAGTGGCCTTTGCATTTTTTGACGGTTGCGTTTGTTTTTTTCCTCACAATGGTTGGTCTTGCTTGCCATTTGCTGGTGTCCTTTAACGAATGCTCCGGTGGAGATTGTTTGCTTATCCTATGGTAGTATCCAGTACACCATTTTTCTTTTCTTACATTGTATGCTTAGTTAGGATGTTTGGTTCTTGGGGCACTTTGTAAGTCTGGGTATCGAGAGTGATGATTTGTATGAGCGCTGCTGTTACATGATGGTGGAAAGAGAGGTACCTGACTTGAGTGTCGATACTTCCACGACAGAGTCACTAGATTCGCTGGGCTTGCCAGATGATGAGAGTTCCCAAAGTTGATGGATGTCATTGTTGGTGATGGGGGTTCTACGGAGGCGGAATCGTGACCGCCTTTAGTGGTAGACCTAGTGTCATTTGGCATGAAGGAGGTGGCAGGTGTTGGTGTTGATTCTTCAAAGACAGTGGCTTCTAAAGGCAATAAAAAATGGTAGAGAGCCACGGAGAGGATGACTGAGGGCAGGTATAAGGGGATGTTGGTCTAGGATGGGTGAAAAAGAGGGGGAGGAAGGACATATGTGTCTTTCCCCCGATAATGAAGGTTGGTTTTGAGTGGGTTTCCAAAGAGGTGTGGATGTAGCCATCCTCGTTTTTATCGGATGTTGAGCTTCACAAATTGTGGAGCAAAGTGAATCTTTGCAAGGACTTCGATTGTCCTGATTTCATATTGGTAGAGCTATGTGGGGCTAATGAGCGTGTGTATTTTAGCGCCTCTAAAGGGGAAAAGTCTTTCACGTGTGTGTGTGTCGAACACTTTAGGGATGTCGAGGTCAACCTTCCCTTTTTTGACTTCCAATATGGAGCACTAACAGAGATGAATGTCATGCCTTCATAGTTGCACCCAAATAGTTGGGGTTTTGTCTATGGGTTCGAGATTCTATGTGGTCTTTTGGGAATAACTGTGACAGTCAATAATTTTTGTACTTCTACTGGGTTAAGGGTGTCGAGGACCCCAAGGTGGGGTAGATCTCACTAACCAGTTTTCAAGTTGATACATTGTTTACATCGCTTAACACTTCATGGAAGAGTTTCGAGTTTAATTACTTTAAGGTCAGGCAAACCCATGCTCCAACGATTGGCAAAAGTTCTTCTTTAAGGAGGATGGGGTTAGTGCTCGGTTCCCGTTGTATTGGCAAGAGAGGCATTGTCAGTTTAAGTCATGATCCATTGACATGTTGTCGGTGGAAGACCTGTGTGACATTGCTATTATTAACTAGTTCTCTCAGCGAATGGATATAAAGGCAGTGTTGGACTTGACTATTCCATTGATGTATATAAGGCATTGAGTAGTAGGTGTCTCAGTTTTATCTCTTTTGTTGGTGTTTTCATGTCTTTCTAACCAATGTTCTTGCTTGCTTGCAGATATCATAAGAGGCTTCGACTTCAAGGCAATAATCACTGAGGAGAAGGAGAAAGCCACCAAGGCTTATGTTGACATAATGAAGAGGGCGAGGAAGAGGAATAAGGATCAATCTTCATCTCTGCAACCAAAGGGAGCCCGAGGTGACTCGAAAAAGGTAGGGTCCCATGTGGCCGAGTTTAAGGCATAAGTTAGGTCACCCATTACCAATGTTGGTGTTGTTTCCGCTGCTACTACTATGCTTGAGGGGACAACTGTTACTTCTAAGGTGACTCACACTCCGCCAATGCCCTATACCCTTATGCCTTCTCCTAGTATGGCTCAGGATAAAAGTCTATGCTACTTGTTTGTTGTTATTCTATTGTGATTCTTGTGGCCTTTGTTTTGTGTTGATTGTTTTGGTTTTGTAGGTCGTTCTATGGCTCATTAGGGGCAGATGGTTTTCCACTACCACAAGGAGAGGGTGGCATGACTTGATCATTGCTCTGTGATTTTAGAGACTATGTCATTGTGGAACTTTGAATTGAACTCAGCTCAATTTCTTACTGATGAGAGGTTGCCCTGTTGAAGGAGGATGGACATGATGGAGTATGTGGTTATTGGCTCATGGGCCCTAGAGGTTGATGTAGTAAAAATAGACTTACTTCATAGAACAGTAAACACATTTCCACTATGGGAAGGTTGATGCTCTTAAAATTCATCTTAATTGCTCTCCTGATCTACTTTCTATCCTTTTTCAAGACACCATTAGGTATTATATCTTAACGTGAGTCCATTTTTTCTAAATTTCTATGGGGAGGCTCAAAGGGTAGAAGGAGAGTGACATGCGTATCTTGGGAGAATGCATGTCGAGATAAGGATAAGGGTGGTTTGGGGTTGAGAGACCTTAGAGCTTTTAATTTAGTGTTGTTAGTAAATGGAAATGGGAGTTGAGGGTTGAAAGTCACATCATGTGAGGTAGACTCTTGCAGGCTAAGTATAAGGCAGAATAAGGGTGTTAGGCAGTCATAGGTAGGTGGTGGAGTGATTTATAATCTATCGAGCAAGAGATCTCAGGGGAGAGGGGATTCGTGGTTAGGAAATATGAAGCATGTGGTTCGGGATGGAGATCAGGTTTTACTTTGGAAGGATCGATGGCTGGGGGATCAGACATTAAGACATTCTTTTGAGCAATTGTATGAGTTAGCATAAAATCAAACAATGTCATTTAAAGTAATGCGAGGTACAGGGGTAGGGTGGCAGTGGTCATAGAAGCGTCATTTGTTTATGTGGGAGGAGTTGTTGGATAGATTCTGGTGAAAGAGGGAGTAACTGATAGATGAGCGTGGAAAATTGATGGCTCTAGACATTACATGATTTCCTCAACTTATAGGGCACTGACTAGAGGTTCCTTACACCAATGTCATCATTTCTTCAATATGCTATTGGACATTAGAGTGCCATCAAAGGTTCAAACACTGGTTTCGCAACTGGATACAAAATGACTGCCTACTAGGAGCAATTTGCTACGAAGACGAATAATCCAGCAAGGTAAAGTAGCAGTATGTGGCTTGTGTGACATCACTAAGGCAATTGGTGTTCACCTTTTCTTTATATGTGACATATCGGTTTGAGTTTGGCAATCTCTATGTACTTGGTGGGGGATTTCTACGCCCTACTAATTGAAGTCAGGACTCACTGTACCAATTTTTGGGTTTGATGGATAAGTCAAAGGAGCTTAACAGAGCATGGTCTTTTATGTATGTTGTTCACAGAGGTTTGGCATTTGTGGAGAGTTAGAAATATAGTTGTCTTCAAAGCTCATGTGTGTGATATATACAACAACTTCTTTAAGATATCCAACACAACTGATGGGAATGGAGTCGATTGGCTTCCCTCACTAATCACTCTTTTAGTGAATGGGTCATGAACTCAACTTATTGTATTGAATGACTGCTCATGATTTGGGACTTTAACGACCCTTTATGAATTTATGTTTTTTTTAAAATTTTGTGCACGATACATACTTCTTGTGCTCTAACACACTTTCTTTAATAAAATCTTTGAGTTTATATAAAAAACTAACCAAACTCCAAGGAAGCCCATTTTGCCCTGATTATGGTATGCATATTGTGAAGGGTGCCTCCTTTTAGTTTCTACCTTTTGCCACTGTATTGTGGTAAATTTGGTTCAGCCAAAACTCAACCACAAATTTGTGGCTTGTCCCATATTATTATATTACATGCACTTATATCAAAATCTCACTTATAGTTAGAGCTGTCAAAACGGGTTTGTACACATGGGTTGGCATGACCCACCACAAGTACGGGCTGAGCTGAGCTCAAAAAATTGAAAAACAGGTTTATCATATTGAATATCCAGGTTGACCCACTTACAACCAGACTCACCTGGGTTGAACCCGTGGTGGGTCGGGTTGACCCACCAACCCACCTAAAAATTTATTTTCATTATTATTTGAATATGATTTCTTAGTTTATTTTTAAGTTTTAAATTATTATGTTATTTATTTGACTTATATTTCATTATAATATATTTTTAGTTTGTTGAGTATCGTTTAATTAATATTATATATTTTAAAACTAATATTTAACACATTGAATATGTAGATTTTTAGTGGAGAATATCATTTAAGTATTTTTGTTTTATTTTTAAACTCATTAAATTTAAAATTAATGCTATCATAATTTATTTAAATTTTAATGTTTTTAAAAATAGTAAAAAAGTTTTCCTAAAGAATATATTTTCAATTTTCGGTGGGTTGGTGAGCCGGCCTGTTTAACCCACCAATCCGTGGTGGGCCAGACCAAACTTACTTTTTAAGCCTAAAAGAATAGTGAGTTGGGTTGAGTCAACCTGGTTATTATTTGGGTTAAGGTGTGTCGGTCTTAACGAACCAGACTGTCTCATTTTCACAACTCTACTTATAGCATTTGAAATGTATTGAGCGTCACCTAGATTAATTAACAAGAACATGTCCAAACCTGAGCACAGAAGGAGTAAAAAATAACAAGCATAAACATGCAAAATTAATTTTAAAGTTTATTCTAATTTAAGAAAATAAAAATTGAGGATCGAACCATTCTTGTGTCATTGGATCAATCGTATATTCTCATCAATGGTATCAAAATAAATTATTTTAAAATATTTACTAAATTGAAAGCAATTATAGTCCAAGTATAAAGAATGTTAGGAATGCAAAATCTTAGGTCGAGTATGATTTGAGAAATGCTTTTTATTTTTATTTTTTATTTTTTGTTTTTGAAAACTGTTTTCATTTTAAAGTTTTTAACATTTAGAAAATATGTTTGTTTTCGTTTGATATTTTCTATTTTCAAAAGATAATATTTTTAAATTTAATTAATTTTAGCAAAAATAAAAATTATTTATATATATAGTTTAAAATATATTTATATATTTTTTTTATATAATTATAATATTATTATTAAGTTTTCACACAATATTAACTTTTGAAAACAACTTTTTTCTATTTTTTGTTTTTAGTTGTTTTTTAAAAATGTTTTCAGCAAAAATATTTTCTAAATTATAACTAAATATATTTTTACTACTATTTTCTGTTTTCTCTAAAAATGAAAACAGTCAAAACAAACACCACCTTATTTTTTGTGTCCAGGAATTAATTATGTCTTTCTTTTAAATAACTTATTGCAGCTTGGGTTGTGTTTATGACTATTTTCTATACCTTATTACTTATATGGTTGGGTTTTGGTATATTCCTTATAGTACCGTAAATGAGGCACTTTTTCTTGTTTTAAAAAAATCTTATGTTTACAGCCTTTCATTTTAGTAGATATTAATATATTTTCTTGGTATGGGAGAGTGCTAAAACCTCATAACAAGTCCTTACATTCTGATATTCTAATCCATGATTACTTTTATAGTATCCTTACATAGAAGGCGGGAGTAAGACATACGGAATGTTGTAAAATAACAGTTCCTAGATTATACAAATGAACAATATTTGTTAAGTAGTCAATTAACATGTAGGTTTTTAAAGTCTACCTCTCATTCCTTGACAATCTAACCTCATATTAAGATCACTAATGCCCAATACAACTGGGAATCACACTTTTAGTCTCAAACTCAATAACCACTTGGAAGTCACATTCGATACCTAGCCTTTGGATCCTCTTATTCTACGCAAACTAAATCATAGAAGCAATCCTACATAATTTTGCCATAATCTCATGTGATAATCCCAGGTTGCGAAGAAACCTCCGAGCCAACAGGTTTCCTCATAAGTAGTAGCGTAACTCTACAACTTACAAAGTCATCAGTGTTTGCTGTAATCCACCTCACAAGAGGTAAGTGTTAATATACCTGCTGGATGTCATACTTAGGTTGATTGACTCAAGTGGGTTTATTTTTTAAAAAATTACCAGTATGGATCTCTTTTGAAAAATATTACCAGCATGGGTCTGTTTTGGTAGTTGACTCTGTCAAACCGCAACTCCGAATTGCGGTTTCGTTGCCACATCAGCAACGTGATTACGTGGAAGCCAGCGTGGAAAAACGAGTATGAAATCGCAAGTGGGAATTGCGGTTTGACTGGTCTTTGACCAGTACCGCCTTGTTGTCCAATGGGTAAAAAAACACAGAAAACGATGCCTGTAAAACCGCGAGTCAGAGTTGCGGTTTTACTGGGGTTTAACCAGCCCCCCCTTTTACCCGACGGTTGCAAAAAAAAATACAAATTTCTACTCACATAAAACCGCAAGTCGCATCTGCGGTTTGAATTAAATATTATTTTTAATATAAACCGCAAGTATGAACTGCGGTTTATATTAAATATTATTTTTTTTTACTGCGAAGTTAAACCGCAAGTGCATTGAAAGAATTTTTCGGCTAATTTTGTACTATACACCCTTAAACTCTTTAGACTTATTGAGCCCGAAGTTAAATAGCTTAAAGGAATAGTTGTATATTAAATTAAGAAAAATAGTGATTTTGTTATTTAGGAATTCACCAATTATTATTCCTAAACATACACTGGGCGCGCATCACGAATTTACTTGGAAAGGGAATGGAAGTATATAAGTAAAAAGATTTATGAATTGTTGACTTTTACCCAAAGTATAAAAGTTCTTTCAATGTAATTGTTGACTGGCTAACAGCATTAATTGCTTCGAAAAATTTTGTGATGCATTTGCGCACTTCGCAGTAAAAAAAAATAATATTTAATATAAACTGCTGTTCGTAATTGTGGTTTATATTAAAAATAATATTTAATTCAAACTGCAGATGCGACTTGCGGTTTTATGTAAGTAGAAATTTGTATTTTTTTTTCAACCGTCGGGTAAAAGGGGGGACCGGTTAAACCCCAGTAAAACCGCAACTCTGACTTGTGTATTTACAGGCATCGTTTTCTATGTTTTTTTACCCATTGGACAACAAGGCGGTACTGGTCAAAGACCAGTCAAACCGCAATTCCCACTTGCGGTTTCATATTCATTTTTCTACGCTGGCTTCCACGTAATCACGTTGCTGACGTGGCAACGAAACCGCAATTCGGAATTGCAGTTTGACAGAGTCAACTACCAAAACAGACCCATACTGATAATATTTTTTAAAAGAAACCCATACTGATAATTTTTTTAAAAAATAAATTCACTTTGGTCAATCAGCCGTCATACTTATTGGAAGCAGACTCCAAGTCAATATGGTTAATGGGGGTAAATTTCCTCCCCGATGTACCACTGAAACTGCATTACTGATGGAGTCAAACAATCTATTATTAATCACAAAGTTATTACAAGCCTTCCAAATCATATTAACTGTAAAATGGAAAAGGTAACATTAAATATGATCTCTTTGATCGTCATTGTGTCCTCAATGTTACTTGTCACCATGATCAGTGACAAAAAAAAAATCTAAAGCAGGTGAGGATTTATGTGTTGCTGAACAACTTTGGACATAGAACAGTCCCTTTAAGATGTGCAGTTCCGTTTCCACCTATTGGGACTTGGGCACAAAGAGACATAATACAGAGTCAGTCAATGAAAAAAGCATTTGTCACTAAAGTATTCATGACTCGGATGCAATGATGCAATCTCTTTCATCAGTAAGTCTTGATGATTTTATTTAGTTATTTATTTGACAAAGTCTTCATGATTTTATCAAGTGATATACGTGGAAGGGAGTTCTCAAGTTAATGGGTAATTAGTGTAAATTAAAATATTTTCCACCGTTAACAATTAAGAATTAATCATGGTATCACTTTCAAAATACTTATCATAATATTTATTATAAGCCCACTATATGATAACTTGTAATTAAATATACTTTTTATTATCTATCCATAGCTTATTTTCAAATATTTAATAACTTATTTCAGATATATTATCCAATTAAAGTTCCATGTAATTCAAAATTTTAGTTGTAAGACATTGTTATTGCTTCTTTTGTCGATTTAAAAAAAAACAAATATGATACAAAAATAAACATCGCTGTCATCTTTCTTTTCATTATTTTATTTTCGTGCGGAAAAATTTTCCTTTTTTGTTTTCTTTTCATTTAAATAAAGGCTAATGCTTATGTGTTCCCTTTGTTGATAAAATTTTAATACTGTGGTGGTCCAATAATTTTCTTCCGGATGTCACCTTATCGTAACATGAACTTTTTTAATTTTAATTTATTTGTAGGAAATTAATTAAGTAAATTTAATTAAAGTAATTGGGTAAATTAAATATGTTTACATAGTCTATCATTTATATTTAAATAATAAATATATATTTTATAAATAATAATATAAAAGTAAGTTTACTTTAATTTAAGCATTCTTGATTTTTTTTTTAAAAACATATATGCATTTTATCATAATTAATACAATATTTTCTAATCGTTATTTATGTTATGATTACATATTTTTTACTTATTTAATTAATAATTTATATAGCATAATGAATACATCATTTACTATTTGTTATATTTTTTAAATAATAAATAATCATAATCCTATATGAATAAAATAAAAAGTCATGTTGCTATTATTTAAACAATTATATTTTGATTATTTGAATTAATTCATATAAAATATGTATTAGTTGTAAATAATGAGAAAATATTTATGTCTCCAAAAAAATAATAGTGATATATTTTAGCATATAAAAATACTAATTTTACAAAGATATTTATAACAAAGATTCAATCAGACTTTCAAATTTTAAAATTAATGCATTTTTGAGTTTTATTTTTCTATCAAAAGATAATTTTTTTTAAAAAAAACATATAATGATTATCTTGGTAGCTTTCGATTAAAATAATATATATAATATAAGAATCCTAACACAATTAAAAATAAAAAGAAAAGATATAAAAGGTGAAAATTTTTGAGTTTCTTAATTTGTGTTGAAGTTATTTAAAGTTTACTTAACACTGTCACAACATCTAAAACAATTTTCATTGCATGAAATCGGAGATGTCCTAAACATAGAGTACCATAATATTAGTCTTAAATGAATAACACGACCTTAGAAATTATCCTGCTTGCTAGACTTGGAATAGTGAACGAAGACTTGGAATAGTATAAAAACTTAAACCCTGTAGCTCCCATGAAAAAAATAATGCTGTGGTTTAGTTCTCAATACATTGCAAATCAAAGTTCATAGTGTTTGTTGTGTTACTCTTATCAAAATTTCATATCAAGAAGTCGCAATGAGCAGTTACTTTCTCAAAATCTTGTTTGTTGTATTATTGTGCTTTTTGCATACCAATGTATCCATTCTTGGATTCAACTCACCATCACAGAGCTCTCCTGTGAAATGCATCAAGGCAGAGAAACAAGCACTCCTCAAATTCAAACATGGCATCACAGATAACTCTGGCATGTTGTCTACATGGAGTGACAATTCCAATAATACAGATTGTTGCAGATGGGAAGGCATTGAATGCAACAATGAAACTGGTCATGTACAAATGCTTCATCTTGGTGGTTCAATGACACATAGGTTGTCAGGTAACATCAATATTACTTCATTGTTACAGTTGCAAAATATGGAATATTTGGATCTCAGTAATAATATGTTCATTAGCAATCAAATCCCTGAACACTTGGACTCTTTCAAAAACTTAAGATATCTAAATCTATCATACTCGAGGTTTGGAGGAAGGATTCCATATGAACTTGGAAATCTCTCAAAGTTGGAGTATCTTGATCTTAACGGAAATGATCTTGATGGAGAAATTCCTTATCAACTTGGAAATCTCTCAAAGTTGGAGTATCTTGATCTTAAGGGAAATGATCTTGATGGAGAAATTCCTTATCAACTTGGAAATCTCTCGCGGTTGAGGTATCTTGATCTTACTCAGAATTCATTTTCAGAGCAATCCTTTTCCAGGTTGGGAATCTTCCTAGCTTGCATACTCTTAGACTGGTCATGAATCTTATAATATTTCAATTAACGATGTAAAGTGGTTATCATCTCTCTCTTCGTTAAAAATTCTTTTTCTGAAATCAGTGTCTAATATTGGTTCCTTTCTTCACACTCTACAAAGTGAAAGTGAGATTATTGAGATGAGGCTAATTAACTATAGTATTTCAGATGATAAAATTTCGTCTTTGTTTGGTTCTCATTCCAATCTTTCCAAATCTCTTTCCATCCTTGATCTCTCTGATAATAAGTTGACATCATCAGCTTTTCAATTGTTGAGCAATAATAGCCTCAATCTCCAAGAGCTTAGTCTTCCTAATAATAATATTGTTTGGTTGTCTCCTCGCTATCCGTACTTTCCTTCTGTTGAGATCCTTGATCTCAGTTATAATAATTTGACATCATTAATATTTCAAGGAAATCTCAACTTCAGCTCCAAACTATGTGGACTGTATCTCAGAAATTGTGATCTTACCGACAAGAGTTTTCCTGTGCCATCTGATTCAATAAAAAGAAATTGGCCCTCTCTTGTCACCCTTGATCTCAGCTACAATCCATTGAAATCACTGGCTATATTTGACTGGATTTCCAACTTTACAACAAATCTTTCATAAACTTTATTTTTATGATTGCTTGTTAAAAGGTAGCATTCCGGGAGGGCTTGGGAAAGTAATGAACTCTCTTGAAGTTCTTGAGATTGAGGATAACAATTTGCAAGGAGAGATTCCAGCTTCCCTGGGGAATATATGCACATTGCAGAAACTATACCTTAGTAATAACAACTTGAGCGGGGAAATTTCTACCTTCATTGAAAATTCTTCCCGGTGTAAGAAACAAGTATTTCAAATTCTGGATTTATCTTATAACCAATTTACTGGCATGCTACCAAATCTTTCAAATCTTACATCTTTGAGGAAATTATATCTTTCCAGCAATCAGTTAACTGGTGATATAGTTGAATCACATTTCACAAATTTGTCTAAATTGGAGTATTTAGACTTATCAGATAACTTACTGTCTCTAAAGTTTGGTACTGCCTGGCTTCCACCTTTCCAATTAATTGGTTTGGGACTAGCTGCTTGCAAGATGGGTCCTACTTTTCCAACATGGCTCCAAACTCAAAGTTACTTACGAAGTCTTGATATTTCTAATGCCGGGATTGATGACAGTTTACCAGAATGGTTTTGGAACAACTTAAAGTCTATAAGTGCCATGAATATATCTTTCAACAGTTTCAGAGGTACAATTCCAAATTTACCAATCAAGTTTACTTATAGACCGATTATAACTTTAAAGTCAAATAAACTTGATGGTGAAATTCCTTCTTTTTTATCACAAGTTGGCATGTTGGATCTGTCCAAAAATAAGATTTCAAATATAAATACATTCTTGTGCAAAATAAGAATAACCACAGACATATTTATATTGGATTTATCAAATAATGTAATAACAGGGCATTTGCCTAATTGTTGGGAGCATCTAAATGTATTAGAATTTCTGGATCTAAGCAACAATAAATTGTCTGGAAAGATTCCACTATCTATGGGCACTCTAGTTAATTTGAAAGCTTTGGTTTTGCGAAACAACAATATAACTGGAGAGTTACCATTGCCACTGAAGAACTGCACTGGTTTAAATATATTAGATATGAGTGAAAATTTATTGTTTGGTCCAATACCTTCATGGATTGGAGAAAATATGCAACAATTGATGATCTTGAGCCTGCGAGTAAATCGCTTCTTTGGAAGGGTCCCTAGTCTTCTATGTCATTTGAGTCAAATTCAAGTTCTGGATCTTTCAAGGAATAATTTGTCAGGAGTAATTCCAACATGTTTGAGCAATTTTACCATAATGAAGCAAAGGAGAGTAATCACAAGTCAAATTGAAAAGGGGCGAAAAATTACAACCACTGGGTTTAACATGAATCTTTATGACTCTATTGTGTTATTGATGTGGAAAGGACAAGATTACGAGTTTTTCAATGCCGAGGGTCTTTTAACGAGCATTGATCTCTCAAGTAATCATTTTAGTGGTGAAATACCAAAAGTGGTTGGATATTTAATTGGGTTAGTTTCTTTGAATTTATCAAGAAATAACTTAAGTGGTCAAATTCCTTCTGAAATAGGGGATTTGAATTCACTTGAATTTCTTGACTTGTCAAGAAATCTTCTTAATGGGAAAATTCCTTCAACATTATCCAAAATTGATCGTCTTACTATGTTAGATTTATCAAACAATGACCTCAGTGGAAGAATCCCTTTTGGAACACAATTGCAAACCTTTGATGCCTCATGTTTTGAAGGAAATCCAAATCTTTGTGGTGAACAAATTAACAAGAGTTGTCCTGAAGACAAGAAAACAGAAAATCCTCAAGTTTCAACAATTGATGGTAATGACAAAAATTCAATTTTCTATGGAGCCTTATATATGAGCTTGGGATTAGGATTCTTCACAGGCTTTTGGGGCTTATTAGGGTCTGTATTACTCTTTCAACCGTGGAGAATTGCTTACCTAAGATTCTTGAACAAAATGAGTGACTATATAATTGTCTTGTTGAATTCAACATAATGAAGTGGCGTATGTGGCTCAAAGGATAGAGGTACGTAATTCCAATAATTTCCAAATCTTTCTTATTTAATTTTGATAAATCAATAACTCTTTTCTATTTGAGAAGAGACAATTCTTTTTTCTAAAAAAGATTGTGCATTCTTTTGTGAATATTTGATTATTTGAATTTACTATATTTTTATTCCCTAATTTTTTTATAGGATTTCAGTTTTTAGTCTTGAACCTTTTTTTTTTTAGTTGTTGAACTTTTTTTTGCCTAATTTTAGTCTTTGAACTTTTCTTTTTAACCGATTTTAGTACCTCAAATGAGGCTTTAAAAGCCGTCTAAAAGAAAGTTTAAGAGCTAAAACCAATTAAATAAAGTTTAGAAACTAAACATATTTTAGTACATCTGTTGAAAATTTTCATTGAGAAGATTTATGCCTACCCATTTTTATAGGTTGAAAGTTCTTTGATATTTTAATAAAAAATTGAAATTAATGTTAATTATAAGCAAATGATGACTATAAGGATAAAAAATTACAAATTTATTATCTATAATTTGATTTGATGTGTATGATCATTGATATAATATAAAATATCTAAAGGTAATATAGTCAAATATACAACTAGAGGATGGAAAATAGGCTATTCTTCCTTATGTTTTGCCTACAAAAAATGGGGTGGGACATGATGACCCATTTGTTATAATTGATGTTAAATATTGATCCGTCCCATAAAGGTTTGAGATTGTGAACTATAGGAGACAATTGATCTATAGGAGGAATAGTGACTATATAGATCCTTTTAAATTTTTTCTTCTAAACTTTCGAAACCTTTATGAAATTTTCACACCCTTCTTAATTTGTATCAATATCTAAAGGAATCAAATTACTTAGTGCACTGAATGAAAAACAGTAAAAATTTGTTTTTTAAATTATATAAGAATCAAGATAAGTTTGAATAAGAAGTATGAAAATTGAATAATAGTTCAAAAAATAAGATAACGGATAAGGGAGATTCATACAATAATAATTTTTATTGGTTCGGTCTTTTGACTATTAGTTTCAATTTATACAAGCACACTAAACATAGAAGAAACTAACCCACACACTTCAAACTTTGACCATACAAGTTGAAAATAAAACCTTCTTGTAGAACCCTACAAGCACTTTACGTACCTCGTTTTAGTGATCAATCTAACCATGAAAATTCAATGAAAGATAGAAATGGAACCTAATGTGAGGACTATCAATTATGTACAAAGATAACCAATATTCTACTTAGCCATGAAAGATTGCAAAATACAAGCCTTGTCACATAAGAATTGAAATTTTGATAAAAAAAAACCTTTAATCCTCTTCTACAATAAAATTTGATTTGAAAGTTTGTTGTTATTCATTTTGAGAGAGAGAAAATTGGATACATATAATTTTTCAAAACATAATGTTAATTTGCTAAATAGTTTAAAAAGTTCGTAACGCACAACATTTTGTATTTTGTGACTCGATTGAATTAGTTACAAGAAATTGTAATCGATTTAATTGATCATATTACTCATAGAAAAACTTTGAGGAGTAATTTAATTTATTATCCAAATATGTAATTGATTACATTGTTCTTGATCAACACATTTTTTAAAATCTAGGTACTTTGTAATTGATAAACCCTTCTCACATGCTTGCATTTTATTACCCTTAATGTCTTCTTTTCATTTTATTTTGTTAAATTTTAGACTATTTTTTATCTTTTTATGTAGGATACTTCTACAAGGGAAGAATGGTGAAAACAACAATAAATGGACAAGTTGACCTAAGTTTCAAAGAAGCACACCAATGAATAATTGGACTTTGGCTAAAGTCTATAAACACAAACATAATTCATTTCTAAAAGGAACTTTTGTCACTTTTACTTTGTACTTATGTTTTTTGAGAGAGTTGTGTCGTTTTAGAGCTCTCATGGTTTGGGAAGAGATAACAAGAACTCAAGAAGGTGAATTTCTGTAAGATTTTATTCTATATGGCTTTGTTACACTCTTATTGTTTTGACTTTCAAAATACCGTAAGTAACTCACTCTCTTAGAGTTGGGGTTGTAATGTAGCAATTGATCCTAGTTCTTGTTTTAATTGAATTCATGTTTCTTTCATGAATTTTTAATGCATGCTTAGAATTGATAAATCTAAATCCAATTAATTGAATTGAGAGGACCAACCTCTTTCTATGAACAAACCTCATTAATAATTAAGTTTTATACAAATTGCATGATTAAACTATTTGTGAAAATCTCTAACTTTTTCCTATGAACTTAAACTTATCTTCTTCTCTATAACCTCTAAGGATCAATCACAAGATAATTGAATAAGGAAGTACTATTGAAAGTCAATCACACTTAGTAACCCATAAAGAGTTGGTAATCATTATAATTGGGTTTTATTGGAATTAAAATATGGGAATTGTTAACAGTCTTGCAAAATTGCAACTCTAGATTTTCTTACTCCTTGTAAGTTTTCTCTAAATTCATTGTCCATATTTTTATTTTACATTAATTATTTTGCTCTATCACAAACTAATCTTAAGATTTGTTTAGATCGTGGTAAATTTCAGTTAATAGGAACCATAAATAGTCCTTTGGATTCAATAATCTGAATGTCTAGTCGTCTACTATTGTTAGTGTGTAGGATATGTTTGACCAAATGCATCAAGTTGCAATATGCTGCAAGAATTTGTAATATGATAAAGCAAACTTGAGCTTTATTTTGAACATCTCATATTTGTGTAATCTATTATAAAACTTGGTAATTTTTTAAAACAATGAGAGTTCAAAATTAGGCTAAGCCATTTGTACTTGTGAAATCGGGTACCAATCCTTGTTATCCATTATCTCATGATTGAAAACAAAATGCAATTACTTAAAATCTGTTATAAAATTGTGACCTCCTATGTTGGAAACATGAATCATCTCTCATCTCCTCGGTATAGTTTTGATTTTTCTATTTTGTAAGTCAAACACGTTTTAAAGGTGTGGCTTTGTATTGTTTATTTAGTTTAGGGATGCATGAATGAGTCTTAGCGTTAATCAAATTTTAGAATGTTTAATAATCTTCCTTAAAGTCAGTTTAGTTAAGAGCAAGTTCTGCATTGAAATAATTTATTACCAAATTAAGTAATTTGTTATTTGATATAGAACCTTAAACGAGATTGATGAAAACGCTGATTTTTTAAAATCTGATCATGATAACCGATTACAGTTTTTTTGTAATTGATTACATAGTTAAAAATGCATTTTGTTCAAAATTAGGTTCTTCTATTTTATCAGGTTACGAATTTTCGTAACAGATTACAACAACTGTAAAACTGAACAGAATTGAAGAAAGAAACAAAATAATGAATTACACTTTACTGCAATCGATTACATAGTTCTTATTTTTTATTCAACGGTTATTTAGAACACTATAATTGATTACCTTGTTTTTCAATCGATTAAAGTCATTTAAAATAAGTTTTCTTTAAATAGTTGATTGCTCATTCTTTACAGAGAACCTTTCAAAAAATTGTTTGAAAACCTTACAATCTCTCTATACAAGTCTGAGATAAAATCATAGCATTTCTCCACAAAAGATTCAATGTTCTTCAATCTTGATTTGGTAAATTTGTATCAAACTTCAAAGTGGGTTTCTACATAATCATATGTATTCTAATCCAATTGTTTTATTTTTGTTCTTGATAGAAGGTGATGCATAAGGTTTGCATATAGGCTTTTGATCATAGAGTTTGGTCAAGGTTTAGACTTTCTTTCCTTGTAGGTTTCAAGGAAAAGTTTTGACCTTTCTTTCCTTGTAGCGTTCAAGGAAGAGTAAAAATTGAGTTTAATTTTTTTTTTTTGTGTGCATAGTTAGTGGAAAGATTTGTCTATTATGGATGAATATAATTGGATGTATGCCTTTTTTATTCCGAACTAGTGTAAAAAATCATGTGCATTTTCTCTCTACCCCATCTTGACAATTTTTGTTAATAATTGTTTTGTAAGGTTTGATTAATTTGTGGTGTGAATGGAAAATTGTTTTATGTTTAAAAATTCATAATTTTTAAGAAATCCATTCACCCCCTCTCTAAATTTCTATCTTGCTACACTTGGAAATATCAAGTGCTCCATTCTTGTATTTTACAAAAGTCTTTTTTCATTCCAAGTGCAACAATAATTAGAAATCAGCTACCATTCAATGAAGGCGCATTGATCAATAGGCCACCTATGTTTTGTGGTATTAAATATCCTTTCTGGAAAGTTTGCATGAAAATCTTTATGGAATCCATTGATCGTGGTATTTGGAAAGCTATAGAGGAAGGTTACAAGCCTCCAAAACATATTGTAAATGGAATATGTGAAGAAGACCCTTTGAGTGTTAAACTCTAGAGCAAATTAGAAAAGATCAACGGGATTCATGTGCAAACAATTTTATACATTATGCATTAAACTCGAATTAATTCTTTTGAATTTCTGCATTTACAACTACCAAAGAAATGTGGGATTTAATTCAAGTGTTACATGAAGGAACAGAGGAAGTAAGAAGATCAAGAAATTCAAAAACATTGGAGATGTGAAAAAAGGTTTACTCACATTGTCAACCATCTAAAACGTCTTGCTAAGACATTTGATGAAGAAAAACTAAATGTACAAGTATTGAAATAACTGAATTGAAGTTGGCAAGCCAAGGTTACTATAATCTTTGAATCAAAGGATTTAAGAACAATGACAAATCCTGAACTATTTGGAAAATTGAGAGAACATGAGATGGATATGATAAGGAAGAAAAAGAGAAGAAAAACCAAAGGGTTAGACAAATAACACGAGTTCAAAAAGTGAATAAGAGGAAAACAATGAATCGAAAAGCGACAATCTGAACTTATTAGTGAAAAGATCCAAGAAATTCCATAACAACAAAAAGCCAAAGGGAAAGTTCCAAACATAGAACAAAGGTTACAAGAAGAATGACCAAGGTACATCGAATTTCACCTGTTTTGAATGTAGAAAACTAGGACATATTAAATCTAAATGTTCCATCTTTTTGAGGAAGCAAAAGAATGGAGCAAAAAGGTCCCTCACTCAAAGAAAAAGAAGAGAGCCTACATAGCATGGGAGGACAATGACACAAGCACCTCCACCAGTGAAAGTTTAGAAATGAAGAAGCAAACCTATGGCATATGGCAAAGGAGGATGATACCTCAAGTGTTGTAAGTGACTCTTCATCATATGATAGTGAAATTAATTATGGCACTCTTTTAGATGCATTTCATGAACTGCATGATGAGGCACAAATACTTACATTGGCTAATAAAACCTTGAAAAGTCAATCTAAGCTTCGCATTTCAAAGTGTAAAACACTAGAGGGAGAAGTTTCTGTTTTGAGAAAACAAAATGAAAATTTTCAAAAATTAATAGATGAAACTCTCTTGGGATTGCAAAACTGAAAGTGTGAATGTGAGTAGCGAATATAAAACTTGCAAGACTTTATTGAAAAGGTTAGACTATTTAGAAAGAATACGTGTAAAGTTCACAATGGGCAAAACAAATTTGGATGCCCTTCTCCACTCACAAAGGTGTTCAATGTATAAAGTTAGCTTGGGTTTTCAGTTAAATGGAAAAAGTAAAAATTACAAAAACTTTTTCAGATTTTTCTAACCCATCCATTTCACCCTACATCACATGTCATTATTGCATGCAAAAAGGCCATAAATCACCATCATGTTTTGTCAAGAAATATGCCATTCCTAGTTGAAAAATGGTGTGGATTCCTAAGGGAACTAGAAATGCTGCTAATGCTTAAGGACCCAACACCATCTAAGTACCTAAATCCTCATTTTAAATTGTGGTGCAGGTATGTCTTGTAGCCAAGGAAGCAATGTGGAACCTTGATAGTAGCTGCTCAAGACACATGACAGGAGACAAAGAAAAATTTGCGAGCCTTAAGAGCCAAGTAGGAGGTTATGTCACATACAGAGACAACTACAAAGGGAAGATACTTGGTATAGGTAATGTTGCCTCATTAAGGATGTCCATTATGTGGAAGGCTTAAAACATAATTTAATTAGCATAAGTCAACTTTGTGAGATTGGTTACAAAGTAGATTTTGAGAAGAATGGTTGCATGATCATAGATTGCTCTTCAATGAAGTAAAATTGGTTGGAAACAAATTTGGAAATATATAAATGCTCAATCTAGATCATACTTCTAATTGTACTATAACATGCTTGACAAGCGAAGACAATGCTTCATGGATTTGGCATAGAATGATTGCACACATCCAAAACTCAAGTTCCAACAAAATGGTGTATGTGAAATCTTATTTCAACCTATAGACCGCTTGAGCTATTTCACATGGATCTATTTGGACCATCTAGGACTATGAGTCTATGCGGAAGTGATCAATGTTCTTATTATTGTTGATGATTACTCTAAATATACTTGGACTATGTTTCTACATCTTAAGAGTGATATCTTCAAAGCATTGAAAATTTTTTCAAAAGAGTTCAAAATGAAAAGGGTTGTACCATTATATCTCTAAGAAGTGATCAAGGTGGTGAATCTAAAAATGAACCTTTCGTAGCCTTTTGTGAGGAATTGGGAATTAACCATAACTTTTTAGCTTCAAGAACTCCACAAAAAAATGGTGTAGCTGAGAGGAAAAATAGATCACTTGAAGAGTTAGCTAGAACCTTATTGAGTGATTCTAACCTCCCTAAACACTTTTGCGTTCATGCAATAAGTAATGCTTGTTATGTTCTAAACTGTGTTTTAATTCGGTCTATCTTAAAAAAATACACCTATGAACTTTATAGAGAGAAAGCCCACCATATCTCATTTTAGAATATTTGGTTACAAGTGTTTTATTTTGAACAATGGAAAAGATTTTCTTGGAAAATTTTATCCGAAAGAAAATGAAGGTATATTCATAGGATGTTCTCAACATAGTAAAACATATAGAGTATTCAACAAGAGAACACTAGCGGTAGAAGAGTCTATGCATGTTTCTTTTAATGAAACTAACTCCTAATAAAGTGTGAAATATTCTTTTGATGATGATGAGACAAATATTGTAACACCCGTAATTTCACTACTAAGTTAGTAAGATGAAATATTAAAATAAAGTTATTAGGAAATTACTCTTCAAAGTTAATAGGCAAGTGATAGAAATAAGTTTTATATGTACCTACTTTTAAGTTAGAAATTCATGTAAGAAATGGATTTTGAGTGTAACCATTTGTTCGAATAGATTAAGGATAGGGTTACAACTTGCTGCATATAATAATGAATTCTTAAAAGGAGAATAAAATCACAAAAAGAAAGATTTGAAATTGCCAATTTTAAAAATAGAAGACTAGATGTAACGTCCCCCGTTACAATAACACCCAAGGTATAATAATGAAGTAATTATTATAAATATAAATAAAATATCAAAATAATAAAAAGGATAAATGTAATAACAATGTTCATAACAAAGAAAATTCTTCTAAATTATAATAGCAACATTCATAGAAGGAAAATCTAAATTACGGGTTAAGTCTTCATGTCTCCTTAGCCTTCACAGCTTCCTTCTCTTCTGACTCTGAAAACAACACTTTTAAAATGAGATGAAAATCTCAGTGAATAAAACAGTTTTTAAAATAGGTTTGTAAATACCATTGTTCCCAGCTGGTGCGGAATCCGAAAAAATAATCATGGTATCCACAAATAAAAGAGGTTTCTTTTTATTAAACAAAATGATTTATTCCAAATAATGTCTAATATGAATAATTTACGAACAAAAAAAGAGAAGGGTATTTTAAATAACACCCTCATAACACAATCGCTGCGAAAAATAGCGATGCTCAAGATCACTTGCTCCCACTCTATGGTTCCCAGAACCAAGATTTTTAATAGATTATTCGAAAGGGTTTATGAGCTCATATTCCATACCATGATGTCCCACTGCCTTCCCCACACTATTATGGAGGTATCCAGAACTCTTCTCCATCCCAGATGGAGGTATCTAAAACCTCTTCCCCGTATTAAACGAAGGTATCTTATACATCCATCCCGGATGAATGTA
The DNA here is from genome assembly GCA_037954015.1 of Psophocarpus tetragonolobus. Lineage (NCBI taxonomy): Eukaryota > Viridiplantae > Streptophyta > Magnoliopsida > Fabales > Fabaceae > Psophocarpus > Psophocarpus tetragonolobus. The sequence continues at coordinate 34,074,279 of CM075693.1, read as the reverse complement.
TCTCAAGTTTTATCTCCACGTTAAAGGAAGATGTCTCAAACAATTATCAATTAAATCTTGAGAATTCTCATGCACCAATTGTCATTGTGACCTAAATACCCCAATATAGCATAATAAAAAATGAGTTAACTTTTTACATAATTGAGTAATAACAATAGAAAAATAATAATAATTAGATGAAACTTTGAATTTGAGTACGCAAAAAGAAGGCAAAGTTAAGTTTCATTTTCAGCCATTACCTGAGTTCGTAACTGTAAAAGCTTTCTTTCTGGGCATTATATATGTGTACGTTAATGTGGTGAAATCAAATTGATAAAATCAAATCGAATTCTAGTTATAAAATAATATGCATAGTAGCAGCATGAATTCTATTCGGTCACAAGAGTCAAAATAGTATACATAATTCCTATAGTTTGCACACCTAAAATTATGTTAAAATTCATGAATGATCGATAGCAAAATAGTTGTTCTATTAGTATTTTTAAATTCTTTCTTTTTATGAAAAACCTTAAAAATTGTATTTCTCTAAAACATACCATGGAGGGGTTTAAAGAAAAGTTTTACTCACCTCTTGACACGAGATCCCACCATTTTAATTCTTCTGCTCCTATCTCCGTCTTTCTCAACCCTAGAATAATCAACTAACCTATGATATTTTGAGGGAACTAGTTAACCCTATATATAGTAGTTTAGGGTTGGTTTTCCCCTCTCTATATCTTCTATAAAAGATTGATTTTGCCAGATTAAATGCAAAATAGTATCAAATATTTAATTATTTTTATCTTATTCCTATTCTAAAAGGTATATTATCTGAATTTGTTATTCAGAGTGATATCAAATCTTTTTATTTGTTTTATCTTATTTCTATTTTAATGGGAATATTATCTGAAGTTGTTATTCAAAGTGATATCAAATCTTTTTATTTGTTTTTTTTAACAACTTAATCTATCTTCTCTTAACTGAATGTTTATTTGAATATTTGTTTTTAAATTTTGGGATGTTACATTCTCTCCCTCCTTAAAGAATTTTGTCCTCGAAATTAATGTCACTAATAAAATTAACATATAACACATAAATCCACATATAAAGGTAGTATACCTCAATCGAAGAGATACAAATATCGTTGGCTAACATCATCCTCAAGTTCCCATGTAGCCTCTTCTGGAGTCAATCCCTCCCAAATCACCTTCACCAATGGGATTATCTTGTTCCTCAGAGTTTTAGTGCTTTTGTCGATGATTTGAATAGGCTTGGGCTTAAAAGTCAAATTACTTTTCAGTTGTATTGACTAAGGAGCTAGAATATTTGAGACATCTTGTACGTACTTCCAGAATTAAGAAACATGGAAGACATCGTGGAGGTCTGACAATCGTGGTGGAAGAGCCAGTTGGTAAGCAATAGGCCAACTCTTTTTAGAATTTGGAAAGGACCAATGAAACGAGGGCCTAGCTTTCTGACCTTTATTGACCTCCCTACCCCAGTCTTAGGAGTGACTCTAAAAAATACATGTTCACCTTCTCGGAATTCTAAAGGTTTCCTCCTATTGTTGGCATAATTCTTTTGTCTACTTTGAGCAGTGTGCATCCTTTCTTTAATCATCTTAATATTGTATGTGGTTTCTTGCACTAAATCTGGTCCTATCAGAGTCTTCTCACCTACCTCACACCAACATAAAGGGGATCTACACTTTCTTCCTTAAAGAGCTTCGTAAGGTGTCATACCTATGCTAGCATGATAACTATTGTTATATGCAAACTCTATAAGGGGTAAAAATCTCTCCCAACTCCCTCCTTCATGTAAGACACACGCCCTAAGCATGTCCTCAAGGGTTTGAATGGTCCTCTCTGACTGACGGTCAGTTTGAGGGTGGTACGCTGTGCTAAAACACAACTTTGAGCCAAAAGCTTGCTGGAATGCCCTCCAAAATCTGGAAGTAAATCTAGGGTCTCTATCTGATACTATAGATATGGGTATGCCATAAGTTTAACTATCTCTTTGATGTATAGGTCCGCTAACTTGCTCAGACTATAAGTTGCCTTAATTGGCAAGAAGTGAGCCGACTTGGTTAACCTATCCACAATTACCCATATGGAGTCAAGACCTAGGCAGGTCTTAGGCAACCCCATTACAAAGTCCATGGAGATATTTTCCCACTTCCACTAAGGAATTTCCAAGGGTCTCTACAACCATGAAGGCTTCTGGTGTTCTATCTTAACCTTTTGACACACTAAACACCTAGTCACAAAACTAGCCACATCCTTCTTCATCCCTGGCCACCAATACATCTTCTTCAAATCCTGATACATCTTAGTTATCCCTAGATGTATGGTGAACTTACCCTTATGACCTTCTTCTAGAATTTTCTCTCTAAGATTTCCCCCCTTAGGAACTATGATTCTATCTTGAACATCACTAAATCATCAGCAGACAAGGTATAACCTTCCTGGTTCACTAGAGACTGTAAGTCTTGGTTTAAAAGTTGTTCCTTCTTAATTAACTCTCTCAAGTCACTACCTATCTCCAACCTATACAATCTCATACTTAAGGCTTTTAATGACACTTAAATTTAGGTCCCAAAACTCCTCTATCAAGTTCATCTCTTGCACCATCAAACTAGACATATGTAATGATTTCCTACTTAGGGCATCAGCCACTACATTGGATTTTCCTGGGTGGTACTTCAACTCAAAATCATAATCCTTAAGGAACTCCATCCACCTTTTCTGTCTCATATTCAACTCCCGATCAAACAAATACTTAAGGCTTTATGGTCACTAAAAACTTCAAATCTTGCACCATACAAAAAGTGCCTCCAAATCTTTAAAGCAAACACCACGGCTGCCAACTCAAGGTTATGGGTGCGATAATTCCCTTCATGAGTCTGAAGTTTCCTAGATGCATACGCCACTACTCTTCCTTCCTACATCAACACACATCCTAAACCATTTCTAGATGCATCACAATACACAACAAAGTTCACTAAAAGATCTGGAATAGTCAATATAGGTGATGAAACCAATCTCTTCTTGAGCTCCTGAAAACTTTCTTCGCACCTATTATTCCACTCAAAGGGTTTCCCTTTCCTAGTCAGCATGGTAAGAGGTAAGGCTAGTCTAGAGAACCCCTCTATGAACCTTCTATAGTAACCTGTCAATCCTAGAAAACTCTTCACTTCAGTCACTATTTTAGGTTGCTCCCATTCTAACACTGCATCAACTTTACTAGAATCAGCTACTACACCCTTCTTGGAAATGGTATGCCCTAAAAACTTCACCACATCAAGCCAAAACTCACACTTTTCTGGCTTGGTGAACAAGTATTGATCCCTCAAAATCTGCAACATTATCCTTAAGTGTGTCTTATGTTCTTCTGGCATCTTTGAGTATATCAAGATATCATCTATGAATACCACCACAAAACTATCCAAGAAATGTCTAAAGATTCGATTCATGTAATCCATGAAGACTGCCGGAGCATTAGTCACACCAAAGGGCACCACTACATACTCATAATGTCCATACCTCGTCCTAAAGGCTGTTTTAAGGATGTCTACACTCTTAACCCTAATCTGATGATACCCTGATCGTAAATCTATCTTAGAGAATGTCGATGCTCCCCTTAACTGATTTAAAAGGTCATCTATCCTAGGCAAGGGATACTTATTCTTAATAGTCACCTTATTTAATCGCCTATAGTCTACACATAACCTCATACTTCCTTCCTTCTTCTTCACTAAGAGTATTGGTACTCCCCAAGGTGATACACTGGGCCTAATGAATCCCATTTCTAACATCTTCTCTAATTGTTTCTTAAGTTCACTCAGCTCCATAGGTGACATCCTGTAAGGTGCTACTGAAACTGGACTACTGCCTGGCATAAGGTCTATGTTGAACTCCACATCTCTATTTGGAGGCAAACTAGAAACCTTTTTAGGAAAAACATCTTGGAATTTACACACTACAGGTATAGTTGCCACATCTAAGTCAACCTCTACTCTAGCCAAAAATAAGAGCATGTATCCTTGGGCCCCTTCAACTAAGCACTTGAGGCAGGAGACAACAGAGGTAACATGATTTTACACAAAGGAGTAAATGGTCATGGGTTGTGCAACAATATAAATAATCTTATCAGAACAATTTATAACAACACGATTTGCAGACAACCAATCCATACCAAGTATGACATCCAAACCAGACCAAGGCAAACATATTAAGTTAACAGGATATGCACATCTTTATACATTAAGGGACAGTTCAAGCAAACAATGGAAGTGACAAGCATGTCCTTTGCAGGAGTAGCAACACTCAAATCATATGGCAATTTAGAAATAGGTAAGGCCAACCTTTTTGCACAGTCAAGAGATATGAAGGAATATGTTGCTCCTGAATCAAACAATATAATTATTTCTTTCTTTTTAATAAAGCCCATACCTTGAATCAAACCATCAAACTCCTTCACCTCTTCTCCTTGGATTGTAAAGACTCTCCCTTAGTTTTGGGGCCTTGGTTGGGATTGCCCATCATTTTTGTAATTCCTAGCATAGTGTCCCATCTTCCCACATTTGTAGCAAGTAGTGTTTAGCGCAGGACACAAGCGATCTCCATGAATAAAGCGACATTTATGACATTCGCTACCTTTGTCTATCTTTACTCCTTCTGTCTTCTTACCTTTAGTGATGATGGACATCGGTCAAAGCTACTTTTGAAATTTCCCATCTTTGTTATTGGTCTTCTTCCCGTAATAATTAGCCTTCTCCTTAGATTGTTGTGGTGTCATGACTACTTAGATATTCTACTCTGCCACCCGACACTTATTTACTAACATAGGATAGTCTCTAATTTCCAGGATGCCAACACTACTCCGTAACTCTGGCTTTAGGCCCTGCTCAAACTTGATAGCTTTCCATTCATCTTGGGGATGATATCTCAAAAAACGAGAAAACCTAGCCAAGCTCTCAAACTTAACCACATTCTCGGCTACAATCATCTCTCCTTGGCAAAGGTTAAGGAACTCAACCTCTTTTTGAATGCGAACATTATGAGGAAAGTATTTTTCCAAGAATACCGCCTTGAATGTGTCCCAAGTGATAGGAGCTCCTTGAGTTACCAAACCACCTCGGGCGGTGTTCCACTAGTGTTCAACATCAGATTCTAACAAGTAAGTAGCGAAGTCCACTTTTCTTGCATCCTCACACCTCATAACTCGAAACATCTTCTCCAGCTTCTGGATCCATTCTTCAGCCTCGACAGGATTTGGGCTACCTTGAAAGGATGGTGAATCATGGTTACGAAATTCAGATAACCCCGCGTACTGGGCATTTGGGGGTGCTCCTGTGATTGCTCCACCTCTGTTTTGCCCCATCTGACGAATAACATCCATCTGCGCTTGCATAACTGTGGCCATTCGGTCCAAAGCTGCTGCAAGTGCATCATTAGTGTTTGCCCCACGCCTATTAGTCGCCATAAATCTGCCTGTCATGAATCAAACACTGGGTTGATCAAGTCCAATATCCAAAGGATAACATGCAATTTTATAACTCTAATAAAGCAATCCTATGCATCCACAATTGATTTTTTTTAATGAAAAAAAACCACTACCACAGTTTGATTTAGAATCAAACTGCTCTGATACCATAATGTAACGTTCCCTGTTACAATAACACCCAAGGTATAATAATTAAGTAATTATTATAAATATAAATAAAATATAAAAATAATAAAAATGATAAATGTAATAACAACGTTCATAAAAAGGAAAATTCTTCTAAATTATAATAGCAACATTCATAGAAGGAAAATCTAAACTACGGGCTAAGTCTTCATGCCTCCTTAGCCTTCACAACTTCCTCCTCTTTTGACTCTGAAAACAAAACTGTTAAAATGAGATGAAAATATCAGTGAATAAAACAGTTTTTAAAATAGGTTTGTAATAGCATTATTCCCAGCCATTGCGGAATCCGGAAAAACAGTCATCGTATCCACAAATAAAGGAGGTTTCTTTTTATCAAACAAAATGATTTATTCCAAATAATGTCTAATATGAATAATTTACAAACACAAAAAGAGAAGGGTATTTTAAATAACACCCTCATAACACAATTGCTGCAAAAAATAGTGATCCTCAAGATCACTCGCTCCCACTCTATGGTTCCTAGAACCAAGGTTTTTAATAAATTCTTCGAAATGGTTTATGAGCTCATATTCCATACAATGGCATCCCACTGCCTTCCCCAAGCTATTATGGAGGTATCCAGAATCTCTTCTCCATCCCAGATGGAGGTATCTAAAACCTTTTCCCTGTATTAAATGGAAGTATCTTATACATCCATCCCGGATGAATGTATCTCAAGTTTTATATCCATGTTAAAGGAAGATGTCTCAAACAATTCTCAATTAAATCTTGAGAATTCTCATGCACCAATTGTCATTGTGACCTAAATACCCCAATATAGCATAATAACAAATGAGTTAACTTTTTACATAATTGAGTAATAACAATAGAAAAATAATAATAATTAGATGAAACTTTGAATTTGAGTACACAAAAAAGAAGGCAAAGTTGAGTTTCATTTTCAGCCATTACCTTCGTAACTATAAAAAATTTCTTTCTAGGCATTATATATGTGTACGTTAATGTGGTGAAATCAAATTGATAAAATCAAATCGAATTAGAGAGAGAGAGAGAGAAAGTAGAAGAAGATGAGAAAGAAGGTGAAGAGGGATATGAGGAAAACTTAAAGAAAACATTCATATTAACATATCAACATTATACGATACTGAATCTGGCTGAGCCGGTTAGACATCTGCTTATAAACTTGATGAAAAGTAAATTTAATTAACATATGATAACTCTTTAAATGATAATCACATATTTAAATATTTATTGTTTTAGGCATCCGGAGATACCTTAAGAGTAAACTACTCCATGCTTTAAAAAAATTAAACGCATAAAAATTAAAAGAAAAACTTACAAAAGGGGGAGAGAGAGGGGAGGGGTTGCAGAAACCTCTGATTTTATTGTACAGAATAGAGATTTACAAGAGGAGAGAGGAGAAGTGTAGAGACAAGGAGGAGAGTATTTGGAGGCAAGAGAGAGAAGTGTTTTTCGGACATGCTCAGCATAAGAGACTTATGGTCTTTTTATACACAAAATTTGTAACCGAGAACCGGCTGGGAAGGTAACCTGTTGACTAGTGACCTGCTATGTAGGTTTCTCCATGACTGGCAACCTGTCTTCAAGGTAAATTTTACCCTTCAGTCTATTACTTCGATAAGGAAGTAAAATTACTTTGTCACAGGTAAAATTTTAGCTTGCTCTTCTCACTCGAGCAAGTGTAGTCAAGTCTTGTATTTCTTCCTCCATTTGTTCTGGGAGACTCTGATCTTCAGTGTCATCATAGTCAGATGGAAAGGAAGACAGTTCGGGAGTGTTCTGACTATAACAGCCAATTTCTTCATATATTTCTTTATATAACCTTTCCTTTTCAAAATGCTTGACGAGAGAAAGGTTAGCCTCTATTGGAAATGGGTGAAATTTATTACCCATTGTCTTTTTCCAATATAATTTTGTGTTTGACGTTTCCTTCAATAGTATAAAACTCTTGGAATCTTGTTTGGAGAAGTTCCAGTTGGATCCTTCAGTGTATGCTTTCCAGAGATTGTACTGGTAGGCTTTGTCTTTATTTAGGGATAATCCTTTGAGTGAATCATGCTCTAACAGGGTCAGAGTATCTATCTCAGGATTTACCTCAGTAAATAACTTTATCACATGAGTAGGTGAACTATCATGAGTGTGAATACTTCTAGGAGAAGTAGTGATTTGTAGAGCCACCTGCTGCATGTGTTTCGCCTGAATATCATTTATGACGAAGTTTAGTATTGGGGACAAGGCAGAAAACCTATCTGTGGGAGGTATCATCAAAGAATGGAGACATCCTGCTTCCAGTAGTAGCATGAGAGTTATCAAAACATCCCTGTATAAGTGTGCTTTGAAAGAACTCAAATTTATCTGAGCTTTTCTTATTAAGAACTTTAACTGGCACGTACAATCTTTGTCCACAGTTTTACAATAATCAAAAGATTCAAAACAAGAATTTCTGTTATTGAAGTATGTTTGTACTTTTACGAATAAACCATCGTATTTTATTGTTTCAGAATGGACTTCAAACAAAAAGTCCTATATTATCCCGAATTTACCCAGAACGATGTTGGGATTTATTTGTTGTGTGATACTGCAAGCAGCAGTAGCATATGTTTGTGTTTGAGCACGAGGCTCTAATTGTAAGGCAATTTTTATTTTTTCCTCATCAATTGTTTCCAATCGAACTGCCATTTCAATTTCTTCCAATGAGTAGAAACCTTTGTATGTACACCAAAACTGGTCTTGTTTAGCCTCATTGAGGTCTCTGAAGGATGTATAAACACCCTTGTTTTTGCCTGTTATCAAAGCAAAATGTGTGAAACCTTTCCCAGAAGGAGAGGCCGGAGAAGTCAATGTTACTCCTTTATTATCATGACAACAAAAATTGTATAATGCACTTATAATGCTTTGTTTCACCTTAGTGACTTGGAGTTCATTTTGTGTAGTGTATTTTGAAATATTCCAAATATTGTCAATTAAAACATTTAATTTGACATTTGTGTTGTCTCTTCCAGGGTACTGGAAAATATTTGTAAGGATTGACAATTCTTATTTGCCATATTTTGTAAATTGGTCCGCCTGAAAAGGGGACTTTACTTGTTTGGGGCCGCTGGCTCCCTTCTTTGTATTCTCCATCATATGGATGTTTGTTTCAGTGACCTAACAGGTCTTTGTGGAAGTTCAGGTCTTTACTTGATGTACCTAGAAAGTATGTTAGCACAACTATTATCAGAACCTTTGATATGTTCAAAATAAATTGTTTTTCCCGAAAAATTTATGTAATCTTTAAAAAACAACCATCTTTTATGTGGCTTTTTATCATTATTAATTTGATTTTTCCCATAAGAAACTATGGCTTCACAATCTGTTCTGATTGTTATTTCTTTTTTATTTATCAAAAATAATTTGAATGCATCCATTGCATGTATTATAGCATTTACCTCATAATCTGTACTGGTTTTGTAAATTTTTGGTTTTATAGTATATTTGTCAGAGGCATATCTGCAAATTTGTTCCTCTGCTTTGGGTATGTGTTTATTTTTCTTACGTTTAAGGATGGCTCCCCATCCAAGTTCACATCCATTACATTCGATTATTAAGTAATCTGAATCTAATGGTAATTGTAAAATTGGTAGATTTGTTACCATTTGTTTTATTTTCTGTACCAATTTTATATCTTCAGAGTTGAATTTTCTTTCTCCTTTCAATGAAGTTTTATTATATAGAGGAGATGTGTATTTTCCTAGATTAGAAATAAAACTTCTTGCGTAGTTTAAAAGTCCTAAAAAGGATCTAAGCGTTTTAATTTCTTCCATTTTATCTGGAAAATCCTGTATTTTCTTAGAAATATGAGGTTGGAGTTTTATAGTTCCATTACCTATTTCTGTTCCAATTTGTATAAAACTTGTTTTAGATGGTGAAAGTGGTCATCTTTTGTTTTAGATGGTGAAAGCCGGACTTCTATGTGGATTAACACTAGGTGATATTACCTTTAGTTTTAGTAAATTTTGTATATGATTTTGACACTCTTCTTGTTCCCAATTATTAAATTGAATGTCTTTTGTTTTAATGATTAAGTCTGGATTAATAATTTCTAATTTACAGGTTACGGGATCTCTGTCCCAAAATTTTGTAGGATCTTCTCCTATTATGTTTGTTTTATTCAACCTGTCAAGAATTTGTTGAATATTTTCAAATTTTATAGATTTTGAAATTTTTATTGAGGAAAAAGCCTCAACTGTATTATCTAGTATATTATATAAAGAAGAATAGTCCTCTTCTGTTTCGTTTAATGTGTATGGGAGTTCCGTAGTACAATCGCATGTACCTGGTAATGTTGAATTCTTACAATTGCAATTTTTAGTGATAATTTCTTGTTTTAATGAATCACCACTAACTATTGGTGTCATCTGTGTTTTATCACTTATCATAACATAATCTTTGTTTATTGTAACTGATCTATTTTGATCTAAAATGAAATCTAGGCCGATTATCATGTTTTGTTTTAAGGGGACTAAATTTTCTACCCTAATATGCGTAATCGCAGCATGAATTCTATTCGGTCACAAGAGTCAAAATAGTATATATAATTCCTATAGTTTGCACACCTAAAATTATGTTAAAATTCATGAATGATCGATAGCAAAATAGTTGTTCTATTAGTATTTTTAAATTCTTTCTTTTTATGAAAAACCTTAAAAATTGTATTTCTCTAAAACATACCATAGAAGGGTTTAAAGAAAAGTTTTACTCACCTCTTGACGCGAGATCCCACCACTTTAATTCTTCTACTCCTATCTCCCTCTTTCTCAACCCTAGAATAATCAACTAACCTATGATATTATAAAGGAACTAGTTAACCCGATATATAGTAGTTTAGGGTTAGTTTCCCCTCTCTATATCTTCTATAAAAGATTGATTTTACCAGATTAAATGCAAAATAGTATCAAATATTTAATTATTTTTATCTTATTCCTATTTTAAAGGAAATATCATCTGGATTTTTTATTCAGAGTGATATCAAATCTTTTTATTTGTTTTATCTTATTTCTATTTTAAAGGGAACATTATCTGAGTTTGTTATTCAAAGTGATATCAAATATTTTTATTTGTTTTTTTTAACAACTTAATCTATCTTCTCTTAACTGAATCTTTATTCGAATATTTGTATTTTAAATTTTGGGATGTTATACCAAACTTATAATTTAACCTTTTCTTTATTAAATTATTTAATATGCAAGTATATGTGCCCAAATACCTTATTTTATTTTTCCTTTATTTGATTAATTTTGGGTTATTTTGTTACTTTTTACAAAAGAAGTTTCTTAAAGGAAAAAAAGATCAAATTAAGAATTTTAATTAATTAAAATAACTAATATTTAATTATTCTTAATCCTCTATATATATATATATACATATAGAGTACTATAAAAACAAAATTGCATTCAAGATTCATAATAGGATTCAAATTTAAGTATTAAAAAAATTTGATGCAAAGAATGATTAAATAATAATCTGAGCTCAACTAATTATTGTTAACAATGACAATGTTTGTTAACAATGACAATGTTAATTATATATTGTTATCTTCCTTGGATTTCACTTATAGTTACATTGTTGTTTGAGCTAAATTGACTTTTTTGAGAAGATTCTGAACTTTGACAATATTGTTTTTGAACAAATGCAACCTGTCTCGGAGGAGGAAGATGAGTAATTTCACTTATGATCATTAAAACCACAGTGGATATAGTTGGTCTTTCTTTTGTAAGCTCTTGCACACATAGAAGTCCTATATGTATGCACCTCAACATACTCTTTTCAAAAATTGGATCTTGTATCTCAGGATCTATTATAGACATAATGTTGCCTTCATTCCATAGTTTCCATGCCTGAAAAACGAAACAAAAAAAATTTATTGCTAAAAATAATAACCACTTCTCTTGTAATGAAGAGGAAACAATGAAAGACTTACATATCCAACAAGACTAAGTGTCTGCTCGTTGCTATAAAAGCTAGTGTTTCTTCGCCCGCTTACAATCTCTAGTAACAACACTCCAAAGCTATAAACATCTGATTTTTCTGAGAAAATTCCCTCCATTGCATATTCAGGTGGCATATAACCACTACATTTAGACATATAAGAGTTAAATTAAATCATATTCAATATTTGAAGATAGTCATGTACATTAAGAAATGACTACTTACTAAGTTCCAACAACCCTTTTTGTGTTAGCTTCATCATCATCACCACCTCTAACAATTCTAGCTAAACCAAAGTCTGATATTTTTGGATTCATCTCATCATCTAGTAAGATGTTGCTTGCTTTAAGATCTCTGTGTATGATCCTTAGTCTTGAGTCCCTATGAAGATAAAGTATTCCTCGAGCTATTCCTTCAATTATATTGAAGCGTTTTTTCCAATCTAGTACTTTCCTTTGGAGTGGATCTAAAAACAATAAATAATACGTGAAAATGATATGACAAAAAAATTAAATTAAATATTAAAACATCCTCATTTTAATTGCAAAAAAAAATATCTCATGAGCTTAATTGAGATATATAGTTGAAAATAAATTTTAATCCAGTACAAGTATTTGGTATAGCATAAGAAAACATGACTTAAATATTATTTATTATCTACTTTTGGTGCTACTCCTCAAAATACATGTAGTGAATTATTAATGAAAATATAATGTAATAGTTTTTATAAATGTCATGTTTTAATCATAGTATAACACAAAAAATACCTATAAAGCATTGCATAATTTTTGTTTAAAATGAAATTATGTAAATACCAAAATGTAAAAGAAGGGAAGAACTAACCAAAAAGAAACGAATCCAAACTTTTATTTGGCATAAATTCATAGACCAATATTTGTTCATCTTGTTCTACACAACAACCAAGCAGTTTTACTAGATTGCGATGTTGAAGTTTAGAAATCACAACTACTTCATTCATAAATTCTTCTAATCCTTGTCCGGATGCTTTTGAAAGTCTTTTAACAGCAATTTCTTGTCCGTTATCCAATTGTCCCTAAAATATAAAAAAAAATTATAATTATTAGTAATCACATTCACACATATCACCATAAATATGTATATATAATAGTGAGAAAACTACAAACATCATTTAGAAAAAATAAAAATTACCTTATATACAGGACCAAAACCTCCCTTACCAAGCATATTGGACAAGTGAAAATTGTTTGTAGCACTTGCTAGCTTTTCAAATTCAAATAATGGTAGCTCTTCCAGTTTAATTTGTTTTGGATCTCTAGTGGTTAAGTTTTGAGTCTGATGACCTCCTGAATAAATTTATCATTTGTTAATAGAAATATATATTATTTGGGGTAGTTAATAAATCCAGAATATACAAAATTTAAAATTAAAAATAATTTGTTCCGTCCTTTCCAATCTATTTTACTTCTCACAAAAATTATTTTAAAGTGGTTCCTAGTAATGATAGTGTTATAAAAAAATTCGATCCAATTTGATAGTGTTATGAAAAAAATGAATCCAATTTGTTGGATCAATTATGCATTAAACTTTATCATGTTTCACATAATTAAATTGGTATCAAATAAGACTCAAACAGTGCAACCAATACTCGACTAATTATAATTACCTTCCAAAGTGAAAATGCATCGCAATTAAGTTTAATAAAGATAAAATCAACAAATCTATAAATAAAAGAAGGGTTACAACTATAAGTTAATCTATAAAACTTTCTATGTCGATAATACATAATTTTTTTAACATTTTAATAAAATAAATGAAAAATAAGATAAAAAATATAGATTTAATTAAGTTTTTAGTTCTGTTATAAAAATCAGACTGGATTGGCTGGAAAACCGCTGAAACAATTCGGTATGTCCTCAAAACCTGTGGAACCAAAAACTGGTATTAAAACCGGTCAAGAACCGGTGAAACCAGTGATTCAAATGGTTTGTACTTTTTTTTTTGAAATTTTTTTTATTTTGCTAAATACACCTCTCATTTTTCTAAATCAACAAATTTTTAATTAAAAATTAATAAAATGAAATTTAACTTATCAATATGAAAGTTTATTTAGTAAAATTACTTTTATCTTTTTATAATTTATAACTTTAATATATTTTTTATTTTATAATTTTAATTATTATAGTACATTAATAATAAAAAATATTATTTTATTAAGACTAGTTCAACCGCTGATTTAATAATGATTGAACTAATGAACCGTAAACTAGTGTCTTCATTGGTTTGATCACTTATCCGGTTTTAAAAACATAGATTTTTAGTGTCTAATATTTTTTTACATTTTAATTTTGGTCCTTGTTAATATTTTTTTAATCTTTTTTTTTAAATAGTCATAACTAATCTAATGTGACACTCTATGTTAAAAATATGCATTTGGGAGGTTGTTAGCAGGTAAACAAAGAAGATTGAGATGATCACGACCACAATGGTTCAAGACCTTTTTTCTTTTAAAAAATCAATAATAAATAAAATATGCGTAACACTTAATATGGTATCTCAATAAACATAATATAATTGTCTATTATAATAGCCTATGATACTCTATTAATCATATCATCCTTTAACAATTTTTTCTGAACAAATTAAAGAGACTATTATAAAAATATAAAATTTAAAAGGAATTAAAACAAAAAACATTTCATATAGTTTGTTATCACTTGTCTGTATATGACATTGGTTTCCGAGTCAGCACATGTTCCGATGCTATGTTTTGTTGAAAAAATAATAATTTTTTAATTCTTTTTCAACGTAAGTACAGGGCTGATTAACCAAAGTGGGTTTATTTTTTAAAAAAATTACCAGTATGGGTCTGCTTTGAAAAATATTACCAGCATGGGTCTGTTTTGGGTGGTTGACTCGGTCAAACCGCAACTCCGAATTGCGGTTTCGTTATCACGTCAGCAAAGTGATTACGAGGAAGCCAGCGTGGAAAAACGACTACGAAACCGCAAGTGAGAATTGCGGTTTGACTGAAAACACAGAAAACCGCAAGTCGCATCTGCAGTTTGAATTAAATATTATTTTTATCATAAACCGCAAGTGCGAACTGCGGTTTATGTTAAATATAATATTTAAATATCATCAAAGTGACTGTGGTTTAATGGTGAGAATTTGATGTTGTAGTTGTGGAGACCCGGATTCGAATCCCAGTAGCCACACATAAAACCGCAATTCACATCTGTGGGACTGCAGTTTAATGGTGAGAATTTCATGTTGTAGTTGTGGAGACCTGGGCTCAAATCCCAGCAGCCATACATTGTTTTAATTGATGTTGGATTTAAGGCTTACTTTTTTCACTTTTATAGGATAAAAAAGTAAGCCAGGTGATTTTAATTAAAACAATGTGTGGCTAGTGAGATTCGAGCCCAGGTCTTTACGACCACAACATGAAATTCACACCACTAAACTACAGTCACTTTCATGATATTTAAATATTATATTTAACATAAACCGCAGTTCGCACTTGCGGTTTATGATAAAAATAATATTTAATTCAAACAACAGATGCGAATTGCAGTTTTATGTGTAGCTGCTGGGATTCGAGCCCGGGTCTCCACAACTACAACATCAAATTCTCACCATTAAACCACAACTACTTCGATGATATTTAAATATTATATTTAACATAAACCTCAGTTCGCACTTGCGGTTTATGATAAAAATAATATTTAATTCAAACCGCAGATGCGACTTGCGGTTTTCTGTGTTTTCAGTCAAACCGCAATTGCCACTTGCGGTTTCGTAGTCGTTTTTCCACGCTGGCTTCCACGTAATCACTTTGCTGACGTGACAACGAAACCGCAATTCGGAGTTGCGGTTTGACAGAGTCAACCACCCAAAACAGACCCATGCTGGTAATATTTTTCAAAGCAGACCCATACTGGTAATTTTTTTAAAAAATAAACCCACTTTGGTCAATCAGCCTAAGTACAGCTAGTCCAACTTTTTTCACATTCTTTTTAGAAATTTTCTGACAATTATCTCCTTGGTCATTTCCACATATGCCTTTCAGCTTAATAGAAGCCTTATACTTTTTCTCTTAAATTTTCTAGTTTTAACGTTATATTTTTTCATACTTAAATCATAATATTGTCTCTCTAACTTTTGTATCCATTTTTATTAAAATTGAAGTTAATGGTTAAGTAATAAATCTTAAATGAGTTAATGTTAATAATATGTCATTTATTAATTGGATGGAATAAGAGATGAGACATAAATTTGAGACAGAGAATTTTCATCTCAGCATACAAGACATTATCCGTTTTTTAACTTATTACTCTTTCACAATTTTACTCTAAAAAAGCACCTTAAACAATTAAGGAAAAAGAAAGTTTATAAACGATTCTTAACCTAACTCTTAAACAATGTGAAACTTACACTATCAGGATAGTTAATATTTATTATTTAATAATATTTTTTTAAACTAAGAAATTTTATCAAATTAAAGAATAGCACAAGCTGTATCTCCTTTACAAACGAGGCAGAACTAAAATTAGTACAAAATATTAATGATCGTTCAATAACACTCAATGAGGTCTGATGACTCATAGTTAAAGTTAATTTAATAACTAAATATAAATTTAACAATTTTAAAAATATAATATTATGATTAAAAAATCAAAGATATAATATCTAATTAAAAAATTGGAAAAAAAAGTGTAATTAAGCATAAAAAGTCACAAGCTTTCAGCTTTTGAAATCGAAATAATTGTGATGATAATGACTTATCATCCAAAATGCACATTATAAATAATTCAATATTCAGGGGCTTCAACAATGAACATGGATTGTGACCACTTATTCCATTCATCATCTCTTCACACTATCTTAGTGGCTATAGTATAAGGATTCATTCAAAAATGTCAGGCGCTATTATTTAATGATTTTTTTTATCACTCTTCAGGATGAGTTCAACTATACACTGGTCAATGGCCAATTATTCCTTATCATGACAAATTACTCGTAAATATTTATAAATTACTATACATTTATTTTATTTAATATATTAAATAATAAATCATAACCACATAGTTGTAAATTTAATGTTCAAGTTTAATAATTTTTTATTAAATAATTATAATTTAAATTTTATGACTTGTTTGGTTGAAATATTATATGGAAATTTAGGGAACTTTTATGTTTATTTAATGTTTTGTTCATTGTTGATTTATTTTTTATGTCATGTTTGTTTATGTATATGTTATATGGTAACATGTCATATTATTTCTATACATAAGAAAAATACAGATTATAGATACATGTATATAGATACTTAAAAGGTAGAACAATAGATATTAAAGCTTGTTATTTGTGCAAATATGAAATCAAATATGAGCTCATTTTTCAAATATAGGTATGAAAATCAGTACTACCCTACCCATATGCTACCTATTTTTTTCTACTTCGAATGTCACAAAAAGGTAACCATTAAAATAGAGTAAAAATCTTAAATAGATTTTGACTTAGAGACACTCTAAAATTAATCTACGCTAAAATAAAATAAATACTCTTTATCAATTAAATTTATGACATGTTTGTTATTAAATTCTCAAAATAAATAATGCCACATGATGTATTTTCATGATTAAATTGTTTCTTTTACTTTTACTTTTTTGGTTTCTATAGCAAGTTGAAGAATTTAAAGAAAGCATTCACATTCAAGCATATTTGATATGATATATTTTTATCAAATTTTGTATGAGATCTTAATAACAAGAATAAAAGCAACCAAAAGTAATTATAAGATTTTTTTTCTTTTAGAAAATGTTCCCCGTTCTCCTTAGTCGTGTTCTTTCTTTACTATCTTTCTTTATTATTATTATTATTATTATTAAATGAGTTTAACGGGTGTGTAAAGATTTTTATACTGATATTCAATTACAACCCTTCATTCAATCACATAAATAAAAAGTCATAATTAAATGTCAGTATAAAAATATTTTACACTGATAGTGTATATAAATTAAACATTTATTAAATATCTAGTACCCTAGTGGTAGTGAATTAATTTTCATATAAAAGATTATGTGAATGCTATAGAATTTACCTAACAAATGACAATTAATTAGGAAACTTTACCTTTCTGCTTAGGAGTAAATTTCCGCCACAAAAGATAAGCACTAACAGCTATGATTAGTGCTCCAATTGCCCCAATAATGCCAATGATTAATCCCTTGTATTCTCTCCTCTTTTTAATAGCTGCATGTTATTCAATACATTAAGATGATAAATTAAATGTGAAAAATTAAAGCAGTTTGTTTTACTTGTATAATAGAATTGTTAGTATTTTTAATTATCTTAAAATTCATATAACAATAATATCTCATTGATTAATAAGTAAAATCTTTTACCCTAACAATAAATAAGAGATGAACTCTAATTATAAAAGTGATACTTAATTTTTATAATTTTAATGATAATGCATATTCGAAAAAATAATTTTGTATTATCAACAACTTATAAATTATCATTACATTTTTTAGTTTATATGGCCTAAATCACTCTCGTACAAATTTTTTAGATCAAATTATATTTTTTCTTTTTATCTATTTAAAATAATTTAGGTGGCATTTGGTTTAAAAAATGTTTTCTATTTTTATTTTTTGAAAATAATTTTTATTTTTAAATTTTCAATAATTATAAATACGCTTGTTTTTATTTGGTATATTTTATTTTCAGAAAATAATATTGTTAAATTTAAACAATTTTAGTAAAAATATTATAGAGTATTTATATATAATTTAAAATATATTTATATAGTTTTTTTATAATTAAGTTAATATTATTATTAAGTTTTTATATATTTTACACTGAAAATAATTTTTTTTTCAGTTATCTTTGAAAATATTTTTAAAAAAAATATTGCTAAAAATTATAACAAAATATATTTTCAGTACGTACCACTTTTGTTTTTCTATAAAAATAAAAACAGAAAACACTTAAAATAAACACTAATTTATTTTTTAAGTTTATAGAAAACACAAGTTTACCGTATCTGGTAAAAAAAAATTGTAATATTTTATCTTTTATATGTAATTTTATAACCCATATTATAAACTCACAAACTTATCATAATGACAATTCACTATTTTTTCCCCTCATTTTCAAAGGTTTGTATAAAAAACACTGGAAATGTTGAATTGATACTAAATAACTCCAAATGATATATTCAAAGCAAAGAAAAACATACCTAGAAGTTGTGCTGGTACACGAATGAATAGATCAACCCCTCCATAAGGAAATTTCTGCAAATCAATTAAGTCCGTACTCCAATACATGCAACCAATATAAGAATCATATGCATATGCCAAACAAGAGCAATTTGCTAAGCAATCTGCTCTGCATTTGTCTTGGTTACCAACTGATCTCTCTGCAAAATCAGGCACTTTCATATTATGGTACACTGAGAACCCATCTGGTTGAACAACATCACTCCCATTCTTCAATATGCCACAATTCAATGGCTCATTCCTTACACACCCATTAGTCCAAATTTTATTGTTCCATTCCTCAACATTACTAGCCTCAAACCCCTTTAAACAGCTGCAAATTGGTAATGTTGAATTGTCACAGCTTCCAAAAGGGCCACACTTGCCATAAAAGTCACATTCATTTTGATCCACCTCTAGTTCAAGAAATTTGGTTTTGTTCATAAACTCTACCAACTTAAGTGTGCCATGTGAAGTTATGGTCAGGATTCCAAACATAGAAGGGTTTTCAAAATTGTAGGTTAGATAAGCAGTTCCATTATCATTAGGCACAAAGTTCCACCCATATAGGTACTCAGTTAACATCCTTGGTGAACCAAGAAAGACCCTTCCATTCCATGGACCAGTTCTCCAATATGGCTTTGTTTTGTTGTACCAAAAAAACACTTCTGGAGCATCCAATCGTTCAAGGCTCCCAGTAAAGTACCCCGTAGAAGGATCTGAATTGCTTTTCCATGACACATACTCTATTTTCTTACCTATTATGATGTACAGATGCAATACATATATCAGATATAATATTATACATAAGAAATGCTTGAAAAACTCTGAAACTCTCTTTCTCAAACTTGAGTTTCAGAATTCATTATACATATATTATATATGAGAAGGATAATACTATAGATATAAATTTAAGAGATTTACTTTTTATTGTTACCTTTCATTTCTTTGAAATCAAATTATTAAGATTCATTATTCCTTATAGGAGTTAGATTTCAATAAAAATGAATTGTAAGAATAAGAGTAGTTAAGTTTCTTATATTTACTTTTACAATAAGTGGATTTCTTCTTATTATATATAAATATAGTTACATTAGATCTTGATAATCATAGCTTTCCTTTAAAGGTTTGCATAATTCATACTCATACTCAAAGGTGGTAGATATATGTGAAGTATATAAGAGCATCAAGTAAATGAAAATATTGGTGTTTCAAAGCTTACCTGTGATCCTGTTAGCACCAATCTTCATTGATGGAACTGCAGCATGAGCAGGGTGTGTGAAACTGTCCCAAATTGTTATTTCACTTGTGACATCGCGCAGGATCAAATTTCCTGAATTATCAAGTTGAGCAGATGTATTGGTAGCACTAGTTGACACATTTGTGGACCATATGACACTATTTTGTGCATTCACTACCACAAGGTTCCCATCCTTGTGAATTCTGAACACCCCAGATGAATCATTAAGTGGTTGGTCTCTATTGGCTATCCATATGGTGTAGGATTGAGTTAGATACCAGATTGCTACATAGCGGTGTGTGGAATTTTCAGGGCTGAAGAACCCAAGCTTGAAGTTACCATTGTTTGATGTTATTGTGGCAGGGTCCCTGATGATTCTGGTTGATGTGATGGTATCATTCACAGATCTTACACCAGAATTGAAGCCACAAAATATGAGCAAAAAAATCAACAAGTAATTATTGTGAGTTAGAAAACCCATGAATGTGCTGGTTTTGAATGTGGGGAATCTTGGATGATGGTGCTCTCTTTGTGAATACTAATAGCTAGTAATACTACTATGGATTTGAAGAGTTTGAGTCCATGTTTGGCACCAAAATTCCTGTTGAAAGATAGTGTGGAATTGTAGTGCTATGCACCAAGATATTCCCATAAGCGTTAGTTGACTTTAGTTACGCGTAAAGCATACCAATTAGAAAGAAAATCGAGATTGTCATTATTTTATTCAGAAGCCAACTTGTGTGTACCTTGAAAGTAGCTACTTCTCAAAAAAATAAATAATAATTGAACTAAGGATACAGTTAATTAATGAGTATACTTGAGACTGAAATTCAATCACTGGATCACCCCGCTCCCATACTTAGCACACGTACCAAAAGATGACCCAGGTCCAAACATTCAAACAATCACAATTTATGTATAGTATGTTCCTAAATAAATACTTTAAAAATTATATATATATATATATATAAATAAAAAGGATTGTGATATCACTGTATTAGATTGAAAGACTTTTCTGTTCTTAATTAATTATAGGTTTAATTACATTATGTTTTCATATTATTTCATTTTTTACAAATTTTTTCTATTTTTAAATGATGAGATTGTGCTCCTTTATTTTTAAAATTATTGAATCTATGTTTAGTTATTAGTGGATTGATATTCACCAATGAGTTGCAAATACCGATTAATATGTAACAATAATTTAACTAGTATAGTTTTATGATTTAAATATGATTTAATTAATTATAATAATTTTTACATTATTTAAATCATCTTTAATCATAATAGAATTATGACATATCATGTTATTAAATTATTGTCAAATTTTTACCACTTTTTAATTAATGGTTGCACTTAAAGAATTAACATCAATTCCACAAGTTACGTGACGATTGTTTTGAATATTTCTGATTTTAGTTTCAAAGATAGAAATATATTAGGATATAATTTAGAAACCATTTTTTTCTGAAATGTTTAAAAAAAACTAAAAACTGAAAACAGAAAAAAAAAGTTATTTTTAAAAATTAAAATATATGAAAACTTAATAATAGTATTGTAATTAACAAAAATTATATATAAATGTATTTTAAATTATATATATAAATACTTTATAATATTTTTACTAATATTGATTAAATTGAACAATATTATTTTTTTGAAAATAGAAAATATCAAATGAAAAAAAAACATATTTTTTTGAATGTTGAAAATTTGAAAATGAAAATTATTTTTAAAAAATAAAAAAAAAACAGAAAATATTTCCCCAAATCAAACTCAACTAAATACAAATTCAACACTTTCAAAAATTTGGTCAAAAACGAAAAAAAAATAGAAAACGCAAGATGTGGTTAAGCCTTAATTATATGTAATTAATTAACAGTTTCTTAGGCCACATGAGGTAGGCAATTAAGTGCCTGAATAAATTAGACGAAGCATCTTCACTAATATAAATAATAATACTAGTTAGTAGTGTTTCTCTAAGCAATATGTTGATCCCAAGAGACAATATTATTATTTTATAGTTTACTTTTTGTACCAGTACACGTAGTGCAAAGTTTTTTCTATAGAATTATTAAATTCATTCATATTTTTTTTTTCTTGTTTCGACTTGTCTTAAGGATATTCCTCAATTAACATTCCAACAATAATTCTTTCTTTTATGAGAGTTGGCAGATAGGGTGTTGATGACAACCTGATGATTACTTACAAGCCTTAACCGTAGAGTCATAACTTTTAGAGACAAACTATTTCAATTTTCCATGAATTCAGAATTTATGAAATTCACTGAGAATTATCCTTTCTAAACATTCTTATAACATGATAAATTATTAAAATTTTAAGTTTAATTAGTATATACTTATAGTATAAAAAAATTTCATTTAGATAATTTTTAAAATATTAAGTAGTGAAGCCAACAAACTTAATATAAATAAATGATTCTGATTGAAAGTTTCTCTAAAAATTTTTATAGTTAATATACATTAATTAAACTCTTAAAATATTATTGTTATTTATGTTTCAAGTAATGTTATTTTTTTAAAATATGAACTCAAAATAAAATGTTTCAATTTTTTTTCTTTAATGGAGGAAATTTACTTACTTTCCATCGATCTGAACCCTTCACTTACTATTAGATTTCTATAAAATGAATGGTGAGATGAAAAGTAAATCTTTTAAATTATTCTTGGAGTAAATATATCTCCTCTCTATCTTTAAAAAATCAAAATAAAAAGATATTTAAAAAGCCAACATAATTTTTCAGATATAAAAAAATTATTTGAACCTTTTAACTTGACACTAACACTAATTTTGGCTGATTAAAAAGACTAGATAGTAAACACTTAACTTGAGTGTAAAAACATATTCTAAAGGAGATTTATCTAATAAGAAATATTTTTATTGTTAAAAGAAAAATTGAACCTATGTTATTTAGGGAGAAATGATTACATTTCAAAACATCATACTATATGTCTTTCATCTAATGATTATTTGATACATAAATAATTAATCAATTGATTATTTTTTTAAATGATAAATTTCTCAAGTAAAATATGTAAGTCATATTATGTGTAATTAAAGATAAACAGTATATTATTATTAATTAGTGTAATCATAAATGGCGTAATATTTCAATATCATGTAGCTGGCCACACCTTTCAAAAACAAAAAAAGTTCAACATCATGTAATACTTTTTTAGAAAAGAGTGAGATTTAATTTCGTATTCATGATTTTTGTAACAACCTATTTTAGCAAAAATTACTTATTTAAAAGTATAGGATCATCAAAACAAGTTTTGTTTTTGTCACCAAAACACCATTATTAACAATATTAAACTGTACCAAATCTTGTTGTGGATGAATTTCTCAATTTATGTTAGTTGACTCTTGATAAGTTATTTTGTTTTAGAGAAACTAGAAAGATTAATATTTTAACGTTATAATCTATAACTATTTTTAAAATAAAGTTAGATAATTTTCATATTTAAATAGAAACTATTAAATTTTACTCTCAAAAATATATATTTCATGAACTTAAAAGTATCTCTTAACTATTATTAAAAGATTCAAATGTTCTTTTATACGCAAAATGAAACTTTATTTATAAAATAACTCAGTCAACACAACAAGATGTATTAAGAATTTTTTGTTCAGTTTCCTTCCCACTTCTTCCTGCTCCATTTTAAGGCCTTAACCCCTTTCGAAAGCAATTCTTATATCTCCCAAGATGTATGGGAAAATATTGAAATTGAAAGTCATTATAATAATTTAAATAAAAAGATTAAAGAAATTACTGCAATTGTAATAATGTTAAATAATTTTCTGGTAGAACTAATTAAAAGAATAGAGAGTCAATAATTGAAAGTCAATTATATATCAAATAGGTGTGACTTTGATATAACACAAATTAGATCAATTATTTGTTTGTGGAATTTTAAAGTTTAGACCCACATGCATGCCTTGGTTTTCTATGAGACTCACCATCTTCTTTTGTTTTGTTAGGGTAAAGAGGTGGATAAAAGAAATAAATGCACCACTTTGTGGGGTGCAGTTTGCTTTTTTTTCCCATGCCAAAACAAAATTCCTTAGGTAAGAATCAACTTTGAGTTCTCAGCTTTGGGTCATTAGGAAAATTTGTTTACCTTTTCTGTCCATTATTAATTTCCCTAAGTTTATAAGTACTATTTAGATCATTAAAAAATTCTAATGAATTGATCATTTTGATGATTAGGTTGATTATTTAAAATCAACATAGTTAAATATATCTTTCCTTCATGATTTTTAATAAATTTTTTAACTATTTTTTTTAAATTTGTAAGAAAATTTTACTAATACTCTAATTTTAGAGTAGACCGGCTCAACATATTTGGAGGCTTAAAGTGATTTGAAGTTGGAAACTAAAAGAAAATCTGTTAGTTATTACAATAGGTCAAATGTCTACTATAATAGTCAAAAACTCATTGTAATACGCATTTAGAGTGGGCTTACATTTTAGAGTGGGCTTACAATAGGCTCAATATCCCACTGTAATCCTTTGGTTGGTATACAATGGCGTTGAACCCAAAGTAAGTAGTCCACTATATTAGAGGGGGTTAAGGCTATTGTAACAAACTCATGTATTACAGTGGACATAATCCACTATAACAAGTTCATTGTATTACAATGGATTAAACCCACTATAGCAAACTCACTATATTACAATGGATTAAATCCACTATTGTAATGCTCACTATAATTAAACCTTTTTTAAATTATTATTTTTAATTTCTAAATTTATAATATTAAATGAAACCTTATAGAATATTAAATTTTAAATACAACAATAAAATGAAAAAAAACATGAATTTAATATTTCATAAAAAGGTTTTAAGCAAAGAACATAATCATTTGAATACAAATTGATAAAGTTCCATAATAAAAATTCCTAAAAGCACTACATCATTAATGAAAGTTTCAAAGTTTTTACAAATAATATAAAACTACAGACATGAAATATAATAGCCAAAAGGTTCTGTGAGTTGAAAAATCTCCATATTAAATTTGATTTCTCATTTAACTCCTCTAGAGTGAATTTCTTGATGGACTTCAACTTTGCTTTCATTGTGTTGGGAAGAGTAGTATACCTTGGTTCGTTCCGCCTCTAATTAATACTGCAAGTCAAAATTTATGTGTCAATGAAAGGTTTCAAAAGGAATGGAAAAACATGTGTTAAAACACCCATTTTACTCATAGTTTTACACTCACAATAAAACCAAAAAAAAATAAAATACCACACTTGTGATTATTACATGTTAAACAATGTAAAAAATAAAACAAATGTAATTAAGTACTACACTACATTTAGCATGAAGTTTTCCTTTTATTAAATCACTCCAATCGAAACAAATGTCATGACTGTCACCCATTATTCCTTATCAACCACAAATTATAATTTGAAAATGTTTAAACTCAAAATCAAACTTCAGTATTCATAGTTAATATTTTCACTTGCAATATTTTAAAAACTATAACAAAGAATATCACGTATAGTTCATTAGTTTAACCATAATTAGATCAAAATTAAATTAGTAATAATTAAATCCAATTTCCATACATTCAAAGCATCGTCCTCACTAGATACACAAGACCAAAAGTAGTTCACAAGCTAAAAATAAGCTTATAATTAACTTTCTTTCCTTTTCAATTTCCTAGTACATACAGGGATACCTTGCCAATTTATTTTTACATATATCTAGCCAATTAACACTAGTAAATGAATAAAATGTAATCTTATGAGCCATAAATAGTTGAAAATTGAAGACATATAATCATAAATATAGAATACTAACATATCAAACAGTATAATAAAGGATCATTCCAAGAAATAAATACAAAATATCTATATATCAGTCAACACCAACTGAGGACCAACAACAAATTCAAATGAACATTCAAATCCAACACTAAACCCATAAGTTGGGTTTGTAGATGATACACTGTTTTGAAGTAAATTAGTTTTAGTTTATTTGATATCAAGTTTCATCATGGGGTTAAGCCTATGTAGGAAAATAATTTCAAGATTATTTATTCATTTTAATTTCTTTAAAGGATATGATTTATTATGACCTATAAAGTATTGGATTTGTCACATAAAATCAAAATATAATCAATGTTTTCTTTCTAAGTTCTCCTTGAGGTTTCATGATTTTTCAATCTATATAAGTTGTGCCATTGTGCCTACCCAAGCTATTAGATGGAGGCATGACTCTTGGGGAAGGGTGTTGGGAGTTTCCATCCAAACCATGCACATATATATAAATTGAAAAATAGAACAATGGTTAATCAAGTCCTAACATCCAGGACAAACTAATAGACCTTTTTTGGGTCAAACAGAACTTTGGCAACAAATTCCCTTTGCAATCTTCTCTTAATCCAAGCTTAGATTTCTTAAAGCATATACCCAAAGGCTTCATTACCAAAATAGTCCTTGTTCCTTAGATCTTTCTCGAGATGCTTTAAAACTTCAATATACTACAAGAACAAAGCAACTATCTCATTCTAATTCAGATTGTGATTGGGAAGAAGGAATTGTGAAATATAAGAGTACTACTTTTCATATCAACATAAGGTAGACTGAAATTTCCATTAAAGAGAGACTGGATGTAGAAGTACAAGTACAAGATCTTTGAATTTACTAATTTTAGCCAATACTTGTGACAATTAATCATCATCTCATGAGGAAATATAATTATTCTCTTTAAATTATTATGAAATAAATGAATTTTCTATGGTATTAGAAAAACTTAAACAAGTAAAGAATCAATAACCATTTTTTTCCATAGAACTCTTAAGAAGCAATTACCCAATTTTGAATGTGAAAAATTCAAAGTAAAATTGGAAGTAGATTACAACAAAATTTAGGGTCTAAAAATCCATAGGATAAAAAGCCAATGCAAACAAACTTAGAAGCAACACATGCATATCCTGATTCATAACAAACAAAAAGTGTCTCATATTAGGCAACAATGTCCAGTTAATACCAATCAATTAATGTTTTGGTTTAGCACAAAACAAATACAATACCATATTCTGATTTAGAACAAACAAAATGACACCTTATCCTAATTCAAAACAAACAAACATATGAACTTTAAAATGCAATAAACTACTAAAACCTTCACCACCATATCCAATTAATTCCAAACAATTTTAGAACCATAAATAAACTCATCCATGTCAAACTTTAATACTAATTAAAATTAATTTCCATTACTTTTTCCTTTACGCTCAATTAAAAAATACAAAAAACTCTACATACTTCATGCAAATTCCAATTCACTCAATTGAAATCATAACAATTTATTATTCAATTTCACTCAATTAATCAAATTCCAAACCTGAACTTCATCATATAGGTGCTTGTCACCGCGTGGGCTCCCATTGTAGTTAGTTTGCACACGAGCTTCAATGTCATAAATGACGATGGTGGCGTTGACATCATTAGAGGTGGCTATGTTGTTAGAGGCAAAAATAGCTAGGGTTTTGGTATTTTGGAGGACGCAAGCTTGTCGATTTGAGTACACGTGCTTGTTGTTAAGATCGAAGGAACTTGTCAGAGTTTGATGGATCTTTGTGTCTTCAGTGGATATTCGTCCTAGCCGAAGTTCCAAAGTAGCTTGAGCAGTGAAGCAGCCAACACACATCTTTAAGGAGCTTCTACCCACTCTAAATCAATTTCGGATTTGAAAATGAAGTTTAAGTTTCTTTTGGAAATAAAAAGTTCATTACAGTGGACTTAACCCACACTAAATGCCTACTATAATGTTGTTGTTAACTTACTATTTGGTAAAGTTATTACAGTGGGCTTAGCCCACTGTAAACCCACTATAATTGAGTTTTAAATTCTCACTATAAGTAATTGCCAATTTATCCTACTATAATTTATTTTTTTAATTTTAGTGGGTAAAACTCACTATAATATAGCCCACTATAATCTTTCTTAATTTTTAATCTATATAAAAAAGAATATTTAATCTCATTTTAGTGGGATATACTTATTGTAAGCCCACTATATTACAATGGGTTTCATGACACACTAAAAAAAGTCCACTATAATAGTTTTCTTGCAGTGGGACCTTTTCAAAATTAATAACAACAGCTTATTATAATTTTATTTAAAATTTACTTTTGAACTTTTTGGGATGCAAAATCACTTAATAAATTATTGTAATAAATTTCGTTTAACATTCTCATTTCAATTCATAATAAAGCTAATCCATTTAGTCTTTGTTGAGAGAGTCTGTGAGAAAACAAATTGGACTTGAGAAATGAAATATCAATAGATTGAGAAAAGACAGAGGAAATGAGGGAGAAAAGATATAGTATATGTAAGGTATTGTTTTTAATATTGTGTTAAAAATCTGTGAAGTAAATAAAAAAATAAATTAAATTAAATTTTGGCTATGATTAATAAATTAATTGAAGAATGAATTGAGATATTACTTATATTGTTATTGTGTATTGTTATGGGAATGTAACTATATCACATAAGTTTAGTGGAATTAGTTCTGGGAAATATATATATATATATATATATATATATATATATATATATATGTATGTGTATATATATTGTATATATATATATATATTATGTATTTTGATTAGAAAAATTCTGGAATTTATGTTGTGAGAAGGTTACAGTTCAAAATTAGAATAACTGAACATAGCTCCGATTCCTTTTTCCTTTCCTTTTCTTCTTTTTTCTCTCTCCTTCATTTTATCCCCTTCACTTTCTCTTTCTTTCAAATCTCTCTCGTCTCTCTCATCACCCAAATCTCTCTCTCATTGCAAGTGGCCTTTCAGAATAGAATCTGACGAAATCTCTTTCATTATTCCTAATTTTGAGTGTTGATCCTAATTATTCGGGTCTTTTCCCTTCATTTTTGGTTCACTCGTTCCCATTAAGGGGAAATTCTATTTAAAATCCCATTTTCTTAGGTTCCTTCTTGGTTTTGAGATTTTTATTAGTTTTTGAGTTATTTTTGCAGTTGGATTATTCACTCTCTTTGAATTTAGCTCATAAAAGGGAGAAATAGGTAAGAAATGCTTTATATTTGTTTAATTTCAAAGAGATTTTTATTTGATGATGTGAAAATCATTGTATGTGATTGATTAATATTTTGAATAGTGATTTGAACTTGAAATATGTTTGGTGATAAAATGAGTTTATGTTCAGTGAAGTGTGCCTAAATTATGTTTTGAATGTTTTTAGATAATTGAGCTATTTTGAAATATTGCATGTATTGATATGAGTGAATGTTTGCATGCAATGATGAGTTATGAAGTTATGAGGTAGTAATAGAGTCTTGTTTGCATAGGGCATAAGGATATTTGAAATATTGTTGCAATCTTGGTGTTTTACACCAAGAAGATGTACTCAGTTAGCAATTGTGTGATTGTATGGGGCAAGTGATGCCAGACACAAATTGAGAGTCAACTGAATGTCTGTATGGGTCCCATGGATGTTAGACATCATTTAGAAGTATTAGAGGAGTATTCTTCGAGCCCAGCTGGTCATCCATAAGGATTAAATAGATGTCAGCTACCAGTTCAAAAATGAAGTTTGAATGGGTAACCTGGGTATTCAAATTCAATTTGTGTTCTCTGGAAAATGTCAAGTCATTAGATCATGATTTTGATGAATTGATGACTTATATATTAAGAGGGAATATAAGTGTGAATGTTCATTTGATAATACTATTGAATGTGTACGGATGTTGAATTGTCTCATTTTCATATTCACTTTGATTTATGTATTATAAGCTTCCCCTTGCTTGTATGTGTCTTGTGTTTGACTGTAATTATCGTGTTTTTCATAGAAACAGATGGTAGTAGTTGTTCTGATAGGCAAGAGAGACTGAACTAAGGTGAATGGTTTGATCATTTGGGACTAAGAACGCATTTTGACTTGTATAGACTATGTATATAGGAAACTTAGTGGATCTATGCATGTAATGTTAACTTGTATGTTACTATGTTTTGAACTTGTATATGTTTATGTTTAATGATAAAACTATACAACACTTGAACAAGATATAGTGTATGTGTGTATGGAAGTTAGAACTTGACACATAATCTTTAAAATCTGTTTTATTCTGCTTTGTGATGATTGTGTATAGTTATATAATTTTGTAGTATATGTTCTGCAGTTCTACAAGGTCTTATTGGGCAACATGTATCTCCCAGCAAAAAGTTGCCTCTGTTAGGGAACTTTTGGCTTTGCCCTCAGCAAAGTGTCTCGCTCAGCACAAAGTTTTCTCTATAAAAAAATTAATAGTATTTTTGCCCAATGATGCATCTCGTTGAGTGAAGTTCCTTCACTGGAATAGTTTAATTCAGGTATCTCGTTAAACGATCATTATCGTTGGGTGAGATACTGTTGTTCCTTGTTGGGTGACTTTACAAGCCTAGCTAGAATATGTTGTGCAAGTATTGAGTTATTATTTGTTTGTTTTTAATATTCTGAGTTTAATTTGTATTTGGAATTATAAAATTGTTGAGTAGCATTGTTAAATATTTGGGATGATACAATATACAATAACATTATTGATAAATATTTAAGGGAGAGAGAAAGTGTGAAAGAAAATTTGGGGTTTCAAAAGTAGGAATGATTTTTAAGGAGGAGAGAAAGTGACAAAGAAATCAACAATTATTGATACTTTCTCTGGATTCATATATAAGCAAAAATACCTAATTTCACACAAATTAAGGAAGTTAGTTAAGTTTATTTAATTTTATTGATTTGATAAAAAACTAAAATATGTTGGAGTTTCTCTCATAGATTAAAAAGAGAAAATGGAATTATGGATATAATTTTCTAGTTTTGATGATTAACACTTATAGTTAATAACTTGAGTGACTATGAAGCATATCATGCATTCATATAGTTAATTTTATCTTGATTGAATCTAACTAAGTATGTCATTATTCTTGATTCATGTTAACCATTGATTAAGTCAAACATGAATGAGATTGTTGGTCCTAAAAAGTTTTGAAAATCATAGCAAATCTCATTGATGTTGCAAGTAGGAAGTTATAAATTGTTTGATGAAGTTATTTGGTAGATTGAAAGGCATAGTTGTTGCTTTAATCTGTTAAATGAGATCATAATTTATTATCTGCTTGATTTAATCGATTAGCAAATTGATTTAATCGATTAAATTTCTCCTACTGACTTAATTCTTGTTGAAGAACGTTTTAATCAATTAAGTACTAATGATAATAGATTAAATTGTTTGTTATCTATCTAGGCTTGCGTTTACAATGTTTTAATTGACTAAAACTCATTTTAATATGTTAAAACAGAGCTTTGAACTTTTCATATAAAAGGTTTTCATTTCAAAACTTAAAAAGAATGATTACAATTGGAAAACTTATCAAAGATCAAGGTTTTGAGATTCCAGAGCTGGAAACAAAGTTCTATAAACCTAAAACTCAAAGTCAAGTCAAGATATAACAAAGATTGATCAAGAACTCAAGATATTTATTAGTTTGGTTGACATAGTGTTGATATAACCTATGAGATTACTTTTTGATCAAGATTATCAGGAGATATCATTTCTGTTATCTTTTTATTTCTGTATTGATTGCGAAAATCTACTAAGTAGGTTTCCTAGTGTGTTCATGCATATGTTTTGCATGAGGTAGAATAAATAATTTGATAGGTTTTCAAGGGGTGCAAGTGTGGGTTTCATTTGCATTTGAGTTTGTATGTAAACTCTAATTTGATTCTAGTGTTGCGTTCTTATTCAAGGTAGGTTTCCTTAAAGATAGAACATCTGGATGTAGCCCAGATTGGGTGAACTAGTATAATTCATTGTATTTATTCTTCTATCTATTATCAATCTGTTTACATTGCTTTATAGCTTCTGTTGTAATTGCAAATTCTGGAAGTAATTGTTAAAATTGAAATTTGATCAAATATGAAATTAGTTAATCGTTGTCTTGCATGTAAAAGGATAAAAAACCATCATTATATGCTATCAAAATCCAACTGAAAGCTTTTGTCTCAACAATATTTCATAAAGATTTTCAAAATCTAATTTTTATCAAAAAGCTGAAAAAGATTTTAAAGCATTCAATTCACCCCCTCTTGAAAGGTTGTTTGGAGTCATTTAAACACTTCTCAAAATATACTTCCTAAACTACCCTTAATAATTCTATCTCATGTGTAGAGAATTAGGATAGGAGACACCATATTTAATTGATCAGTTTGTTTTGATGGTAGATATTAATATCACATGACTTCATCTCTTCCTATTTTACATTTACATGTGCTTCACATGACCTAATGTCTTCCTATCTTTATACAAAATAAAACAAAGGATAAAATAGATTCTTTTGAATATTAGTTACTCAAGAATTAATTCTTCTTCAGAACTCGTTTCTTGAGAGCTTGAAAATTTAGCATTTTTAGAAACTTAATTAAGGGTATTTTTGAAAAGTTTGCATTAAATAGAGTTCAATTAGTTAGAATTTCCTTATATTTAAGTTAAAAATTTTATGTCTTTTTTTATTATATGAGTCCAGAAAGAGTAATAAAAAGGAATGTTCAACAAAAAATTTAATACACTAGGATCGAACTCCCAACAATGTTATCAAAATCGACCCGGTTATTGAACAGATAAAGATAGTTGTTTGATGGTTTAATGGTTGAATTAGATTATCACTAGTTGAGTCGATTGAACCGATTTATAATAAAAAAATTTAAAATAATATACTTAACATAATTTCATTCTTCAAAATTCAAATTTAATAACATATTATTACAAATATAAAGTACCAATATAAAAAAAATTAAACTAAAGTTAAAAAACAACGTCCATAAGCAATATAATTCAATGACACAACTTCTTAAACAAGTTCTTAAGTTATCAATATTTCAATACTTAAATTTACTTATTCCAAGCTATCAATCTTAGATTTGGATTATGGTCAAGTATTTCTTCTCTAGATCTAATTCCTTATCCACCAAGTGAGACATCATCAAAATTAGGGGTGTATATGTTCAGGTTAACCTGACAAAATAAACAATTTGAACTAAACTAATTAATTTGGTTGGATTTTTTCACTTGATCGGTTTAAACCTAAATCAAACTGAGCAGAATTGACCATGTTCGGTTCGGTTCACAATTTTAACATTTCAAAACCTTGACCCAACTAGAACCAAACAAAAAGTATATATATTATTATATATTTATTTTATATTTTGCTTGTATTGAGTTTCTTTAAATATATACAATTTGTTATTTGTATTGTACCGAGTTACTTTAATAGTTTAATTAACTAATTTAGTATATATGAAACACTTAATAGTTGATATGTTTTCATAAAATTATGAAATTAGTAGATTAATAGATTTGACTAGTTTGAGGAATAAAATTATTTTTTATGATTTAATGAAAAAATTAATTTTTAATTTTTTATTGATTTTTCTCGAATCCAAACCAACCCGATTATCATTGGTTCGGTTTGGTTCGAGTTATGGAAAAAAAATCCTAGCAATCTGAACCAACGCAAACTAATTAAAATTACTTGGTTTGGTTTTTTTTCCAAAACTGAACCAACTCGAACCGTGAACATTTGTAATAAAAATGACATCACTATTTCAAAACATATATAAAAAGTAGTAAATCGATTCGATTCAAACAGTTGGTTCAATCCAACTTAATCTAATTTGACTACATAACCAATATGAGAATCGAACTGAACCAATGACTCATTTGGTTCCCAATTCGATCTGACCAATCTGTTGTGTCCGATTTTTATAACTATGTTCCCAAACCTTATAATACTAGATTAAATCAAGGATCAACAAACCAGAACCTATAATGATTTAACTACTACATTAACTGTTATTAATAAACAAATATTTTTTTATATGCCTAAAACTATAACTTATGTGTTGCATTATGGTTAGACTGATCCTGTTTCAAATACTTATGAGTTAGGAAACAAATATGTATCTAGTCTCATTATGACATTATCACAAATGACTTGGTCAACTTCACTTTTTTTCCACGATAAACCAATGAGGAAGGCTTAAAGAATGGAAAATTACTTTAATTTGCCTATAGCTTTTTACTTTTTTACATCTATAATTGCGGATAGTGTGTGTTTGGGTGCATTACTTTTTCAATTTTCTAGTAATGGTCTCACCATATATCACGCATTAAGAAATTTTAAGGAAACTAGCTAAGGTTGAGAATTACATTTAAAATATTTATGATTTTTACAAAAGTACAAATAATTAATTAAAGAATAATTTTCGATTTGTTGATGGTGGTTGTTTGAAAGGAAATTGACAAATCGTTTCTGTATCATCTTAGTTTGACTTACGAAGTATTTTATTAATTCAAGAAATTCTAGAAAAGGACAACTGTTATCCACAGAAATTTAGTTAATATGGCCGGAAGGGATGACTTATTTTATTTTATTTTTATTTTTTAGGAATATTTTATTTTATATATCCTTATTATAGCTAGCGATGACTTAATTTCAAACTATGTTAAACCAAAAACATCATTTTCTTCTTTTTTGAATTTATTGATAAAGAAAGAATTTTCCATATATGGGGTCGCAGTTATTAAATACTTTACACGCAATTTTGACTGCTTGTACTGAAAATCGTAGAGACATGTTAGCTAGGGGAAACTCGAAGAAGCTAGATGTAGAAATTTACAAAGGTGTGTTGTTTTGATGAAACTGTTTTTTATAGTCAAATAATTTTTTTTAAAGAAAAATAAATATTATTATATAGGAAATCTGAAACAAACTGTTTTATGAACCTCTACATCATCCCAAAAAAATGGAAAATTAAGGAAATATCATTTATACTCTTGCTAAACTCATACGATGACCCACCCTCCCAAAAAAAAAAATCTACTACTTCATATTTAACATATACAACTGCGGGTTGCTACACCAGTTAGAAAAAAACATAACCTTATTAAAGACAAAAGAATACAATAATCATTTCCATAACATGACTTTGATAGACATCATAATATCCAAAGCCTTCATTGTTGAATTATTAAAAACAGTGCAATTTCCGAATATCTAGATACATTAACAAACTACATGTCAAAACAAAAATCTATATTTATACTTATGTTTACTCACAACCCAAGAGCTAGATAGTAGAAACAATTGGGATAAATCATCAGGAATTGGTAATTCAATTCCAATCCAATTCAAAACCTTATAACAAGATCTGAGAGAAGGAGCAAGATAAGAATAGATGCTTACAGTCCTCTAGATGTTCCTTACACAAGACACAAACAGAACCATCTAAATGAATATCTACGCCTTCTTCAATAGGTTGTTGACCGTAGGAAGCTTGTTTAAATTAGCCTCCTAGAAAAAGCTACCACTTTGGGTGGCAATTTGTCCTTTCATAACCACTTAAACAACTGAGGGTCCACAACTAACCCACTCCCAAGGTTTGAGCCTTTGCAAACAGAGAATAGACCATTTCCACTTGAGTTCCATACCCATGTATCCATTTCTAGGACACCTAGGAACGCATTCTGGAGCATCCCTTCCAATGAAATTAGAACCTCCTCCTCCTAAGCAAAGAGGTCCCTTCGCCAAAACCACCTTCACCCAGAAGACTTTGGCCCGAGTACCTCCTTCTCACTGACTATGACATATTTGTCCATAGCTAAACCATACAATCTAGGAAATAGAATATCTAAATAGTCTCCTCATAACCAATTATGCTTCCAAAACAAAGTCTTCACTCCATCCCCTAACTTCCTACTTATACTGTTATTAAACCAACCTGTGCATTCCACCTTGGGACCATCAATTGACCAAATATCCTTCCACCACAATGAACAATTGGACTAGGAGCTAGGATGATATGGAAATTTTTAGAAATCACCATATTTGCTTCGTAACAGCGGACCCTAGATAACATTTTTATCAATTAAAAATCTCCACTACCATTTTGCTAGCACACTTAGATTAAACTTCAACAGACACTTTACTCCCAATCCCCCTTCCTCCTTGGGTAAGCACACCTATCCCAACTCAAGCAATTTTAGATTCTAAGCATTCCCCCCTACCTCACAAAAATATACATTGCAGTAATTAGAGAGTTTTCAAAACCTTCCTTGGAGCCTTGTAGAAGGAAAAGAAATACAATGGTAAGCTTGACAAAATTGAATTTAACATTACCAATCTTCCACCGAAGGACATATTCTTCACCTTCCATCCTAAAAAACCTTTTCTCAAATTGATCAACCACTAGTATCCACACTTCTTCTACCATGAGATTGACACCCACTAGAACATCCAAAAATTTAAATGAGGGTGAACTAACGGACCAATTTAGAAGACATATTTATTTAACATAAAATATTTAAGAAAAATTAATTTATCTTAAAAAATATTTCTAAAGAGATTTAATCTGATAAATTATATCTAAAAGTTCACCAAATAAGCCAATCATTTAATTAATTTTGAAGCAAGTAGGTTGATTGAGAATCTCTTAATAAATTAACTAGTAGATGAAATCTACGATGCACGGATAATAAATTGTAGAGAAAACAAATTTTATAAGATATAATTTTGTTTACAGATAATTGTAGTGTTGTTGATCTTTAATAATAATTTTTATTTAAATTACCGAAATCAAATTTATTTTTTGTTGAATAATAGTATGCAAATATTTATCTCTACCAAAAAAAGTATAAAAATATTTATAAAATTCCTTCTTTGTTTTGTTGTAATTTATAAGTATAAACATTAGAAAAATAAGTTGTTGTATTAGTCAAGGATAAAATTATATAAATTTTGAAATAAGGATATAAGACATTGTAAGAAGTTAAAATTTTTAGAAAATATTGATGAAAATGATTAAAATAAAAATTAATACATTTAAATTGAAATTTTATTGACTGATTATTGTTAAAAAA